>JANFAH010000006.1:1200000-2400000 GCA_024663395.1 Pisolithus tinctorius | reverse complement strand
AGAGACGGAAGACGCTGTCCAGAGTATGCTAGGGCGTTTGGTGTCCCCGCAATCATCGGCATACGAGTTGCCCACCTGTCCAGTGTGCCTGGAACGTATGGATGCTGCAGTTACTGGTCTCATCACTGTACCTTGTTCGCACACGTTCCACTGCATGTGCCTGAGCAAATGGGGCGACAGCCGGTTCGTTTGTTTCGGTATCCGAGTCTCCCTCCTCTCAATCCGATTCTGTCCTCCAGGTGCCCAGTCTGTCGGTATTCGCAGACATTGCTTTCCTCTCACCCAACGACTTCGGGGTCGCGCTCGCGGCCCATCCCATTTGCCCATGCGTCTTCCCCGTCGATGTCCACTTGTGTCGACTGCTTGTCGACGACGAATTTGTGGATATGCCTTATCTGCGGCAACATTGGTTGTGGCCGCTATGGCCGAGCTCATGCGCATGCACATTACCAGAACACGACGCATCTCTACGCCCTCGAACTCGAGACACAGCGCGTTTGGGATTACGCTGGTGATGGCTATGTTCATCGCCTCATCCAGAATAAGGCTGATGGGAAGCTCGTGGAATTGCCTTCTGCTGCGTCGTCGATGGGTACCAATGCGAGGGACGACGGTGCTCTAGGACCGTCGCATGCTGACACGCTCAACGCCGAAAAGATAGAGGCTATCGGTATTGAGTATTCGTATCTACTCACGTCCCAGCTCGATTCTCAGAGGGAGTTTTACGAAGAGCAGACCACTCAATTAAAGTCCCAGGTAGAAGAGCTACGTGGTCTAATGGAAAAGTTAACCAGAGACGTTGAGAAGGAGCGAGCCGAGGCGCGGCAACGTGAACAACAACGTCGTCGAGAAGAGGATGAAAAACTGGAGGCTGTTCATCGAGAGAAAGCACGAGCAGAAAAAAAGGCAGAGAAGATTACCGAGCTTGCGCGGAGACTTGAAAAGGAGCTCAAGGAAGAGAAGGCAGTTAGTGAAGGTCTGCTCAGAAACCTGGAGAAAATGCAGGAGAATGTCGAACGTTCAGAGAAACAGAGGGAAGAATACGGCGCTAAGATAACGGAGCTACAAGATGAACTTAGAGATGTCATGTTTTTCCTGGAGGCCCGTTCGAAAATCGAACAAGGAGAAGGAATTGAAGGAGAGGCGGCTGGCGGTTCGATTGAATTGCCTCCGTCATCGGCTACGAAGAAGAAAAAAGGGAAAAAAGGATGACGACTGGTAGCTTTGGAATGACTCGCCGCTGCAGCCCCCTGTTCCTCGCAGCCAAGCAGGTGATACAGTAGTACGTCATTCCGGATAACTCACCGTAGATGCCGATTGAATGCTGTGATTGGATCTGCGTCGGAAAGTTTGGAAGGGACCTCGTTGCAGTCCCGTTTGCCCCACAAATGGCATAGTACTGTCAGGAGACATTTATTAGATTGGCTTCTGATTATTAGCATGGTACATGTAGACCCGACCCGAGAAGAGCCCAACTTCTGGTTTGAATACCGCCCGGGGTGTTGCCATGTCAAACGATGTGGGCACCTAGCAACAGCACTGTGTACCGATCGCCTGGGATGCGGGCACGAAGGGCCCGTACTTGATTGATCACAAAACAAAACAGGAAGGGCCCCTATTTGGGCATCACACGAATGCTTCCAATTCTGTTGTGAGGAAACCTGATTGCAAAGGCAATGTCGGATCATTACTCCCAGACATGAGGATCGGCCCTCCGCAACATCATCCGGCATAAAGTTACCCCGTCGCGAGGGTCCTGCCACGAACGTGCCGGTCGTGGGCTGCAGTCTTCGTCTCGCATATATGGTCAAATGTATTTGCATTCCTGGGCATGCACGTGCATTGGATAGTCGTCCACAGGAGAAAAAATAAATTCACATACTACCCATTCACATCATTTGCAGGATTTGTGACCCGAAGACGAAGACCATCATCTCCGCTGTAAAGAGCGGTGCCAGTAGCCTGCACTGGGACTTGCACAGTATCGGCGCGATTATCGCCATCCTTTTCGCCCTTTGCGACGCCCCTCTTTTGTAACTTTCTTGTCTTTGATCCCTTTCGAGAGTCCCAGATTATGTACAGAATGATCTCCGAAAATGCGACGATGAGAGCGGTGGCTACGGCCAACAGAGCTCTCTGGAGGGGTCAAATCCCATGAGCATGATGCCGCATTCAGGAGGTGGGGGATGTCTAACTCACCCATTCGAGTTTGAGTCCGGTCCACTCGCTGGCCCACCACGTAGCAGCACCTGTTCCTGCGACGCTGAGCGCGCCATTCACCACTGTCGCGACAGCTTTCCTAGTTTCTGATGCCCGTTTACTTTCTTCGAGCGGGTCATTGGCGACGTATAGAGGGAAATGTTTCTCCGGCGACGTGCGAGAACCTGCGAGTAGAGAAACCATCGAGTAGGACTGTGGATCGAGTGGCGGAGAACAGTCTTGCAAGACTTTCATTCCTTCTGGTGTTCGGGTCCATTTCGATACCCTTTGTAGAATGTCGTAGGGTATGACAGCGACATCGGTGGTAGGTTGCTCATCGGAGGACACGTATGGCACGAGGTCGTCGGAGAGTTTCGCTGGTGTGATTTTCTGTATGGCCGCCAGCGTTTCTCGAAGGTGGGTTTCCAGAGAGACGTTCAGTCTGTCCTTCGCCATGTTGAACAAGCAACTAGCGCTGATTTCGACGCGGTGACCAACTGTGCAAACTGCCCAGGCTGCGCCACCAACTTCTTGTTCAAATCACCACCAGAAAACCTATTCTTCGAGCGAAACGTCTCAACGCAGCCTGCGGATGCTCAGACAATTGCCCTGTACACGCCGTGAACGGATCCATTGTTACGGATAGGTGCAAGCGCTAGGCACTATTTCCAGAGTTCCTTGCCCTCTGTGTGCATTACGAACGGATGGCAAGGCACATACGTTGTACATGTACCGCTGGTCAAGTTGACCCCCCAGGCAGTGCATGCGACAAACGGGCCATGTACCTGTGTATGGCAGTGAGCAGGCGGTGTGCTTTATCATTCTGTATGTGTCGATTCATGTGTTGGGACTGCTTGGCACCGTTGACGCGACGAACCGGACACCCCGCCTCCGCCGTGGCCAGTCACCCCTTACCCGCGCCCGCTTTCCTTGTGATGTTGGAAGAGTCGCCTATCTCCACCACGGCAGGTAGGGTACCTGTTCTTGACAACTTACTCCGTAGGTTTGCTCATGCTCGCAAACTGTGTGAGCGTTGTTCAATGGACTGGGGTGGGCGCTACCCAAGATCGCTCCTGTCCCAAAGACATGTGCGGTGACGACTCGATCCCTCCAGTCCCTTCCCTCCTTCAGTGACTGCATTGGCTTCCAGCTCAAAAGGAGTCCATCCGACTCACTGAAGTTGGTTATTGTGATTTGGAGAGCATGCTTCACAACGTACAACTGAAACCTTGCCTACTTTCGTAATATGCATCGCGCAGGCGCTTCTCCCTGGCGTTCAAGTTAAATCCACCTGCGGTACCTGAGCAGGACAAACGATGGGCTCGTTCGAATCTACGCAGGCGCCTACACGTTGGAAGCACTACTGCTTTGACTCACTTCAGATTGTGAAGACCAAGGAGATACAACATTTAGGGGCCTTGAAGGTGGGCGAGACCAGTATAGTCATCCCAACACCAGATGCATTTGGCCACGGACCCTTTCCATTGTTTCCCCCGTTGCTGGAACTACCCTGGACGACGACTCCAGGCTGGATTGGAGTATCAGCTAAATTGCCGACTGTAAACTTGGGACACGTTTCTGCCTGTCAATCCTGATGTGACACACGAAGATTGTTGCGCTTTCATCAGCTCATTCGCCATCGACTATGTCTCAGTCCACGGGGAGGGAAACGACGACGATCAGTGCGCCGCTCGTCGTATTTGGACCCTCCGGAGCGAGGAAAAGCACGCTCATATAGCGTCTCTTTGCGGACTACGCAGACAAGTTTGCCTTCAGCATATCTCATACGACGTGATTTCACCTCTCGACGTTGTCTTGTGAACTTGCCATGGAAAAATCGATCATCGGCGTCTACCATGCATACTGCAAGATACAACCCGTGCACCGTGTCTAGGCGAGACAGACGGGAAGGAATGCCACTTTATCACCCAGGATACATTCTTTCTTGGGCGAGAACGCGTTCATCGAACACGCGCAGTTCTTCAGTAACTTTTGCGGTCCTCAATGTCGAGTTTCAGGCGCGTCGCGTCTTCGATGAATGCATGTCAACGACATCTGACCGGAGTGCGGATGTCCAGGGTGTCAGGCGAGTCAAGAAAACAGATTTTACATCCCGTCTACGTCTGCGTCGTCTTGCGGTGGATCCAGACGAAGCCATTCAAAAGCCCCTCACCACTGCCATCGTGCAGATCTCGTACTCGCAAGAGCAGGGACTACATTATCGTCAACGACGACCCCAACATCGCGTATAGCAAGTATAGAGCGTGTCATTATGGAACCGAATATAGGGAGACGCCTTACTCTCACCAGACGATTGAAATCGACATCATACCCTGAGAAATGAGCTGGTGAATAGCTGTACCGGTGAGCGAGGAGACATTCTACAGGACTAGATTCATCAAGATCCCACGCAGTGGTGTCATGGTCGACCTTTGTTGAGATAATGATGTGGCAACTTGGCGCAGGGTCGTAGGCGAACCTCATACCACACGGATGGGATTACTTAAACATGGTAAGGGATGATCGGTGTCGAGAATTGCTTACCTTTCAGATTTGATTTCCCGTTCGGGTCGCGTTTCTTCCGCCTCGTTTCCAGAGATCTTCCATCCCTTCACCACCGCCAGCGACGTGCGCTTCGCAGTCCTCCTTGGGGCCATCCCTAGTCTCGGGATCCGAAGGGCTCCTTTCTACGACCTCTGGCCGCGCAGACAAACCATATACGGAGCTGTAACTAGTATTCTGGTGTATTGGTTGACCAAGAGCACCTGCCAGAGATGACATTGTGAAATTATTTCAGTGCAAAGGCAAGTGTCAAGGACTGTTGGACGTTGGACGTGGAACGGTTGCCAGTGGGAATAGGCGTCGACCAAATAAGAGCTTGTACGGAAAGCGCAGTTCAGTTGTAGTTTACGAACTTCATGGATTGTTCTTGTTTGACGGGTGGTGCACAGATTCAGCATAAGGTCCGGCAGTATGTTGGAGATTGAACTCCTCCAAAGATGCTGCCTGATCATCCTGATGTGTGCTGAGTGCTACTGCAGCATATTTTGACTGCCCTCCAGATGCTCCTAGTCTTGTTGGCTGAACTGGTTGGCTCCAGTGTTCGCAAAGAGCTGATACCGTACCACACCTCCAAACTCTCTGGAGATATGTGGGTTCAAGAACTCCTAACTGGTCACCCTGATTGTATTTGCTGTGAACTTGGTATGTGCAAGGAGATTTTTGTTCAGCTCATAGAGGAGCTGCGGGAGATTGGTGTTACGCTGCGCTCACATGTTCTCCTTTTGCAGACATTTTACGTAATCGTTCGCGCCCACTCCCGCCTCTAGAGGCGTTCCGTTTACCCGCAACCCGCTGTCTACACAGTTGGGCTTGCGTTCCGTACGTTTCCCCTTTTCTGTTTCCTTTTATGGTTGACCCCTGTCAACCCCGCGTTGTACTATACTCGGACATTGCGTCCGCTTCCACTTCCTTCCGTGATCCGCTGGTGGCCCTGATCCATGTGGTCACGTGACACGTTCACCCCGGTCTAGCTTGGGTGAACGCTCCACCCGTGACTCATATGCGCGGTTAGTCCCTCATCATAACTTAGTGGTTAATCCCTCTCGCATAGCCGTCTACCCTTGCGCCCGCATCGCAGTGACTCCGTCCTGCCTTGTTCGGACTCGGGTGAACGACTATACGAGTATTCGAATGTTTGGCCCGCAGTACTGTACATATGTATATAAACCCGCATGTATCGTACTGGTCCCTCATTCGAAATCTACTTTGCAACCACCCTTAGCTCTGTGCGCTGTACCAACAAGGACTCGCCAGTACGACTTCGGTTGGCCAAGACTAGTGTTCCGCCGCTAGTGAAGTTAAATTACGCGCCCCTCTCGCGCAGTCACGTGCTTGTGCTTCATCGCACTCGATTCGTGGCGCGATACGAGTCGTCGGCATAACAGAAGATTTCGAATCACCCGGACACATCAAAGCCCGGATTACCCTTCGGATACCTGTGGACTGGAATCCTTGCTAGGCAAAATAGCCTGCAAAACGTCCACCTCCCGCCACCTCATCAGGAACCACTGGTTTAATATCAGTGAGCTAGCCCCTAACTTTAGGCACTAACCTTCCCCTTCGTCAACGTGTCTTCGCACCGCCAAGAAGAAGGAAGTCGGAGGCCCCCATCAGCAGCCTCCTCGTTCAGACCCCCCATCCCAACTCGTAAAGGAAAAGAGGTCCTCCAAGCGAGGCCACTTATTCGTCACCCTTCGGTCGACACACCCAAACCCCGTATAGGTCTTGAAGACCCGCCAGTAAGGCCCCATCTAGGGCAAGCGGCAGAATCGACCTCACCCGTTAACTTTACTTCATATCGAAACCCGGAGCCTCTCGGCTCAGATATTATCGACACAGGGACAGCCGGACCAGCGGACCCCTCACCATCAGAACCTTCTACCGATATATACATACCAGCTTCCGCCGACCCAATGGCAGAAGAACTCGCCTGCGAAACCTCTGGACTTTCGCTCCAGGACCCATTCGCCAGCCAGAGTAAGGTCACCCCCGAAATGGCTGCGCACTTCTACAAGTCCCTTTTCAACCGAGATGTGGAAAAGCCTAAAGGCCCTCCCCGAGGATCCGAGGAGAAAGGAAAGGATCGCGACTCTAGGGGGAGTGGACTGAAAGAAATTGGCTTAAACAAACCCTTCTCGTACACCGGAGCTCACCAGGACTTCTCCGCCTGGTTGAGCAGTGTCAAACTCTACCTCGCCACTAACGAACATGTCTACTACGAAGATCAATCCAAGATCGCCTTCGCCCTCTCTTATATGGGCAGTGGTTCGGCTCGCGCCTTCGCAGAAGCCTATGTCAACGAAAACACCACAGTACTCGGCGACCTTAAAATCTTCGATGGCTGGGACGAGTTTATCGCTAAACTAAAGGAGACCTTCCAAGTAGGAGATGCCAAAGCTACTGCGCTAATATACCTGTCGGCAATCCGCCAGGGAGACCGCTCCCTCGATGAATACATCGCCGATTTCCGCAATTGCCTCAACAAGGCCCAGATCTCTACCAAGGATACCACCGCCGCGGTTTTCTTTGGGAAAGGCCTTAGCGAGGAGGTCAACAAGTGGATCCTCATGTCAGGCCCCAAGCCCGACACCATAGAAGACTGGATCTGCCAGGCAACATCAGCGCGCGCCGCTATGGCCACACTCAAGGTCTTTTCCGGAAAGGCATCTTTCCAGGATCGCTCCTATCTATGGAAGCAGGAACAAACTTCTCACGGATCAAAGTCGTCTTCTTCGTCCCCGAAGACTCCGTACCGAGACCCTTACGCCATGGATGTTGATCGGAAATCAAAGGTCCGATCACAGAGCGAAGCTCCTACCTGTTATGGATGCGGTAAGACAGGGCACATGAAGTCTAAGTGCCCCTCGTCCGCGACAGGCGGTAGGTCTTCCTCGGCCCAGAAATTCCGCACTCGCATCCTGGCAATGCTCGAGGAGTTCGACAAGAATTCCGAAGAGGAGGAAGACTCTGAACCAGTCGACAATACCTGTGGGGAGAGTGACGAACCCACAGATGACGGTGGTCCCAAGGGACAACCGGATTTTTGAAAGGCTCCCCTGGTGTAGCGTCAGGAAGAGAGCCCATAGTGTCCCGAAAGATAGAGGTTAAGATAGGAACCGAAAAAATGTACGATTACGAACAAGATATGTCAATCACTTCTATTGCTGGTTTCGCTTACCTCGTCGATCGACAAAACGCTACCGTCCGAACCATCCTCGACTCGGGCGCCGAAACAAACATCATCGATCCGGCCATAGTCGAGAAGTACGAAATCCCAACATGGAAAATCGCTCGCCCATGGGAATCGAGAAGCTACAAAGGCAGGACAGGAGATTGGGTCACCCACATCGCTTCCTTCAAAGCCAAGATTTGGGGAAAAACTATGCGCATCCGTGCATATGTCCTCAAACTCGGAAATTGGGAATCCTTGCTCCTCGGAATGCCCTGGCTCAAAGAGCATAACCCCATAATCAGCTGGACTTCGAGAAAGCTGATCGGTTGGGGGGAACTCGACCATGGTCTCGACAAGAAAAACCGTGTTCGCGGAACCGACTTCGCCCGGACCGTCAAAATATCCCGCACGTCCATTTCCACGAAACTCGAGGCTTCACATGTACAGGCAGAGGTTGATTTACCCCCGGAATATCGGGACTTCTCAGTAGTCTTCTCCGAAGAAGAAATCTCTCTTCCGCCACACTGAGGATTCCTCGACCACGAAATCCGCCTGAAGCCTGGCTTCCAGCCGAAGAAAGGAGCAATCTACCCACTCTCCCTCGACGAACTCAAGGGACTCGACGAGTTCATTGACGAGAATCTTAAATGTGGAAAGATTCGCCCCTCGAAATCTTCGCAAGCAGCCCCTGTCTTTTTCGTCGGAAAGAAAGACGGGAAAAGAAGACTCATCCAAGACTACCGGTACTTGAACTCTCATACCATCGTCGATTCCTACCCTCTCCCCAACGTCAAGACGCTTCTTGACGAACTCGCTGGCTCCCGCTACTTCGCCAAGTTCGATGTCCGGTGGGGTTTCACCAATATTCGGGTGAAGGAAGGAGACGAATGGAAAGGGGCCTTCATAACCCCTAGAGGACTTTTTGAACCAACGGTGATGTTCTTTGGACAGTGCAACTCACCGCCTACCTTCCAGAGGTATATGGACCACACGTTCGGAGAACTCAAGAACAAGAGAAAGGCCATCATTTTCATGGATGACGTCACCATACATTCAAAAACGAAAGAAGGTCTACGTGAAGCAGTCCGCTGTTTTCTGCAAATAGCCTCCAAAGGACACCTTCGCCTGAAGCTGAAGAAGTGTACCTTCGAAGCCGAAGAAATAGAGTTCTTGGGGTTCGTGATCCGTCAGGGTCAATACGAACCGTCGGAAATTAAAATCGAAGCCATCAAAACCTGGCCCGTGCTGACGACCCTCAAGGAACTTCGGTCCTTCTTAGGCTTCTGTAACTTCTACCGACAGTTCATCTCCGGCTTCTCGCAAACCGCCCGACCGCTACACGACCTTTCAAAGAAAAACGCAAAATGGACTTGGGGCCTGGAACAGAGTTCCGCTTTCGAGGCACTTAAGAAGGCCCTCTCGTCCAAACCCGTCCTTCGCCTCCCGGATCTCCGGAAGCCGTTCATACTCCACACCGATGCTTCCAAACTCGGCACCGGTGTGGTCCTGTCACAGGCCGACGACTCGGGAATACTCCACCCCTGTGCGTACATGTCCCAGTCACTAACTGGAGCGGAACAGAACTATCAGGTCTATGACCTGGAAATGTTGGTGGTAATGCGCGCCCTCAAGCAGTGGCGCCCTTACCTCCTGTCCCCTCCAGAACTGACTCGGGTCTATACAGACCATCAAAATATCACTTACTACGCACAACCGCAAAAGCTTACAGCAAGACAAGCTCGCTGGCAAGCTACGCTACAGGAGTACCCGCTACAGTTCGTCCACATCGCAGGAACCAAAAATTCTGCCGCCGACACCCTCTCGCGCCGCTCAGATTTCAATGCCGAGCCGGAAACCGTCTCCACCCTGCTACCAAAGGCCGTTTGGCTTGAGGGGGGGGTGAGACCCTCCGTTGTTTCCCTTTTTAAGATCGACCAGGTCGCTCCCGAGCCCTCCACGGCTCCCCCGCCCCTCCGGAAGGTCTCTTTCAAAGAACCGGAACCTACTGAACGCCCGTCTGAGGAAAAGAAAAAGGTTCAGAAAGGTAAAGGACGCGTTTTCCAGCTGAATGCCGACCTGTACCAGGAGGTAAAGAAAGCTTCCGCGTCCCTGTCTGCCCCGGAAACAACCCAAGGGTCTGACGGAGTCAGGAGAAAAGGAAGAAGGATCTTCGTACCGGAACCGGTCCGCCAAGACGTCCTTCGGCAGTACCACGACACCCCCGCTTTCGGACATCCCGGGGTAAAGGCGATGACAAAGAAAATGAACAAGTACGTGTGGTGGCCCGGAATGTACCAGTCTATCCGAGGCTACTGCAAAGGCTGCCCTTCGTGCCAAGCCAACAAGGTCAATACCCATCCGACCACACCCCCTATCACCCCGCATGACGTAGCGAAGAACCCCTTCCCCTTTAAACAGATCTCGATGGACCTAGTCACCGACTTGCCCCTGTCTGGCGGCAAATACGACTCTATCCTTACCATCGTAGATCAGGGACTTACTAAGGGTGCGTTCTTCCTACCCACCACTAAAACGGTAGACAGTGTCGGCATTGCGGATCTCTACCATGCCTATGTCTACCCGCATTGGGGTGTTCCAGAGGCTGTCATATCGGATCGCGGTCCTCAATTCATCTCCGCCTTTACCAGGGATCTCTACTGAGCCCTCGGAATCGAGTTGAAGGCTTCCACCGCATACCATCCGCAGACCAATGGCGAGGCCGAACGTGTAAACCAAGAGGTCGGAACCTACCTCCGCATGTACACGGATACGGATCCCCACAACTGGCACACAAAACTACCTGACGCTCAAATGGCGCATAACTCGCGCGTACACTCGTCTCACAACCAATCGCCCTATTCGCTCATGTACGGGTTCGACCCAGCTCCCTACCCCACGGGACAACCCCCGCAGGAGTCGTTAGCTGGTGATCGACTCGAGCAGCTGGCCGCGAATCGAGACGCCGCGATAATCGCTCATAAAGAAGCCCAGGAGTTGATGAGATCAAGATCGAAAGGGACCTATACGGAGTTCTCCGTAGGAGATAAGGTTTGGCTTGACGCTTCTGACCTAAAGAGGGATGTTCCGTCAAAGAAGCTTGCGCCTAGACGCCACGGCCCGTTTGTAATTTCCGAACGGATCAGCCTGGTCGCCTACAAGCTGGAGCTACCCCCTGGCTGGCGAATACACCCCGTGTTCCACGCGTCAAAGCTCACCCCTTTCGTCGAAACGCGCGAATATGGCCCGGCACAACCCCCGCCTCCACCAGAACTGGTAGGAGACGAGAACGAATGGGAAGTCGAGGCCATACTCAAGCACAAACGTGCGCGCAAGGTCAAATCATCGTCTAAAGAGCCCGGTGTAAACCCGCAGCCGAAATACCTCTACCTGGTCAAATGGCTCGGTTACCCGCACTCCCAGAATAGTTGGGAGAGCGAGGAAAACCTTATAAATGCCCCAGAGGTTCTTGCGGAGTACAAGCGCGTTCATTCCCGCTGAAACGCCATGTCCTACACCCCCAACACTGAAAACCCCGGCTCCGACTACTTTGACAATGACTTCCATGCCGACATCGACGAACCCTATGACCCTTCACGCCCCTACTTCGATCGCTATGCCAGTACCCCTCCCCGCCTCTCACAGCCACCAGTACGCTCCCCCGGAGCGGTACACACCGTATCCCCCGCGGTATCCGCCAACTCCTCACATGGCGGTACCTGTCAACCCCTTCACGACTCCGTCGCCTCTGCCACGCGCCCATACCCGTACCCGGTCATCCACTCGGTCCCCTCTTCGCAGAGAGCCTCCAAGGACGCCCGCAAGGGAAAGTCCAAGGCTCGCTCGGGACCACCCGAGCCTCGCTATGACCCCACTTTCAGAGCCTGCAACACTCCCCTGCTCTCCCAAGCCGGTTACAGATCCCCTTCCCCGCTCCCTCGTGCTGGCCCATCCGCTCCAGCACCTTCCCTCGCACCGGCCAGTACCTCGGCCCCCGCAGTCACACCCGCAGCCCCCTCTACCGGAAAATGGGTGGCTCCCGAGGCAAGCATCTTCCTCGGTTACATGCGGCTGCTTAACGACTTCGAGCGCTGGGAATCACACGGCTGGAGAGCAGGAGAACGTCACGAGCATCTACGGGTGCTGTCTAAGATCTTCAGAAGCTCAGAAGTGATCGGTAAGCGCGTGTACGACCAGGTGGCTACGGCAGAAGGAAGCTTCGAGGCGCATACATACGAGGACATCGATAAAGCCAACTCCGCCATCCTCCAGGAGACCCTGAAAACCCAAGAGGCCGTTGTCAAGATCGTCCACGAAGACTACGGCCCCTCCCTCATATCTTCCTTTCGCGCCTTCCTCGACAGAACTCCAGTCGACGTCGTGGTCCGTGGGCTCCTCCCTCCGACGCATCAAGCAGCGTCTAGAGGATCGGGCCTACCTTCGGACCCTCACCGAGCGCAGACACGGGAGGTCGCGGGAGAAGAAGCCGGTCTCGGAAGGACGGTACAACATGGATCCGGAGGAAGCGGAGAGGTTGGCAGAGATGTCGAACAGAGGTGTCGCGATTGCTGGGAGAAGATTATACCGGGCCAAGGTCGAGAGCACTTCCAGGCCGTCGCAGACTCGCTCGCATCTGTCCCGTTCAACGGATCGCCCCACGACTGGCTCGACTTTTTCGCTCAAGCCCGAGGTAGTTCCGCTGGAAGAGCCCTCTTCTACGCTTCTCAGACATCAGGAGCTCTACTGGCAACTCCCTTCGTCCCTGTACCTATCTCCGCCCTCAGCAAATGAGAACTTGGTGGGCTCGTTCCCGTCGATTGGCAGCATCCCCTCCATCAGTTCGCCTGCTACCGATGTTCATGCCTTGGACATTGGTCATCTAACTGCCCAGCTCGCAGTGGCAACTAACTCCGAAATCCGCTCCTGGGTGCAACAGGGCCTCTACCCGCCTTCGGAGGACCTCAGGCCTTGAAGGGGGGGTGATGTTACGCTGCGCTCACATGTTCTCCTTTTGCAGACATTTTACGTAATCGTTCGCGCCCACTCCCGCCTCTAGAGGCGTTCCGTTTACCCGCAACCCGCTGTCTACACAGTTGGGCTTGCGTTCCGTACGTTTCCCCTTTTCTGTTTCCTTTTATGGTTGACCCCTGTCAACCCCGCGTTGTACTATACTCGGACATTGCGTCCGCTTCCACTTCCTTCCGTGATCCGCTGGTGGCCCTGATCCACGCAGTCACGTGACACGTTCACCCCGGTCTAGCTCGGGTGAACGCTCCACCCGTGACTCATATGCGCGGTTAGTCCCTCATCATAACTTAGAGCCAGTTCGGATACCGGTGTACAACCCATTGCCGACACATGTGTCGGTTAACATGCCCGGGATGCTCCGTGAACTACGAGGCGGAGTTTTAACCTTCCTTCCAACTATACAACGATGATCGCTCATCGATATGATGACCTCAAACCCGTTATCGCTCGTATCGCTTCTGCTACGCTTTGCATTGTACACGTCGCTGGACTCCTTGTCCTTTTAGAATCAGATCAGGAGTCAGAAATGATGAGTAGTCACAAGTGGACCGATCCAGAGACTCACGCTCTCCTCGACTACCTCATCGAACACCGGTCGGAACAAGGCGATACAGGCAACTTCAAATCCAGTGTATTTTCTAGTGCCGCTGCTGCGATCGCTCCACCTAACTCGCCCCCCACAAGAACTGCTCAGCAGGTTCAAAATAAATGGCGATGGGTAAGTGGCATCCTCCTCACACTGGTAGCGTTGACTGATATCGTTATTAGCTGAAAGGGATCTATAATTCCATCGAAGGCTTCATTCAATGCTCTGGGTCTGGCTCATGGGATGAACATTTTGGTGCCAATATCGTCACACCAGCTGAAGAGAATGTGTGGAATAGCTATGTCGCAACCAATGTACGTTGTCCCCTATCATCGAGCAATATCAATACATCTAACATGAATACATCAGAGCGGACGACGTATCCTGCCCTATAAAAATGTGGGATGGCCATTTTACGCGAAGATGGCACAGATTACCCCATCAGGAGGGGCACAAGGTGCTAATGCGTATGCACCATCGGAGGCTCCCTCATCCAACTGGCCCACAAATTGGCTCGAGGACGAAGATCAAGAAACGTGGCCACGTAACTTCGACGAGCCTTCCAACAGTAATATCGGCGACATGAACCCAGCTCCCGATCCCCCGTATATCGACTTCATGGCTGAATTTCCCACATTTTTTCCCAACCCTTCGCACCCCGATCCACCGATGCCATCTGCATCACCCAGCGTCTCAGCATCCATTGCGGTCCCGACTCAGGGGGTGGGCACACCGTCGGCCAGCATCCCAGCATACCCTCCCTTCCCAATGAAGGGACCGGGCACATCTTCGGGGAGCGTCAGTAGGACTGGTAAGGAGAGACGCACCTTTTCTTCTGGGCCCTATCCAACTTCGTACACTTCTACCCCGCCCCCATCGCGTAAACCATCTCGTGGGTCTGGTCGGTCGTCTGCCCGGTCCTTTGGTCCTCCTAGGAATCAACAGCCAGTTCCGCCCAAACTCTCAGCTGGGACCGCAGTGTTTGGTCTGACTGGCACTGTCAATCACATGACCGATCTCCTCAGTTTGATATACCACGACAGCGCAAATGCGAGTGCTGCCTCACCTGCCCCTGCCCCTGCCCCCACCGTCCAGCATGGAGCCGCCGCCACCGATACTGTTGACTACCTCTCCAAGGCGTTGACCCTTCTGTCCACTGAGGACTCCTCGCTGCCGGTTGAGGTAGGTGCATTTATGGTGCACACTGTTACTGTAGATGAGAAGAAGGCAATGATGTACGCATCCATCACAAATCCCACTCTTCGTCAAGCTGTCGCCAACCAAGAGTATCAACGATCTATCGCTGGTCATCTGCGGGAAGGTGGTGTTGATGAGGGGCGACCGCTTTGAATTACAATGTAGCTGCATATACTTTCCATACCGCCATGTATTTTTTTCATTTGTTGTTGTAATTCATGTTATTTCGGACGACTTTTCGAGAACGATCGCTGGAATAAAATCTTCACAAAAAAAAATGTACATGGAGGGGCAGTATTTCCTAGGTATATTCCTCCCCACCGCTATACTCGTCCTCAGCGACATCCACATCCATGTCAGACTCATCTTCAAGGAGCTCCATGTGTCCCGCTCCCTCTCTCTCCCTCAGGATAGCCTGGTAATCGATCCACATTGCCTCTGCGATTTGATCGCGCAATACGCGCGCCTCTGGATGTTCTCCATTGCCTTCCAGTACACCGGGCCCCTCCAACCCATCGCCACCCTGCACACCTGCATCAAACGGAGCGCTGAAGTCTTCTGGAAGTTCGCCTTCGAATGGATCGTGGATGCGGATGAAATTATGAAGGGCGCAAAGCGCTGCTGGCAGCTGCGCTTGCGTCCGGAGATCGAATGGTGGAACTAGTGAAAGGATACGAAAACGACGCTTTACGACTCCAAAAATACGTTCGATAACGTTGCGGGCCGATGCATGCCGCAAGTTAAACAATTCTTGCTTGTTCGCAGGCCTGCAGTTTTCATCAGTAGGATGGTCAGGGGATCATAGGTGTGATTACTTACCTTACGCTAGCACGGCCCCATTCAGCTAAATGGTAGCGTACACCACGGTATGGAACGAGCAACTTTCGCTCTGCAGGAAATCCGGCATCTGCAAGTAAAAACTTTCCTTCAGGAATCCTCAAGTCGTGTGTGGTCGCATATTCATATACACGGGCGTCTGCTGCGCTGCCCTCCCAGCCCGTAAGAGAGTATATAAACCGTAGGTCAAAATCACATGCGAAGAGACAGTTTTGGGAAATGTATCCCTTGCGGTTCCGGTAGTTCGAACGTACGTAGGCGGGGGGAGATGCATGTATATGGCTTCCGTCGATGGCGCCGATAGCATTGCGGAAGTATGGCCAGAATTTTGGGTTGTTTTGGATCTTCGAAGGAACAGTATCGCCAGCTGGAAATCGAACGTAGTCCGTATAAAAAGGTTGTGTTGCAAGCGTGGTGAGTATCATGTGGAAATAACTGGAAATTCCATGCAGTAGTTACATTGGAGGAGTGTTAAATACGTACCGTGAAATCGTATCATTCGATCGTTGAAAGCGCTCCCCTACATGCCTGAATGGCAGGCCAGTGACGCATGTATACAGGAATATCGCGAGTTGTTCCTCGAGAGAAACGAACCTTGAGTTCTTGAGTCCAAGCTGCCGCAAAGCGACGATAAGCTGCTGGAAAACCTCCACGTGCATCCCAAGTTCGCAACGAATGCGTTCTGGGTGACCCGCAATCAGTTCCAGCACCCAGTCTTCGCCAGACAGGCGGGAAGTGTGGTAGGGCTGAGGTTCTCGCCCAAGATCTGATTCGAGGAGATGTGTGACTGCACAGAGAACAATGCTGAGGACCAACGCAATATACTTTACCAGACGACGGCGTTGTTCTAGGTTGAGAGGGCGCATGTAGGGTTACATACTGTAGTATATGCCGATTGATTATCACTGTCGGCAGCCCGGCACAGATTATGGCTCCGACTAAAATTCGGCATGCGCCGTTAGACTCTAGCGAGCCAACATGTGTCGGTAATGCTCGGCAATGCTCTACACCAGTTTCCGAACTGGCTCTTAGTGGTTAATCCCTCTCGCATAGCCGTCTACCCTTGCGCCCGCATCGCAGTGACTCCATCCTGCCTTGTTCGGACTCGGGTGAACGACTATACGAGTATTCGAATGTTTGGCCCGCAGTACTGTACATACGTATATAAACCCGCATGTATCGTACTGGTCCCTCATTCGAAATCTACTTTGCAACCACCCTTAGCTCTGCGCGCTGTACCAACAAGGACTCGCCAGTACGACTTCGGTTGGCCAAGACTAGTGTTCTGCCGCTAGTGAAGTTAAATTACGCGCCCCTCTCGCGCAGTCACGTGCTTGTGCTTCATCGCACTCGATTCATGGCGCGATACGAGTCGTCAGCATAACAATTGGTCACAGCAACTCGAAATTTGTTACTCTGGAAGAACAGCTCGCGATTTTCCTCTACACATGTGTGACTGGCCTGACAGTCAGGCATGTTGGTGAGCATTTTCAGTGGTCAAATGACACAATATCTCGGTGAGTTCAATACAAAATATGTGTGACAAATCAGATATTCATATTTTTTTACAGGTACTTCAAGAAATTGCTCTTCATATTTTCAGAACCCCCCTTTTATATTACCTATGTCCAGTTTCCAACTGGTGAAGCCATCCATCCGAAGATCTGACGCAACCCCAAATTTTGGCCATACTTTTGGAATGTGATTGGTGTGATAGATGGCTGCCACATTCCTGTATCCCCCCCTTCAATTATATGTTCCAACTATCGCAACCACAAGGGATTCCTCTCACAAAACGGCCTGTTCATCTGCAATTTTGGTCTGAAGTTTGTTTATACACTGACAGGGTGGGAAGGATCTGTGATGGATGCCCATGTCTATGGTGACGCAACATCCACTGACCTCCACATCCCCAATGGAAAATATCTCCTTGCTGATGCTGGCTACCCCTCATGTTGAGAGTTGCTAGTCCCCTACTGGGGCATCTGGTATCATCTTGCAGAATGGGGCCGTGCTAACACATGGTATGTTTTTTGTCTTGCTCACCGTTTTATTTATTTATTCATTTCCTCTCAGACCAGCAAATAAGGAGGAGCTTTTCAACTTGTGGCATGCATCGGCACGAAATGTCATAGAACGAATCTTCGGCATCCTAAAGCGTCGCTTTCGAATACTCCTTCTGGCGCCAGAATACGACATCGATATACAAGCATGGATCCCCGCTGCACTTTGCGCCGTTCACAATTTTATTCGTATGCATGGTGAGAGCAAGGAGGGCACAGACAATATTTCTCTCGATGAAGATGATGAGGGTGAGCAGCAGCAAGGCCCGCATACTAATCCCCAAGCCACGGAAGGAACGAGGAACTTAGAAGAAGACATACTCGTGCACGGGATGCAGGACAATATTGCGATGGCCATGTGGGCCGATTATCAATGTATTTTGGTGGAGCGAGCACAGAGTACCGTGGACAGTGAATCAGACACGGAATCCGACTTCTTCGAGGAAGAAGTCGCTAGTTTGTTTTAGCTACATCCATCATGTACTAGTAAAATCTAATCTGACTTTTGTTCGATGCACATGCTGGAGGGATGCCAACACATTTGATAGTTCATTTCTGTAGCTATGATACACTGACTCATGCTACACATACTACACGGTAGGGGGGGCATTGCTAGCACCTTGGAAAAAGCTATCGTACATATCTGCTACATACGTGTGATGGGATTGTTCATCAGGTAAAGCTATAAAAACGGCAGCAGGGTTAGATATGCCAGAAAACTGACGCATCATAAATGCACAATGGTGGGGAGGGATCTTGGAATCTTTGTATAGCATTTGCATAGCCATCTGGACCATGATCAACGGATCCATGAAAGTCATCACCAGCTGGTCCCCCAAGCACTGGATCGTGTTACTGATTGATACGACTGTGACAGTGTGAGAGCCGGAAGGTTGAGGCTGCATCTTGCTGGAAGATTGAGCAGATGTTCAGCTGCGCTTACTACTATGAATGGATGAGATGGGAGTCGTTGGGGGATGCTGATTTCTTGAGAATAGGAGGGAAGGGGATGCTGTTTCTGTGATATCAGTAGACATCACAGTGAATGAGTGCTTTCCGCTGAACACAGCAGTGGAGGGGGGGACGGATGGGACGGAGGTGGTACTGTCAGTAGTCGTCGTAGGGTTGGGGGGGACAGAGACCATAAAGTTACTATCAGTGGTCGTGGTGAGCGTGGGGTTTAACACCCCAGGACGGAAAGCATGGGAGCTGGTCGCGCCACCCTGTGGAAAAATATCCTCCATCATTGGAAGATACTGCCAGCCCTTGTTGCGGAAGGGCTTCATGGCCACATTTCGCTGCGATGTCTCAGTGAACCAATCATAGTTATCTGTAAGATCAAATATGTACCTTCACACCAACGAATTTTGCCCATTTCTCTGCATCAGCCGCTCCACAGATATTCACACCATTCTCATTGTCCCAATGTTTGCCTGATCCACTGCGATAAGTCATGATTGCGTTGTACGTATGTTTAAGCTACATCTAGTGTCAGCATAGCAACTTTAGAATAGAGAAGGATGTACCGATCCCCATTTAATCGACACATTCTTCAAATCCTTGATTTTACTGGACCTGTGGAGTTTGCAAATGCTCTCTGCAGCTTTCACATAAGTCACTTGTCAGAAGTTGCCAGCATCAGCCCACTCTGAGCAATTTGTGTGCAGATAATCAATGAGGGTGGCGACCTCTTCATCAGTCCACTTGGCATGCTTGGATTCTTCCTCTATTTCCCCCACTGTTTCCATTAGTTCAATGATATTTGATCCTAAGACGTTGAAAAGTTTGATTAGTACTTGCCAGATGTGATCGTGTTGAGTATCGGCAGAGGCAAGATAGGGAGGGAGAGACATGCTACCATCGGGAGGGAAACCAACATTTCAATCTCCGACGCTTTGGCCTGGATTTTTCCACCACCCGTCAAACAAGAACAATCTGTGAAGTTCGTAAACTACAACTGAACTGCGCTTTCCGTACAAGCTCTAAGGAAGTGCACTCCACGAATCGGCAGCAATAAACTTGGGACCAAGCTTGGCTTGCCGAGCTGCTGAAGCTACAGCTCCTGTCAACACTAAGAGGGCCCTTTGCCAGTCACGACTGAGCTGAACACAATGCAACTGGCTTGGTCATGGACGGCCTCCTTGACAGCGACATATGAGTGGATCATCACTCTTGGGCAGTCCTTATGGAAAACAGCGGTTTGTACTCATTCTCTCCTCGAGTTTCCAAAAGAAAGTACTGTCGGCGGCAACGTGCTGTGGCCTTCTAATGGAATGTGCCATGCCCGTCGTTCAATTTTTTGATATTATTAACACTACACTGATGAACTCCGGCGCTGACACCAGGACTCAGCATTCGGCAGGAGGCGTTCCTGTTAGTACTTCTCCTCGGAGGCAAAATCCGTTTTCAATATGACAAGACACCGACGTAATGTAATAAACAAAGTTTCCGCAGTGTAAGCAGTACATACACAAGCGCCGATTTGATTCAACCCAATACAGCAACATGCTGTATGGCCCCCTTTTTTATAACGGAACTATGTTCCGTTGAAGCCAGTGTTAACCATCCCCCACCTTCATGGACGACATCCAAGAGAAAGAGCAAGAGCAAGAGCAATTCCCTGGATTCCACGATGAGCCTCAATTCCTGCAGCCCGGCTTCCATCACTATATCCCAAGCGATGACTCATTGTCCTCGATAAATCTGTTGGCGAGCCATTCCATAGCGATGACGCAGTGCACATGACGACTATCAACATGTTTTAGAATGCCGAAGACTTTGGTAACAACGAATCGCTTTCCTACCTGCCCCACTCTCTGAACCTTTCCCCAGGAAGTGACCAAGGTTCGCTTTACACGACTGACCTGCACATCGACACAAGACGACTTACACCGCTCCGGCCTTATGACTCCGGGGGATCAGCAGTATCGACTCGTGCTCCATCTTTTGTTGTTCTCACGCCGGGTCCGGGGTCCATGATGGACACCCCGCTACACAACATCCATATCGATACCGATACCTCACCGTACTCAGTGCCAGACGCGTCAACCACACACTTCGTATGTCATATCTAAGAGTTCAAGGAACTTATGACGAATAAACCTTCATAGAGTCCAATCAACTCACCCTCTTGGTGTGCTGCCTCACCCAATTCCCTCACTGAGGGTGTGCAGGTCAAGCAAAGCAATAACGGTGACGTAAGATTTCCTGACATCTTCGAGTAGCCAGCTATGTAAACCAATCACAGGACGAAGCAGCTGAGGCCATGCTACCCCATATCGCGAACTGGTTCTGGGTTCAGAGATTCGCCATCATCGAGACTGGAACTGGAATCTTCATTCCCCAGAAAATATACCGAGCATACACGGAGGCAGACCAGAGACATTACGTCACCGAGTGCGAGCTCAGGCCGATCATCTACTTCCTTTCCGGTAACCCATTTGAACATGGTGTGGCACTGGACAACACCATCAAGTCCAAGCACCAACATTTGCAGGATAAAGACGATCCAATGTTTGTGGGGTGTGGTCCGTCTGTGTCCATCCGCATCAAGGTGCACTGCTTCGTAAAATTACCAATATACCTCGCTCATAGCGCTCAAACAGTGGCCGGGCTATCGCCCGTGGGCCAGGCAAATCCCCACCAATGACTTCAAAACACCCAAAAGACCCATCACTCGAGCCAAGCTGGCCAAAAACCTAGCGAACTATGTCAAGCATTTCATTGATGTATGCTTGAATAGCTGTGCATTGGGTTCTCTTTTGACAATTTTCAACAGTGGGCAGCGAACCAACCTATGGAGACAAATACTGACCACAGGTGGAAGGTTGGCCCGAGGCATATCGAAGTTGAAGATTTGATACTGGTTTTCCTCCACCACGTCGCAATAGGCAGCTGGCAGCCCCAACTACGCCTTCGCCAGGAAAGTTACATGGAGTCTGCTTCGTCAGATACAGACTGCTCAATCGGACTCAGACAAGCTCAGACAGTACAGATGTCTGCAGGTGTCAACGTGCAAAACCTCACAGCTAACCTGGCACATCTGACTGTCTGACCCGTCTGGCATCATCTAGTAAACGGTGCTTTGTACAGTATGTAGTTTGTTTGAGGAAATTGTATGGGCTAGCACATGTCACACATGGCAGCTTCTAACCATTCCCTGTACATCCTCCTGGGGATGATCGGCGTCGAGGACGAAGATTTCCAGTGATATCAAACATCTTACAGAATCAAGCACTCAGCGCTTATTATCCAATCCCGTTCCCGCTCCTACGCTGATGCAAGGACTGGGCATTCGACGGGAGGTATTCCTGTTAACACTGGTCCTCGGAGGCAAGATCCGTTTTCAATGTGACAAGACGCCGACGTCATGTAATATACAAAGTTTCCGGAGTGTAAGCAATACATACACGAGCGCTGATCCAACTTAACCCACATCAGCAAATCACCTTTCCTGTCCATCACTGGACAGCACTGGACAGACTCCCCAGAACTGCCGGTGCACGAAGTAGTTTACTGATTGATACAACAACATGCTGTATGGGCCCCCTCTTTATAAGAGTACCATGCCATTTGAAGCCAGTATCAACCATCCCCCTCCCCCATGGATGACATCCAAGAGCAAGAGCAATTCCCTGGATTCCACGATGAGCCTCAATTTCTGCAGCCCGGCTTCGGCTACTATGTCCCAAGCGATAACTCTTTGTCCTCGATGGATCTATTGGTGAGTCATTCCATAGCGATGACGCAGCGCGCATATCCACATGTTTTAGAACGCCGAAGACTTTGGTAACAACGAATCGCTTCCCTACCTGCCCCACTCTCTGCACCTTTCCCTGGGAAGTGACCAAGGTTCGCTTTACATGACTAACCTGCACATTGATACAAAACGACTTACACCGATCCCACTTTATGACTCCGGGGGATCATCAGTATCGACTCGTGCTCCATCTTCGGCTGTTCCCATGCCGGGTCCAGGGTCCACGATGGACACCCTGCTACCCGACATCTGTATCGATACCTCACCGTACTCGGTGCTAGATGCGTCGGTCACACACTTCGTATGTCGTATCTAAAGAGATTCAGGGAACTTACGGCGAACAACCATCCGTAGAATCTAACAAAGTCACCCCCTTGTTCTGCTCCCTCGCCCATTTCACCCATCGAGGGTATGCAGGTCGAGCAAAGCAATGACGATGACGTAAGATTTCCTGTCATCTTCGAGTAGCCAGCTATACAAACCAATCACAGGACGAAGAAGCTGAGGCCGTGCTACCCCACGTCACGAACTGGTTCTGGGTTCAGAGATTCGCGATCATCAAGACTGGAACTGGAATCTTCGTTCCCCAGAAAATATACCACCCATACACGGAGGCGGACCAGAAAAGCTACATCGCTGAGTGCGAACTCAAGCCAGTCATCTATTTCTTCTCCAGTAACCCATACGAATACGGTGTCACACTGGAGGATGCCATAAGGTCTAAGTACAAGGATTTGCAGGACAAAGACGAGCCAATGTTTGCGGGATGTGGTCCGTCCGTGTCCATCCGCATCGAGGTGCGCCCCTTCGTAAAATTACCAATACACTTCGCTCATCGCGCTCAAACAGTGGCCTGGTTATCGCCCGTGGACCAAGTACATCCCCACCAATGACTTCAAAACCCCCAAAGGACCCATCACTCGAGCCAAGCTGGCCAAAAATCTAGCGAACTGCGTCAAGCGTTTCATTGACGTACGCTTGGGATAGCTGTGCATTGGAATCTCTTTTGATGATCTTTACAGTGGGCAGCGGAGCAACCTATGGAGACAAATGCTGACCGCAGGTGGAAGGTTGGCCCGAGGCATATCAAAGTTGAAGATTTGATCCTGGTTTCCCTCCACCACGTCTCAAAAGGCAGTTGGCAGCCCCAGCTACGCCTTCGTAGGCCACTTCCGGATCCCCCCATGCATCGTTCGAGGGTTGTTGCGGCCGGGACCTCGATGATTCTATGATCCGAGGCAATGCCTGTATCCCACGAACGAAATCCAAGCCCGATATGATGACAAGAACCAAATGTAGCCAACCCTTCATGTTACTATAGCATATCCCGGACCACTATAACCGTTATCCCTCAAGTAAGACCTTTCGTTTTCGTTGTCTGTAATAGCTTTGCTTCGTTTTTAGCGCCAGGTTGCATCTTCCTTTTGTGTATATTCTTCCTTGCGACTGCTTTCTTGTTTGCAGGATCCCCCCCTGCCTTTCGAATGCTGGACATTTCGATTTATAGGTTGCTGTTGTGGTGTCGTTCATGGTCCCCTGGTTATCGACTAGCCCGCCCTGTGGATTTGGCTTGCAAGCTTGCTTGCCTTGTCAAGTGGACACTTTGTTATCACGTCTCTATTACATCAGGAATGATAACTCACACGTCTGTCTACGACCGAAATATAATTTGAATTATGGACAAGAAAAAGTTCCACGGGAAAATAACTGAATGGCGATGACAACGGCAGTACAGTTGTATGGCTGTGTGAGGCACTGGCACTCAGCGAAGTTTCTCATGGAGTGAACATGGAACCACAGCCAACATCATACAGCTTCAGCTTCAAATTACGTCGCGTTAGATCCTGCGCGCATCAAATATCACATTCCGACTTTTATTCATTTCAGTAAGTAGCGGCGACGGCGGGACACCGCTGGGCGATATTGACAAGCCACCACACGAAGTTACCAGGCTCTGGTAAGGTTATGCCGATTAGGGTATCTCAGAGACCTCTTACATCGTGACTTGAGTCAGAACGTGCCCGACCCTGTCCGACCCCACACAGTGCACGTGTACATCGCGAGGCCCATCTAAAGACCCTATCATAGGAACAGCGAATAGATCTTGGGGATTGCCGGAAATTTCATGGCAGCGTTGGCGTGTAGCATGGCTTCGTGTTCTTTACTAATTCAGCAGTTGAGGTAGTAGATGACGGAAATAACAAGTCGTAAGCACAATAATGGGAGACACAAGCAGGCAGTAATCTCGCAGGAGATGACAAACCTAGCTAACCTTGCGTGACCCAGGCCCAACTCTGGCTCCAGGACTAGGTAGAGGGTGGGTTCGTGTGTGGGGACATAGGCACAACTGAGACTTGCTCGTCAACAATGACCGTTGGAAATTCTCAGCAGGTCCAAGGGTACCTGGGTGGGCAAAGTTGCCCAACATGCCTGAGGTTGAGCTTGACTGAGAGCCATGTGTGACATGTGCTAGCCCGTACAATTTCCTCAAACAAACTACATACTGTACAAAGCACCATTTACTAGATGATGCCAGATGGGTCAGACAGTAAGATGTGCCAGGTTAGCTGTGAGGTTGTGCACGTTGACACCCACAGACATCTGTACCATCTGAGCTTGTCCGAGTCTGATTGAGCAGTCTGCATCTGACAAAGCAGACTCCACATAGTTTTCCTGGCAGAGGCATAGCTGGGGCTGCCAGCTGCCCTTTGTGACATGGTGGAGAGAGACCAGGATCAAATCTTCAAGTTTGATATGCTTCTGGCCAACCTTCCACCTGCAGTCAGCATTTGTCTCCTTAGGTTGCTTTGCTGCCCACTGTAAAGATTGTCAAAAGAGATTCCAATGCACAGCTATCCCAAGCATATGTCAATTATCAAACTTGAAGATTTGATCCTGGTCTCTCTCCACCATGTCACAAAGGGCAGCTGGCAGCCCCAGCTATGCCTCTGCTGGGAAAACTACATGGAGTCTGCTTTGTCAGATGCAGACTGCTCAATCGGACTCGGACAAGCTCAGATGGTACAGATGTCTGCGGGTGTCAACATGCACAACCTCACAGCTAACCTGGCACATCTTACTGTCTGACCCATCTGGCATCATCTAGTAAATGGTGCTTTGTACAGTATGTAGTTTGTTTGAGGAAATTGTATGGGCTAGCACATGTCACACATGGCAGCTTCTCACCATTCCCTGTACATCCTCCTGGCATATGCATACATTGGTTTGTTATTTTCTTGTGTTCTACCCCACTACAGAACCCCGGAGACAAAGGAGTCCACATCCCCCCCCCATTCCTCCTCTCTCTTCCGCATTTTCAAACGGAAAAGCTGGCCCTTGAACTTCTTAGATCGATATACGACGTGCGTCCTCCCAACGATTGCGCCGTCCTCATAAAACGTTCCTTTCTGTCGTTCACTACTGGAAGTGCAAGTGCAAGCACCGCGGACATATGTACCTAGGGCCACCATGCAGAGATCCGAGCATGACGCCGCCTGCGGAACCGTATTTAGCCGTATCCACGCCTTCTCGCGAATACTATATTGTCATTCGAACGCCCGACACCCTCGCTCAATTATTGTCTTCGACCTCTGGCCGCTCAAAGTTACTCCGTAGATAAACGCGCGTTTGAGGTGGTCGCTCTCCCTCCGGTACGCAAATAAGAGTATGGGATAATGGGACCCATGGGCTCCGGGCATCACGCAGACACTGCGTTTGCTACGAGGCGCTAGGTACCAGCCATCGGTACCGTTATCTTTGGCATTGGGGCCATCAGCCCGTCAGCACAGATGCGAATGAGCGGAACAAAAATCATTTTTCCGAATGGACAGATCGTATGCTAACCTGAAGTCGGCTAGGTTGGCCAGGTACATCTTGTTTCGTTTCATGTGATATGTAAGTGCGACCAGCAAACAGCCCGCCGCAGACTCTTTTGATCTTCCGCTTTTCAATGATTCGCCGCAGCAGAACAACGATACGTTCGTGCCGTCATCGATCATCATCCAGTATATACACAAGCACCACTAGTATTTCTATACGCACAGTAATATAGTAATATCCACGAATATATGTACCTCGGGAAACAAGACGAAACCGAACTGTCACCGCAAGTCAGAGACACAAAAGTAGAAAAAAGACTATTCCCATATCGAACTAGCAAGGAGTAGATTGTGGGGAAAGAGTTTTTGCACTAGTCATTGTCATCCGGGTGGAACCTCAAAATGAAAAGAGAGCCTTCCCCCACGAAAACAATAATAATATCCAGATGAAGGGTGAAACTCAGTTGCATAAGAGTGGAGAAGACAGAGGTATCATAGCACATCTTTGCTTGAGATGAGGTAAGAAAAGGAAAAAGGACCATCGTATATGGGCATTAAATGACGTTTGCAAATGTGAGAAAGAAATCCCATCCTTTCCACGAACTGAGAGCAGGAAAGTGGGCGGGAGGTCAGTGAGACCAAAACGAGGACAAGATCCGCTGACCAGAGTGTCGGAAAAATAAAAGGGACGCATATTCAAGCCTTGTTCACCCGAACACAGCCGTGGGCAGGGTCTAGGGCGAGATCATGAGTAAGCCTTCTCTCCATACTGCACGTTCTTCATTTGCACAGGTTCGCAACCAGTGTACGGTGAGCAGTCTTCCGATGTAGTAATGCGCGTCAGCCGCTGCTCGGTAGCAGCTGGTGTCACAGGTCTCGATGCTATCGGACCACCCGATGACGACGTTGCAGCGGTGAAGGATGACACTATCTGCTGGTTATGTGGATAATAAGACCGGCGTAGCATCTTCTTAAAGTCATAGGTTTCAAATCTGTGGTCCCAAAAAACTTTGAACCCTGCCTGACGCATTTATGCTGCAAGATGACCTACTGGTCTTCCATCTGTCTCATTTCAACACTCAGGGTGTTGACATCTCGGTTCTTGCGCGTCTTGGCTTTCAGCGGGTTGTCCTCTAGCAAGAGCTCTTCCAATTCATGGGACGCGTCAAAGTTGGCTTTCTTTGACTATCAGACAAAGGAGTAAGCTATAGCACGACTGTGGGAGATTTCCCACGACATACGTCAGGAATGAAAGGCGGAGGTATCGACTTCGTTTCGAGTGCTGTCCAGTCGATACAGCTGAACCAGGGATGACGTCGGAGTTCTTCGAAGCCTTCCCCGGATTTGCATCCCAACCGTCGCGAGGGGTCTCTCTCCAGGAACTACTACGGGGTAAACAGCTAGGCCAATGGACCAATAAGAATGTGTGACGTACACCCTTGACAGCCTGCAGAGCTGCACGACTGCACTTCTTCTCCGCGTCTTCCGGGAATCGCAAATGGTCCTTTGTGATGCTATGTGTCAAGTCGGTGTTTGTCCTTCCCTTAAACGGCCTACGGCCAAAGAGAAGTTCGTAGGCGCACACGCCGAGAGACCACCAGTCGATGGTGTAGGTGTATCCGCGCTTGGCGAGGATCTCGGGAGCCATGTAGGCCATGCTTCCTGCGACGCCGGATAGTAGTCGGCGTTCAGAGAAGTGGACGGCAATATTGAAGTCCGTTAGATGGGCATGGCCGGAGGCATCGAGGAGGATGTTGTCTGGTTTCAAGTCGCTGCGTAGGAATTCAGTGGTTTGCAAACATCTTGGTGGAAGCACCCAAACGCACCGGTGCGTGATGCGATTCTCGTGGAGATATGCCAGTGCCGAAGCAATTTCCGCCACATAAAACCGCACCGTGTCTTCAGAAAGAGACCCTGATCTTTCAAGGTGAACTGGGCCAAATTATATCAGGTCAAAATCAGAGAGACAGACGAGAGATACGCACATCGCAGATCGCCTCCGAGCATCAAGTCTAGCACAAAGAAACAATTTTCGTCGTCCTGGAAAGCATACCGCATGTTGACAACGAATGGGTGATCGATCTAAAATACGCTACATAAGCAATCTAGGTGCGAAAGTGGGGGGACAACACTACCGACCTCTTCGAGTAACTTTCGCTCCTGAATTATATTAGCGACGGCTTTCATCTTGACACACTTGGCTTTGTTGATGTACTTCAGGGCGTACAATTCTTGCGTCTGTTTGTGTTGGACCATCCGAACCTGTGCGATATAAGATTGGGGAGGTGATGGTGATGCAAACGCCTCGTGTGGTAAATGCTTACCTTTCCAAAGGCACCTTTACCGACGCATCGTAGAAGGATAAAGTGGAAAAGATTGACTTCCCCGTCAAAGTCCACGGGCTTAATATGAGCGCTTGAGTTGAGAGATGTGCATGTCCTTTTTTTCGATCGAATGACACACCTGTGGTCTACAGCAGAGGGCACCCATAATGACAACGAGTGACTGTTGCAGACTGAATGGTTTTGAATGAAGGAGCGTTGCTAGGAGCGTTTGATAAAACTGCCGGCCTTTCGTCGCTGGCACTGCCCTGCACGACGACCCAGGCTTGTTTGAAGTTTCAACTGAATTGCCAGCTGTAAGCTCTGAGATATTTCTGTCTGGCCTGATGCCGTGATGTGTGACACTCAGAAATTGTCACGCTCATAACATGTCACGCTTTCACCAGCTCATTCAACGGGCATCGACCATGTCGACAGCGACGACACCGCTCGTCGTATTTGGACCCTCGGGAGTGGGGAAGGGTACACTCATAAAGCGTCTCTTCGCAGACTACCCAGACAAGTTTGCTTTTAGCGTATCTCGTACGGCGTGATTTCACCTCTCCACGCCGTCTTGTTGAACTTACCATTGCGAAAAAAATCAATCATCGACGTCCACTACAAGATACCACGCGTGCACCGCGTCCAGGCGAGACAGATGGAAAGGAATACCACTTTGTTACCCAGGATACATTCAAGTCTCTCTTGAGCGAGAACGCCTTCATCGAACATGCACAGTTCTCCAGCAATTTCTACGGTACTAGTGTTCGGGCTATCGAGGCCGTGCAATCAACCGGAAGACGTTGCATCCTCGATATCGAGTCTCAGGTGCGTCGCGTCTTCGATGAATGCACGTCAACGACATCTGACCAGAGTACGGATGTCCAGGGGGTCAGACAAGTCAAGGAAACCGATTTACACCCCGTCTACGTATTCATCTCTCCTCCATCGATGGGAGTGCTTCGAGAACGTCTACGTGGTCGTGCGACAGATTCAGAAGAAGCCATTCAAAAGCGGCTCGCCACTGCCATCACGGAGATCTCGTACGCGCGAGAAGAGGGGGCATGCGACTACATCATTGTCAATGATGATCTCGACACCGCATACAACAAGTTTAGAGACGTGGCATTGGGGAACCCGATACAGGGAGACACCTTACCCCCGCTAGACGATTGAAATCCTAAAAAAAGAGCTGATAAATAGCTGTACCGGTGGATGAGGAGACATTCTACAGGATTAGATGTGGATGAAGTATATAGCCTTGATATATAAATACCAGTCCATTGGAAAAAGTACATTTCCGGATTTACATCCGGAATCTGAGATATGCCATCAGCAGTGCAGAGCAGCCGGTCACTGTAGACGGCAATGGCGTCAGCAGTCGCCTATTGCGGGGACATGATAACATACCGAACCCGACCAAGTACTGGAGCGTGGTCGCCTAAATTTGAACGCAAATGCTGAGTATACCACGGCCAACCGCAGACGACAGGATCATATCATACCTTGGACACTTGGATGGCTGTTCTTAGGTTCGCGATCTCCTGCTCTATCCTGGTGTCGACTTCCTTTATCTTGAGTTCTTGACCGCTGCTCTCCTCTCTCATCCTGCCCTTTTCCAGATTTAGGTCGAGCCGCACTCCAGCCTGTGTGCGAGTGATCTCTTCTCTGAGTCGCTGCTTGAGTTTCTCCATGTCAGTTTGCAGACGGTCATTCTCTGCTTTGAGCATGGCGAGATCATTCTTCTCCATGAGTTGTAGCTCTGACTTAATCTGTGCGATGTCGACCTGTTGTGTGTATTGGTACTGACATACGTGTTGAGCGAGCGCAGTATTGTGTTGGAAGGACAAATACATACCTTTTCCTGCTCCGCCTTAGTGACCATATTGCTGGTCATGTTGCGTATACTCTCGTCAATGACCTCTGCCATAGCATTCATGATTCCTTCTGCCTGTGCACGAGTCAGTCCCTCGCGTTCGAGGCGCTGCACGAAGTGATGGGTATCAAAATGAAAGTCTCGTCTTGACGCCGACGAGCTGAACGCCTTGCCCGGCGTCCGAGCAGCGACACTGTTACATTGCAGCCTCGGTTTGAACGCGAGTCGGACAGCAGCGGCCATGAGTTGAGTTAAGAAGAGCTTCCGTGAGAAACCACGCGTCCGTCCCGGTGTCTTCGTTAAGCACAGGCCAGGCTACAACCAGTCGGCAGTATTGATTGCAAAGAATTTCTCTTGCCATTTGTCTCAACGTTTTTCTGATAGTTTCCAAATCAAACGCATTGTAATTGTAGTTCATGTCCAATTGAACTTTGACAAGATGTGGCAGACGAGGAAACGAAGCGAATTCCGGTGTGCTTTATTACCCTACACAACCACTGAACTAGAAGACAGGGCCGTCGGGGACGGCAGGCACCTTGTTTACGGATGCCGACATAGATCCCCATAATTTACATGGATCGCGAGATTTCATGTCTAAAGATCATATACCGCTCATTGCTCCGCTGTCAACTTCCCTGTCTCCGCAGCATCTCCCCATCCTCGTTCGCAGGTACACAGCGCAGCAGAGCATTGGCATTACATGCCTACAATTCATTGCCACCATGATTTGAATCGGACTTTGTTTTCGGGAGGATCGCGGTTGCCGAAAAATGTGCGACGAATTTCGGGGTGCAGTGACCTTGTAAACAAGGTGATACTGATCAATTTTGCTAGCTTGCCAGCGCGGTCTGGCCTGGCTAGAGACAGTCAGTGATCGTAACAAGAATGTGCCTCTACATACATCCTACATCACAAGTGCACTGTCTCCAGCTTCAGCTTCAGGTCTTCTTTAATGTCATCAACAATACTGAGTCGCATCTTCATTTCATACGTTTGCACCGCATCACAAAACTTCTTATCGGGCTGGAAAGCAAGGACTTCCTCCGTCTCGTGCCTTTGCCAATTCATCTGTAGCATCCCGTCCCTTCGCAACAGGGCGGCATATATACGGCGAGGGGCACCGTAGCTGAGCATCAGCAAGCTGCTGCTGAAGATACCAAGCGCAAATTCGTCTGTGGTCGACTTGGGCGGGACAGCTTTCACCATAACAACGTCATCGAGCAGAGAACACGAAACGCGGAGAGTGCTGGGACCATGATGGTTATATTTGCCACTTGGAGGATCAATGCGTGCGGGAATGACCAACAACCTCATCGACAAACCTATGTTGGTTAAGCTGAGAGCATCGTCGAAGGAGCCCATCTGCATAGCTTCCAGTGCACTAGTCTTTGGCTTGCAGGATAAATAGCATTCAGGGCCAGAGGGAGTCATGCGCGAAGGATGGATATGACGCCGAACGGCCTTTCCTGCCCATAAAAACCAATGGCGTTGGCATGCCACGTCTAGAATCGCCTGAAAGAGCCTGAAGAATGCGCGTTCCGGGCCCTCTCCATATGCAACCAACATGCTGACGCCGAATATTCCCGTCATGCAATACGACTTGTCCTCCGCTCTCGTGGTGAGCCTCCGAGCCACCCACCTCATACGTTCGGGTAAAGATGGGTTTCTGAACCCAGGCTCGAAGTCACGAAAATGACGCGGTTCTACACCAGTTGCCGTCAAGACGGAACTGGAGGGAGTAGGTTCCACCACCCAACTTTCTAGCATCCTCTTCATGGATCTTATCGTTAGGGAAGTCGGTAAGCGGGAACCAGTCCTTGTTATAGAACTTGAATCGTAACGGCGCAAGGAGCTCCTGCAAGGTCCATCCCCGTGTGAACCAGCGATCTGCAGCAAGGTCAAGCAGCGAGTTTGTTTGGCCGGCATAAGCGATGCAAATGGCCGCCTTACGATGCCCATGCGAACATCGAACGAATCGATTCGTCCAGTTCCGCGCTACTCGACTTGTCGATACAGATCGTGTCCGCCCAAGCGAACTCGACCTTGTAATCTTCATGCGCGATACTGCAAAACTTCGCGAGTTTCTTGTAGCCTTGCTTACCACGGCTGGACGGGTTGTGGAAGTCTTGATAATTGGGCTCGTCCGCTTCCCACGTATGTGATAAGATGGCGTATCTTGTAATGTCCTCCACCTCCTTAGTAATGGTTTCGTTGCGCGGCTTGTTCCTGGAATATTCATTCTTGGTTGCCCAAATCATCATGTTCATCCGTACCTGTTGCGCCACTGCTCGCACCACATTCTCGAGTTTTGTATTGACAAGATAATCCACCACCGCACTTCTTCCCATAAGCGTCATCTCCGGTAACTTTATGACCCGCAGGGGGACGTTTGCAAAGACGTAAGAACGAATCTTTGACTGGACAACACTGTGCAGACTATTTCCACTAGAACAACATCGTTAACCCCTATCATTAACTTACAGTACCTCACCTACTCAAGAGGCGGTAGCGTTGGCTGTTCGAGAAGATTGTTACTGGAATGAAGGTGCTCATCATATTGGGATTGAAGAATGAGTGACGACACACGTACAACAGAAACGATTGTTTGAATTTTGCGTAATCCGACTCGCTGAACTGCTGCAAGCACGCGGTGGCCGGGTTTCCGTGTAGTCGCCTGAACTGAGTCGGTTTATCAAAGATCAATGTGGACGGGTCGCACAGTCTGCAAGAGATGGTATCCCATCAGTCTAACGTGACGTGTAGAATACACTAACTCTCTGCGAGGCATAGTGTATATGCGACCCATAGTGTATACCCGAGGCATAATGTACACGCGAAGCATGATGTGAACGTGGATGTCGATGCCAGGACTAGAAGTGACGGCTTCGCCAAGTTTCTGGTGGCCTGGGTTAGGATTTTAATCGTCAATAATCTTCCACTTCTCGAGTGGCGTATTCTTATATCCAAAGCAACTGGCGTCAAGAAGGGCATCCGTGAGAAACCTTCCTACCTGCCAGAGGAGAACGATTGTCTTCCGTCGTGCCTGAAGTAGGGGAGACTAACCTGCCATGTCATCGAGCACAGCCAAGATCACCCTTGGTTCGTCCTTAACCGACGCGCGTTTTGTCAGTCAAGATCTTTGATCTGCACAGGGGAGATTACCCCGCCACAGAAGGTGTGTGTGTCTTCTAGATAATTCAACCTTTCGCGGGGTATGACGGATGGAGCACCTCGGTCCCGTAAGGCGGCTAGACTGGTGCTGACATCGTCTCGAGGGACGGAACTGACACGTATTTTCCTCACATTGGAGCAGTGGGAGAGAGCCTCGCGAGCACTGAGCTGAGCTTGAGGCAAGCACTTCGACGATCTATCATGTCCGCGTCTACCTCCGTCTGACTAAGCCCAACGTGGCTGTGTCCGCGCCTTCCAACCTCCCTACTACAACGCAGTACAGCACTGACATGCATTGACGTACATCAGATTTAGCAGCCTGAGGCCCTGAATGTTACCACTACTAGCCAGCAAGAGTTGCGAAGAAATTCTCTGGCGTTCGCAGGATCCCCACAAGTTGTCCTAATAGTTCTCATTGTAATTGTAGTACTTTGAAGAGATATGGGAATGAGAACCAGACGCCGAAACAAAGCTAATTCCTTAGAGCTAGTTCGGAAACCTCGGGTAAGTCGCAATTAGTTCCTTCAATGCTTGTACATGTTTTTCCACTGGGGCAGTTCGTGTAGTGAGTTTGAATTGAGTTTGAAACATGTCCTGCGATGGATTATGATGATCTGGATCACCTTAGGCTTGCCTGGGTATCGGCTGCCACCGTTGTTGCCCTCGTATCCCAGTACACTCTGGATTCACTAACTCACTCGATGCCTAATAAGACTAGTGCTCCCACTCCACGAGTTCATTGGAACCATGAAGAAACCGCTGCTCTTGTAAGGTTCCTGCACGACAACCGGCATGAGGCAGGCGATAACGGGAACTTCAAGATGGCTACATATCAAGCCGCCGCCCTGCATATCGCCAACTATTGCACAGATGGACCTCCTAAGAACTATCAAGCGGTGAGAAACAAGTGGACTGGCTACGTAAGTCAGTGTTGTAAACCGCTTGTGATTTTTACTGATCTTCTGTCATAGATTCAAAAGATATATTGCGATATCGAGTACTATCGAGCACAACCATCTGGAGCCCACTGGGACAACGAGAAGGGGGCTAATATTCAGGGTCAGCATGCTGAGCAGGTGTTCGAGGATTTTGTGAAGGTATTTTCATTTTTATTTTTTAACCCCGTGGCTTGATGAACTGATGATCACTCTTAGAGTCACCCCCTCATTCGCCAGTTCAAAACGAGTGGATGGGATCTATATCCCTATGTTGCAGATATCATACCCCATGGTGGTGCCCGTGGGGCCAACACCTTTAGTCCAGATAGTTCCAATGCCACCATCGACAGCCTAGACAATGGAGACGGTGGAGTGCCAACCATTCAACCAACCACTTCCGCTTCAGCGCCTGCCGAATCCGCACCCTCCTCCACTCCCGCACCCATTGAACCCATATCTACTTCAGTGCCTGCCGATTCTGTGCCAGCGCTTCCCCTAGTCCCACCTGGGTCAGACGACGACCATTTCCCATTTTTCGACGATCCGCTGTCTACCATCAACCCGTCTGACATTTCTATCCCTCCATCCAGTGCTCCGCTGTCTAGTGGGAAGCGGTCTCACACCGAGATGCTTGGTGACGACGAGGTTTCGACTACCATGTCCGTTTTCCCATATGCCAATGCAAGCGACATTTCTGCTACTGCTCCCGCCTCCAACAAACGCGCCAACCTCTCTGCCGCCTTGGACTACGCAAAAAGCTCCCGTTCCCGTCGTTCTCGCAATCCTCCACCTCCACCTTCACTTGCGATATCAAACCCTATCGCGGTAGGCCTACAAGGCTCGATCAACTTCCTCACCTCATCGATCAACACGTCGATGACATCTGCCATCGATAAAGCGTCGACAACGAGGGCACAAGCGATTCATCTACTGGACGATCAAGACCAAGATTTCCCCAGTCCCATCAAAGCGTTCATCTGATCGTTGATCGCGCAGAATCTCAGCTTCGCTGATGTATACTTGAGGACGGCAAAGAAGGAAGATCGTTTGGCGCTTGCTGAATTGGAGTATCGGATGAAACTCGGGGTTGGTAGTTCTCAGACCAGTACACAGTAAAAATTACTATAGGTAGATTTGATGTTTGCTGTACCCCCATACCTGCTATCACTGTATCGCAATCTTTTTTTTTCTTTATCGCAATCTATCTTTTTTTCCTTCATCACACATGAGAGATCTGAACGGGTACGTATATTGCATGGTATGGGAACAAATGAACTACATGTCTACAACATTGATATATCACTCATACCGCTACCGATGTTTGTGGAGTCATCAGAGCTATAGTCATTGCTACCTGAGGGCAATTGCCCAAGATCCCGCAATCGAATGATTTCCTGATAATCGTCCCACATATGTTGAGCGATCTGGTCACGGAAAGTGCGTGCCGCTTCAAGCTGACCTACATTGGGATTATCTTCATTGGCTCCGCCCTCATCTGCTGATCCCCCAGGCCCTCCTGCACCTTGCTCATCTATGTGGACATCCTGTCCTGGCATCGGACCTTCTTCGGCATCGTGAGTACAGATGAAGTTGTGCAGTGCACAGAGTGCTGAGGGGATTCGGCCTTGGACGTCGATGTTGTACTCAGGGCTTAGTAGTAAGATGTGAAAACGATGCTTGAGGACACCAAATATTCGCTCGATGACGTTGCGCGCAGATGAGTGCCGGAGGTTGAACAACTCTTCTTTGTTCCTGGGTCTTGTCAGATCAGCAGGACAATAAGATGGATAATTCAAAGAAAATTACCTTAAATGCGCTCGGCGCCACTCTGCGAGGTGGTAGCGAGTCGCCCAGTATGGGACTAGAATTTCTGGGCGCAGGGGGAATCCAGCATCCGCAAGGAGAAACTTTCCTGTTGGGATGACAAGCCCTTTCACACGTGCATCCTGGTATACACGCGCATCGGTAGCCGAACCCTCCCAACCAGTCAACGAGTATGTAAACATCAGCTGGAAATCGCAAGCAAACAAGCAGTTCTGCGATATGGAGCCTTTGCGGTTTCGGTACACCGCCCGGTCCTCTGACGCTGGAGCGGCATGGATATGGCTCCCGTCCAACGCACCAATCACGTCCTTGAAATACGGCCAAAATCTTTTATCTCCCCTAATCTTTGGCTGAATATCATCAGCACCAGGCATCTTGACATACGTGGAATAGAAGGGTGACGACGATAGGATGAAGAGTATCTTGCAAAAGTACCTGATCAAGGAGGTTAGAAAAGTATCGGAAAACTAAGGGTGATGACATACCGAGATATGGTCTCATTTGACTGTTGAAAGCGTTCACCAACGTGCCTGATAGTCAGACCCGTCACACTCATATAGAGGAAAATAGCTAGTTGTTCTTCAAGCGAAACGAATCGAGAGTTGCCATGACCGATCTGGCGAAGCTCCTCCACGAGTCGTGCAAAGACATCAGTGTGAACACCAAGTTCGCATCGGATTCGTTCTGGATGACCTGCAAGGAGCTCGATAAGCCATTCCTCACCGGTTAGTGCTGACGTGTGGTAAGGCTCCGGAATCCTTTGGATTGGTGTAGATTGCACTTCAGTACGACTGATCATGCAGAGGATGATATTGACAACAAGAGCGATATGGTGCAGCAAGCGTTGGCAGTGAATCTCCTCATGATCACCACCAATATCAACGTCGTCCATCTCGCGTACAGGAGGAAATGTTTCAAACTCAATTCAAACTCACTATGCAAACTGCCCCAGTGGAAAAACATGTACAAGCATTGAAGGAACTAATTGCAACTTACCCGAGGTTTCCGAACTAGCTCTTACGGCACAACCACTGAGTACTGATTTGAATCGCGCTAGCGTGCTAGCTGTGGCTATCTGGCCCAGCTGAGGATAGTCAGTGATTAGTTGATCAGTACCATGGGTGAGTAGTAAGAATGCGCCATTACCTTCTACATCACAAGTACACTGTCTCCAGCTTCAGGTCTTCCTCCCTATTGCCCACAATAGTCCATTCCATCTTCGCAAAATACATGCGCACCGCATCACCAAACCTGTCGTTAAACCGGAAAGTAAGCGGTGCGTCCGTCTCGTACCTCTCCCAGTTCGTACGTGACGAGATCCTTCGCAACAGGATGGCATATACGCGCTCGAGAAGTCCTGACACGAGTGTCACGGGGCTGCCGCCGAAGATACCAAGCGCAAATTCGTCTGTGTTGGACTTATGCGGGGTACCTTTCACCATAGCAATGTCATTGAACAGAGAACAATAAACACGGAGATCGCTGGAACTGCCACAGTCATGTGGGGGAGCGACGTGCGCAGGAACGACCAGTAGCCTCATCGATAAACCTACGTTAGTTAAGCTGAGAGGGACGTCGAAGGAGCCCATCTTCAGAGCTTCCAGTGCGCTAATCTTCAAATTGCTGGATAAATAGCATTCAGGGCCAGAGGGAATCATGCGTGAAGGATGGATATGACGCGGAACAGCCTTGCCCGCCCATAAAAACCAGTGACGCTCACATGCCACATCTAGAATCGCCTGGAAGAGCCTGAAGAACGCACGTTCCGGGCCCTCTCCATACGCAACCAACATGCTGACACCAAATATCCCCATCATGCAGTATGACTTGTCCTCCGCTCTCGTGGTGAGCCTTCGAGCCACCCACTTCATGCGTTCAGGCAAAGATGGGGACACGAACCCGGGCTCAAAGTCACGAAAATGACGTGGCTTTATACCAGCTGCTGTCAAGATGGCATCGCTGAGAAGGCGGAACTGGAGGGAGTAGGTTCCACCACTGAGCGTTCTGGCATCCTCTTCACGTATCTTGTCGTTCCGAAAGTGGGTAAGCGGGAGCCAGTCCTTGTTATAGAACTTTAATCGTGACGGCGAAAGGAGCTCCTGCAAGGTCCACCCCCGTGTGAACCAGCGATCGGCAGCGAGGTCAAGCAGAGACGTTGTTTGGCCGACATAAGCAATACAAATGGCCGCATTTCGATACCATGTGGACATCGAACGGATCGATTCGTCCAGTTCCGCGCTACTGGACTTGTCAATACAGACTGTGTCCGCCCAAGCGAACTCGACCTTGTAATCTTCGTGGGCGATGTTGCAAAAATTGTTGAGTTTCTTGTAGCCCTGCTTACCATGGCAGGACGGTTGGTGGAAGTCTTGGTAATCGGGCTCTTCCACTCCCCACGTATGTGATAGGATGGCATATCTTGCGATGTCCTCCACCCACTTAGAAATGATTTCGTCGCGGGCCTTGCTCCGGGAATATTCATCTTTGGTAGCCCAAATCATCGGCTCGGACATACCTCTTGCGCCACTGCTTCGGCTTGTCGCATCACATTCTCGAGCTTCGTCTTGACGAGATAATCTACCGCCATACTTCTTTCTATGAGCTTCATCTCCGGCAACTTTATGATCCGCAGGGGGACGTTTGCAAAGACGTAAGACCGAATCCTTGACTGGGCAACACTGCGCAGACTATCTCCACTAGAGCGATGTGTCCATTAATTCCGGACATGAACTTATGTTACGCCACGTACTCGAGGGGACTGCTACTGGGATGAGGATGCTCATCGTATATTGGGATTGAAGAACGAGTGATGGCACACGTACGACAGAGACAACTGTCTGAGTTGTGTGTAATCAGACTCGCTGAACTGCTCCAAGCACGCAATGGCCGGGTTCCTGCGTACGTCAGAACTTTCGTCTTCTGGTATTAAAGACCACCAACCCCACTCACGGAGCGGGTTTATCCACGATCAACGTGGACTGGTCGAACGATCTGCAAGAGACAAATATCTATCAAAGCCCAACATGACATGCAGAACACGCTAACCCTCTGCGAGGCATAATAAGTACGCGTGACGGTCAGTGATGACAGGGGTGTGCTGGCTTCGTCGAGTTTCCGGTGGTCTGTACCAGGTTATAAATCCTGCACTTCTCGAATAGGTCACTGATAGTCGAGTGTTGAGTCGTACGACCCAGGTGTAAGTCAATCATTCTTGTCTCCAAAGCAACTGTCCATGTCAGGCGTCTATTGCCTGAGAGAAACCTCGTGCTCCGGACCACCACCTGCCATGTCGTCGAGCACGGGCCAAAGCACGCCCACGTTCACCCTCAGTTCGTCCTTGACAGACACTTTGAGCCAGTCAAGAGCGCACTACCAACCAAGTTACTCGATGGTCAGACACCCCCCAGCTACTATGCCTTACTCATTCTGACCCGTACTACTTACACCCTCGTAGCCGGCACAGCAGTACAATGTGAGCAGATAGTGTATCTCTCTCATAGCTATTCTTCTTTCCTGACGTGAACCCGAAACAAGGTCGTGTCTCAGAACACCCAGCATACCGACGAAATACAGACAAAGGCGAAGATGGATCTCGCCCTCTCTTGCGGCGGCGCACCCCGCTTCCGTGTTTGAGAGCTCCACCGGGTGCGTTTTTTTTAAACACTAGTGTGATGTCTTTGGCGACACGACTTTTGGCATGTCTGCCCCACCACGAAAGGTACGCGTGTCTCGCCTTTTTTCCCTTTTTTTTTCACCACCAACACTTTTCTCCAGACAATCACACCCTCCCCTCTGCACTGCGCACACCTAAATCCGAAACGATGTCTTCCCCGTCACCACTGTCATCGTCGTTGAATTCCCCCTTGAAAAATATTCTGTGAGTACTTCGAGACACTGGGAATCACCACAGATCCAGACACATAACATCGGAATCGTCAACTGCTTCCCCGCCGGGTACAGGGTCACAGCGGGGGAAAATGAAGAGGAACGGTGAGGTGCCAATGTGTGGCAGAATGTGTCTGCTGACCAAGTGTTGACATTCTATAGCGAGAAGTTGTGTGCCGACTCCAAGATACCGATGGACGAAGGGTTTTGGAGTACTAGGGGATATCGAATCTTAAGGGTCCCTGTTCCCTCGCGGTCGGATGCGACGAATACCAGTGATGTGCAGACACTCTTGGAGCACCTCAGTCTGGTAAGGCGGCTAGGCTAGTACTTGCTGGCGCCCTCTCGAGGGAACGGAAGCGTATGGCTGAGAGTAACTTCTATTTCCCTCTCGCGTATCACTCGTCTCCTCAGCACAACACCCGACATGCTCCACGGGATTGAGGTACATCAGAATTAGCGGCCCGAATCCACTTACAACTAGCTATCCATGATTGCAAAGAAACTCTCTTGGCACTCAATCCAACACAAATATTGTAATTGCATCATTGCAGTACATATCCAACCTTTGCACAAATATGGAGAACCAGACCCGGAAACAAAGCTAATTCCATCAGCACAACCACTGAATACTGACGGATCTTTGTCCGGCTATCTGGTCTGGCTGGGGGCAGTCAGTGATCAATACCGTGGGTGAGTAACAAGAATGCGCTCCTTACTATACATCACAAGTACACCGTCTTCGGCTTCATGTCCAGCTTCATGTCTCCCTTCCTATCATCCACAATAGTGTATTGCATCTTCTCAGCGGAGTACGTGCCTACCGGATCCTGAAGCTTGTTGAGCCGGAAAGTAAGGGGTTCGTCCGTCTCGTGCCTTTCCCAATTCATCCATGGCCCGCGCCTTCGCAACAGGATGGCATACACGCGGTCGAAAGATCCCGACATGAGCATCATCAAACTGCCATTAAAGATACCAATCGCAAATTCGTATGCGGTCGGTTTAGGCGGGATACCTTGCACCATAGCAATGTCATTGAACAGGGGACACGAAATGCGGAGGTCGCTGGGATGGTTACGGTTATATTTATTACCTTGGGTATCGATGCGTGCAGGAACAACCAGCAGGCTCATCGATAAACCTATGTTGGTTAAGTTCAAAGGATCTTCGAATGACCCCAATGGCACAGATTCCAGTGGGCTAATCTTAGAATTGCTGGATAAATAGCATTCAGGGCCAGAGGGAATCATACGCGAAGGATGGATATGACGCGGAACAGCCTTGCCTGTCCATAAAAACCAATCGCGGCGGCATTCCACATCTAGAATCGCCTGAAAGAGCCTGAAGAATGCACGTTCCGGGCCCTCTCCATATGCAACCAACATGCTGACGCCAAATATTCCCATCATGCAATACGATTTATCCTCTGCTCTCGTGGTGAGTCTTCAGGCGACCCACCTCATGCGTTCGGGTAAAGATGGGTCTCTGAACCCAGGCACAAAGTCACGAAAATGACGCGGTTCTATACCAGTTGCCGTCAAGATGGCATCGCCGAGAAGGCGGAACTGGAAAGAGTAGGTTTCATCACTGAGCTCCTTAACATCCCCTTCACTTATCTTGTCGTTCCGGAAGTCGGTAAGCGGGAACCAGTCCTTGTTATAGAACTTTAATCGCAACGGCGCAAGCAGCTCCTGCAAGGTCCATCCTCGCGTGAACCAGCGATCGGCAGCGAGGTTAAACAGAGATACTGTTTGGCCGACATAAGCAATACAAATGGCCGCATTTCGATACCATGCGAACATCGAACGGATCGATTCGTCCAGTTCCGCGCTACTGGACTTGTCGATACAGACCGTGTCCGCCCAAGCGAACTCGGCTCCGTAATCTTCATGGGCAATATTGCAGAAATTCTCGAGTTTCCTGTAGCCCTGCTTACCACGGCTGGACGGGTGGTGAAAGTCTTGGTAACTGGGCTCGTCCACTTCCCACGTGTGTGATAGGATGGCATATCTTGCGATGTCCTCCACCCACTTAGAAATGGTTTCGTCACGCGCCTTGCACCAGGAACATTTATCTTTGGTTGCCCAAAATCATCGGGTCGGACGTACCTCTTGCGCCACTGCCTCGGCTTGTCGCACCGCAATCTCGAGTTTCGCCTTGATGAGATAATCCACGACCGCACTTCTATCTATGAGCCTCATCTCCGGCAACTTTATGACCCGCAGGGGGACGTTTGCAAAGACGTAAGAACGAATCCTTGACTGGACAACACTGCGCAGACTATCACCAGTAGAGCGACATCTCCGTGTTCGCGGTTCGAAGGAATTGTTACTAGAATGAAGGTGTTCATCACAACGGAATTGAATAATGAGTGATGACGCACGCACAACAGAGGTGATTGTTTGAGTTTTGTGTAATCCGCCTTGCTGAAGAGCTGCAAGCACGCCGTGGCCGGGTTCCTGTGTAGTCATCGAAACTTCCGTTTTTGGGGGGTTTTAAAGACCACCAAACCCACTTACCGAGTGGGTTTATCAAAGATCAATTTGGACGGGTCAAACTGTCTGCAAGAGACAATATCCATCAGTCTAATGTGACGTGTAGATACACACTAACTCTCTGCGAGGCATTGTGTGTATGCGAGCCACAGTCTGTACGCGAGCTATGGTGTGTGCACGAGACACTAAAGTGTGTATGCGAGACATAATGTCTGCGTGCGGATCAGCGATATCGATGAGGGGAGAATGCTGGCTTCGTTAAGTTTCTGGTGGCTTGAGCCAAGTTTTTAATCGTCGATAATCCATGCAAGTCCAGATACTTACGAATTCAGGATCTCCCCTGTCTCGAGTGGGTCACTGAAAGTCGAGCGCACCTGAAGGTGTTGAGTCGAAGGGGTGTAATTTAATCATTCTTATATCCAAAGCAACTGGCGTCTATTGCCTCGTGTAAAGATAGATGGCGACAATTTTGGATGATGGTACTCACTCAGGCGCATCAGCCGATTATGGAGGTAGAAGTTCTGTGCAGCGGTAAATACTATATGAACACACACCAAGGGCTGTAACTTCCAGCGCGCTGGCACTGCCCATGATACTGTGGTCGTTGGCCAGCACATGATTTGTAGAATTCATCTCTCGGTAAGAAGGGATTCGGTGAGAAACACGTGCATCCCTGCACATCCCCTTCTTCCCCCTACCGTATCTTCGTCATTAAGCACAGGCCAGGCTACGACTAGTCAGCAATATTGGTTGACAAGAATCTCTCCTGCCATTAGTCTAAACGTTGGCAGAAACTCCATAACGCTTTCTGATAGTTTCGCAACACGCTGTAATTGTAGTATATGACAGACGTGGAAACAAAGCGAATTCCACAATGTGCTTTATTACCCCACACAAGCGCTGAATACTGATGAATTTCGCTATTTCGCCAGCTACGGCTATTACCTGGCACAGCTGGGGGCAATCAGTGATGCAATACCACGAGCGAGTAACAAGAACTTTTGTGACCTTACCTTCGACATCACAAGTACAGTGTCTCCAGCTTCAGCTGCAGATCTTCATTACTATCATCCGCAATCATGTTCCGCGTCTTAAAATAATACGTTCGTACCGCACTGCAAAACTTGGCGTTGGACCGAAAGGTAACGGGCCTGTCCGTCGGGTGCCTTTCCCAATTCTCGCGTATTCCGTTCATTCGCAACAGGATAGCGTGCACGGGCTGGCCAGCTTCCTGCAAGAACGTTAGGAAGCACCCGCTGAGGATACCAAGCGCAAGTTTGTCAAGGGGGTGAGGTGGGATGCCTTTCACTATGCCAATGTTGTCGAACAGAGAACACGAGAGGCGGAGATCTCTGGGACCACCACGGTCACCTTCGTCACTTTGGGGATCGACGTCTACAGGAACGACCAGTAGCCTCATTGATAAACCTATGTTGGTTAAGCTGAGGGGGACATCGAAGGACCCTATGCTCAGAGGTTCTGGGCTAATCTCAAAATTGCTGGATAAATAACATTCAGGGCCAGAAGGAATCATCCGCGAAGGATGGATATGGTGGGGAACAGCCTTGCCTGCCCATAAAAACCAGGAGCGACCGCACGCCACATCTAGAATCGCCTGAAAGAGCCTGAAGAACGCACGTTCCGGGCCCTCCCCATACGCCACCAACACGCTGACACCGAATATCCCCATCATGCAATATGACTTGTCCTCTGCTCTCGCAGTGAGTCTTCGGGCGACCCACCTCATACGTTCGGGTAAAGGTGGGTCTTCGAACCCAGGGTTAAAGTCACGAAAATGACGCGGTTCTATACCAGTTGCCTTCAAGATGGCATCGCCAAGAAGCCAGAACTGGAGGGAGTGGGTTCCACCACCTAACTTTCTGGCATCCTCTTCACGTATCTTGTCGTTCCAGAAGTGGGTAAGCGGGAACCAGTCCTTGTTATAGAACTTGAATCGCGACGGCGCAAGGAGCTCCTGCAAGGTCCACCCCCGCGTGAACCAGCGATCGGCAGCGAGATCAAGCAGAGACGTTGTTTGGCCGACATAAGCAATACAAATGGCCGCATTTCGATACCATGCGAACATCGAACGGATCGATTCGTCCAGTTCTGCGCTACTCGACTTGTCGATACAGACTGTGTCCGCCCAAGCGAACTCGACCTTGTAATCTTCATGCGCAATGTTGCAAAAATGCTCCAGTTTCCTGTAGCCTTGCTTACCACGGCTGGACGGGTGGTGGAAGTCTTGGTAATTGGGCTCGTCTACTTCCCATGTATGTGATAGGATGGCATATCTTGCAATGTCCTCCACCCACTTAGAAATAGCTTCGTCGCGTGCCTTGGAATATTCATCCTTGGTAGCCTAAATTATTGGGTTCAGACGTACCTGTTGCGCCACAGCTTCGGCTTGTCGCGCCACATTCTCGAGTTTCGTCTTGACGAGATAATCCACTACCGCGCTTCTTTCCACGAGCTTCATCTCAGGCAACTTTATGACCCGTAAGGGGACGTTTGCAAAGACATAAGAACGAATTCTTGACTGGACAACACTGCGCAGACTATCACCACTACAGCGGCACATCCGTTAATTTTGGCCATTAAGCCATGTTACAATACCTACCCGAGGGGTGGTGGTGTGGGACACGTTGACTGCTCGAGGGGATTGTTACTGGAATGAAGATGCCCATCATATTGGGATCAAAAAATGAGTGGTGGCACGCGTACGACACAGACAACTGTTTGAATTTTGCGTAATCGGACTCGCTGAACTGCCGCAAGCACGCAGTGGCCAGATTCCTGCGTATTACATCGGAACTTTTGTCTTGACTTTAGAGGCCACTAATCCACGCACGGAGCAGTTTTACCAAAGATCATTGTGGATCGGCGGAACGGTCTGCAGGAGACAGTATTCATCAAAGTCTAATGTGACATGCAGATACACACCAACTCTCTGCGAGGGATAATGCGTGTGCGAGGGACAGTGCGTACAAGGGGTATAGTGCGCATGCGAGGCAAAGGGTGTATGCGAGGCAAAGGGTGTATGCGAGGCAAAGGGTGTATGCGAGGCATAATCTATACGTACAGATCAGTGATGAGAGGGGGAGGGCTGGCTTCGTCGAGTCTACGTACTTAGAAATTCAGGCTATCCCCTGGTCTGACAGATGGGTGCGCCTGAAAGTGTGGAGTCGAGTACGCAAATGGGGCCGTGAAGGTGAAGGGCAATCATAAACGTTTGCTCTTATATCCACAGCAACTGGCGTCTGTGGCTTCGTGTAAAGCTGGGTGGCGATGATTTTGTATGTATGTATCTAGTGTATCTGGTGTCGCCGATTATCGAGGTGAAAGCCGAAGTTCAGCTAAAGGAGAGCATGCCAAAATGCATGGAGTGATCTTGAACATCATACTACATGGATATGCACCAAAGGTCTTGAGTTCCAGCATGGCGACACCGTCCAAAAAGCAACAAGATTGTGGCCGTCACCGACGTCCTTTGGTAACAAAGGTTCCCGTGAGAAACCCACGCGTCTTCCACTTCCTGCCATGTCGTCGAGCGCGGGCCAAGGTACGACCAGCCCATGGGGCACCCCGGCCACGTCCACGCTCGGTTCGTCCTTGACGGACACCTTTGGCCAGTCAAGAACGCACTACCAACCAGGCTACTTGATGGTCAGACACCGCCTAGCTACTACTTCTCATTCTGACCCGTACTATTACTTACACCCCTACAGTCGGCACAACAGTACAACGTGAGCAGACGGCTCTCCTCAGAGCAATCCTTTTCCTCTGACATGAATCCAAAAACAAGGCCATGCCTCAGAACACCCAGCATACCGACGAAATACCTACCGTACAGACAAAGGCAAAGATGAACCTTGCCCTCTCTCGAGGCGGCGCACCCCATTTCGGGACTGATTCCATGTTCGAGAGCTCCACCGGGTGTGTTTTTGTTCATACTCATAGCATTCGTCGTTCTCACTGAGTGTGTATTATGGTCTTCTAGCCAGAGACAGCCATTCGCGGACATGGACGCTCCTCCTACAGCTTCCATCCATGATGTCTTTGGTGATACGACCTTTGGCATGTCTGCCCCACCACAAAAGGTACGCGTTTCTCGCCTTTATTCTTTTTTTAATAGTCACTCACGTCCCCCGTAGCGCTTCTCTCTAGACAATTCAACCTTCCCCTCTCCGTCGCGCACACCCAGATCAGAAACAACGCCTACCTCGGCACCCGTCTATGTCGTCGTCTTTGGATACCCTCCTGACAAGTATTCTATCACCGTCGAGTACTTCAAGTCACTCGGAGCCACCACAGATCCGGAACCCAACACCGAAATCGTCAACTGCTTTAGAATTGGGTACAGGGACACAGCAGAGGCAACGCGGGCAATAAGGAGGAACGGCGAGGTCCTCACTGGGACGTACATGATCGGTGTCAAATGGGCCGTGAGTCTTTGCACCTCGTCACCCGTTCTCACTTCAAAATTTTAATGCTCCATATCTAGGACCCGTTAGTAGCGACAGAGCTTGTGTCCTCGTCACGCCAATCCGAATTTACAGTTTCGACGTCCCCGAATCATCATCCATCACATCCTATGGCCGTGGACAGCCCTCCACCACATACATCAGTAGGCACGCCCATCCGACTCGTCCCATCCACCGCAGCATTCCGGAAACCAGGCCTCCAACCTGGCGCAACACCAACACAGAAACCTGCAGTCCCTGCACCTCTTGTTGGCACTCCAGGACAGAGTCCTTCCGCCAGAGGGGTGATAAGCCAGGTTACTGATTTGCTCTTCGGGTGGTAGGACCAACCTTATGTCTGTCGTTGCTGGAATATATGGTTTTTGGGATAATGCATTGTCAGACAAAGCTGTGGGAATGAATAAACAACAAGGTGCCAAAATGCACGGGGTAAGTACGGTGGAAACAATGCGGATGCTACCAATTTGCAAGTTGGGAATGTGAGATAGGTACGCTCTCCAATTCCTGCTCGTATTCCACAGACACTTTTGGTCCCCCTATGTACGACGTTCAGCGGAAAACACTGAACGTAAAATGTAAACGCACTCGTTTTCTCCACTTTCTTTCGTGGAGGGGCTTTCGCTGGGGGTTTTGCTTTCCGTTTTCCAAGCAGTGTTTTTGGCCGTGCATCCCCTTCTTCACTGGGATCCTCAGATTCATCTCCCGAATCCTCTCCAGAATCCCCGGCCTGCAATCCGTCAGCGCACAAATACGAAAAGAGTAAATCTGCACAGACCACTATGTCCTCTAAGTCGCTGAAACCCTCATCTTCGTCTCCACTTAGATCGCTCACAAACTCGCCCTCCATCTCTTCTTCCATCTCTTCCTCCTCCCCCTCGGTCTCGTCGTCTATCAGACTTAGTTCTTCCTCAGCGTCCTCCAGCTCCTTCTCCTGCTTCTCTCCCCTTTCTCGATCTAATATAGCTTGCCATACGCTCTCGTTCACGTTTAGTGGTGCATCGCCATATGCTTTTGACTTGAGCCGCTCGATGAGCTCTTTTTCGATAGACCTCTCCAAGTGAGCCGCTGAGAGTGCTTTACGTTCCCGTGTCGCCTCACGACGCTCCAATTTTTTCTTCACACCGACGAGTTTTGGTCTGTGAGAGCACAACGTGGGGGAGGCAGATTAACTCCGAGTATCAAGCAAAGCAAAGAAGAAAACGTACTCTTGGCGTAGTTTCATTCGTCGCATCTTGATGAGGTACTGCGTGATCTTCGTCACGCGCTGTTTACATTTGTGAATGATAAAATTTGGCCAGTATATGAGCTCTTTGTCGATCTACAAAAAGTAGGGGGCGGAGGCGTGCGGAGGAAGGAGGCGATACAATACAGTCAACGAACTATTTTTTCACAATGGAAAGACATTACCTGCTCCAAGGCTTTTGAATAGTTATTCGAGAGTTGTATCTTTTCCCACATCTTTGCAGGGGTATGCGCTCTCTCGATTGTTTTGACATACAGATAAAGCACACCTACACACCACATCGACCCGATCCCCATCAACGCCTGGGCTCCACAAACGTGCATACACGCATGAACTCACCTTCCCTCTCTCGTACGGTGGCATACCGCGAGTTTGCAAGTGGACAAGACTGACGATTACAGAAACCCGTCACATTATACTCGTTCCGACAAAAATTCTGTGTCACTGTTCTGTTGTAAAACTTGATCAGAACGGACGGATGATTAGTTAGGTTAGCAGCGCATGATACGCACTTGACTTTGTAAGAGCAGAATTGACTGTTGATGACGGACCATATCACGTCGTCGCTTTGCATGGTTCGTGAAGTATCCCCCGCATATACTGAGTCGACTTGCTCACTTCGGTGCCTTCCACGTGCTTACATAATCAGGTAGAGCGGTAAGTTGCTTTCAAGTTTTCTCTTTGGTCGGAGTCTCAGGATCTCAACGTTTGCGGTGTTCGAGTGTCAAATGTTCTGAATATGTGAACATAAGCCGTCGAAGACTGGGTGGTTGTTAGCCCTGAATAATTTGTTGAATTGAAACGATGGCAGCTTCGTGTCACGATATCATCTAGAAGATCTCTTTCCCGCGGGCAAAAAGGTCTTTTGAGAATTGCCGTTCTGGCTGTGAGTCTGTGACGGCCGGGCTCCGCGGAGGCTCCCCCCCTCTCGTTTCTATCCTTGAAGTTTTTGTCGCTCATTTCCTGTGGTTGTCCGGGTGCAGTTTTCCTTCGTCAATTCGACACTCATCTATTTGTCGATAGACTCGGCATCGACCTCTTATATATTCCACCATTAAACTTAAAGTCCTGGTGAATTCTACGAATAGATTGGATGTTCGCAAATTGATCTTTTGTAAAAGCACTGATGCCAACAAGCTTGCTATCATCTGAGTCCGGTACGTAGCTATGACATTAAATATACATTCTGGTTATTTCATACACAACGACCAAGTGAGCAATCCCCCCTCGAGTCGTCCCTCTGTGATCGCTGTTGTCTCCTTTCGCTCGACCTGCTTGCATCCTGCCCTTGTGATCTCAGGAATCGCGATGCCCTGGCGCTGCATGTCCGAGTGCGACAGCTTGACTCAAACCGGACGTTCAGTTGGACGTAGTCGCAGTGCTGCAAAGTGTAAAGCAATTGCCTCGTCCACGTTGACAATTTTCCTCTCTGTCTGGAATCTGTCGTGGAGAGCATGATCCTAGCCGTTATACTCCGGCGGACAACGTTCCACCTTTGCTCGCCCATGAGAAACGTCATCTGTCGAATCTACTGGATGAGGCTGTTACACTGGAAAAATGTACGAGGTGGAAACGGTTGTGCCCTTCAGGGCAGGATCAGCAACCAGCCGCGATAAGCCAGGAGCAGTAGAGCCATGCTCTATCCCTGGGCACGAAAAAGGGTGAAGCCTTTAACGTCAGAATGCTACCTGAATCGGTAAAACTAATTATTAAATATAGGCGAAAGGACCCACACGTAAAGGCACAGAGTACAGACTAGACAATCTTGGGTCTTGCTGAGAACAAAGCGCAAACACAACGATGGACCCACAGGGATTTCACCGATGGATGGGAAAAGTGCGGGTTGGTTGAGAAGTCAAAAGAAATTTGGGCTGTATGTTGCCCAAACCACGCAGATTGGAGAGCTGGGAAGGAGCTCACCACTGTTGGTGGACATCGAGATGTGAGAGCGCAGAGGAAGCTAAGACCCTTGAAAAGCATGGCCGGGGGGTCGGGGTCATCCCTGCACCCCATAGCCTAGGCCCCGTCTTGACAAGATGTCCGACACTCCATATGCATTTGTCCCTGCGGCAGGTTCTTGATCAGCCCTTGCCCCCTTCACACGAGTGGACTCGAGGAAGGAAAGCTGCTATCCACATGAGGACCTACAGACCAAGCTGTGTGATAGAGTGGCCTGGAAAGCAACGACTATACAGGAGACAATCGCCCGTAACTAACTTGCATAAGCTTGCCCTAGACCAATGCAACGACGAGACTCCGCCATTTGAGGGTTTTGTTCGCCCGAACCACACCACTGGGCTGCTAATTCATGTGTGGGGCCACCACGAAACCGGGCTCATCAGTGAACGGTCTGCTGATCCCGCCGTAAGTACACACCTCTTAACCCTTGTTATACTCATAGCCTTACCGTCATCTACATGGGGAGACGCTCTGAGATTCCGAGCGTGAAGGAAGAGGAGCAAAGGGGGCGCAAGTAAAGGCCAAAACGACATGGAATATCCACCCTCGGCCTTCCATAGCTTCTCGATCTACGTGTCCGCGATGATGATGAACTAGGATCAATGTGTTAGTCAAAAGCCAAGTCCGGAACGGTAGCTTCGCATGCACGTCCTTACTAACGACTCGACAGGCTACGGTGATACCGGGCGGTTGGGAACCTTTGCAAAGCGAAACAAGGACTCAACAGTAATAGAAGAGAGTTTGAATAGGCGAATTGCAGTCAACTGTTTAACTTATACTATTAGTGTCAGTACTATCAATGCAATCACATACTTGAACTCACGATCATTAGGCACAGCGACGCCAGGAAGCGTCGTATCCGTTCATGAGCAAAATAGTGTACGCTACAGCAGCGCTGCCGCTTTAGACGTTCAGCCGCCTGGGATGCGGTTGAACCCCTTAAGCGGCAGCGTGATTGTAGGGAGGACGGATGTCGCAGCAGGGAACCTCTCAGAGGACATTCCGACCCATATCCCTTCGACAGTTGGCGCTCTGGGGAGCTGTGATCATCCAGGCGTACGCATGAGGAATCTAAGGACGAGACGAAGTTGATGCTACAAAGGTACACCAACTTCTTATGTAAGGCTCTTCGGTTTTGAATCGGATGAATACAAAAAACAAGCTTGGAGAGAGCATGCGTGCCAAGAGTGAGATATCGAGCCCATAAGCAGTATATATGGGGTCGATATCTCACTCTGGGCATGCAACTTGTCACTACGGACCACACCAACGTGCCCCCCTTCGAGCAGATGTCGTATGTTGACAACTCAGTACCTATCATATCGTGACAGCTATTAGTTTCCAACAGACCTTTGGAGATCCCGGACCACCAGTGCATTATTCCTCATGATTAGAATGCTGATACCAACCAACGACAATGCTTTATTAGTACGAATAACACATTTATGATGCAACTTCCTTGATGCTGCTCTCTTCATTCGGTTCGTTTGGATCATCCGCAGCATAGTTCTCTACCTTCATGTCATTCAGACCCAGTTCGTCGTTTTGCTGCCACGTTCTCTCGTACGTGATGATCTCCATGTTAGGGTCTGGATCAGGCGCATACAGGTTCTGCAGGTACGAGTTCGCGAGAGGATCATCTAGGATCAGAGTAAACGGCTTCTCAGCGGCAGTGATCTGTGCAAATAACATATATCATATTTCCCGTCCTTGCATTGATGGTAGGAATGACGCACCTCTTTTAGCTGCTTCAAGAAGTCCTGGAATTTTTGTCTGTCTTCGTCCACCATTGTGCTGGAGTCTCCAACCGTGTATACCTTTTCTGACAGCTCCTCGTAGACTTGCTCTAGGATACCTTCTACTGTTGTAAATCGTCCGCCGAGCGTTCCGGGCTGCAGCGCCAGATCTATCTCTGGTATCGTCAAGCCGCATGTCTCGCTCTTCCAAAAGGCAAAGTCAGATATGAATGAGGACTGCGAAGGGAGAAGTCAAAAGCCATTCACTTTCAAAATATCTCTGCTCAAGTCTTCCCGATCTTCTACCCTCAGAGTAATTCTCTTCCCCTTATCAGAGATGGCAGCCCCAGACTTGACTTCGTTATCTCGGTATCCACAATTCTCGCAATTTGTTGACATGATCAACGTATCCTTGAGAAAAACGTGTTAGCACCACACTGGGATCAGCTTCCGTGGAAGTGCGCACCTTGAAGTACGGAATCGATACTTTCTTCATGCGGGTTACCAGTGGACGTGTACATCGCGAACACACACCCGGGAACTCGTAAACTTCCTCATTTCCATCCGCCTCTTTCTTCTCTTCTGTGGAATCTTCCTGCTCCGTTGAGTCCGGAGGAAGCAATCCTAGCGCACGATTTTGCTCTGCATTTCGGGCGTACGTCTTGAACGTCCACTTGGGGTCCGAAATGCTTCCAAGGAACTCGACGAAAGAATTGCCTGTGGGATCGTCAAGTTTGAGGGTAATGACTTGCTTGACGGGGTTTTCCTTGTTCTGTTCTGCTGCGCTGGCAACCCGCGTCGCCTGCTCAATGTCATCCTCGACCTCCTCTTCGTCGCCTAGAACTTCTTTAATTCCGTCGATAATTTGTTGAATCTTTGTATACGCCGCCTCATCCAATATTCTTCTCACAGGCTGCTCAGCACCCAGGTCAGTTGCGATATCACGCAGTAGACCCTCTACGGTTGTAAGTTGTCCGCGAGCAGGCGGCAGCTGAAGTTCGAAATCCGGTATCTCGATCGTACACGCTTCGGAGCGGACGATCTGGCGATCCAGGTCGGCGCGATGTAGGACCTTGAGAGTATATAGCACACCTTCCGCTGCAGATAGAAGTTCAGATACAATAGAAATGCGTAAAATGTCAATGGGGGAGGACGTACGTTTGATAGTACTGGCAGATTGTATCTCGTTATTCGCCGCACCACAGTGTTCACATCGGAAGCTCATCACGATCACCTCCTTGAAGTACGGAATCGAGGTCAACATCATCCGGGTGACACCCTGTAATCGGCATGCGCATGCACTCGGTCAGCCATTGCGATTCGCGGTTACCGAGGATGGCGTGTTCTCGCCTGCTCGCCGCACTGCATGCACAAGGATTGCACTTCCTCAAGCGGCTTGTTATCGTCTTGCGTTTGGGCATCAGAAGCATCACCCGGGTTCGTGTCTGCTTTGCGGGCGAGTTGGCCGATGGCGGGGAAGAATCGGTTCTGGGCCATTTTATGCTTGTGGAATCTGGGAGTGACGGAAACGAATCCGAGTTATCTGTTCGAGGGTAGATCTACGGATCACAAACACTTTTATCAATTTTATGCACTAGGCTGCTAGTAATCAATCGGAACGATGTGAAAGAAGCCAACTTGACGGGAATCTAAGTACGTAAATCAACACAAAAAGGTCAGGATGTAATGTACGAACGGTATGCAACAAGATATTATCGACCGCCTCATTAAATGCATGATTTACAGCCAACAAAAGTAGAGCAAACAAAGGTATATGGCCGATGAGAAGTCACGTAGTTTTAACCTTCTGTCTGCGTTCCTCGATTTGTTTTCTGGTTAGTCTGGTGCCCAGAATTACATCCCAATGTACGAAAAAAGGTTGTGAGAAGTTAGATTTAATCCCAATAGCCTGAAGCAACGTGAGTTTAAAAAGCCCCCTAAACATCGAAGAAAAGTCACGGACCTGATGGTGAATGTCGTGGTAGTCTGCGTTATTCATCGTGAATACCTGAAGTGGATCGAATGGGAAGCTGTATCCGCAATGGTCATCGACGGTTTTGCACGTGCTGAAAGCGAACAAGAACATGGCTTGTCTGACAGAAAGTCCAGCGAGGTATTCTGCCACAGCTGCACCACACGTATCCAGTATGAGACCTTCCAAAGGATGGTTGTACAATGCGCCAAAAGCGTAAGGCACGTAAAGCCGATGATGTACTGAGTGTAGTTGCTTGTACAGGAATTTGTTGGTGTGCATCAAACGATGGAGGAAGTATTGCCATGTGTCGATGACGAAGCTAGGAGAAATTTGTCAGAGTGTTACGCCGACCCGGCAATCAAAACCTACAGGGCAAATAGAAACTGTGCAGCTGGTATGCCCCACCAATACAACCAATGTGTGATATCGGCTCCTCCACGCTGCAGGAAAGCGTCTGCTGTATAGGAACCAAGGATCAACCTCGTCACTCGCACCAAACTCTTGGCCACTGCCTCCATCTGATTATAACATGTAGTCGGAGATACGCGTGCGACCTCTGCAAACCATGCGTAGCCAAGTGCCGTTTGAATGGTGTGCTGGAGGATGACTGCCCAGAAGACTTCAGTGCGTGTTGCGCGGTTGCGGGACGTCACCTCCTCCGACGGGTGTATTCTGTACTTGTCCAGCCATCCCCAACCGGACATGTCTAGACAGTGGAAAAACAACGAAAGCAACCAGTATGCAACAACCGGTGCCGCAAGAGCGAGCGCAGTGTCGGACACACTGTCGAAAAGATCCTGGCGCATAGCGAAGTAGAACGGAACCTTGAGGGTCGAAAGACATATGTTCTCCCCGTCCATGAAGCCAGTGCACGCGTGTGCTGTGTCGTTGAACAGCATTGGTACTCTAATGTTGTCAAGTCCGAAGCTGTCGAAGGGTCAAGATTAGGGTGAAGAGAAAGGTGCTTTCAAAATGGCGCTCCCATCCGGTGACAAAGTATTAGTGCCGTGTCTGATCCTGTCCGATTCCATTCGGCGCGCGTGCCCAAAATTGAGACGAGTCACGTGGAAGAGGAGACCATTCCAGATCCGACCCTGCAAGAACAACAGAATCGGGCATTTATATGTGTATGGTAGAACTACAACATAATTCTAATGGAATATTCACATTACGGTTAGACGGTAGATAGTGAGGTGTACAAAAGCAAATCGCACAATGAGCGCAAAGGATACAAATGCGATGAATATCCAGATTGTCCAAACTTGTCGCCCGTAGAGGTCAATTAAAGAAATATGTTTCGTTTGTATTGGATGGCCTCGCTTCAGCGGCCTGATATCGCATACGTCATTGCTCGTTGAGGTTATTGAGGAGCGTAGTCAAGCACCGCTTGGTGACCATGTCACCCTGAAACACCTTCAATGAGCATGCACTGGTGACGCAACATGAGCTCACCTTCAGGAGGGCACTAAACGTTTGGTCGCGGAGCGGCTCAGGGAGACACGCTCGCAATGCTTCCCTCGCTCTGACGTCTGTGAGACAAAAACAGAAAACAGACCAACGCGTGTGAACTCACCTCACGTTGTCGCTCAACCTGAGATAGCAACGCACGACATGCTTAAGCAGTCGGACTGCTTGCGTTTCAACCAACTGGTTTACCATGTTACTCAGCACAGTACCCACGGCATAGAACCGCTCGTAGGTGTGGCAGATGTAGGTTAAACCAGTTTCGTCAAGAAGAATCTTCTGAACAATAAAAATAGCAACAGTCTTGGATAATTCGGAGCCAGTCTCCATGATACGCAGGCAAAGGGGGATGATTTCAGTAGAGAGCAAAAAGTGGATAACAGTAGAATTGTCGTTTTGCTGCGGTCCCATGATGGCGTCAATGTTAATCGTGTGCAAGAACGTGAAGGGATATCCACCTTGACAAGGGCACCAATAACACCAAGAGATGTAAGCCGGAGGTACTCAAAGGGACGAGTTTTCGAAGTCGTGTTCAAGAACGGGTAAAGAAAGAGGGGTATGTGGGCTGTTGCATCGGGTCAACCACTTACTACCCGGAAAACTTGTCACAAATTCTCACCATTAAGGAATAACTGCCGGGTCTCTGGGTGAGAAGCGACGCATTGCAGAAGCGCGAGGGCATTGCACACGCGGTTAGAAACGTGGGCGGTAAGATTGGGGGGTGAAAGGTATGGATAGACTGAGACAATTTCTTGAAGGAGAGCTGGCATAATACCTATAACGACACCAGAGAAGTGAGTTGGTAACCAAGGCCATGATCAACCGACACACCGAACGAATGCCAGAGCACTAAAGCGAGATCATCGTATTGTTCTCTCTTCTTACTCAACTCGAGCAACGCTGCCTCCCTGGCGCTGGGGTCAAGCAAGTCAATTACCAGCGCATAAATTTTGTTCTCCTCTTGAATTCCGAGCAAGTGGCTTTGATGAGACTGCAGGATGGCGGGTGTTTCGGCATACGCGGCCATGGTCGAACCGGAGAAGCGCTGTTGCGGGTAGGGACCAAACTGTCCTGTGTGTTGCATGTATGAGAGCGGCTTTGGAGATATGAGCCCCGCCATGATGGCTACGCTGGGAGGCTAATGAGTTGTAATGAGGACAAGCTGACGTCGGGCAAGTGCGGTGCCAAGCTGTGTGATTGAAGACTCGCAAGTCTCTGCGGTTGTTATGTAATCAAACCCTAACCCCAATCCGGCTATGGGGACGGTCCGACACCGATGGTATGACAGAATGTGAAGATGCTCATATCGACATCTACGGATACAAGACATGCGTGGATGCGGCTAACAATACATAAGTTGTATATGCAAGAAAGGAAACCTGTCCGATGTGTCATGTATCAACGTCTCTTCTCAACTCCGTTTGTCCCCAGTCAATAGCCTCAGAAAGGCGCCGGTGGGATGCTAGCTCGTTGTGGCTTAACAATGACCGGTATACACTACGACAGAAGTCAACGTATGATTCTTGGATCTTGCCAGGCGTGTCCGTCTGAAAGCTCGTCAACTGACCGCAGCTCTGAACATTTTGTGACAAACTTTCACCTGATATATGTCGCGCATCGCTGAAAACATCGACACGAGAAAGCCGACGTACACCTCATTCTCAACACTCACACCTGCACGGACACGTTCAGCAGCGTTCTTGAGGATAGCTAACTTTACCTCAGGACGTCACCATTGCAACGAGGATAATCTGTTACTTGCCATCAAGGAGTTGCACTCGCTTCTCTTGATACTCCACTTCGCCGATCTCGAATCTTCTCCCGTGACCTACCGGATCGAAAGGGGCACCTCGTAACAATGGATGTTGCAATCTGTCCAGAGTGAACACTACCGACGCATACTCATGCTCGATGGACAATACGGATGAAACGGATGAAGTCAGTAGCACATTAATGAAGTCATCCTGATATTTCTAACAAGGAAAGCTGGTGTTAAAGAGGGGGAGAACACCTGATCGACAATAGAACGCACAGGGTACGCTGCGGGGTCCAGACGCAGCAAGCTGAGGTTGAAACGTAAGCCAACGCGCCGGCGCCAAGAAGAATCTATGATCTTCTCCCAGGATTGTTGTCCTAGCTTCATGTACAATGACCAATCCTTGTTGCCGTTCTGAATAAGCACATTGGCACAACCGACCCAGCACTCTATCCACTCATCGGCGACGTTCATGCGATTTTCATGTACCTGAGCATTTTCGCTGTCGCCGAGGTGCTTACACACTAGGCGGTACACAGCAGGGGTAATGGACTTGTCCAGGACCTACCGAGACTCGCATTTCAAGCCAATGGAGGAATGAAGGTAGGAGTTAACTCACCTTGCACAATGCATCATCTTTTGCTTTGAGATCATTAACGGCCAAAGCGACAGCTTCTTCACCAAGTGCTGCCAGGAGTTCTGCATCGTCAAGTTCAAGATATAGCTTCTCATACTCCTCTTGGCTCTCTGCATTCATGGCATCAGCAGTTGCTGGTGGTGGTGGTGGTTGTACAGGAGGCAGTGCCTTGGTTCGAGCATTAAGAAAAGACTGGACAAGCATTCGGATCTCCAAACCAGTCTGCGACAACATAACGAGATTGGTCCCAGGATTGAAAACTCGCGTTATCCAAGCTAGGCCATCACAGTGAGATTCGATGTCTGACAAGGAGAATATGATGTACGTACGACCGTCTAGCAGAGCGGGATCGGGGTACTCGTTCCGCGCCTCCTTGTCCAACGATTCTGTCTCAACGATCTTTCGCACCGATCCCAAGAGCAATTGGATCAAAGTGATCGCGTTCCGTTTCGCAAGGTTGCTAAGCCCGTCCTTTTGGGAAGCCTCAGCTTCCTTGTAGTCATCCATGAGGATGTTCGCTAATTCCGCAAGCCAACCAAGGGCCTCATCCAGCGGGAGCCTGTGATGTCTCATAATCCTCGCAAAATACATCATACCGTATATGCATGCCACTCTCGAAGCCTCATCCGCGTCTTTGAAGTTGACACAACGACGAGCTTGGCTGATGCGGAATCGAACATTTGGAACGGTGGGATCGAGGTGGATCGCAACAGCCATGGCACTAAAGCGGTTCAACAGCATGGAAAGTTCATGGTTGGTTGGTGGAACTGTCTTCGAGAAAGGCACAGGACTAACAGGGACAGCGATCTGGAGGAGCTTCTTAATGTTCGAAGTCTTTTGTCGAGAATCCGCGTCCGGTGCATTTAACGAATATACGGCTTGAACAACCATCTTTAAAAAGATTTCGAAGACCGAGTCGTGATGGTCACTTCTGGAAAGTAGCTCCAGATTGCCGTGCTCAAGAAAACCCATGTAGGTCGACCTCTCGTTACGTAGGTTCACAAAGTTGCGACTCCTGAATATCTCCTGGAGGGTTTTGAACATCGGCATAGCTTCACTCAGACACCAGTGCCACTGACTCCAGAGCAAGAAGCATCTCGAGACTATGCAAGTCAAATAATCGTCCCGCTTTCTTAGAGCACGAGGTGGCAATTGTTCTTCCTTCTCTGGGTTAGCGGTGAGCACGATCTTCTTCAGGGCAACAGCGACCAGATCCCATGCCGCCGGGAGCCGGAATACGGAGGTTGACAATCCATGGAGAGAGAACTGCGAAAGTGAGCACAGATTAAACATAATCCGCCACATCTGTTCGCTAACTTCAGCCCCCGTTGGCGAAGACTCGGGGTACAGTTCCATGATAAGGCGCCAGAGACTGTGTCGAGGTGATCCATGGGTCATGGTTCCAGATGCGTTGTCACAGGCGTTGAGTAAGTGGATGAGACATATCCAGAGCTCGGCAGCTCTGTGGGGCAGCTCGACAGTCTCTATATCCTTCTCAACCTCGCGAAACGAGGTTCGGGCAACCTCCAGGTCAATATCCAGAATGTGGCCTAAAAGTCGCTTCGAGAACTTATCGATGTCGTCCCATGGAAATAAGCCTCTTCTGTGTTTGATACTAGCCGCTAGCCGCGAAGCTAATTCCAATAAGAACCAATGGACTGCTAATGAGAAGGGGTTGGGTTGGAGGCCGCCTAGACATGACAAGAAGCCATTGGAATACTCTTTGATCGCAGTTTCCAATGTCTCGAATTCTCCATCCTCTGCCCGGGGTCCCAACCAAGACAAGAGCTGACAGGACACCCGAAATACTAATTCCCAGTCCTTTACTTTCTCGGCATCTGAGAGATCGGGGTTGCGCAAGGCCTCTGCGATGCGGTCGTACAACGGGCCCAGGATTGCAGAGAATTCTCTTGTGGAAGTGGAGGGACCTATAACGAAAGTTTGGGTATCGCAAAACTGTGGGGGTGAGGGCTCCAATTCTCCAGTGATTACAGAGATGAGCTGATATAGCATGCCTTTCCCGAGGTAAGAAGATGAGCTAAACTTCACACCGGGCCGTAGTGGATGGATATCCATGTCAAGAACGATATGGCGACGATTCGGTGGAGGAGACGGAGACTTGTGGTCAAAAGTGAAGGGAGCATAATTGGCCTGCAAAGGTAACGCGTGGCGGGGTTGATGAGGACCTTGAGGATTCGAGGGCCTAGTTACAGGCTGACGAGATGACGTTGGCTTGTTCCATCTTTCTATCTCGGTTTTCCAACTTGGATCCAATGCTTGGTAAAAGTCATTGTCATCATCTTCTATCACCAATCCGACAGGATCCCGCTTCAACGTTGGTTCACGATGCTTCGAAGTGATCCGTACTCCTCTGCGATGGAAGTTGTAGAGTAGGCCCTGTGCTGCACCGCGGTGTTTCTTCTTCTGCTTCCTGAGATCGGCGCCATCCGCCGGCGCAGGGAGAAGTTCTTTGCTCCAGCCTCTGCTGCCATTTTTCTTGGACGAAGGCGCCCTAGGAGTGCCGGGCTTGAGGAAAGACAGCAGTGATTTCTGCTTTTCTTTGCGACCTTTTGCTCCGCTCGTAACGATATCCATTCTTGGCGTTCTGCGTGCATCAGACTTGCTAGATGACCGCATTTTGCGAGATTTGGGTTTCTTCATGCTTGATCCTCTAGAACGAGTGAGCATCCAGTCGATGAGACTCTTCTCGCGCGCCGGCCCTCCCTCGTGATGTCCCAACTGTCCGTTGGCCCACCTCCCGCCCGCATCGGTCTCTCCGTCGCTGCCCGAGTTACTCTCAATAGACGGCGATTCGGAGTCCTCACTGAGGGAAATCACTTCATCGTCGATGAAACTCGGCTGAGAGGTGACTCTAAGTGTAGAACGAATTTCAGGGAAATTGTCTTTTCTATGGCCATCGACATCGCCGTTGGGGACCTCGTCATCTGGCCATTCGACGTCAGAACTCTCAGGATCACCCCTGATATCCATATCACGATAGGCGGTGCTTCTCCGCACCCGCGCAAGTCCAGGTATCAACGGAACCTCCTTCGCCTCACTGTCACTTGACGAAAGCGACTCAGCTCTTGCACGTCGAGAGGTTGCGGAAGGTTGCTTTGCTTCATTAAGATGTCGAGATATCATTGCAGCAGGCATCATCCTTCGTAGAGCACGAAGTCGTTTGCGTTCCTTCGCCGTCAGTTCCAGAATGGAAGATGAACCTGAGTCAACGTCCGACGGAGTTTTGTGCGAAGGTATCGGAAATGGAGGATCTGTTTCACCAAGGGATGAACTAGAAGGTGGGTCGAAAGCTGGAATGAGGCCAGGAGAAGGATCGCGTTCGAAAGGTTCTTCGAAGTCGTTAAAATGCTGAAAGTGGTCATCTTGTTGGTAGTCATAGTTCAGAGTCGGTGACGGACTTCCGTGAGAACCCAGTACAGGTGAATGAGAAGAGGCACGAGAAGAGGGGGTTGGTCTCTGTCGAGGTCGCACGGGAGATGATAATGGCTCAGATCGTGCCCTCAGCTGCTGAGGAGCGTGTGTATCCTAGAAAGAGGTCAATGGAACCAACCACATCTTTGAGCGGAGACCGTCTCACACTTGGCGGTCTCGACTGCGAGGACTGCGGTGTGGCATCCGCCGGAAATGATGGTATTGGGAAGGGTTTCTGTCTCGCCACAGCTTTCCTTGTCTGCAGTTGTGTTTTCCGCGCCTCTCGTTCCGATTTCTTTGCTTCAGCCTTCGCTTTCGCTGCGGCCCTCTCCCGTTCTCGGCGGGCATTTGCGGCAAGCTTGCGGATGTCAGTATCATCTTCATCACTACTTGACAACGGTCTCAGAGACTCTGGTAACCAGCCGGTGTCGTGCTCAATAGAGGCCCCCTCGGCCTCCTGAGTGCCGACACTTGCTGACTGCCGATTCGGAATAGATTCAACATAATCACCATCTTCGTCTGGATTATCAAGAGGGAATGCATATTCAGCTTGCGTATCTTCCTCATAGTGCTCTTGGTGTCCGTGAGATTTCTTTTTTGGACTTAAGAATTTCACAATCGCATCCGGGTTGGAACGCATCTGCCGCTTGTACATCAACTTGTCGTATGCGTAAGGATTGAGTTGTCTTGGGTCTCTTCGACGCAGTGAGTACCGAACACTTTGATTCCCTGTGTCTTCCGGAATAATAGGAGGGCCGGAATCCTCTGCTACTGTATCAGGCCGAGGACTGCATACCTGCATTGTACTTGGACGCCGAGAATTAGGTAGAAGCTGTAGTTCATCCGTGGAAGGTGAACGGCTTGGACGACGAGGTGATGAACTCATAGGTGTGAGGGGAGATAATTGTATAGCAGTCCGACGTGCCGGCGACCCGGACTTTGAGATGGGAGATCCGAATAAACCTTGCGATGAAGTTGCAAGAGACGTAGAAGGTCTGCATCGAGGTGACGAAAACAAAGACCATGGCTCTGATGACATTGAACGAGAACGGGAAGAGCGAGGACTTTCAGGTGGCCGAGTTGCTGAAGATGAAAAGGACGGTTGACTGACGAGTACTGGCTGCTCCTGCAACGGTGTACTGTGCAGGAGATGTGGTGGAGAGCACAAGAGGTCCACACGATTGCCAAGAGGCGTCTGGTCGTAATCCATATCCCGGGACAAGGACTGTGTTTGACTGTCACTCGTTTGTGAGCTCGTCGCCACCAGGTGCGAAGTGTCTCCGACAGCGTGAGGTGGAATTTGGGATGAATTGATTCCTGAATTAATACTTGTTTCTGGAGTCGTACTATCATGAAATATCTGCGATGGTATATTGAGAGCATATGAATCTACCGTCGGAAAGACTTACCTTTGGTCGTTTCCTCGGAGATGGACTACAAGCATCGAAATCGACCACACGAAGCGGAAATACTCGTGATATTCCATTCTGCCCAGCATGCGGTATGCAGTGTGATGGTGCAGACGGGTCTTCATGGAGTTCCTTCGGCGGACAAGAGAGGGCCCAGTAATTGGCTTCGGAAAGGTCAAGGACCTCCTTCTCGTCGATATCGGAAGTGTCCACCACCTCATCGGCGTCCATCATCACTGGAAACATGATCAGCACCATTCAGATGTCGATGTCCGTACCAGCACGTACCGCGTCCTCAGACCTGAAGGTCACCGGTCACCAGTGAGGCGAGACCTGCTGCACGGTGCGCGCTGCTCACGTGATCGCGACGAGGGGCTTGAGCCTAGCTCGTCTTCCTGATGCTGTCCAGCCAACACTGCTACCGCAGTGGAAAACCTTCCCCAACTATAGTGAGAGTCAGGGACTCAGTGCGGGGGATTGGACAGAGTACGTGCGTGGGCGAAGTGTCTTTATTTCCTATGTATGTATACAATGTTTGCCTGTACTTAGTTGGCAGTAACGACCACGTAGACCATATCATAAGCTTCTTGGAACAACGGTAGCTCCATTGGTCCATCTGATCCATGATCCAATCACATGCGTGAAAGCCACGATGATTTTACTGGCGCAAGCCGTACCCCGAAAACACGATCGGCTGTTACTTCGATTAGCGTCGTGGGGGCTTGCATACCTTCTCCTGGCCGATCTCCAAGTCGGAAAGCCTTTGTCAAACCATCCGACGAGAAGGCACAGGTGGAGCTTGTAAACACCAACACCCATGCATATCCAGCTATTCTGGTCCATGTACCCTCCTTCAAGCCCATGCGCTTCCCCACCTCCACTACAGCATCTTCCACGAGTACTCCCACCGGCTGCAGGAGAAAGTATGGGGCAGAATAACCGATCACGTTTGGAGCATTCATTGCCCCGGAAGCACCAGCAGATGAGATATCGCCCCATAACCTAAACTGAAGCAAGACATCTCCACAGACGTGCACGAAGGCAGAGCAAATGAAGGCATAACAAAGCCTGCGGTACGTCGTTGCCCATGGTTCACGCTCCTTCCGCTTGTTGGCCGAAGAAGGTTCAGCACACACTGGATCCCAGGGATTACGTTTGGGCCGATGAGGGCCAAAGAGAGTGAGGTCCTGCCGAGACATGTACCATTAAGTACACATACGGTCAATGTAGAAGTTGCATGTACTCACGTGCCGAAAAATCTGATGCCACACCTTCCTGGAACGTTTGAAGATAAAAGAACATCAGTGCTTATCCAGCGCCCTTGTTTGGGCCTTGACGCACCCCGAAAATTTGCGAATAGTATATGCGTTTTTCCAGTGGCCGAAAGGTTGAGGCCACGCCTGTGGCTCATCGAGGTTCGTGCCAACTGCGAGAATAGCCAACGCGCAGTGAATACAAGTTATGATTGCGTAGGACCGGAAGTAGGCCACAGCGGAATCGAGGCACTGCACGATGTAGCCTCGCCAAGTGACAGAGGCTCCAGACAAGAGGACAGGATTGCAATACGTATACAAGGTTGCGACTTCCAACAGAAAGTAGTGAGAAAACAACCAGCCTAACCGCCAGATTATGAACGAAGCTCGCGTCCGATGACGCGGGTCAACAGGAATAACAGAATTCTCGGCCTGTCAAGAGACGAAGTCATATCGGCGAACGAAGTGCAAGCGTTGAAGCCCACCTTGAACGACCACCCGACACCTCTTGGTGAACAAGTCATCTTGAAGAGCCAGAAGAATCGCCGGATAAATGACAGTTGGTACGCAGGAACCTTGTCTGATTCATGCCGATATTCCTCCAGAGGTCGCACTAACAGCAAGAAACGGACGGATTGCAGTACGCTAACACCTAGGATGACACCGAACAAATAATCCAACATTCTGTCTCCGGTGCGGGTGTGTGGTATGTCTGCTGCCAGGAGAGCTACAACGATACTGCAACTAATGAGGCACCATGACACCGACTTGAAGTTCAGAGCGGCGAAGACGAGCAGGAGTGCTCTGGCGACCAGGAAGAGTACGTCCACGGATCGCCTCAGTAGTATGACTTGAGGGGTGCCGCCAAGTATAAACAGCCGCTCTGCGTTAGTCTGAGGCACCGACAGCCCCATGAACGGGAACACGTCAAAAGATAATCATGTGTCGCACAGCCATAACAACCTCTGTTCATGAGTCTTGGCGAACGCGGTCTATACTTGGAGCGACCGTTGAATCAACCAACGGCAGAGTCAACGGTTCGTGACTAGTAGCCTGATACTGTGCAACGCTGACTTGGATGCCGGGTGCAGTCATCCCCCCCCCCCCCCCCCCCCCCGTGAATTGTGCAGGCCACTACGAGGCTGAGGGCTATGCAGGCCAATTAAGCTACCGCACCGCCGTGTCTCATGCGTGACTGCGATGGTGGCGTGTCCCTGACTTCAATCCTGTGTAACTCATACTCCAAGACCTGCGGGCTCGAGTGATAGCTCGTAAATCATATATGACTTACTGTAGTTAGTGAACGATCCTGAATTTACGCTCACTAGAAATGGGCAACTGGTGGCGTCATGAGTAACTAGTGGTGGTCCGCCACTGACAACTCTTTGATATGGAACGGGTAGGGCACCAGAGACCGCATGGGCGATGATGGTGAAGCCGAGAGCGTCACCGCTAATACTGTCACGTTTGGCGATCTCAGCGATCCCAACGTCTCTCATCGGTGCACACGTCGGCAATGCCAGCGCAACAATCATTTCCTCCGAGGTCACCCACTGATTTTTGTTGGTTATGCTAATGTCACTTCTCCACATCCATGGCATGGTGCTTCGAGCCCTGTTGCAGTTGGGCGTGGCATTACTTGCTGACCTTGGACTGAACACAGGTTTCTTGCCTGGACGTATGTACTATGAAGGCCGCAACGGTCCCTTTTGATGGAAGCTATGCCCCATACTATCAATCAAAACGCATAATCCTAAAATCTGTGCTGATGGCAACTGACACCTGATTGATGTAGGTATATAATGCTCCTCCAACTCTACCATCGGGTTCTCTAGGCTCCTGGTTGACCTCTCTGCGTTCCCCTTCGTTCTTCTCCCTGGGCAGGTTCCCTTTTTTTTTTAATCGCTACATTATTACCTTTCATTTTTCATTTACTTGGCGGGATCCAAGGCTATTCACGATTTTCAGGAGATTTTACGCAGCATGTCCGGATCGATGCTCACCCCTACTGAGGCTCTCCTTCAAGTTGCCAAGGAGCACCCTTTCCGTTCCGCTGTGAGAAGCGCAGGCATTCAATGGTCTTATGCTGCTCTGTGGTCGCGCGTTAGGCGGATCGCTGACCAGATACCTGACCTTGATGGTACCAGGAACCCTGTCGGCCTCTACATGGGGTACGTTCTTTCCTCCCATTGCAGAATCTCTTTCTTATACCATGTAGCCTTGAAATTGACTACGTCGCTGCTGCACATGCCATCTGGCTAGCTGGTCGCACCGTAGTCTTCCTTTCCACTAAGTGGACCCCAGATGTCCTCGAAGTGGTCCTTGAGCGTGCACAAGTACACCTCGTCCTGCACGGCGTCACTGCGCCTCCTGAGGTGTCGGGTGTAACTGCCGTCTCGACCATCTCCCTCTTGGAACTCCAGCACCTTCCAAGTATCATCCCGGCTCCTCCTACCTCCGAGACGGTGACTGAGATCCCCGTTATCTGCTGTATCACTCCCACAAGCGGAAGTACGGGCGTCCCTAAGAGTATTGTATACCCCATGAGAAGGAGTTTGGCTGTTTTATCAGAGGAATCCTCCACCCTTCTCAAGCCCATGGACGGCCAATGGCTCCGAGGCGGAACGGTTAGTCTTTCCTACGTGTTCTGTGTGTAAATTCCTGACATGACCTTGGAATAGACGTTCTTGCGTCCACTCTTCGAGATCAGGCGTTTTATGTTCAATCAAACCACTCTTTATCTTGATCCCTCCGCCTCTGTTGCTGACCAGTGCAAGGCTCTCTGCGAGGAGCTCGAGTCCACTTGCAATTCGCAGCTGCTCCGTGTTCACTTCACCCCCAGCGTCTTCCGTGCTTTTGCCGACTTCGCACATATACGGGCCGGTGACTCTCCGCTTCCCCGAGGTTTCAAGAGAGTGTATTGGATGGTTATTGGTGGCGAATCTTTGAGTATTCACGATCTTGAGGTGGCACGTTCTATCTTCCCATGCGCTACCATTGCATGCAACTACGCGGTACGTGTTACGATGGGCCGTGTAATGCTAGTCGCTAAGTGCTGTCACAGTGCTCCGAGGTTGGCTTCGCTGGAATTTCCCAAATGTTTATTCATCCAAGCGATCCGATCCCATCCGTTATCTCTTTCGGCGCTACGCAGGGTTGCTCCGACCTCGTGCTCCTTGATGACTCGCTTTCCGTCATCTCCAAGGCCGAGGAAGGTGCCGTTGGCATCGTTGGTTTCATTACAAGCCAAAGTGCCACCCATTATCTGGGCAACGCGGAGGCAACAAATCACATGTTCCGTGCTTGGGACGGCGAAGAGATGCTCCTGTACACCGACGATGTAGGATGCATGCAGGCTGATGGCACGATCGCAATCAGGGGTCGGAGCTCGCGCAATGTCAAGGTCAACGGTTTGTTCATTGACTTGGATTTCGTCGAACGCGCATTGGCTCCTGCCTTCGCAAGAGGCGCACACGGAGTCAATGGCTTCAAGCTTGTCAAATCGAACACAACGGAGAAGATCGTGCTGTTTGCAAGCACAGAGACTACAGACGCCATGTTCATCCTGAAGCACGCTCGCGATGCGCTCCGAACTTCGCACTGTGACGACCTCGCCATGGTCATCGGTAGCGTCCGTTGTGTCGCAGAAATGCCCTTCAACGCGTCATATAAGGTCGATCTGGCCAAACTCCAGCAATTAGCTGATCAGCCTGATCAGCTTCCTCCCGGTCTTTATGCCGAAGCCCCGGCTACAAACTCTGCAATGGCCGAAATCGATGCTCTCGCCGAGGAGATTGCTGCTGAGATTGCGAAGCTTTGCAAGTTGAAGGCACCCGTCGCCATCAGCACCCCTCTAATTTACTCCGGCCTCAATTCCATCACTGTTATACGCCTTTACTTCTGGCTGCAGTCGGAGCACGAATACGAAGAAGAGATGACCCATCTCTTCGAGGAGGAAGTCACACCTTTGGTTCTCGCGATGGAAATACTAGGTGACGAGGCAGAAGAGGAGGAGTATATCGAAGAGGACGGTAGCGATGAGATCGTGATCGAGCCGTCGAGTCCTGCTAGCCAAGCTACCATTGTTGAGGAAGAACCGCCAAAGATCGTCATCGACGCTGTCGATGCTTACCCGCTCAAGTCTGAGAAGTGCGAGCCTGAATTCGAGGAGGTCGACATCGGACGAACCAAGCCTCGTCCAGTGAGCACTTTGGTCGTTATGCAGCCACCCGTTGAGCCCGTTCCGGATGCTGTAAATGATGTTGCAAATCACCCTACGCTGCATGTCACTGCCTTTTCCTTTCTATTCATGACGTGGATGACACCGCTACTGAGGTTGGGGGCAAAGAGGCCGCTATTGGAATCGGTAGTTATGTTCACATCTGGTTAAAGTATACAGGGATTCATTGCAATCTATTTCTATTTCCACTGTAGGACTTGCTGCCTCTGAGACGAAACGACGAAGCTATTATTGTGGAACGCTGGGTAGATCCCTTTTGGACCCAACTGCGATGCTGGTTCTTTGACAGAGATCGCATGCTTCCTGGCCTTTTCAAATCTATATTCAGTGCTGCATTTCCCTTGTGGTATGCTTTTCATGCGTTGATTCTGCATTTTGAATCCGGTTTAATTCTTAATGGTAGGGTTGCCTCCGGACTACTTTGGCTGATCTCTGTGTCCACGATTATCATGTCTCCTTTGTTCCTCCAACAGGTTATCGTGGCTGCTAGCGCTCCACCTGCTCCTACCAACAATGCAACAGCACTCGCGGAGTGGAACGCTGTCATCGAAGAGAACACCGGCGGTTTTCCCCTGTTTCTTGACAATACCTACAAGCTCGGTGCCATCCTTCTTGGTCTCAAACTGGCCGGTACCCTGTGCGGACGTTCCTCCGATCAACTTGTCAAGCGCATGGCTATGAATGTGAAGACTGTCCTCATCTCTGCAGTGTACAAGAAAGCCTTGCGCCTGTCTGCCGAGAGCAACCAGAAGTATAGCAAGGGTTACACGATGAACCTCGTCAACGTGGACTGCGAGTCCGTTTCCAAGGCTTGGGAAGTCACTCACCAGATTTGGAGTATCCCTTTTCAGCTAGCTGTTATCATCGTCCTCCTTTGCCGTCTCCTCGGTTTCTCTGCGTGGGCTGGTGTCGGTGTTCTGTTCTTTTCGCTCCTCCTATTGATCATGGTGGTCCCTACTTTCATGCGCAAAGCGGCTCCGTGGTTCATGAGACTTGGTGACCGTCGTCTTAAGACTATCCGAGAGGTTTTGGATGGCATTCGCGTCGTAAAGATCAACGGCTGGGAGGACCATTTCTTGGAAAAGCTGCAGGGTATCCGCAGCGAACAGCTTCGCTGGTTGCGTCGATTCAACACCGGTGTTGCATGCTTCGTTATCGTCGGTCAGGTCACTAACACCCTCATGCCTCTCGCCGCGTTCTCGCTGTTCGGCAGGGAAAACATGGGCATCGTTCCGTCTGCCAGAATGTTTCCAGCTCTCGCACTCTTCGGCATGCTCGTTGACCCCCTCATTGCTTTGCCTCAGTTGCTAAGTTCCTTCGTTATCGCTATGACTTCTTGGGGCCGCATCTATGCATTCCTACTCGCTGATGAAAAGACTGCCTCTTACGACCTCGTCACCCATGGCGTTATGAATATCAGCCGCTATGCGCTCACCATCACCGGCGGTTCTTTCTCCTGGCCTTCCACCGAGGCTTCTGCACTAGGCCCAGTTTCCGCTCCCACAAGACAAGAAAAAAAGATTGACGACGACGTCGACAGCATTGACCTTGAGAAGGGAAAGGTTTCTGAGGAGTTTTCTGGACCTCTCCCTTTTTTGCGCAACGTAAACATCGCTATTAGGCGGGGCTCTCTTACCGCAATCGTCGGTCATGTCGGATCTGGGAAGAGTTCTCTCTTATCCGCTATCATTGGTGAAATGATGCGTGTGTCTGGCGAAGTCGACTGCAATGGCACTATCGCTTACTGCGCTCAGCAGCCCTGGATCCAGACGACTACCATTCAGGATAACATTCTCTTTGGCCGTCCCCTTAACTTGCAACAGCTCCAAAAGGCCATTCAGACCACGTCGTTCGACACTGACTTGGAGAGCTTCCCGCACGGCTTGGCTACCCAGATGAGCGAGAAGGGAAACAACCTTAGTGGTGGACAGAAGGCTCGCCTTTCACTCTCCCGCGCGGTCTACTCCGATGCCGATATATACCTCTTTGACGACGTGCTTGCTGCTCTTGATCCTCGTGTTGGCCGTAGCGTCTTCAATAACTGCATTAAGAAAGGCCTCAGAGGAAAGACTCGTCTCCTCGTCACTCACCAACTTCAGTATCTCAACCAAGTTGACCACATCATTGTCGTCTCCGAGGGAACCATCGCTGAACAAGGCACCTTCGAGGAGCTTGTCGGCAGGAATGGGGAACTTACTCGTCTGCTCAGCGATGTCCAGTCGTTCTCTGAAGACAGTGAGGAAAGCAGGAAAGAGGATAAGCGCAAGAGCATGGCTGCTCAGAAGAAAGCTACGGAGGAGAAGAAGGAGACCAACGACAAACTCATTGCCGATGAGGAACGTAACGTGGGCGCTGTGGGTGCTGCTACCTGGTGGGCGTATCTCAAAGCAACTGGTGGGGCTAGCATGGCCGTCATGCTGTTCGTGGAGATTATCATGTTGCAAGGAAGTGTCATCATTCTGGGCCAGTGGCTCACATGGTGGACTGAGGACAAGTTCCACGAAAAAGCAGGGGCATGGATCGGCATTTACGACGGCATCGGTTTCGCATCTATTTTGCTTCTAAGTACGTATGTCCTATGGAGTCATAAATCACCTGCTGATCTTGGCCACCAGTCCTCATGAACGTTAGCATTCTGCTGAGCACGATCCGCGCTAGTCGTACCTTCCACTCCAAGGCACTCTCAGGTGTCTTGCGCGCTCCCATGTGGTGGTTCGAAGGCCAACCTATCGGCCGTATCATGAACCGCTTCTCCAAGGACATTGAGGCCATCGACCAGCGTCTCATGCCCCAGCTCTTCCAATTGATTGGTGGTGCTGGCACCCTCCTGTCGACGGTTATCATTGTTGGCTATAGCACTCCCATTATGCTTGGTGAGTACAATCTAACAGAGTATCCCCGCCTGTTTTGCTGATGACGTTGGCAACTAGCCTTCATGTTCCCTATTACTGTCATTTACTGGTTTGTTCTGCGCTTCTACCGCAAGTCCCTTCGTGAGCTCAAGCGTCTGGAGTCTATACAACGCGGCCCACTGCAAGCCCGTATCAGCGAAACACTCGACGGAATCCCAACAATCTTGGCTTACAGACGCGAGCACGACTTCGCTAATGCAGTCGGCGGCCTCCTTGACACGAGCAACAGGCCCACGTTCTTGAGGATACATGCCGGTACGTTTGCGTAAGGTTTAACGGTGTTGATATCACCGCTAATACGTTGCAGAAATCTGGGTCACCTTGCGTATGGAAATACTGTCATCTGTCGTTGTCTTTGCCCTTGTTATGCTCGTGCACACAAAGGTCGTCGGTAACAGCACTCAATTCGCTCTTTCTTTGACATATGCGTCCACTTTTACCTACCTCTTAAACTTGCTCCTCAAGAGTTCTGCTAATGTCGAGGCCGAGGTATGTTGAAAACTTGGGTGGACTAGGAACGACTATTGATCTGATGTTGCAGATGAACTCCGTCGAACGTCTGATGAATTACACCGAGAATCTTCCCCAGGAACCAGCTGCACACCTCGGTTCCGATCCTTCGAAAGAAATATGGCCCATGCGCGGAGAGATCGTTCTTCGCGACATCAGTGCCGCCTACCCTTCGCGCCCCGACAAGCTGGTTCTTCGTAGCGTCAACCTCACTTTCAAGCCCGGCGAAACTGTCTTCATCGTGGGAAGAACCGGCTCTGGGAAATCTACGCTCCTGTCTCTGTTGCTGCGAATGATTGACCCCTATTCTGGTTCCGCTAAGATCGATGGAAGAGGTGGGCTTTTTCTTTGAGTTTGTAGTCGCTGGTCTAAAGGTGTCATAGATATTACCTCAGTCGGTTTGGCTACTCTGCGTCAGGCCATGGAGGTGATCCCCCAAGGCATGTCATAAGCTGCTTTGAGACGTACGTGCAACTTACGTCCTGGCTTAGATCCTTTCATCTTCTCTGGCACCATCCGTTCCGCTCTGGACTTTGAGGGCAAATGCGACGAAAAGGCACTCTGGCAAGCACTCGAACTCGTCGGACTTAAGCAGTTCGTTGCTTCGCAAGAGTTCAGGCTCGACACTGTCGTGGAAGACAACGGTTCTAATTATTCCGTCGGCCAGCGCCAGCTTCTCTGCCTTGCGGCTGCTATCCTACGTAACCCAAAGATCCTACTCCTGGACGAGGCCACGGCGTCGATCGATGCTGGTGCGGACGTGTTCATCCAACAGGCAATGCGCCAAAGCTGCCCGAATGCTACGATCCTCAGTGTCATGCACCGATTGAGTGATAGGATCCTCGAGGAATGTGATAGGGTATTGGTAATGGAACAGGGCGTGCCCGTTGAGTTTGCTTCTCCCAGGGAACTCCTAACACGGCCCAACAGCATGTTCTCGAAGCTGATGGCTGCGGCAAGGAACAGCCCTTGAGCTTGTCTAGACTGCTTAGGACCCACGCACTACGTACAATCTACTACACATTTTGATATTTTTGCACCAATCAATGCGAAGGACACTCATTTAGTATCGTTCGGAAAGTTGCGAGGTAGGCGAGTACTGCCAGAGTCCGGGTCGGAGACCGATCAGTATTGAATATTTGATTCGCGGATTGGCACAAGGTTTCTGATCTGCTCACCGCCTGCGTTTGCGTTTGAATTGAATGCTGATAGTTCTGTCAAAGCTCTAGCCAATGTCCGCGGTAATGAAATGATCCCTGGACTCTTCGTCCCCCTGTCGTAAGTGCAGGATCGGCACACTCTACAGTTACCTTTGGGCGCCACAATCTGCAAGTAGCAATGCGGCCGCCTAGTAACAAAGTAAAGCTTCCGGCATGTTCTCTCGATCAAATACTCGAAATCCTTCCCGATCGATTTTGGCAGGAGATTAAAGATTGGTCCGCCGGTAAAACCTTGTCGATTTTGGTCGTGAGTGACCCCCCACCCTAATAGTCAGCCTAACTCGGGCCCCGCTTCATCCCCACACTACTAACTTGATGATCAAACATTAGGACTCCCGTTAGCGGGGAAAAGTACGATATAGTTGTTGCCAAATCACAGTCGGCTACTAATAGGATAGCCTGACACCCCTTGATTTTTCCATTGGTCTTACTCGAGCCTTTTGGTTTTAGGTAAGCCATGTCCAGTGCAAGGCGGCCACGTTAATAGGTCCCGAGTGCCCTCAAGATGTGTGGCTGTTATGCTAGGTACTAAACCGAACGGAGGGATGATGAATTCATCGTGTCATGCCAGAACGCTCAGTTCCACTGCATTGCGAATTTCACGTTACGGAGCCTATTTTCATCCTCGGAATCCACACAAATGCCACCCAACGAGTACTCAGTCTTCACCTTGCCTCCGAGGAGCTGAAGCCTGACGTTGATCACACAGTTTAATCCCGGGTAGCAAGTATTAAAGCTTGAGGCTGAAGGCCCTGTCCACATACGGGATGCGGGGCGGTCTCTCCGATGTACATAACGTAGCGAGTATCCGATCGAAAAATTACTCACTAGTGTGCGTAATTAGGTCCGTCACAGGGCATCATAGTGCTAGCGACAGCCTATTAGTGTCTGCGGATGGAGGAGATGACAGCTGCAGTAAGATAATGAACAAAACGAAGTGTCTGTGGAAACAACCATAGCAAAGATCATGACACTCGCGACGGTCCGAAATCACCTCATCCCGATCCCTGAAGTCACATAATTGTACACCCTGAACCCTTGGGTCGTGTACTCAGTGACAAGCGGGCAGCTTCATGGAACACCTCCGAGACTCCGCGGTTGTGTTTAGAGCTGCATTCTGCAAACACCACAAGTGTCGAAAAACGGACATCACTATACAGTGAGGGCTTTACGAAAGTGAAAATGTTCTCACCAAGGTATCGTGACGCCCTTATCCGCCGTGCGACAGCAAGGCCTTCCTCGTATTGCACAGAATGGAGACCATGACGAGCCAGTCGTTCCGCGACATTGCGATCGTCTCGTAGGTCGCACTTCAGTGCTGCGGGTGGCTTGAGCATTTCCCAGGTTGACATGCGGCCAAATGCTAGAAACTCACCAACAAGTATGAGCTATCCACGATAGATGCCAGTCAGAATTGGCCCTGCTGGAAAAGGAAGGCTTCACATGCACACCTTCACACCTGGACAGTGTTCCACTATCTCTTCGATCCACTATAAGATACATCCGCAGCGGCGTTCAATGACAAACGCCCATACATGCAGTAAAGCAGCAGGCAACACGCACCTTCGTCTCCACATTCTCTAGTGATACGGGATTATCCACCTGTTGATCGGTCAGCTCCAGAGCCCCTAATCACCCATCAACGGTCAAATGACTCACAGAAAAACAAATCATAACCACATGTGTCTCGGCGTAACTCAACGATCGCAATCTATCGAACTCCTCCTGTCCTGGCGTCATCCACTTCACGCGTCAGAACACTGCCTCTCAGGAGCGTGCACAGCCGGAGAGCGTAGACATGGATGCGGTCGGTCAAAAGGTTACTTACCGGCAGTGTCCCATAGACTGAGCTCAACTAGTTGATCGTCCACCCATATGTCGTGAACGTAGTTTTCAAATACAGTCGGTTCACTGCGTTAGGGCGTAGGGGCGAGCAGTGTATGGCAGGGACGAAGTAGGGTAAGATGTTTGAGTAACAGGTGATAGCATAACGCATGATCGCGAAGAACAAAGCCACCGTGGCAGGGTTGACGAGTAGTGTGAACAGGGTGGCATGCTGCGGTCAGGAAATCTAGTACTCACTACACTTGAGTAAAGAAACCCCGCGTGAACACATTCAGTAGCGAGGTTTTGCCTGATGAAAAAGGGAATGGCCATCAGTACACACATGTTGGCGCAGTGACAGCAGTAACGCCCAGATATGAAAAAAGAACTTGATGGATCTTGAACGGAGGTTACATTTCCGCGTCTATATTAGTCACCGGGACATGAAAACAGGCGAAGTCATGGGAGGCCATCGCAATCGCGCAAAGGATGACAGAGAAGTTCACTCACCGCATGCACCATCTCCACACACGACGACTTTTCTTTGCACCTGGTTAGGGAGAAGCACGGAGCATCAGCCATCATCATCAGCATCACCGCCATGACCAGGAAATGATGACAGTGCCACCAGTCCTGCTAGTGACCATCATTGCAAACAAACCAAATGGACATACTGGCCGACGCCCGAATCCAGCTTTTGACGAGGAGCCACAAATCGCCATTCGGAAGAAAGGAAGAGCAAGGGATAATCCGAGAGAACCCTGGCTAAAATATTTGAGCGCAGTAGTGCGTGTGGGGTCCGCTTTCAGAGTGTCACGCTCCAAAGAATGATGATAGCGGCGGTGACAAGCCAGTTATTGATGCGAAAGGCCTTGCAGCTTCCGTGTTGTCAGCTGTCACGGAGACGAGGATGCTGTTTGCCATTGTTTACGTCGAGCGCCAGGTCCAAGAAGTCAACAAATGGATGTCATACAAACAACGGCGACAATATGCAACATTTCGCAACGTGCGATTATTCGAGGGAATATATGTAGTTAGATAGGTACACAGCCAAGATGAGCAAGAAAGAGCAGCACAAACGGGTGTAGAGTCCCGAGAAAAAAATACACCAGAGACGCAACTCAGTTGCCAAATGTTACATTACTACTTACACTTGAATCCACGAATTCTTGCCACGCATTCAGCATCATGTTGCCCTCTGGCGATATCCCCCTCCCGGGCACTTGCACGCCGGCCCCGTTGACATGTGACCCATTCCCGTTCCTTTGGCTGTACCCATTCACACTATTGCCACCGCCGTACGAGTAGTCGTACACGGGGAAATAGGACGGGAACTGCCCCGAAACCAGCTCCATAGGTTGTACGGCCATCTGGCAGTCATCGTATTCTCCACCAGTGTAAGAGGGCGGTGTCGACGACGCAAGTAACGATTCTTGGGGGAAAGGATGTTCTTGCGATGGGGAGTTCATTCCATAGGACACGTTGCCATTCATCTGCCCGTTGCCGTGGTATTGGTTATTAGGCGCATTCGAGAAACTGCGTAGGTAGTCCACAAGGAAGGGATGGACTTGATTGCCTCCGGATGTCGCAAGTGGTAGCGGAACAACAGGGTTGAATGATGTCGGCGAGTGATCTAGCGCGGCAGACGGCAACATTGGCGGTGACGGTGTCATCGAGTCCTTTCTGTCGACGAGTCTTGTCTTTCCGCAGAGTACAAGTTCGTCATTTTCATTGAACGGCGAACGCGGTTCGGACTGGCTTGACAATTGCCTCGTAATTGTGGGCACCTTGCCGCTGCGGTACTCTTCCAGGCTGTGGTGTGCCTTTTCACGCAGCGTCATGATAATGTCCTGTCAATAGTCGGCGTCAGGGGGGCTATCAAAAACAGGACGCGCTGTGTGCATGCATGACGAATTGCAGCTGAGATAGCAAAGATATCCAGCGCAAATCGCGCGCAAAATACGCTCAACTTGGTGACTTACCAAGACAGGCTGTGCACGGAAGCCGTGGGCAGTTTTCGAGAAAAGTTCACATGCAGAGTCCAGCTGGACAAGTGCCGACGGAGCCAGGCTCATTGAAGGACATCGAGTAACAACGGATCCCAATACAACCTATCGTTGCAACACACTTGCCGTCAAGATCATCATCCACGAGGGGAATGCCGCACTCACTGCGCAGGAGAACATGTGAGTCCATAGGAACCAAATCCGCTCACTCGGTTCCTTGATCTGTGTATGCAAATTCCGCATGAGGGCTACGAGAGATCCTGCGCTACGATAGGCCGCGATGACAGACGTTCCATAGGAGCTTCCAAGCGGATCCTTCGGATGGTCAGTGAGGGCGCGCGCGAAGAAGCTCCGATGAAGGGACAAGAGATCTAATAGCGCCAATTTTGTCAGCCTCAATTGTTACATGACTAACATTGAAGCCATCCCGATGGTGTTACGGGGCATTGCCGCACGACACAACCTGACAAATGGAAGAGAGGTGGTACGCTACTCACTCATTTCTCGTATCGCGAGCACGATGTGCCGTTGTAATATCACTAATACACTGTCTTGATGACGTGGTTCGGTAGAGTTGGCCGAACCTCCGAAACCGACCACCTGAAGGTTAGGCGGCACAGGGAACGCCCGTAACTTTCGGTCCAAATGTAGAACAGTGTCGTATGATGGAGTCTTTGCACCGAACGCTTGATCGTGGATGACACTCATGCATTCCGAAGTGAAGCGATGTTTCCAAGTGTGGACTGTCATCGACGAAGACTTGAGAGTCAAGCAGCCTAAAAGTGAAACCTGTGCATACATGAATCATCATCTTCCCCCGCGGAGGGTAACTTGCAGTCTATATGGGCCAAATTGAAAGATGGTGGACGGCCCAAAGTGATGCACTAGAGCAAAAACCCTGAGTGAAACTGGGGGAAGAAAACGTCAATTCAACAGACGTACCTGCCAGGAGTCATAGGTATACAGCTCCCAGAATAGGGTCCGGCGGCGCAAGATCTCCCTCGCGTCAGTGAGCCATTTGCTGGGGTCACGATCTGGGGATGCCAGGGACGCCCGATCAAAAACTACCGTAAAAATGACAAGCGACGGTAAAGCAACGTACGAAGGCCAATCTGAAAAATTTAATGGTGGTTTTATCAATAACCGCATGCGGACACGAGTTCGGATACGGGTGCTTACACTTTGAGCGATTTTGATTGTGGTGCCCATCATAACCCATCGAGAGCCAGAACTCGAGCCATGTCGATCCGAAAGGAAGAGATAGAAAGTCATCAAGAACTATCACGGTATAGAAATTGCTCAGCATCGCGACCACCGTGTAGAAGTAGACACAAACCAGTGCTTGCACAGCGCTGACTGTTGGGTTATCGAGGAGAGAGCGTTGAAAGAGCGCTGCACGGGCGAGGTGGTAGTACTTCTCAGCGTCAATGCTGTACGCTGGTATTTGGGTATTCATAAAGGTCCCAACAGCCAAGACTATGAACATCACTGAGAGCTTGTGCGAAACGAGCGGATCATCTGCTGCCGGATGGGCGTTTCGTTCGTAAAATATATGATAAATCTCTTCGTTAAAGTCCTGCTCGCTTATTGGGTTGTATCTGCGGTGCTGGTGAGTGCTGGATTTATAGCGGAGAGACTTCTTGCCGCATACATCCAAGTGCCCAGCCGAAAATAGGATTGAACAAGGACTTGCGCCTTTGACGCTTCGGGCAGGTTCCAGAATATCTGGCGCAGGTCTTCGCTCTCTGCCACGGGTGGATGTTGAGAACTAGGCACAATTGGAAATGCTCCGCTCCGGCCCAGTATCATGGGGGAGAGCAAACTTTTAAGAACATTCAATCGGTCTGAGTCGCTTCCCGGACCTTCCGAAACTTCGTTCTTTGCGGTAGTAGCAGTTGAGTGACGTGCATCATAATGGAGGAACGAGAGTGTTACCTGGAGGAAATACTAGGTTTTGACGACAGCGTCAATACGACTCAACAAAGACTCGGGCACAGTTCTTACCCAAGAGTTTGCAATGGATCCATGATAGTTCGCTCCGCCAGCGGCATTGATGGATAATGAGCCAAAAGCGTCCACGACCTCACTATTTTGGTCCTCCCGCTTAACTTCGTTTTTAGAGACATTTCGGAGGCTCGGAGGTTCCCGCTGCAAGGGGGCTTTGATCTGAAGAAGCTCTTCCGAGAGCAGAGGATGACGGTCGCCCGACACCATGGAATGGGAAATTCTGAGGGCATCCTCTAGTTGACGAACACGATTGCACAGCTCGGATATCTTGTCGTGGAGTTCAGTCGTGGAGGCCAGGACGAACCTGAATGGGCGCATATAAGCAAGGAATATGAGTATATGCAGGGCGACACAGACCTGTTCCCCTGGCCGGTTGTGAGAGACCCTGATAATTACAACTGTCAATCGTTGCCCGACATAATATCTGTGGCTGTCAAGCATGCATACCGTCGGGACAGATAGCACCACAACCGCGTTTAACGCAGGATCCACAGGGAATCTGTCTATCGCAGCGGAGTTTGAGTCTTCGGTGGTGGTCAGCGGGGAAGCGATGACGGGGTTAGGAGCTGTTACCGTCTGCATTCCGCACACGACAGACGAGTGGCCCCCTTCCGACGCTTTTTTGACGGATCGTTGAGTATGTGTGTGTCCATTGCAGCTGGGGAACAGAGGGACACAGGCATCCAATGAGGTTCCCCAGGACTAAAGAGGAGAGGAGGGCTGATGGGGCAGTGAAGGAGGAGAGATGGCCAGCCAGTCCCTAATTATCCGAGGGAAATGCGGTGGTACTCCTCCGCAGCCCAATTAGGAAGGCCTCGCGCTTTGGGTTATTACATACGTAATAATTCTCACCTTCCCTTCTTGGATAGTCCGGAGTTAACCTTATGGCCCGGAAGAGAATTGTAAATTGATATCGCGGAGCAGTTAACCCCTCTTATCATCGGCAACTTCCGAGCTCGTCACCCTCCTCTTGCCCTCGGAACAAACCTGGTATATTCGTTGTCGACGGCTCTCACCTCGTGTCGATGCCACCGTCACTACACTCTCTGCATTGAGTGAGATCAGATCAAAAATGGGCGGTTCGACTGGCACCGCTTTGCTGCTCCTGCGCTGATACGAGTTCGCTCCGTGCACTCATCCATATCAGGGTATGGCAACCTGGAAACGACCGGTGTATATTTATGGCTGTATCCAGGTTTGTTAATGAGCGGCACTGGACGAGGAACTAACATCACCTTTTTTCCTAATCTTCCGCGTTGTTCCCTGCTGCGGCACTGTCATACCATCAACCACCCAACTCGACTTCCATCACGATCACGCGATGGCCTTACTTCGGAGAAAAATGTGAACAGCGGACCACCTGCCGTCTTTACCTTTCTATTACGGGGTTTGGAACCGCTTCCGCGTCCCCACCGCACGTCAAGCTTTATCTTTGTGTGTCCGCCCTCTCCTCGTGCGCTTTCTCACGGCGCCACTGACGGCGTGGCCGATATTGTTTATTCACCTCTGTCGGCGGCCTTCCCACTCTAGGGAACGTAACATGCAATCCGGGAAATCATACCCAGAGTTCAGTGCCCCAACTCTTTACGTGAACCATCGTGCCACCACGTTTGCCTTGAAAGAAGAACTCATATCTTTTATCCTCCCGAAGACAGACCTTCTTACCAAATACAATTTTGCTGCATCCGCTGATAAGATGCCTCCGATGCTCATAAACAGTCTGCATTCTGCAGCAGGGTCGAGATTGCATGCCACGCACACACCCACCCACAACCGTGCGTAGTGTTTATACACAGATAGTGACCTGGGCCAGAAGGAAAAGAAAAAAAAAACCGGCTGTTCCTCGCCACTTCGATCTTACGTATGGTGGGTATCTTCAGGCTCATTCACCCCGTGCCGCTCGCGCCCAGGAAGCCAAAGAAAGGGATACGATACATCTCCTTCACCTGAAGGCGCCGTTCTGATCCCGATTCTCCAGAGCAGTAGGTAAGGCATCGATTGGTAATCCCTACTCGGACCAGTCGTCGCCCACCGTATAACGCCGAAGGAAGTTATTACGCAGTAGCTAAGGTGTTGGAGCGGATGGTGGGGCCAAATTGCAACTAAAGACGACCAGCACATGTTCCCGTTTCCGGGCCATATGCCATTCGAGGTTTCTTTTTCATCCACCCAGATCTCAAGGTCCGACCCTCCACCCCCACAGGCGCCAAGATGATATGTGAATAGCTTCAAGGTGCCGATGGCCGAGACTCGTGTAAACGCCATGCACATCCAGCGTGTGCATATGGCCAATAACGTGGCATCCGAAGTCTTAAAATTGTCGAGCCCTGACTTGGAAGTTCGTGCAGCGGGAACCACTGACCAGAATTGATATCACTTCGGACATGCCTGTGGTATGTACTGCCACTTGTCGTGTTAAAGGCATTCATCCGTTTCGATCGATCGCCATATGCTCTGGATCTCGCTCGACGGAACAAGTTGGAGGCACTGCTGGAACACCTAGTACAGACAAGGGTTTAGTAAGAATTGATTGAGTGCCAAAAATTCCTACTTCACAATGACCCCTAACACCTGTCTACTTCTCGGGCCGAGTCGCGGTAGAAGATACATGCTAACCCTTGCTTCGTATCTTCGGCGCAGCCGGCCTCTGAAATTCCCCGATCGTATCGTTACGACTACCTCCCCACACAGGGGCCCGTTGACCGGACTGCACTACGTGCATGTAATGGCTACGTATATAAAATAGTCTGGTGCGTGTCAGCTCTACTACTAGCACAAGAACTCGAAGCCAGCGGTTCCATTATACACTATCGAAGTAAAGAACAAAGAGCATGTCTGTCTTCTTAGATCTAGAGAATCTCCAATCCTTATTTACCTTGCTGATAGTGCGTGTATTTACTAACTATCAACGGATCAATCAGCAATCGTTATAACGGGTAGAATTTTCCCGTCTGATCATGGATAATGAGAACAGCATAGTACTATGCGCGTACGGGTTTGTCAGTGTCTTTGGACGCGACGAAGCTCTGGATCCTCCCCAGCCCATTCACCCGCGGGCGCGTCGCTGACCGGAAAAACATATTGAACAGCCGATACGATGCCGCGGGCCAAGTTGGCAAAACAGGGAAAGGAATACTATATGACGGACAACTACAAGCAATTTACAGCCTACCGACATTGTTCGATTCGTTCCCTAATACCATACAGTTTTTACGTCCAGGCACGAGGCACCTCTTTGTTCACAAATTTACTGGCCACTACAGCAACGGAGTACTTCCGAGAGGATGCAAATCCATGATCACAACTGTGATCCAGACAAGTAAATATCCCGATCAGGGGGATGGTTAAGAAAGCAGAGGGTCTCATGCAACCAAGTTGAGTCAACCTTGGGTCAGCTTCCGCCAAGACGTTCGGCAAGGGGAAAGGGGAAAAAAGTGTAACCGCTTGGCGGCTTGATTTTTCATAGGACACTAACTGTCATTTGTTACCATAATTCCACTTTATCTCGTTTGACATTGAATCGTGCTAGAAAGTGCTAAGCGATGAGAATCGGACGTGAACTTAACGACGCCTGTTCACAACTAGAATTCGGGCCATGCTGGACCACTGAAAAATGGAGGGTCATCGAATCGTCGAATGCAAATCGATGAAAAGCACGATACCGGTATACAGCAGAATAGCAATCATGGGTTAACAGTAGAGGCAAAGAACGCGAAAAAAAAAGACAGGACATCGTACAATCAACAATCACGAACGAGTAGAAGCAAGTAGGAGCCTTGCGCTGTCCGAAACCAGCTTAATATACTTTAGATGATGCGAAAAGCATTCTGAGCGCAGGATCAAGCGATCAAGTGTGTACACGAAAGTCAGAACAAGGATTGGACGAAGTAGCTCTACATCGGTGCGAACACGTGATACGTAAAATGTCCCTGGCAACCCGTCTCTCTAGCTCAAACAAACATAATGTCAAAAAGGAAAACAACGTAAAATCACCAACAAGGGGGGAGGGGGAGAGCAGGGTCCTCACGAGCACGGGGCAGTGCGATAGGGAGGTAACGCACACACTTACTGATCTTGTTCAGCCCGGGAAGAACCAGGTTGGTTCATTGCACGCTCGCAAGCCCCACAGTAGTTAACGCCCCCCGTCATGATGATGTTGGGAGAGATTTCCATTCTACATCGCGGATCAGGTCGCGCGGGAGACGGAAACGATCAGCCGATCTATAGCATCAGAGGAGGACGTAGTCGAATCGCATTGAACACTTACTCTTGCGTGCAAGTTTCCTGGCAATTTGGGCAAGGATCTTCGTGCATCGGGCTATGGACGCAGTTACTGGACATGCACGGTTCCTATATCGCAGACACCAGGATGTCATACACACAAGCCGAGCGCGAGGAGTGAGAGTCGACTTACGACCCACCATGGCAGTTCGCTACGGAGCGCGAAGTGGCCGCACTCGTACTGCAACCAGCTGGGTTTGACAAGGACACACATCGTAAACTGGACGTACTCTTCGATGGGGGATTCGACTGCGAGGGAGGACTGCTGGTTAAGTATGAAGAAGATGGCAGGGTGCGTGAATGTCAGGCTTTAAGGAACGACTTTGCGATCTTAGCCTCCCTGGTATCGTACCCATCGCCAATAGGGCTAAGAGCAATTATGGTGGAGGGTCCGCTAACGAGTCAGTTGCGCACCTCGTTTCCAGAAAACAGAGAGAGTCATCTTCCAAAAGAAAAACGCCACCTGACTGAGGAGCAAATTACGAGTGACACGGCACCGTACATAAGTGTTGGGAGCCCTGATGAGTGTTTCCAAGTGGCTCGATGCCCGCATAAGGTCGAAAACAGGTGTCGGGTGGATTGGTTTGAGTGAGATCGAGGCACTCAGATTTCGAGGGATGGATCCCCATTTTCATGTATAGGACGCGTAGATGCGATTAAGAGATATGCCTTGGAGCTCCCATGTGGACTTCGTCAGTCTATGCATGTTTAGCGCGAATGGTTTCGCGTCATCGAGGGCCCCTTTGTCACAACTGCGAGGGTCGGAGTGCCGGTAATTGGTTTGACCTTGTTGCCGGACTGGCAATGGAGAGCGCAGCAGGAGGCACAGCGGGGACGATGCGCCGGACTGCGCTGAATCACTAAATTCTGGGGCTGGCTGGTAAGCTTGAGTTTGGTCACAAACACGGTCATCGCCACATTCGGTAGCTCCAAACACGAGTGGATAGCAGGGGATTACAGGTATAAGTATCTATGTACACTAGTCTCCACTTGTATCATATAAAGTAGGAACCGACACGCTGAGAGAGAAAAAAGGTTCTGACCATCTTTCGCTGACACACCAGCATCTATGGTAGGATCAGATTGGGGAAAAACCGTCCGAGGGTTGGTTATAGTACTGCCGCATCAATTACTTATCAGTACTTCAGGGTGGAGGAGACGCCAGGGGACAGTGCATAGACAACGTCCTCTCATAGAGCAACTGGCGTAAATGGCCCTTCGATAGCGGGCGGTGATGATGGTCGCACAGCTTTCTGGTCTGGACTTGCGCCTAGATCTCGTGAGGAACCCGACGTAACGCTCACAGAGTCTCTGACCAATACAGGTCGGGGGAAATCACTGGCCGGACTGACGGGTTCGGCGACTGAATCCTCCACAGACGATGAGTCAGACATTCCGTTATACATCAGTTCCTGCTCCATTCTGAATGGTTTGGCAGGCACTGCGGTGAAGGAACTGATGCTGGCCCGAGTACCAAAAAAGTCACCGAGTTTCTTCGTCAGAGGTTGAGGAGGTGGTTGTACTAGTGGCGCGCCAGTACCGGAAATCGCAGGAGGGGTGGGGGCTGCAGGTGCAGGTGCAGCACTTTTTGCTGCTGGCGTCTCTGCTCGCCAGAGTTTGAAGCCCCATCCTCCCGCAGCAGGGGCGCTCTTCTTGGGTTCCGCCTGGGAAAATGAAGAAGACGTGGGGAGCAGCGACGATGACCCAGCTGAGGTACCCGACCCGCCAGGCGCGGAGATGCCGACGTTGTTCTCCTCTATGAACGCGCGAAGAGCTCTGACGCAGAGTTCAGACGCTTCGCGTGCCTCGTTTGATTCGCTCAGCTCGTGTTTGACATCTTCGAGCTCGGTTTTGAGGGAGTGAACCTCCTTGCGCAGCCTTTCGACCTCGGGCGAATCCTCTAACGCCCGAAAAGATCTGGGTGGCGAGTCCTGCCTTTGGTATAGTGATGATGGCCTAGATGGTGATGGTTGGGCTTTATTGGGTGGCAAAGACAGTTCTGTGAAGCCGAAACTTCCAGCGTTGGGAGTCGGGGGATTCCCTTCTAGCCTCGAGAAGCTCGCATCCGTTACAGAAGATATGCGTCGGTGTGCATTTAGCCGGCCAGGGGTCGACCCTGTCAAGGGAGCAAAAGATGCACGCTTTGCAGACGAAATTGGGAGGCTTGCGAACGTCCCAGCTTTCGAAAGATCAAGCTGGGGTGGCAGCTGGCTTGCCCTCCGACTCTCGCTTTGTAGCCGCATGAGTCCACGCCTGTTCCAACGACATCAAAACTAGTGATATAAGGCCATGCTATTTAAACCGTACCTGCTCTCTTCGACCTTGCCACGCAGGACCGAAATAGTATTCTCATCTTCCTTTGACCTGTCGTTTGCTCTGTCCAGCTGGTCCTGTAAATTGGAACACTTCTCAGACATGTTCGCAATAGCATCCTTGACATCGGCTTCCCGGGCCTGAAATTCAGCGAGCGACTTGGCAAGTTCATCTCGCTCTCGAGTGACCTCTGCGAGAGAAGTACGAAGTTGGGTGATTACAGATGCCAGAACGTTGGTGTCTACGGACTGTGGGCGGCCCGTGGCAGCTGCAGGTGACAACGGCGGAAGAGACTCGTTGTCGAGCTGCTGCTCGAGGGTGAGGTCGAATGAGTAAGGCCTTCGGCCAGTGTCGTCGGTTTGGTCGCTGTGTCCGTACTGTTCAGACATGGTCACGGTTGGTTTGAGAGAGTGCTGGACACTGTTGGCTTGGTTTCGTGGCTGGGTGTTGACCTGGCATGTGCACGCGGAACGCCGGGTCGCGACCAGCTTGTCGCGTCGACCATGCCTTTTTCAACTGACACCGCTGCACGTGAACAGCCAGACCCTCGTGAAACAGTCTATTCCGACGTGTCCTGTCACTATTGTACATATGTTTACACCTTCTTGTTTCGACGGATACTACCCCCGACTTCGAGTGCATTCCAATAAACCCAAATCACACAGATCTGCGTCCATGACATGAAAAACCTTGTCGTTATGAGTGGGTCAGTGAATCGATACAAATGACGCCATCCCGTTCGTTCCATGGATATCCCCATCGGTGAAGCCACTCCCTTACCCCAGCAGATAGACGCGCGCGCGATGCGCCCCGCGCGGGATCCTGCGTCCCTGTGTGTTTCTCCTCTCCGACGATGGCAAATGCTGATTTGAAACCGGTTATTTATTAAAAAGCGATGCACTGTCTCCCGAACGGATCGCAACTCACCGAGTCCCAAGAAATGCTCCCGCTCGAGCTGTGCTCCCCCGTCAGCCGCTTGAATAGGATCATAGGATGTATACTAACCGCAAGTAGAAATTCCTCAAGCACCTCCGTTGCTTCGTTCGAATGAAGTCCGTGCAGATCGAGCATTACTTCAGTCCTCTCCTCCGAAGTCAACTTCGTATCGCCACCAATGTCTTTCTTCGCGACACCTAGGCAGATGCCCAGACCGCCACCACAAGTACGCCCCCTCGTGGAGCGGTCGCTAAGGTCGTCCGACCAGCTCGAATCTCGGCTTCTAACCGCCTGCTCGGCCAACTTAGCACGTTCTCTAACAAGTTTTCCCGCAGCCTCCGCCATCTCCTGGCTCATCTTTGCATTCAGATCATGGCCTTCTCTACTGAAACGCTTAGCGGCCGCACCGTCACCTCGCCTCCAAGCGTCCGCAGCGCGAGATAAACACGCGTTCCTGGCAGCTCCCAGTTGCAGCGCACGAGCTCGATACGACATGTACAGGTTGTTGATAGACTCGCCCATGGCCAATGTCGGAAGAAGCGTGGGAGAACGCAACTTGATGCGCGGGGATGGCTTGGGAGCCACGATCGTCGTTCTCAAGGGAAGGTTATCGGCTGTGTTACTATTTGTTTGAGACTCGCGACGGGTCACCATCGCACGATCGGCAGGGGCAGCCGTGGGAGGCGCGCGCTTGACGGCAGCAGCAAATCGCGTTCGACCCGGATCGTGTTGCCAGTGACCGTCCCGTGCACTGTACCCCTTTCTATTTCTACTCGCCCCAGCGCTTTCATAGCCTAATGCAGGGAAGTCCTCCGCGGGAGGACTTGAGGTACCCGAATGCGAATTACCGTTATTACTACCAAAGTTAGTCCTCGATAACGCGTTCGTAACAGTAGAGACATCCACATTGTCAGGCAGCTGGTGCAAGAATTCACACTGATCTTGCTTAGCGCAAGTGCCTCGCAACCAGAACCGGCAAAGGGCACGCTCTAAATCATGGCTGCCAAGAAATATCAACCCCCAACGAACGATAGACAAAACCGCGCAGAAATTACCTGAATCTGCAATCGGCTCGCAGACATTCACCCGCTAGATAATATCGACACACTCTGCCGTTGGCGGTCGGAGTCCCACGGACACCCGTGCCGCGCCCGGTGGCTCGAGTTGGGACCTGGAAGCCTCGCCCACCACGCAAATTAGTCGCTGGACCATCCCGGCTGATGAGTGCAACCCGATTCCCCACGTGTTGTACTCTGGGTTGGGTGGACTGTGGCACGGGGGGTAAGGCCCGATCGATGAGCCAGGCCATGGCTTTCTCGAAATCGTACCCATTCTGTGAGAGTGCCTCTTCGAGTTCCGAAGGCGCTAAAGTGGACCCAAACACAGAACCAAGTACGTCCAGGGGAGTCATGCCATTAGTGAGGTATGCAACGGCATCAGGATCTTCGACGTCGTTGCCATATGGTGAGTCCTGGCCGAAACCGAGTGGATAGTACCCTTGCTGCACACCCTCTGGTGATAGGGAAGAGTTGGAAGGTGCGGTGTCTGACCACTGGTCATAGTCCGTAATTGTGATGGGATGGAAAGAAGGAGGGCCGCTTTTGGATGCGAATGGATCGAATGGGTCATCTTCATCTTCATCCTCTCCAGGTTTCAGGGACGATCGCAGGGAACTTGGCGTGACTGCTCGAGGCTGTTCTGGAAGCAAGGGTGCGGCAATTGCCAGGTTCGAGCTCGGTCTGAGTGGACTATGTGACCACAGGTCTGGTGAAGGGGTCTCGGCCCTATATCCCGAAAGGGTGGCAGGATTTGATGAGGCAGCAGACAGAGGTCTCTGGATGGGCTTGAATTCGGTAGCTTTGGCACTGAGAAGTCTTGGTGACGAGATGGGAGAGGATGGAAGGCTCGCAGCAAACTGGGCGTGAGCTTGTGTAGCTTGTGCATGTGCAAGGACGGGGGAATGCATTGGCGAAACGCTGCGAGCAGTCATGTAGGATGAAGCATTTCCACTGACGAGAGGTGAAGTGACTGGGGTGTGAGGACGACGGAAACCGATGGGTAACGGGGAATTTGGCAGAGAAACAGGGGTATCTGGTCTATTCGAGTTGACCCGTGTAGAGGGAGAAGAAGCTCTAGATGACGGTCGTGATATTGGACGTCTAGTCGGCGTTAAAAACAGGAAAGGGACACCTGCAACGTCGTCGCGATGTTTATGCATAAGATCGAGGACGTGTTGTTCCAACTAAGACGGACGATCAGTGGGTCCAGCAACATTTACGGAGGACGAAGGGTTGCACAGACCATATCAGAGTCGTCAATACCAAAATTCGTTTGAAGAAGCTCCTTGAGCTTATCTTCCTGTTCGTCTCCGAGAAGTGTGACCACTTTCATAACCATGGAAGTGCTGATGCGGGCTGATTCGTCGCCGTCATTGTCCTCGTTATAACTCTCGAGGAGGCCGCCTTTGTGCTGCCGGTATATAGCTGAGAGCTGTGCCCGTGTATGGGGGAACTTCTGGGCGGCCAGGGCTCCGAAGCCGGGGGCGTCGTCGTTGGAGGGATCGACGAATGGCGGTGGCATGGTCAGTGAGGATGCCGACAAGTGTTGATTGGCAACCGAACAAGTTGGATATGTGATGGCAATCTGGTCATCCGGGGAGAAGCACTCTCCATAAAAGACCCGTGTGTATCGACGATCGCTAAAATTACATTACATTTCACCAGTCACTACTCGTCCCACTGCACTAACACATGTTCCTCCCTCCAGCACTCCCTCGCATCCTTGCCATCCTCATCCAGACAGCAGTCCTTTTCACACGAGAACACCATACAAGTACCCCACTCCATACCCCTTCTATCGCTAGTTTGGTTGGATTTCAGAGCATCTTGAACTGCCTTGATTCTTTCTGCGTCCGTCAGTTTTCGGTCTGAATCAGTGTCTTTGTCCTTGGCCGCGGCTCTTAAGACATTTATGAGGTTTGGCATGAGTTGACATTCGAATACTCGGCTCGATTTGCACACAGAGCAGTGTGGAATCGACGACACATTGTACGAACGCTTGACGGGTGAGACAACCTTGAATGCAGCCCCTGTTACGGGAAGCGGGTCTTGAGGTGGGGCTGGGAAGAGGGCCTCAAAAACCTTGTCGGATGCAAACGGAAGCGGAGTCCCTTTAAGTTCGTAGCTGTGAATACGAGTCAAGTAGAGGCCGCAAGGAGGAACACACAACCTACCGGAGACATTGGTCCGCTGCGTGGTTTATCCGTTTGGTGAATCGTTCAAAAACGAGATCTACTTTTAGTGTATTCTCATAGGCTTCCAATCCCCAGGAACCATCCTTTCCTCCTTTGTCATCGTCTGCTGAATCTTCCATTCGCGCGTTCTCTGGAATTTTAGTTTTTGGTACTGGTGGAATGTATTCTGTCATTGTGGAGAGATATGTCGCAGGATATGATGGCGCTGCCATCCATGGCGACTCCTGAATGGTAGTCGAGGCCATGGCCGTAATCAACGAATCCTCAGTCGACGAAGCCTCGCTTTCGTCGTCACTCTGGTCGTCATCCTTGTCTACTTCCTCGGCTGGTGAGGGTTCAAAGGGGCTATTGGAAGCCTGCCCAAATATTTGGTCTCCTAAACCAAAAGGTGACGGCGCAGCAGGAGTTTGCATCTTGTCGGAAGATGAGTTCGTGGGCACAACTCTCCTGGGGTTACTTACGGAAAATGGGTTTGCGTCATTAACAGGAGCAGGACCCGCAGCCTTCCTCTGTGCGTCCTTACGAGCTTTCTTTTTCTCCAGTTTTGCAGCATACTCAGCGTTATACCTCAATGCCCGCCAAGCACGTACGCTGACGTGAACGCGTCTAAGTTGATTGACACTTGGAAATGATCCGCCTACCTACCTCCTAGGCTGTCTTTGGCAGGACGCACGTGCGCATCCCCAGATATACAAAGCCCTGTCCATTGTGCTGTCTTCAAATGGACACCATATTTGAACGAGGAGTTCCATTGGATTGGAGCAGTTGTTGCATTGCGAAGAAGGAAATGGTGGCTCCCGCGAAGGCAATAGAGCCTTTAGAGATGACGAAACAAAGTTGAATTGATGGCATATTCGTACATGGGCAAGAACAGACTCGTACAGGGAGACCACCGATGCGAGAGACAGCAGCGTCTCTCAGGTCATTGTCACTCTCCACACTACCGTCTGGCACTCCAAGTAACACATCTGTTTCGACACCGGCGACGACCTCGTCATCAGAATCTGACCAATCATCGTCTTCAACGCGAATAGGCATGTTGGGGCCTGAAACTTTGGATCAGCAAGTCGTTCGATCGATACGTCAGACGATGGGGATCAGATAATGCATGAATGGTAAATAAATGGGACTCGTCACATACACCAGAACGAGGAAACCCCGTTCTAGCGTATTCAGACTCGTCATCTCGAATTCATCAAGGACGATAAGAAACAGGCCAGCTGGACTCACCTGGTTGGTCGACAACAACACAAAAATTTGCTCGTCACAAGTTTTGAAGCAGGTCGAGCCAAACAACAGCCAAACATAAAAGCGTGGGACATACCTTCCCCATTTAGGTTTGTCGCTACCACCACAGTGATTGATATCCGGTTCCGCTGCACACGCCTGCAACTCCACACGCTCCTTTACTTGGTACAGCTGGGATGGCTGTCCCAGATGCCCGGACGCGTAGGAAGATCAGCCTTCAGCCAGCCAAAGTCATATCTGCGTCGTACGTTCTCGACCCAGTTCATAGCGTGTCTTATGTGAAATAATAACGCGCCGCACGTAGGCTCAACAGCAGGTCGTTTCCCAGACTGTTCGTTTCCAATGTTCTGTTTGTCTTGACACTCTTTTCCGCCAAAGAATGGCTCCTATCGTATGACGTCGGCGTGTTCTGGATGGTCATGAGGGTGCTCGCTATCGGGGGATTAGGAACACTAGGATGGGAGGCTGTCAATTCCGAACTTGCGGAAAACAAAGGCGTTGAGGTGCGGGATATTGACCTTGGCCTCCAGGAAGTTCTCTATTCATTGCATGTAGTGGACCGCTCTCGGCCTATCTTCGTTCCTTGTCTTCATGCAACAAGCCTCGTTGTACACAGCCCTATACCGCCTGTCATCACCTCGGTACGTTCTCGATTTAATTTACCTCTGTGGAGAGTTTCACTTTTGTACCCGCAGCGTCATTTTATTCACACACTTCTCCACCTCTTGGGTAGGTGCCGTGGTCTCTTCCGGTTCGGTCAGTCCTGTGTTGTCTGGATCCGTGCACCGTGACTCAAGTGTTGTATTGTCAGATTCGGCAACCCATAGCGATAGTCTGCGCATTCGTTTTGTCTTTTCTATGTGATGCGGCGTTCTCGAATCGTAGTCCTCATATGCTACTTCCGGGATATGGCTGCCTCGTGCTTCATGGCTTGGCAACCTATGTTCTAGAATATGTGCGGGGTGTCTTATCACCATCTCTCAGTCCGTCCAAGACGACGGCTGTGAGTACCATGGGTGCTGTTCTTCTAGCCCTTCCATTTTATGCATTCAGGAAAGCCGTTGTAAGTGCTTCTGTCATGTCCTGCAATTCTCCACCTCATTACCTCAGCTCAATTTGCCACCATCGCCGGTTGTGCCACTGTTGTCGTTGGCTATCCTCCCTCTTTTGACGTATAGCATGGTGTTCCTGACGCCGGAAACGAACGTGAACCAGTATAACCCTTCCCAAGCTTCACAGTCATTCCTCTTTACATACCCTCTGGCATTTTTTATGGCCGTTGGTGCAGGCCATCTGGGATTCACTCAATCGGTTGACTGGTCCGACCTAATGGTAGGGTCTGTCCTTTACTACGGTATGTCTGCAGCATCCTACCGCATGCTCTCGGAGTGGACAATAAACATGTCACTCTAGCATTATACCCCGGTCAAGATCCAACACTCACATCAGCACCGCGCACACCCGTATCGAAGCTCATTCGTTTCTACCTGAACTCCGTCCTGTCAGATAACGAGTCAAGAAAGATATTTTATTTTTTGGTGTTGAACATGTGCTATATGCTCATACAAATGTTGTATGGTGTCTGGACTAATAGCCTGGGTTTGATTTCCGACGGTAAGTTATCAAAGTACGGTCTCAGTTCGGGCAATTCTGACTATTTGCGGAAGCTATTCATATGGCATTTGACTGTTTGGCTATCGGCGTTGGTCTACTTGCCTCCATCATGGCAAAATGGCCGCCAAATGAACGGTTTACATACGGGTACAGTATTCCTCTTTGTGTTCTTCACCTTGCCTGTACAAACCGCTCGCTTTTTTTTGCAGGTACGGCAGAATAGAAACCCTATCGGGTTTCGCAAATGGAATATTTCTCATTTTGATATCTGTCTTCATCGTGTTTGAAGCGGTCGAACGCATGTACGAGTGTGCGACTCTGCTCATCTACGTCAGAACTAACCATTCGTATTGGTTAGCTTGGATCCTCCTGAGATGACGACCAGTCAGTTGTTGCTCGTCAGTTCCCTCGGGCTCGGGGTCAATCTGTTCGGTATGTTTGCGATGGGAGGCCATCATCACCATCATGTAGGTCGCTCCAGCTGGATGTATGACCTTCCGCTGACCCATGTCAGGGACATGGTCATTCACATGACCATGGCAGTCACTCACATGCACACAATCACAGTTCAAATCTTCACGATACTAGACAGGGCAACGCTCACTCCCTTCACCCTCGTGAGCGTAACCATCCGCACCTCCACACGGCGGAAAATCACCACCACACTCACGACCACGGAACCGCTTCGCACATTCACCATGACCACACGGCTAATGGCACTGCCCAACGCAACGTCGTGCTGAACAATGCGATGAATGGCAGGAAGCCCCATTCCCGTGGGCCGTCACTGATAATCAGTCAAGAGGGCTTGCAGAGCTTTTCAGCCCCGTCACAAGTCCCGTTTCCAGTGACTTCACCGACATCAACAGATTCTCCAATCTCTCCCAACTACCCGAAGACCCTCCAACATGATTACCGTCACACTCACCACTGCCACGATCATGATGACGATGGACACGACCCTCATCACCACGTCCACTCACATGGTCGTAGTCACGATCATGAGGGACACAGCCATAATATGCGAGGCGTTTTTCTGCATGTCATGGCAGATACTCTGGGATCTGTCGGAGTAATCATTTCCACGCTCCTTATCCAGTACTATGGCTGGACAGGTTTCGACCCCATCGCTTCGATATTCATTGCGGTATTGATCGCGGCTAGTGTCGTCCCACTCGTGATCGACACTGGTAGAGTGCTTAGTCTGGATTTGGGTGATAACGAGAGCAAGGTACAGCAAGCGTTGTCAGAGGTGGGAAACCTTGATTTAGATCTATTAGCCCTCACGCTGACGGTGGCGAGTTCCCAGCTTTCGCACATAGAGGGTGTCGCGTCTTATTCCTCGCCGCGCTTTTGGCCAAAAGATTCGACAAGCATTATCGGCTCCATTCACATACAACTGTCTGAGCCTGCATCCCGCGACCACACAGAGGGGCCAGGTATAGATCAATTGCTGGAGCGCGTAAATACCTTGTTGCAGAGTCGGATACCTGGACTTGAGGAAATTACCGTTCAATTTGACCAGTTCAGCCATCCATCCATTAGATAACTGTAGCTTCTCACTAATACTTGACAACTCGGACTCATAACTCATACCCTTGTATCCACACAAAATCCATCCATCCAGTAAAAGAATTACCATTAAGAGGGGAAACAGGAAGACGGTAGCCATACAAGTCATCTAACAAACATCATCGCCATAGAAGTAAACGTTCAGCAACATCCATTCTTGGCTGGTGCTGACGAGTCGATGGCGACGGGGATCGTGTCGCTGGTAGGTGCTTTAACGGAGTCGCCAGACTGATCAAGAGTCTTGCTCGATACAATGCGGTAGATATCTGGTCCTTTAATCAGTGATCTGAACTCACCAAACTTGACAAAGTTCCAATTACCGGTCAAGATAGTCTGGAAAGCCGAATCGACGTTGGAAGCATCCAGCGCCGAAGTCTCGATGAACGACAACTCGTTTTGAGCTGTGCGGATCAATTAAGTAAATGACAAAGAAGAGAAGTTTTCCTAGTATAATAGGCTCACTGGCGAAGTTCGTTGCCTCTTCCGTGGGGACTGCCCTCAGGTGCTTCAGGTCACTCTTATTCCCCACGAGCATGATCACGATATTAGAGTCTGCATGGTCCCGCAACTCCTTCAACCACCGCGTTACGTTGGCAAACGTTGCCTGCTTTGAGATATCATACACCAAGAGAGCACCGACTGCGCCCCGGTAGTAGCTGTGGAAACGATGACAAAACTTGTCAGCACCAAACCAACAAAAAAAAGGGGGGGAACTCCTACGCTGAAGTTATCGCGCGATACCGTTCCTGACCTGCGGTGTCCCAGATCTGAGCCTTGATGAGCTTCCCATCGACATTGATCGAGCGGGTCGCAAACTCGACTCCAATAGTCGACTTGGAGTCCATGTTGAATTGATTGCGAGTAAACCGGGAGAGCACTGAGGGTGCGCAGCTTCCAGTGAGCTGTACACGACACACCGTATCCTACTTACAGTTTCTGTATCGATAGAAGAGCAGTCAATATTGGATGAAGAGTTAGGCATTTGGGAAGAATGAACGTACGATTTACCAACGCCCGAGTCACCAATTAGGACGACCTACGGGCCGCGTCAATTATCCATTGCTCCACGTCCCCTGCCCTGTACCGGCTTACCTTGAATAGATAATCGTAGTCGCTTCCTTCTGTCATGATTTGTCCGTCGTGTAGCTGGTGTTGTTTCTGAGCGAGGTATTGTACGGCACTTGGAGCTCGACACTTGGCACTAACCAGGTGGGCGCAGCGCTTGCGGAGTCCGAATGCACTCGAATTAGTCGCGTCCGCGGCGTGTCCGACTCATATTGTCATGAAAAAATCAATCCATTACAGCAATATAGCGAAAACAAAAAGATGCAAGTACAATAAAATTCAAGACTCCTCGACTAAAGGCATGAATCAGAAGCCTCCAAAACCAGTCATGGCCTGCAGATAATGTCATAATGCACTTCAGACTACTTGCCACATTTGGGAACAGAATGACTTACAGGCATCATGCCCATACCCATACCCATGTTCATCCCCGTTCCATTGACCATGGGAGGTGGTTGACTTGGGTATCTAACGCTTGATCGTCAAGACATGTACTATACGAGGAAACAGATACCGACCCGTTGCCCTGCGTGATTAGCAGGCGATTGATGCCAGGGTTGATGATAGGTTGTTCAGCCTCTTGTTCTTCCTTGGCAATTTCCTTCTTCGAGCGCTCTCGAACTTCCTTTTCAAGAGTGGCCAGCTGAAGAAGTGTCAGTCATCATGAGGGAAACAAGGAATCACCAAAATCACTGACCCTCTCTCGCATAGTTCTCGACACTTGGATCTTGTAGGGCATGTAGAAGTCATTGAGACCGTGTTGCCATGATAATTCCTCCACAACGTCTGGCCGCAATAAATCGAAGCAGACAAACAGCGTTGCCGCAAAGCACTCCTTGTTTCCGATGTCTACGAAATAGGAGAGTATGTCCTCGGCAACCTCTGTCGATGCCGAAGTAGCAGCTGTGACGATGGCATCCTTGTAGAGCTTGTCCTGCTTCGACAGGGATATCGACTCTTCCCAACGAGCATTTTTCTGCACGACGCTTATGAATGGATCATGAAGAAGGCATGCGCGAGAATGACATACTTTGTAAAGGTGAGCAGCTAGTCGTCTGAACTCGAGAAGCTCGTGCTTCTCTAGCCGCTGCGCGAGGGCAATGTTGTTGAAGTTGTCAAAGCTGTCAATTGAATCACGAAGAGTCTTGTAGTCCTCTTCCTCGATAAGTAAATCGTTATAGGCGTCGTTAACAGCTTCAATGTTGTGCTGTAGCACCGATCAGCCTCGAAAATGGGACAAGTTCTGCAGGACAACTTACATCTTGAACGGCAATAAGGTACGACCGGATGAGAGGGATGTGATCGATCTGGCGGAACATGCGAACGACGCGAGCATGGTCAACACGTGCTATCATGACAGACAATAGGTCGTTCAAGAGTGTGGGCTGCTCTTGTAAGTAGAAGGTAAGGGCCTTATAGTAGCTGGATGAAACGTGCGTCAGTTCTGCGCAGAGTAAGAATTGTCCCCAGAGCATACATTTCTACATTTGCGACTCGGACAATCACATCCTTGAATTGGTTGTGTTCCCAAGCGTCCGCGGAGCGTTCGATCATTGCCAAAGCCGCATTATCCTGCGAAACGTAAGCAAGGGGGTCCTTCAATTGTGCGACACACTTACGAATTCATCGTACTTCATGTATAGGAAGACCAGTTCAGGCCATAGGTGAGCTTTCTCCGTGGCTTTGATGACCTGATAGACAGAATTCAATCGGCAGTCTACCAGAGCTGAAGGACCACATACCTTTGGAATATTGATTCTCGATACGAAAAGTTTCAAGTGCTCCATCACTAGAGATCAAAATACATGTAAAAATTTAATCCCCTTATTTCGCATTATACTCACGTTTTCCTGGTTTATACTTGCTGTACAGAATGGAAAGCTCGGTGAATATGCCCATCTGGAATATCACAGTCAAATATGGGGCTTTGAGAGAAATCAAGACTAACATGTGCGCGCTCCAAGCTCAGAGCAGCCTCCAATAGAGCGAGGACTTCATCGAAATGGCCACGGCGTTCGTAGGATTGAACAAGTGCTGGCAGTTCTTCTGCATGGACGACAATGTTCAGACCACAAATTTGTGCCTGATAAAAAGGTTAGTAATTATCTCGAGAGCCTTGAAAGACGTACAAGACGGAACTCGGACTTCTCCATGCAAGCAGCATGGACTTGCTTCCAGACTCTGAAATTACCGTCAGCCATAAACGATAGGACGTGCAACCTCAACTTACTGTGTATTGCCAGCCTTCCTGGCGCTCTCGACAGCGGCTTGATTTTCCCCTAGGTAAATTAACGTAGTGGCCAAACGAGCCCAGTTGGAGATGCTGGCGAAAAGTAGTCTAGCAGCTTGATAAAGTTCATCCTCAAAGCACTTTTCTCCAACTTCCAGGATATCTGCGACATTGGTCATTCCCAAGAAGTCTTCCATGTCGTGGAGGCGGTCTGTCTTTGCGTAGGCGTAAGCTAGTTCCGTGTCGATTTTGGGTTCCCGGAGGTGTTTACGGGCCATCTGCAAGAAGCGCACGAGATCGTCGTGCTTCCCAGCATGGCTTGCGATCTCGATCACCTCGGCAAAGTTCGAAGGATCGTCGGCTTTGATGTAGGAATCTAAGGAAATGAGTGAGCACGTGGCTGAGAAACAACAGGCATGTCATTAACTTACCGATAGCATCTTTGACGCGAAGGCCATCAAGTTGAGCTTTGCCAAGTCGACTCCAAACTTCGGGCTTGTTCACCTTCGTCGCGTATTCGAGACCCCGGTCGATGGATACCACATGCTCCACTAAAACGTTCATAGCCATGACGTGCTGCTCATACTTCTTGTAAATTGTGAATGCCTCCTCGTAAAGACCGTGGTCAGTGGCAATTTTAGCGATTTCCCCGGAATCGTAATTCTGAAGCTTGTTGATATATCCAACGACCTTGCCCTTGTTAGCCCTGATGGCAGTCAAGAGCAAAAGGTTTTGTAGGTTGCGGTTGTCGCTGAAAGGTGAAGGTTCAATGATAATTTTCTCCAGCAACTCAATCAACTCCAGCGGTAGATCAGCTGACAAGAAAGCCTTGACAGTGACAGAGACATCATCTGGGTCTGTACACTCCGGCAATGCAGTCGCAATGATCTGGTGACAACATTGTTATCCGCTGGAACATCAACGGGATGAATAACCTACCTGGTCGATGAGGGATCTACGGTGAATATTGTCGGGAACGAGAACCTGGGCCCAAAGCTCAGGTTGGCGGCGTTTGATAAGATAGCGAGCTTGCTGCTTGAACATCGAGTTCTCGTTCGTGATAACAATGAGTTCGTCATCGCAGAAGCCTTTAGCATAGGCAATGTACGCCAAGTAGGGGTCACGAGCTTCGCAGAATTTCCCGACCACAAGTGGTTCATAAAGCTAGACGTGCAATGCATTAACTATCTGTCCTCGATCGCGAAGCAACTACTCACGTGATTCTCCTTCAAGAATGTTTCAGGGTTATTGTTGCTGTCGATATATATCTTGGCAAGCGCATTAAATACCGCAGGGTCTTGAGAACCAGCCTGGACGCGTGCTTCAAGCCAGGGCAAAATCAACTTCAAACGGTTCCGTTGCTCAACTTCTGCCACAAGTTCGTCAATAGGGAAGTTGCCGGTTACGGAGGCGAGAAGGCTCTTGATAGAAGCTTCGTCACAATCGACATCGAGTAAGCCGCCAACAACCTGAGGTGTCCGGAAGGAATTCACGCGTTGCACATACACCTCGATGAACTTAATAAGACCATTCTGGTAAAGGTAAAGCACGAGGTCGTGAACGAAATCGAAGCGATCGCAGACGATGATGAGCGGGAGCTGGTCCTGAAGTTTTGCTTCCTTCAGGAAATTCTTGACCTTCTCTGGGTTGTAATAGTTGCTCTCTCGGCAAATACGCTCGACCTCTCGGATTTGCCCGGTGCGCGTCGCAGCTTGGACATACTTGAAGTGAACCTCTGGATCCTCGCTTAGGTTGACAATCGATCCAAGGTAGTAGTACAAGCCCTCGAAGCTCTTGAAGGACTCGAACATCTCAATCAACTTCACGGGGCCCAAGATATCAGAGTACTTGGTAGCGATTTGAATCACAACTTGCAAGTTCTGCCGGATGTTTACCCGAAGCATCTCGTACATGCACGCCATGGATTGTTCGGTCGTTAGCCGACTGAAGTAGTTCACCAACCACTGAGGAGCATAGTTAGACGTCACGCATGGAACATCAAGTGAAGATACGTACATCAGGTTGCAGGCCACTGGCGTGCACGACCGCACGCTTGATGTCTGCTAGGTCCTCGTAATGCTCAAGGGCCTGCCAGGATCCATCAGTCATAGAAATTATAGACATCCTGAAACTGTTGTTCTTACTCTTTGCAGAAGACCGGCTTTCTCGCAAAGGTTAGCGATGCGCGGGCGGTCATAGTGAGTAAACATTTCGTTGCCAAGGATAGCATCTGCGACTTGTGGCGCGTGAACTAAATTCATCTCGAGCAAACGCGTCTGCAGGGGGCCCTGCTCTGGTTTATTGTCTTTCAGAGCGTCCAAAAGGAAGGATGTTGCAGGCTGTATCATGTTCTGTGACATGAAGATATCCACCACCTGCGAAGCAATTGAGTCACCGTCACACTTCAATGTACCCACCACACTTACACGTTCGACATCAACTAAAGGACCGGACTCATCGTTGGCGAGCTGAGTAGCAAACTCGGCACCTTTCTCGGGACTGGTCCTCATAACGTGTTGCAGCAACGAGACATAGTCAGGGCTATATCCGACCTTCTTGGCGTAGAGTACGATTTTTTCTGTTTGGCCTGTTTCAGCGAAACATGCAATGACCTTGTTCGGGACATTGGCTCTGAGATACACGCTCAGTGCCAGGGTCATGTCATGCAGTCGCACAATATCTCCGAGTTCCTCGCTACATGTGAGCTATAAAAAACAGGCAGTGCATCAGTAACACCTTCATGCCATCAATGACTAACTGACCTTGTTCTCCTTCAACCATTTTTCAAGAAGCTGCTTGCGTCCCTGTTGCAAGACGGGTCTAGCAAGTTCAAGAGACTCGAATTGATTCAGTTCGCCCTTCTCTAGCAGTATGCCGAAGTATTGCAATATGGGGGACAGACTACCCTGAGGCGTCGGTGCTTGCTTGAACGACTCGATCACTTGCGCAGTTCGCAGGATACCCTGTAAAGAACATGATGAAAATGCGATATCATTGGGCCAGAAAGCGTACACGAGGAGAGTTGGCAGCAATTTTCGCAGCCTCGCTGAATTGACCAGCAGCAAACAACTGTTGGAATTGCTTCACATAAAGGTCGTCGGCGCCTGGAAGGTTTGCACGACTTGCGAGCTTGAACGCGAGCTCCGTATTGTTAAGGGTAGTCAAAATGTATGGTACGATTGTTTGATCATCAACACTGACGGAGAGAACTTGACCTTTCTTGTTGACACCCATGATCCCATGTGCAGCTTCGAGCTCCGCCGTGACAAATATTGTTTCCCCAGATATGCGATTCATGTACACGCATGCACCGGTCTCGAGATCGTAAAGGTGAATGAAGCCATACTTGGTGACCAAGAAGATGATCCCGTGCTTCTTTGATACCTGGATAGCGACAGGGAAGTCATTGGTAGCTTCCGGAGGGAAATAGACGTCGACCGCCTTCTTGACGAAGGGCGGATCGGGCGCCGTGTGATCGATCTCCACAACATGAAGCTGAACCGCATTTCAACTCGACGCACATATGTTTGTCGTCATTTGCGTACCTTGGCACCAGTAGCGGTTCTCACAGCAAAAGTAAAGAGTTTCGTGACATGTTGGTGACCATCAATCTTGAGTTCCGCAAACGAAGCCGCATGCCCCTCGATAGGCTGGCTGACACCTCGATCCCTGTTGTAAAGTTGCATAGCACCCTTCACCTTGAATGCGGAAGGGTTCGTCGTATTTCCGGTTATACCAATTAATACTAGCCACTTCTCATCAGGAGTCGCCCGGTAGTTGATTATTTGTGCGCCGGTAAGCGTCGGATGACGGTCAAAGACCTTCTGTGGTGCGGACGTCTGGTCTGTGATAGACCAGTGATAGACCGAAGTGTCCGTGACCAAACCCAGAGTAGACTCTGACAGCCACTTCCAAAAGACAACATCTTCGTTATTCTGGTGCGACTTGACTTTTTGCTTCGTTTCTATGTTGAAAACTTGAAGCGTTCGGCCAGCTTCGACGACACAGTTAGACTACAAACCACGATATTGGACCCTTTCACACACCCTTTAACGCGAGAATTTTCTTCGAAGGATGCATTATGGCCGAGTCTGCGCTAATAGGCCGCCTTAGAACATTGTTGGCGTCCGCGAGATCGATGATGACGACTTGATTCTGGCCGTTGACCGATTCCCGTACACATATGAAGTGGTCGGATTCTAATGTCAGAGTCTACGCGAATTTCATTAGATGGATCAGGTATGGACCCAAAACTTCCGCTCACCTAAATGGTGAAACGCATGACATTATGGAGAACAAAGCTAAGTAGGTGAGTGGGCGGAGAAGCTACGCGCGTACATACCTGGAATGAGATTGAGGCAGGCTGAACGCCCAGACTCGACAACTGCAAATGCTCGCAGAAAGAGATTGGTTTCGAGATATCCGCCATTGCAACGAGCTCGTTGACGCCAGACGCAGGCAAGGTCGTGAGTGCAAGAACAACACAAGAACTAAGATGGGTGCTGGGTTATTTTGCAGGGCTGCCAAGGCCGCACCGCAACAAGTTTATTCGTGTTTGTCTCACGGGTACAGTGCTATCTACCGAGGGACATGACAAGTGCACTACTCTTCTGCCAGTGCTAATGCCTCTTCCAGATCCTCTTGTTCTAGGAGAGTGGCTTGTGGGGGTGCATTGCCATAGTACAGACGTTGCACGACGATGACTTTTATAACAGTCCATAAGAACCACGCGGGGGATACACGACAAAAACCTTACTAAAGTCCACTGACAACTGAAATAACGCACAGACTTTGAATTGCAAGGGTGATCCCTGTACGAAGAAGTACGCAGTCCTTCGTAATTGTGAAATTTGTCAGGGACCTATGACGTATATGTCGCTACGACGCGAGGACAGACGTACTTGAAGGAATCCCCGCCCACCCATCCGATCAAAGTAGAAGCACGGAAGCCATACAGTGACTTCTGCTTGTAATTGCTGTGGATTGATGATGATGACGATGAGGAAGGGCTGCAAGATCACAATGGAAACAAACCTAATAAGCTGCGGGACGGGTAACATGCTTTCCATCCCCAGAGCAACGAACCCTATAATCGAAATATAAACGTCCGCCCGTCCGAAAATTAAATACGCTATGGCTGAGATGAGACTATCACAGATAGACTTTCAGTGGAAAACACGAGGGGGTAACGCCGTGGCTTACATAAAGCCTGCCAGAAATTCAATGTACTGAACATACGACGGCCAATGCCAAAAGGCAAATGGTCGACTGGACTGCCCACGCGTGTCGGGACGCGGCTGATATCGGATGCAAATGTACAACAACGCCAGCTGAGCGCGATCGTATGCAGTCAGACGTCGTCAACAAGTCATAAAGCGTACCTGCGCAAGAATCATAAGGATTGATTGAACCAGCAGGGCAAATTCGAAACGTGTCCCCAACCAAAAGAAACATCGGGTAATATTGGCAAGTAACCTGGCAGGCCAACAGATTGAATCGTGGCTGCGAGAAGCTGATGTGGGGTGCACTCACAGAATGGCGCACACATCACGAGAGAACCCTGTAGAGTCCCTGGATGAGGGAGAAACAGTTGATTAGTGGATATCACAGGAACGCCACCGTAGAGAGGCATGCTTTTTCCTCACGATAGACACGGCCTGATCAGCATAGACCAGCGGTGGACCGACAGCCATACCGACGGACGCGGTCACCGAGACCCATGGGGGTAACATTTGGGAGGGACAGCCAAAAAATGTGGGCCGTACGTGCTGCGGTGGTCACATGCCACCTCGGATACGCTTTGGCACACCAGGGGGCCAATAAGCGCCGACCTTCTGCCTCTGATGCCATCGTACGTCGTGCATGTAATTATGAGCAACTGTACTCAACCAATAGTGACGAGCATAAGTCTACTCTCGAAGACCACTACGTCAGGCAATTTGACACGATCTCTTCTTACTTCGAAGGTTCTCAGGCTACTCCCGTGCTCGTAGTCATAGATCTATCTGAACCATTGCTGCAGGCTGGACTGCGACCACATCAAAATTAATTTAGGTCATAATATGCAGGTATCTCCAGGTGGCGGTCGAAGGTACCAGTGGAACGGTGAGCTAAAGTCATGTGTTTACACAGGACCCTCCTTACGTCCACTGTGAACGCCCGTGATAAATCTGGCCGCGGTGCCCAAATCCCGAAAGTGACCTTGGAATGACAAACCGACTTGTTCTGCTGGGGGGGACCTGCTCTAGCAGCTGTATACATACGTCCCGGGAATGCTTGCATTGACTACCAGATCCCACTGCTCGCTTAGTACGGGAATTGCCTACATGCACCTCCGTCCTGGCAACAAACGGAAACGATATGGGTTCCACGACCATCATCGATGAGTTACACGCTCCTCACCAACGTTATGCCGTTGCTGCCTTGACCTTCTTTTATTCCCAGCCAGCCAGCCCAACTACCTGCGGTAAGCGTCCGTTCCCTCGCGCTACCATGTTTCCTTGGCCTTTTTAGCTCATCTTATTGGATGCCAAAACCCTGTTGCGATTGGCTGCCTGCCACCATTTGGTCGGCTTTGACATGCTTGGTCCTGGCCGCTCTCTATAGATCGGGTTCGCGTCGCAGCGATTTGCAATGGGTCAGGCGGGAAGGCCCCTCGATTAACTGTGGCGGCAGTATGCACCCTTAGCCACGCATGGTAATGTTCGTGGTTGGCTTGCACTGTACGAGATTCCCTCGTAGCAGCTAACCGCATTCATTCGGCGTGGGTCCTGCACTGCTAGGTGTTAGGTGACTGAAGCATTGCGTGCTGCATCAGAGATCATTCAAAGCGATATGAAGAGTTGTAGGTAGGTCGAACTCCTACTTTGTCATACCTTCCATTTTGCTGCTTCCTTGCCGTTGGGTTGCATTAAATTTTGAGGGCATGCTGAGTCTCGGCGTTTCAGGGGGATGAAAGTTTCCAAAGAACCCACGTAGACATGATTGTTCTGATGCGCTCACCGAGTGTTGGGAATTGAAGCCTTCCAATGGGAACTCCTGCTACGGGCATGACCCGCCTGTGGCTTTTGTGATGTACGGCGCGAACATAGTACGCCTTACTCCGTCAGTCCATTACGATGAAGCTCCGTCCATCGCCCCGCGTAAGGCCGCACCTTTAGTGGTGTTAGTGCTAAATCAGCTAAGCCTTTTAAGACTCGAGGCAGTGGGACATTGGAAAATTACAAATGTGCAGCCCTCGACCCAGGTGCTGCCTCTGCCGCACTTTGCACTTTCGGTGGGCACTCATCTTGCTCCTTCCGTTGCTACTAACTGAAATCCCTTATCAGCTGGGCAAATGGCTCTTTCTCTCGGATCGATCCTGTGGCTTGATCGGTACACGTGCGGGCAAAGCGGAACCCATGATGACTACAGATCCGCTCACCAGCTTATCTACGTGGAAGTTCGAACGTTCATATTCCACGCAGTCCTTCTATCCTTCCCTTTCATATCGATGCTTGTTCCTCAGGAGTGGGCCCATTTAAGTAAACTGTAATTAGCGGCAGGATGTTTTCACAAGTGACACTCGCATCTTCCTAAATTTGGGGGACCCTCGTTTAATGTGCGTGTGCTTGGTGCGCGGCTTCTGCTACAGTTGTGGATGTAGCATAAAACACGTCCCGTCGCAAGTACCGACGTCAGACAAGATCCCCAACCTCCCCCACTTCAACTTGGGTCCCTTCCGGACGGACATTTGGTTCATTTTTCGCTTTTTTTTTACTTCCGCCTAACTAGTACTTCCGACATGGCATCGCCACAATTTCAGGAGCCCGTCTGGGTCGCCGCGGACAGTTTTCATGGCGACTTGGACTCCGCACTCTGGCTTTCGCAAGGCGCTGGATCCGCCTCTTATGACCACTACCCCGAACACCTCTGGAAGTCGTGGCAGTCATGGCAGGACCCTTCGGATAACATGCTTCCTTGGGTGGATACCTCAGATGGTGGCTTTGATTGTCCCCCATATCATCCCTTGCTACTTTCATTCGACTCGCCAACGTTACCTGTGAGTACCCTATCGTTGTCCATCCTCACAGCTAAGTATGATTGGCTAAATAGACCGAACACTCGTCCCCTCAGAGGAGTGATAGCGAGAGTAGTCTAAGGTCCATACCCCTCTCCCTCACCCCTAGTCTAGCCTATCACGGCAAAGGCGGCAACATGCACCTAACCGACACCACTTCACACGATTATAAGTCAGCGCTGGTTAACGATTGCTACCTCACACAAGTCCCGTCACTGGCGAGTGATGCACACTGTACCGTCACTTCCATAGCAAGCCTTCCTCCGCTGCACTGCCAGCCCGATACTGAGCGACGTGCCCGTGCACCGTCTAAAAAACGCTCCATAGAAGAGGTAGATGGTTTCAACGTAAAGGTCAGGCACTAATTTAGGTGGCAGACTTCGATAGATCTCACGATCTAAACTATAGGAAGAAAATGACGCCCATTCATCTTTGTCTACTACCAACGATGCATATTGCCTTCCTCAGCTGCACATGACAGTACCCTCCCAGGGTGCTCCCCTAAAGGTGTCATACACGGGTAGCCGCCCTTCTGTGCAGCAGCGCACATCTCATTCACGCGAACGTGATTCATATTTGTCGCGTCAAGAAGATACACCAACAGCATCTAGACACTTCAGTAACAAGCGCTTCCACCACTCAACAGATGGCCTGATTCGGCAGGAAGCTGGAATCCGGACCTTGCACACTGCAAATGCAACGTGGTCTAACCCTGATGATCCGCTGTCAAAGTCAACAAAGAAGAGTGGAGAGCAGAAGAAGCAGGCTTTGGCATGCCTGTTTTGCCGAGAGAGGAAAATCGCCTGTGGCAGGCCATCAGCTCACAACCCGGACCAAACTTGCAAGTAAGCTGATCAGTGTGCTCTCTCGAAACATGTGACAACGTTTATGATGTTATCTAGCCAATGTGCACGCCGTCGCATCAAGTGCGAGTACCCCACAGAGTCCCGTCGTGGTCAGCACAAGCGTCGCCGAAAGACTCTTGACAGCGATGTTGCCGGTCAAACATCAACCCAAAGCCCAACACGAACCAACCCCGCACCACCAAGCACTCCATCGACGTCCACAACCACGAGTTCACCGTCATCTAACATCAGTCCGCCGGCATCGGCATGATAACTTATGAATGCTTTAAGTAACGTTTATTGGTTTTTTTCAAACTACCGCATGGCATACACGGACTCCTCGACATCGTCGCCCCAGGGATAGACTGCGCACATGTAATATTATGGGAATATCTTTAGTATTAATATCGTCTTTAATCATCTAAGTAGCAACTTTCTTGTATGTAAATATTCTTGATCGAAGTATACCCTCCCATATAGGTTACTGGTTCACAATATAGAAGGGTTTCTTCCAGCCGCTTATCTAGAGTTTAAGGTCATGATGAACAGGCGCTCCAGTGACCCTGAGACCCCCGAATAGTCAACTGCCATCGACAATAGTTGGCGTCTACACCGAGAAGCGTTACTCAACGTTTCAATCATTAGTGTCTATATCTAGCTTCGAATTCGAAGCTAGTCGCTTTTCAGTTGGGATCTACACCTCGATCAAGGGAGAGATCAGCGTTTGACATAGTGCATGAAGTCAATCTGAGCGGCAAACAAATATTCTTTCTACTGCAGACGGCGGGGACATTGTAAACGGCTAATAGGAAGCTTCCCGGATAATGACAACTATATGCCGGACGCAGCTGAGTGGCAAAGCGCCGAAAGCCCACATCTCATGGGAAGGCCGTGTTTGCTGAAACCTAACCCCGCACTGCGACCGGCCACGGAGAGCACACCATAATAAGTAAAAACGCAGTCAATATATAATTGAGGTTATACTAAGCAAAGAAACATCCAAGGTCAGTCTCTGGCCCATGGTTCTGGTCCATGGGCACGTAAGGTGAGGGTTTCATCTCCCGTTCACCGTTGCGGAAGAGTCTCTTCGAGTGTTCGATGGTCCTGCCGCACCCTTTCCACTCTGTGTGGCGGGCATGCTGTTTGGGTGATTAGGAATTTTCTCGATTTCCCTCCTGGCTGCTTGCCACGTTTCCAAGTTCTGACCACACGTAATGTCAAGCACGCAGTGAAACACAGTCTGGGCACGTTACCTTCTTGCACCAATCCCTGTGGCTTCTGGCCATGCTGATCGTCATCTCTCTCAAATCAGCAACTTTCTGGCGTTGGAAACGATCGAGGTCTGCCTGGATTGTGGAGCCAGAATATTTCAAGTCTTGAGCTGCTAGGTGAAGGGCGTCCTCAAGCTTCAAAGCACAGCCCCGTCGTAGTTAATGATACGCAGCTACACGAGTTATGCTGACGTACCTGGGAGATTGTCTCCCGTGTTTTGCTGATACCGTTTCGTCTAGCTGTTTCAGGGTCGACATCCATCATTCCATGCAGCGTATAGCTCAATGCATTAAGGAAGGCCATCCCAGGTGCACGCCTCTTGTGGGGATTAGGTTCCGGGTGTGGTGGCAGATATGCGGATGCAGGTTCGTCAGGACCCTCATTTTCCTCCTGTCCTTCTGGGCGAGGCGAGAGCCCATTCACCCGCCCGCGTGCCAACGCCTCTTCAAGCCTCTTTGCCTCCCTCTCACTCTTCTCATACTCCTCCAAGAGTTCCCGCTTATTCTCTAAGACGTCTTTGGTCATTTCATACTGGACGTGCTTCTGATGACGGTATACCAGCAGTTTCTTAATTATGGAGGCAAATTGTGTGTACTCGTGCAGAGGTTCTGCCCAATTCTGTTCGAGTTCCTGCAGCTGGAAATGACATCAATCAGACTTCATGCAATTAAGCGATATTGGGGAAGGGCAATACCAATCTTGTCGTGGACATGTAAGTAGCGTCTACTGCCTGCCCTGTCTTCTCGATCGCAGTAGCAAGAGCACCACTTTCATTTAAACTAAAACCATTGAGTGCAGCACCCAATTCAGAGTAGTCATGTGCACTCTCTACGGCATCATGAAGTCAAACGAACTACCCAAATTCCTAAACAGTGGCAACTGCCTACCTGACCACCGTTTGAGCATTCGCCGAGAGACCTTTTCCATGGGGCCACTAAGGTGGCTTGCAAACTTGTTTGTGAACACTTCGGAGTCCATGAACCTCTGCTCTGGATGTCGCAAGGGGTAGGTTGGAGACGGATTAGGCAATGCCTCGTATGCAGGTGATGCATTCTGATCAGTTGGGTTGTGTGAAGGGGCCTTCAGGATATTCTTTGGAAGGAGAGACAGGGGCGGAGAATGCAAGACCTCGGTCTACCACAGTGATGTGAGTGGTTGGTAGGCCAATAGGGCTAGAAGCATGACACACCCATGACACTTCGCCATCAAGGAAGCGATGGAAAACATGTTCGTTCGATAATATAGGGTGGCGTGCAATGCGGTTCAGAAACGTCTGTAACATGCGCTTGCGTCTCGCAATCATCGCGGCGTCCTCCTTGGCCTTGGACGGATTGGTTGCATAATCGCTAATACTCTGCTTGGACGGGATAGGCGGGACTATGAGAGTCGGATAGAGCTTCACAAGACTGGACCGGAGAGACTCGAACTCGGAATAGCGATGTCTTGCCTCTGCGGTCTGCGAGGGGGGTAATTAGTGGGCTAACGTTCGAGACTACCAACCTGGAAGAACGCTCACCCCTGCTTGGATCACGTACGCTATGTAAGGCGTAGCAGAGTTCACGGTTGTCTTCTGTGCGTCAGTTATCTTATCGTGTGTAGTCGTTAGCCACTGAGGTGACAGTACCAGAAGTTCCGAGTCACATACAAGGATTTCGACGTCGTCGCCAGAGTGTAACCACCTGTCCCTGTTGCAGCAGAAGTCGGTCTTGTACATAGGTTGCGGCTGCTTGCTTGTACCTGGGGATGGGAACGGTCTGCTGTGGTGGCTTATTGTTGGAGACACGAGATGTGCTGCGCTGGGTGGTGGAGAGGATGGAGCAGAAATGTTCACTCTGGACGTGGATGACGTCTCAGAGGATATACGATCGACATCATTCTCGAATGGATTGTCGTCTTCAAAGGCCTCCATGACTGTAGCTCGACGTCGATTAACTGGTTGGTCACCAAATCCGCTGTGAACAAGCTACGCCGGACTCCAGCAGGGCGCCCGGTACGACGTCGACGGACAAGACCTTAGTCAGATATTATGAGAGGACGTAGTAGGCGCTCGCAGCCTGACAATAGTTCTGACTGTCCGAGAACAACTGGTATTTGGTGTTATGTAGAGTCGAGCTCCTTACTACAGGTACGCTACAACGTCATGACTACCCAAATATTCGGAATCCCCCTATCGACGCCGGGTCGACTTGATTTGGCGGTGAAGTTTCCGCATCATCATCAAGCACTTCCCCTACACCCTGCATTGCACTTTCAAACCCTTTTCCAAGCAGGGACGCGAACAGTTCGTCTATCTGTTCATTGTGCCAGCCACTATGTACTGGAATGGACACCATGAAGTTTTGTAGCTTCTCGTGAACCTGGTATCTGGACGACTGGGTCAGCAATGCCTCCGGGTCGATGACGACAAACTCTTATACCTCAGCTTGCGGCCTTTGCTCGCTTTCGTATCTACCTTTTTCTTCGCTTTCTGCTGTTTCTGCATAGTCACCCAGTCGTCACCTCCACCTGACCCAGTTCGTGAGTCGATGACATCCCTCAGCAGCTGTTGGTAGAAGTCAGTGTCGTCGAATACTGTGGGGTCCTCGTTCTCTCCTTCCTCGCCTTCTATGGCCACTTTAACTCCTAATCGTTCATTTTTACCTCGATACACTCTTGTTCGTGCAAGCACTTTGCTATGATCAGCTAGAGTTTCGTCAACTAATTGCGCTGCCGACTTGGAGTGTTGTGAGGACTTGGAGAAGGCGTTGCGATTTGAAGGGAGCAGCACGGAGGGGGCAACGGCCTGAATTTTAGAGGACCAATTATTCAGGGTTTGTATGAGGTGTGGGTGATAGCTATCATGACATCAGGGATTCACTACCAGAGCATTGAGCAATGTATACATACGCGTGTTGCAGCGATGAAAAATGCGAACTGGCTTCGCGAAATGTCTCAGCATATTCGGACACTGAAGACTCGGCATCGCTGCGTCGTCGTTTACGTGGAGGGAGTTGAATGTCATCAAAGGATGACAGTAATGTCTATCGTAAAGGTCAGTAAAGTTAAGGTTTTTCAACGTGAGGCATGCCTCCTGGAAGTTGAATAGCTCCTCTGAGAGTAATTGAGCCTGCCCAAGCATCTTAACAAGGGAACCTTGAATAGCCTCCGAGTCTCCATGCTGGGAAAGCTGTACCGGACGTCACGATCCTGAAAGCAGAAGGTACAGATATAGCTCACTTGTGGAAGTCGATTTCCAGCTGTCACGGATTTCTGGAGACGTATTCGGGCATCGACAAGTGAATCCCATAGGGCCTGTATGACAAAAACTCATTCAGATCGCGAACAATGCAATTAGAAGCTCACCTACAATTTGCTTAGAAATTGCTTTCCCCCTTTCACGGTCCTCTTCTCGGGTTTTGCGAAGGTTAGAAAATAAATCGTTATCCTGACTGTCCGCAAGGCCTGGCCCCTTTATCAAATCACCATCTACGGAGGAACCTGCCTCATGTTCAGACGAATCATCCACTTCATCTTCCGAGAAAGGTGGCTCATGATCGTGAATAGTTTGGGCATGCGTGTCACTTTCGCTGACATCGTCATCCTCGTTGACATGATTGTCAAGGTCTTCCGATTCGCTATCTTCCGATTCACTGGAGTCGATCATCAGATTTTTTCGAGAGGTTTTAATGCCCTCGTATTTTGGATCTGCAAGCTTCTCCAATGCTTTCTCATGCGCTTTTCGTAAAGCGGAAGGTCTGTATATAAAGCAAGTCCTGAGGGGTACTGAGGTGCACGATACGATGTCACGTACCCAACGTCGACATAGTCCGACCGTGCAGCGCCGATGTCTTTTATAACTTCATCCTCGGGGTCGACACCTCTGGTTTCGATGTCCTCCGGGTCAAAATCTGTATACTACGTAAGGGTAGTGCATGACGCGGTCATCGGCTCCCACTTGCCTGCGGGTGCGACATCCTCGAGTTCTGCGATCTGTTGTGCCAACGACAGACCTGAACTAGGTCAGTCCATCGCTGACCACCACCGTCGACGGTGACACTCACGCTGCATGTTTTTTTTAGGAAGTTAGTACCTGGAGGAAGACTAGATGTGAATTTACGTAATACTATTAGCCACATGACAAATTTTCGGGTAGAAGGCAATAAAAATGATTGCTTCCATCCAACCCACCACCGTCCCAGCGACAACTAAGCCTAGTAGTGGCCCTCTGCCACTGTCAAAATCATTGGAAACCAACTAGACCACAGCCAATCTGGAGTCTTTATCTTATCCATGTTATTTTCAAGTAAAAGATGCAAAGAAATTGTGAGTCTTCCATCGGAATTTTTTCAACTTTTCCGGCGCTGGGTCCGGTTCCTCTCCAATGCTACGCGATCTATCTGTCACGCGACACCCCCATCGTGAATGCGGACCGTGTGTCACTGATCTTTTTACATGTAATATGATAGCATACTTCCCTGCTGTGTTCACCAATTTTTTCTTTATGGATCCATCTCGGCATTTACCCGAATTTTATCTTTTTCTCCCTGGCTCATGTGAGCTGTGCCTCGAGGGTATACTGGGTATCATAAGCGTACAATATCTCCTAACGTCTTCTTCTTGACCTCCAAGCGTTCTTACGCATATCTCTCGTGCAGATTATCGAAAACCATCGCCTCTAGCAATGCCGCGTTCCCTCATTTCTTCCGTAGGCGTCGGCGTAAATCGTCTCTCGCCAGACGAAGAGGAAGACAACGATATTTGTCCCGTGTGCGATGGCGACTGCACGTGCAACAACAGACCCCGCCTCCCCCCTCCTTCAGTCGTAAGCAGTGGAGCTGCGCACTATGTAACTACACCAGCCGCTTCAACAAGCTCGTCCGGGCGCGTTCCCGGCCTACAGTCCCTAAAAATCAAACTCACTGTTCCCCCAAGTATGCAAAACAAACCGCGCTCCCCCGCAGCACTGCCAAAGAAACACCGCGGAGAAGCCTCCAACGGATGTGCAGGAAGCAACAACGTGTCCCCGTTCCACAACATTGGCCAGTCTCATTACGCAGACTCTTCCAGCACCGCTGGCCGTGGGAACCAGCAAATGTCAGATGTCTCAGTTCCAAAACGGAGAGGTCGCCCTCCCAAAGCTACGATCATCCATCGCGAATCATCATCTTTTTCGGGGCCAGACCGGCCAGTACGCGGCAACGAGGCGACCACATTGTCACAGTCACAATCTCGTCCCCAATCACGTGTCCCCCTATCAAGCGGATTAAATACTTCCTCCCTTGTTAAGGGCAACGGCAAGCAGAAGTCAAATACAAAAGCCTCGAGGCGGGCCCCAAGCTCCCACACCAAGGCCACAATTACGAAGAAGACAGCTTCTTCGAGGAAACGTGCTTACTTCAGCGACAACTCGGAGTGCGACCTTGATCTGGATGATCAGAGCATCGATACTACCTTTGACGAAGACAACGAGGACGATGATGCATCATCAGCTCATTTCCCTACCTTTTTACCTGCAGACGACTTGGTGTCGACGGCGTCGGAATCTTCCGAGTCGGATTCCGATTCTACCGGCTTCGAATCCGATTGGTCGCTAGAAGCCGAAGAAGAGAGTTACATCTTGACGGAGGAGAGGCGTCACGATAGAGCTCGAGTTCGCCGGGAACTGCTTGGGGACGAGGGTCCCAAACGCAAAGATGCGCACAATAACTGGGTGATTCGCCCGCGAAAAAGGAGTGTTGGATTCAGTGATGTAGAGATGGATGGTGATACAGATGAGGCGACGGAGGATGAAGAAGAGAACGAGGAGGATGAAATGGACGAGGGAGAAGATGAGGACGAGATAGATGGTCAAAGTTCTCGCCTGGCGTACACTGGCGTCGCAACGGGGTGGTCTGGGGACGAATCTAGCTTTGACGCCGATCTTTTCTTCGCGAACCTCTCGGATACCAGTACCGACGGCAGCTCGTCGGACGAGGACGACGCGCCACCTGCCTCGGACGCCGGAAATGAAGAAATGATCGACAGCATCAGTAGCCTTCCGCGCAGCGTAGATTTTGAGGTTACCGAGGGCTGGGACGGGCAGCTAGTGTTCACAAATGGTTCCACCGATGGGCGCGGTGTTCTGGACGTCGCTTTCGAGGCGACTGCTGCTCAGTTCATTACGTCGGACAACACATCCGTCAGCCACGACAGTGACATCGAGATGCGTAGTAACAGCAGTGAGGAGGGCGAATCCGAGCTTGGGGAGGATGATGGTGATACGACCGAAGAAGAACTAGTCGATGACAAAGGACTTCCGACCTCTCGGGCCATGAGACTTTTCCGTTGGCCGACTAGTATCTCAGCTATTAATCCCTTGTCTACCGTCAGCCCCAGTTGTTCTCCGGGGCCCAGTCGCCGCCGCTCTGCCACCGCGTCCCAAATACCGCTCGGGTCACCTAGGCCCGCTGATATTCTTGCCGGCAAAGTATTCCTTGATACGTCGGACGACCATTCTCAGGGTAGCCCTGAAGGCAGCAGAGCGAGCAGCCCCCGCATCATTTCCAGTGGCGGGGTTCCCGTCATGGGTCAGTTTACTATAAACAACTGCACTCCACAAAGGGCTGCCGTCTTAACAGGCACAAACAAGGACGTGCCCTCGCCCTTCCCTCGCCTCGGCCATAAACGAACGAAGGATAGATCAAGCAGCGTTGGAAGCTTGAGTAGTGTGAGTTCCGCATTTTCACCCATTTGACTCATTAACTGAGTGATCCCAGAAGGATCTCCGTGACCGTACTACAAGACTCTCCCTTTATACGCCATCACTACTGCCTCCATCAGACGAACCATCCTCCGAGACCACGGCCGAGATCGGTCTCGGTGAACCTATTCAACTCCACGATGTCCTGGACACCACATTCATTGACTCCGAGCCCGAGGTAGTTGTGCACACCACCTCTGGCAGCGACAAAGAGCACCAAAAACACGCCCAAAGCCTGAACCGGTGGGACCATGTCCCAGTGCACGCCTTCAGACTCACCAGGGAGTCTACTACATCCACGGGCGATATTCCTACGTCGCCCGGATGGACATCTGAACCGGCGAAGTCTACCGTGTCGAACGCTCACCCGTTTGACATGGCACTGAGGAGTAGTCCACTCAACATGTTCTGGCAGGATAAGAGTGCGGCACGGCCAACGTCTCGGAGAACCAAAGCATTGATCGCCGATATGCTTACGTCGCCAGTCCTATCCCCTAATCGCGAAGGCGACCGCACACCTACTCGCTCACCACACCGGGACTCGAACTCCAATCGTCGTCAAGAACAAAACCACAAAAACCGAAAGGAGTCGCGCAGAGAGATGAAATTGTTGAAACGCAAGGGTCGCGACCCCGTTCACCAGCGCCATTATTATCACCAAAAACAGCATTTCCGTCACAACCACCATCCAAACATGAAAACTCGGAGCAGCGGGTCGATGCAGCGCACTAACTTCCACAGCTCTCCGACTTCCATTCCAGCACTCAATATTTAAGGAACTTTCGTTTTCCTTCCTCTCTTGCTCCAGCTTTATTGGGCAGTGCCACCCTGTTACCTTTGTTGTATTTGTACTTGCGCATTGCGGTTATTTGATTTCACTTGTCATATCCCCTTCATTACTGCATTTCTTAACACCCCTCTTGTCGAATCTCAGGCGCATACCAGACGTGGTTTCGCGGTCCACCTATCTCGAGATATTTCATACAAAACTCTTGTACCAAGATGACTGACTCTCCTGGTGCTTCCAGTACTAGAATCGTTGTAATAGTTCAACCAGTACTTACACAATTGTATAGGAATTTTTATCCATGGAATTCCGGTGCCTTTCCGATGAATTTAAGGTACAAGATGTGCATAACACGAGTACAGATACCGTCAACTGGCTCGCTTCCGGAAGATCACCTTTGCCATGGGGTTTGCCACGGGGACTGTACCTACGAAAGTATTTTTGGGCGTAGCGTACCGTCCTTTAGCTTCAGATCATAGCACGGCAAGATATGTATGTGCAAACATGACTTTCATCAGCCCAATAGCAAAAACCTTGAGGGCTCCACATGAAAAATTAGATGCGATAAGATCGACGTGAAGATCTACGGAGAGGAAGTCATACACGCCAGGTCCACGCATGTTTGCCATGATCGAATGCTGTCCAATCACTCGTGACGGCGGTCATTTATTGCCTCGTCTTATCTCCGCCATTCTCTTGGGAGCAGAAGAACCCGAATGGTTCAAAGGACCGCGGCGTCGCGATAGATGGTTTCAGTGACATCGCCCAACAACGATCTCCTTGGGATGACAGTACTATCAGGGGAGGTAATGTATAATACATTGGTGTTGTTAAGTTTAATCAACAACCACGAACCTACTTCACTGTGCTGGGTTGTCTAGTCGTAGAGTTTCTCTCAGAAAACTGTCGAGTTTGCCTCGACACGTGCTTCGGTCACCCCTCAATACGAGATGCCAGGTTCTCGATCTTCCACAAAGCATTTGTAAGATACCTTGCGGCCGATCCACGAAAGACTCGACTCACGGTACCATTATTGAATTGGGGAATTAGTTCAAGACACCTACCTTCCGTCCCACTTCAACAACATAATACCGCACATTCAAGCGGAACTCACCGGGACCCCGTCTCATGACAGAACCGAAACATGAAACGGAAAGCTCCAAAGCTAGATAAATTTCTTCTCGCAGATCATTGCATAGCAAGGAAACGTTCTGAGAGAAGTTCGTTCGCACGACGGCGTCATCACGTATTGCCATGATATCGAAGGTAAGCATGTATTTGAGTATCTATCGTGGGTTGATGTTACATCCGCCAAAAAGACGGCGGTCAGACGTGTACACTGTAAACCTACATGAATGAACGATTTTAAGTTCTTCGCCTGTGGCTCTTCCAGTTTCGCCTGGATGACAGTACGTCAGAACACCCAGCTATGACTCCAAGTCAGTGGTATTGAAGGGCAAAAAAAGATGTGCTAACTTACCAATGGACTGCTATAAAAGTTTAGCAGAGCTAGGTGGTGTTGACCATGACGGCGGTCCATCGTGTCGCTGGAAAAGCTGAAATCCCAACAGTCAGAATGAGTTCGATCTAGAAGTTTACAATGGATTCAACATTTGATGAGACAGCAGCGCACTGGTCAAATCTCACAAGTGAATCCTTGCGGGACTCAACGACGACTTCGTAAAGAGCAATCCCTATAATCAATGTCAAGTGTTCGACACAAGTGCACTTCGACCAAAGGGTCATCGGATCGGGGAACTGACAGGAGCTTGTGCAAAACCAATGATTGAGGCGAGTATATGGTTTCTCCGGTCCCTGGTCACCAAGTCGTATGGACCGAGTCTAAAGACTTGAAGGTGTCCGAATCATCGTCAGGCACCATTGTATGGATGCGTATGGGAAGTTGTAACACATTCCTCTACCACAGTGTGCACAGTGGAGACAAGACGAGTACCACTGCATGCATGTGTATAGAAGAGAGAGAGCATGAATTATTATGACCTGCTGCTCAATGTTCGTTATCAGCCGGGCCGAAGGCCGTCACTTAACACCGAAGTTACTCCGTCCAACTGTCACGCAAGTGCTCTCAGTGTCCACAGAACACTTGCTAGAGATGAATCCTTCTTACCCCACGAATGCTACGCAAGCCAAAGACAAGCTATATGGGCAACTAGCCACCAGCTTTAAAAACATGTCTCGCGCCGTTGGTCGAACAGCGGATCTGTTTGAACAGTTACAAGCAGACCTGGACGCAATGAGGGTACTTGCTGGTACACACGCCGCTCAGTACGCGAGCATCGTCAACCTTTGATGCAATCTGATAGTTCCTTTGTCTTCATGCAGGTTTATGACGGTTGCCGCTGAGCTAATCCCTGAGTCTGCGGAGGATGGTGCCTCTCAACCGGGCTCGGACAGATAGGTAGTCGGCATGTGGATGGATGCCCGTTCATGTGGACAGCCTTCTGGCCCACATCATGCCTGTTTTCTGGTTGCAGGTGCGGAGTTCGGATCTCGTCGAGATCATGCCTCGAGGCCGCTCCGTGGGTATGAACTGCAGGAGGTAGCAAGATGTCACTAGCGTACGCGTCTGACGAACACCTGGCCGTCATCGCGCGACAACCAATAGTTCAGTCTGAGGTAGACTCATATTCGATCCTATTGTACTCAACATCCACGCCACGCGGTATGCAGTACCTCCCCACTTTCCCCGCATGGCGGTAGAAGGGTCGAATACTACCGTGGCCTACGATCACTAGGGGCTTAGTCAATAGTCACGATACGTGGCGTCGCCCATACGGCTCTCGTGTGTCTTCAGTCAACCGGAAGAAAGGTAGTGGTTTTCATAACAACCAATGTTAACTTTTTCTGGCAACGATGAGCAACACGGCAACAAATACTCATTTTCCTGACGGGGGTGAGATAATATTTGAATTTGGGGTGCGCATCTCTGTCCCACGCCGACGGCCACATGATCACTTGCAGTCAGATCAATCATCGTGGACGAGGACAAACTCCTATTGATATCGTCAGCCCGCCTGGCAGCATTGTTGTCCAACCATCGTCACAAGAAAATAGCTCGTCGTTAGTGACCTTGGAATGTCGTAAGCTGGATATATGTAGTAGTCGCGAGGTGCTCCACAGTGTTATGCTAATCATAATGACATCAACGACTTCTGGTCTTCTATGAGCACAGGGACGGCGACCTCCTACGGCCTACCGTGGATTGCAGCTGAACGGGCGTAGCGCTGTGACATGTTCTTCAAGTTGGGACGGATGTCACTTTGAACCACTACGAGGGGGCTGATGTTGAACGTGAAAATATTTTCATGGACCGCTTCGAATGTTCTGATTGGTATCGCGTCAGTGACCCAGTGACCGGGCTATTATGTCGTGATTTGTAGCTGGAGCTCGAAGACCGATTTTCAAGATGCACCCAAACAATTTCGGGTTAGCGTATTACCGTTGCGGCCGGCGTTGATCTAGCTGTTTCAATGGGGCAACCTGACCGACGAACTTGTAAGGCCACATGAGAAAGTCGGCAGAATGCGAGTAGCCGGTGAGGTGTATGTAATAGCCAAGTACCACAGCGATTTCGGAACATGCTAAGTGACCAACGCAAGCGAGGAGGGACTTCAAAAAGATCTTCCTGGCTGGTTTTTCTCCCGTGTCATTACACGTGTTGTCTCCTGTGTTGCCTTTCTTCCTCTTCAATTCCGCTCGTTTTATCCCTGTACCTGGAATAGACTCCGTTCTGTACCTTCTGCCCCTCTCTGGCTCTGCAACCGGTCACAACAATTTAACAGCCTACACAAGTCCGCCCTCGGCAACCCTTACCACGCACCCGCCATCTACCAACTCTCATGGCTAACAGCAAAGAAACACTTCCGGAAGACCTCGCCGAACTTAGGAGAAACATGGCAACATCTAACCAGAAGGACAATAGCGAGGTGTCTTCTCCCAGTGAGAATTCTGTGTCTTCTCTCATGGCATTACTCTGAAGACAGCCCAGTCCCTTCCGTGGTGTGTTATTGCATCGCGTCCATTATGATGACCATCGTAAATAAGGTGCGGAACGCGCCTTGGGACTCGGGGTGGCTCATCGCGTGCTTACTTTGCTGGCAGTTCGTAGTCTCGGGACGACAATTTAACATGACATTCTTCCTCCTCTCCATGCAAAGTATCGTTTGCGTTGCCTGCGTCTCAACTGTCAAGAAGCTAGGCATTATCTCGTTTCGTGATTTCGACACCAAGGATGCAAAAACGTGGTTTCCCATTAGCGCGTTGCTGGTCAGCGTCATATATACAGGCTCTAAGAGTCTAGTGAGTTGCCTTCGCATTAGACCGTCTCAGGTTACTGATGGTATTGTTCTAGCAATACCTAAGCATACCCATATACACGATATTCAAGAATCTGACGATCATACTCATCGTACGTTGCTATCTTAGGTGCCCCTGGAGTTCCTCACGTGTATCCAGGCATACGGCGAAGTCTTCTGGTTCAACGGACAGATAACGAGGCTTACCATGATGTCGTTCCTGCTGATGGTGCGTCTTCTGCTTTTGGCATGCGCCGTTACATGGTATTAACGGCAACCCATCCCCGCACCAAAAAGGTCCTTTCATCTATCCTTGCGGCGTGGGTAGATGTGAATAGTGCCGTTGAAAGTGTTGGGGATTCATCCACTGCTCTGGCTGGAGTGAGCGTGGCGATGGTGTCGGATACTCTGCGCAAGCTCAATTTTGGATATTTCTGGATGCTTTTGAACTGTCTCACCAGTGCTGCCTATGTCAGTCCTCTGTCGACTGCTACTTGTCTAAGCTGACATGTTGCGTTATTAGGTCTTGTTGATGCGAAAGCGAATCAAAGTTACAGGATTCTCAGATTGGGATTCGATGTTCTATAATAATTTGCTATCTATTCCTGTGCTTCTCCTGTTTTCGATGCTTGTCGAAGATTGGGGACCGGAGAACCTAATTCGTAACTTGTGAGTGCGATCGCTGACAAGGGGCTTGTTGAGTACTGATCGTTTCAGCCCTGCTGAAACGAGGAAGGTGTTGTTGTTTGCTATCGCTTTTTCAGGTGCCGCAGCTGTGGGTATATCGTATAGCACGGCATGGTGCGTACGGACGACGAGCAGCACGACGTATAGGTACGTAACGAACATGTCGATATATTGAACCTGACGCACCAGGCACTGATGCTTGTAATGTTTTGTAATAGTATGGTGGGAGCGCTCAACAAATTACCTGTGGCTGCGTCAGGGATGCTGTTCTTCGGAGACCCCGTGACGTTTGGGTCGACGGCCGCGATCGCAGTTGGATTCGTGGCAGGTGTGGTGTACGCAATAGCGAAAAATAATCAGAAAAAGGCGGAGATGCGGGAAGTCACCGTTTTACCCATGTCAAACCGGAAGTCATAGATCACGAAACGCATGCGTACGTGGGACGTTCAACTGCATCAGTGGAAACCAGGTGCTCAACAAGCTCCTGCTTGGATTCCAAATCACATGCACAGTTCATCAGTACACGATTCGTCGTGTATAACTCCACTGTTTTTCGGACGTTACAACAGTACTTTTAGCATGTATAGACATAGTGGCACATTACTATAGAATCTTGTTTGCCGCATGAGTGGGGATAAGACAACTTGAGACCACCTTAATCCCATGGCAGTGGACGGCGCGGAGGTAAGTATAACCTGCACTATTGTAACTACGGTTAGTCCTGAGGTGGTGATGTGACAGGTGTCTCATCGTACCTTGCCCTAAACGGGTGTCCACTATCTTGCCGCACCGGCACCCCGTCATTAAGTACCACTACACAGTATTGCGCGATCCTTGGTTGTCCTTGGCTTTTGATCACCACCTCTCCTTGCCTTCGTACAATCATCATGGGTACTCCAACCGAAACGCTCCACCCGCCGAGGCTGGCGCACACGTTTATCGGGACACCCAGTGCTCCTGGCACTCCCGTTCATTCCATCCAGACAATGCGCAGAAAGTCGGCTGGTCACAGTGGTCCTCTCACGAAGATCCTCGTTGCCAACCGTGGTGTACGTTCCTACATCGCTCGATCTTATCGTCTAGTTCTTTGACACGCACACCCCATATCTGCAGGAGATCGCCATTCGGGTATTCCGTACTGCCCATGAACTGGCTATGCACACTGTCGCAATATACTCTTACGAGGATCGCATGTCTGCTCACAGGCAGAAGGTACGGCGGTCTGTCTTCGGCGAATATTTCCCTCCTGACATGTGATAATTAGGCCGACGAAGCTTATCAAGTCGGCAAAGGTCTCACTCCTGTCGGAGCATATCTCGCTCAGGACGATATCATCAGAATCGCGCTCGAGCATGGCGTCGACATGATTCATCCAGGGTTGTTTCGCCATCCTTTTTCCGTTATTGACACGTAGTGCTGACAGCCCCTACCCCCTTTCCAGCTATGGTTTCCTGTCCGAAAATGCCGAATTCGCGCGAAAGGTTCAGCAGGCTGGTATTGCCTTTGTCGGACCCCCACCCGAGGTCATTGACAACTGCGGAGACAAGACAAAGGCGCGTGAATTAGGTAAATATGTACCCCAATCGATACTCCTGTTTGTTAATCCCGTGTAGCTGTGCGCGTCGGCGTGCCCGTCGTACCGGGTACACCTGGTCCCGTCAAGTCCTCCGTCGAAGGCGAAGCCTTCACAAAGGAATATGGCTTCCCAGGTCAGTGGTCGTGATGTGTTATCATCTTCTGTAGTCTCAGGGGTTTATCAACGCGCACACAGTCATCATTAAAGCAGCCATGGGAGGAGGTGGCCGTGGCATGCGAGTTGTTCGCGAACAATCCGAGTTCCAAGCCGCATTCGAACGCGCCGTGTCTGAAGCCAAATCTGCTTTTGGCGATGGCACTGTCTTCATCGAGCGTTTCCTGGAGCGCCCGAGGCATATCGAAGTTCAGATCCTTGCCGATACTGTCGGGAACACTATTCACATGTTCGAGCGTGACTGCTCTGTGCAGAGACGTCATCAAAAGGTCGTCGAAGTCGCTCCTGCTACAAACCTTCCCGAAGAGGTTAGACAGGCCATCTTGAATGATGCCATCAAACTTGCCCATGGCGTTGGCTACAGGAATGCAGGAACTGCGGAGTTTTTGGTCGACCAGTTGGGTAGACATTACTTTATCGAGATTAACCCTCGTATTCAAGTCGAGCACACCATCACTGGTAGGGATCAGATCTCTATACTTGTTTCATCTTGTGGGAGCTAATGCGCGTGTCCTCTTCAGAGGAAATTACTGGAATCGATATCGTCGCTGCCCAAATTCAGATTGCGGCGGGTGCTACTCTTCCCCAGCTTGGATTGACTCAGGAAGCCATTTCTCGCCGTGGATATGCTATTCAGTGCCGTGTAACCACGGAAGACCCAGCCAGGGGATTCCAGCCTGATACAGGAAAGATTGAAGTATACCGCAGTGCGGGTGGTAATGGTGTCCGCCTTGACGCCTCGTCGGGCTTCGCAGGCGCGCAAATCACGGTAAGGAGAGCGCGCACCAAGTAATGAAACGATGTTGATGAAATCTACACGAATCAGCCTCACTATGATAGTTTGCTGGTCAAATGTACTGTCAGTGGCACGACCTACGAAGTCGCGCGCCGCAAGATGTTGCGTGCTCTTGTGGAATTCCGTATTCGTGGTGTCAAGGTAAAGTATAGGAATCAGCGGACTCTACGGTAGACCCTTATGCATCTTTAGACCAACATACCGTTCTTGTTCCGTCTTCTGACACACGACGTCTTTATAGGAGGAAAGACTTGGACAACTGTAGGAGTGCTAATATCCCCTATTTCCTGCCGTTTAATGTGCTTCCCAGTTCATCGACGATACCCCGGAGCTCTTCAAACTCGTCCAGAGTCAAAACCGTGCCCAGAAATTGCTCGCTTACCTCGGGGATCTCGCTGTCAACGGAAGCTCTATCAAGGGCCAGAGTGGCGACCCCGGTCTGAAGGAGGAGATCGTTATCCCAAAACTCGAAAACCGCGACCATCCAAGTGGATCACCTCTCGACACGTCTTTCCCCTGCCAGGTTGGGTGGCGCAATATCATCGCGGAACAAGGACCTGAGGCATTTGCGAGAGCGGTGCGCGAGTACCCCGGTACGCTCATCATGGACACGACATGGCGAGACGCACACCAGTCCCTCCTTGCTACGCGTCTACGAACGATCGACATAGTAAACATCGCGAAGGAGACAAGCTGGGCGCTTGCGAACGCGTACAGCTTGGAAATGTGGGGAGGCGCAACATTTGATGTTGCGATGCGCTTCTTGTACGAGGACCCGTGGGAGCGTTTGGTACGACTCCCAGTCTCACGCTGATATAGTGGGATTTAAGCTGACGGGGAAAAAACCTGTAGCGCACGCTCAGGAAGTTGGTGCCGAACATCCCCTTCCAGGCCCTTGTTCGTGGTGCAAATGGTGTAGGTTACACTAGCTATCCGTAAGTCCCTTGCAATGGCTTCGTGTTTCGACGTACTGATACCCGAGTAAGCGACAACGCTATCTACGAGTTTTCCAAGAAGGCGGTGGAGAACGGCCTGGATATCTTCCGTGTGTTCGACTCGCTCAACTACTTTGGTAAGTGTTCATTTGAGACAGCAAAAAAAACATCCGTTTGACCGGGGTTTGTACAGAGAACGTGAGGATCGTTCGACTAACACCGTGGAACTGGTATTGACATATACTCCCAGATGAAACTCGGGATCGATGCCGCCAAGAAGGCTGGTGGTGTCGTTGAAGCTGTTGTATGTTATAGCGGTGATGTCGCAAACCCCAGGGAGACAAAGTACACCCTGCAATACTACCTCGACTTCGTTGATCAGCTTGTCCAAGAAGGCATCCATGTTCTTGGTGTCAAAGACATGGCTGGTTTGTTGAAACCCGAGGCTGCCAGGCTGTGAGTTCTCGCCTACTGACAGTTAGGTTGGATGCAGGAGCTCAATTTGCGTTGGCAGTCTCATTGGAACCATTAGAGAAAAGTACCCCGACATTCCAATTCATGTGCACTCTCACGACACTGCTGGAATTGCGGCCGCCAGTATGATTGCAGCTGCAGCTGCTGGTGCCGACGTCGTAGATGTTGCAATTGACAGTAAGGATTCAAGATGTAATATCCGAGGGTATTTTTTATTGACAAACGCACCAAGGTATGTCTGGGTTGACATCTCAGCCCTCCATGGGTGCTGTTTGCATGGCCCTGGAACAAACCAATCTTGGCACGGGTATCCGCTACGCCGATATACAGGCCCTCAACAATTACTGGACGCAGGTTCGCATGCTTTACAGCTGCTTCGAAGCCAATGTCCGCGCATCGGATTCCAGCGTGTTTGAGCACGAAATGCCAGGAGGGCAATATACTAACCTCATGGTGCGGATGAAGTCTTGTTGCACCTTGTGCGGAGTTCTAAGACTGATCGGATTTATGTAGTTCCAAGCTTCTCAGCTGGGTCTGGGAACGCAGTGGACAGGTGTGTTGTCTCTGCTTCTTCTTGACGTGCCTTTCGGCTTAACATTTCATTTCCCCCCAGAAATTAAGAAGAAGTATGTGGAAGCTAACGAGCTTGTGCGTACCTACTTTGTATTGGCCTTGTGATCGCTATTGACCCTGTTGTGTCGTTCTCAGTGCGGCAACATTATCAAGGTGGGAATGTTGCGCAATTTCCTCGGAGGACGCGCTCACTGGTTTTGATGTGAACAGGTCACGCCATCATCCAAAGTTGTTGGCGATTTCGCACAATGGATGACGCAGAACCGTCTTGGCAAGGAGGACGTCCTAGCACGCGCTGATCAACTTGACTTCCCTTCTTCTGTTGTCGAATTTTTCCAGGGCTATCTTGGACAACCAGTTGGAGGCTTCCCCGAGCCGCTTCGTACCAAAGTCATTAGGAACAAACCTAGAATTGATGGGCGTCCGGGAGCCACGTTGTCTCCACTGGACTTCAAGAAGATCAAGGCTGAGTTGCGAAGCAAGTACGGGAAGCACATTACAGACACAGACGTTTCCTCATACGTCATGTACCCCAAGGTTTGCTCCTTGTTGTGATGCCACCGGACGAGTCGCTGACTATGGTTGCTAGGTATTTGAGGAATACCAGGGCTTCGTGCAGAAGTATGGAGACCTTAGGTGCGTGATTTGTTAAGCATGGCCAAATGGATAATCGTAGAACTCGGGTATCTCAAGTGTCCTTCCCACACGGTACTTCTTGGGTCGCCCTGACACCGGCGAGGAGATGCACATCGAAATCGAAAAGGGCAAGATGCTTATCATACGCTTGATGGCCATCGGACCTATTGTCGAGGGCCGTGCCCAGCGCGATGTCTGGTTCGAGGTCAACGGCGAGGTAAGCCCATTGACATACTGACCGTCATCGTATCGTATTGCAGCCGCTGATGTTGGTTCAATAGGTCCGGGCTGTCGCCGTCGAGGATAAGAACTCTGCTATCGAAACAGTTTCTCGGGAGAAGGCAACTTCCGAGTTGGGCTCGGTTGGAGCTCCGATGTCGGGTGTAGTTGTCGAAGTTAGAGTGAAAGAAGGCCAGGAGATCAAGAAGGGCGATCCTCTATGCGGTCAGTGCAATATACTGGATGTCGATACATTACTGACACGGCTGCGTGGTGCCAATACAGTCCTCAGCGCTATGAAGGCGAGTATCTATTTGGATCTCAGGGCTTTAACGACTTATGGATCTTTTAACAGATGGAATCGGCTGTGACTGCCCCTGTTGCTGGTCACATTAAACGCGTTGTCGTCCATGAAGGTACGTAGGTTTTTATCCTAAATAGGGACGTGACTAACCCGTGTGGCGCAGGTGACTCTATAAACCAGGGAGATTTGGTGGTGGATATAGTCCACTAGAGAGGTAGCCAATCAAACTGAACAAGCAATATATTCAAAACATGTTCCAACTGCACGTGTTGTACTTAAACTGTATCATGAGACCGTTTTGTAACGAGCAAATATAGACCAGTTCAAGGCTGAGTAGCTACTTGGCAGCCGACACGAGCATGGAGAACCATTTGTTAGTTCTTACAGTTTTGTCTTGCAAGCCAAGTTTGGACCGCAACGAATTTTGAAATGGAGGTCTTGGAATCGGTCCCCTTACCATTGAGATTGATTGCTCCAAGCAGAGGGCTTGCGGTCACTTTCTGTGAGGGAAACGGTGATCCAGGCGAGGCAGATCATTTACAGTCTTGGCGTGGCCAACCGAAACCAGGTAGCTGTTCTGTGGGATTCAACAAAGCAAGGTGTAACTGCCAGAACCATCCGATCCGATCATATACGTCCGGAGGTATTGGTGCGGTTCTAGACCAGCCAACCCGTACTAAGAAAGAAATGTGGTTTTACCTGAGTGATTGCAAGGGAGCATGGGCGTTGAAATGCGAGATAGAGGTTGAGGGAAACTGGCTAGACAACGGTGGCTTCGTAGGTGTCAGAGAAATCTTTGATCGACGTAACCATCCACGAAGTAATCGGACCACCACTCTGTTGGGATGTTCAAGAACTACTGAGTTGGTCTCCGGCCACCAGAGACACGAAACATATCCTTACACCTAATATCAGGTGCACCAAACAGGGTGATCCACTCATCAGGCCAGTCCCTAGCACGATGCAATTTGTGAGTGCGAGCGAACAAAAAGTCGTCAAGGAAGGTCAATTGCAACCGCCGTGGGCGAGGAAATACTTGACTTGCGTCGCGGCCAGATGGGCGAAGTGGTATCCACGAACCAATTGGTCGCTGGAGTAAAGTAAGAACAAAATGACAAAGAAACAAGGCATCCATCAAGTCCAGACTAGTTTGAAGCAGACACCCTCCTTCGATAGCTTTCATGTACACAGGTGAAATAGCGCGGTCAACAATAGCCGTCCGGTCGCTGTCGGGTTGACTGCCGACCACCAATGCCGTTTGGGTATGGATGTTGAAACCGGCCTGCTCGCATCGCGATGGAGCGAGAGCAACAGACACCAGATGTGCTCGGGTTCTCCGAAGGCATGGGGCGAATAGAACCCTTTGCATTCCAGTATTTCCAGCGCTCAGGGATTCAAGCCAAAACAGCTATGAGCCTCTTTGCGGGTTGGGCCTTGAGCGAGATAACCCAATGGACGAGACGTAGTAATTAATCACGATCGCGTTGGAAATGATACACACCCTAATCGTGCTGCAGCGCTGCCTCAATACCAGTCCACAAGCTTGATCCGCGGGCCAAATAGATTTTGCGAGGGAATGAGAGAATGTTTCAGTTACTGCAACACTGTATCCGCTGGAACTCGACGAAATGAAGCCAGATGCGATGCGTGATGACCTGCACGCACTACAGTGCCTTCACCATCGCGTTGGTTTCCGTGCTAGCGACCTATACCCATGGGAGCCATATCTATTGTTACAATCTCCTTATCACACACCTTGCAAATGATGTCGTGAATATCACATTCGTGAAACCTTTGCCCCACTTGAAGTCGAGCATTCGTTTTTAGTTGACACGGACGTTCGAGTCTATACCTCTGAGAGGAGCTCACGCGAGGAATAACACAATATCCACCCAGGCGGACATTTCTGGTTGGGAGAAGAGCGGAACGGTATACGTAATGGCGGAACGGAGGCTAACTTTTGCAATTTTCAACGTAACATAACAGGAAAGTGGCCGTTTGATGTTTTTCGGCGATATATCCCTGTTCTGATCTGTCGTCGAGATACGCCTTCACAGGATCAGAGGTAACGAGTTAGTTGAAAGTGCAGGGCAACGATACGAAGCACTCGGACATGCGACTGGGAGTGTCACGATCCCGATCTTCTGAGTGAAAAAAGCTCCTGGCCGCGCAACAAAACATTGGTAGTTCGGTCGCACGTTTGTGGAATTTGACTGACGGCGCCGTTTGTGCGTATCATACAGAACGAACAATAATTGAAATGGAAGTAGCTGAATAGTGAATATGACTTAGCGACTAAGGAAATATCAATTCCCGGTGTATAATTTTGAGGCCATCTCCAATCTTTCAAGTGTAACATCATGTAATTCATTGACAACGTCCTGTGAAATGGAAATGGTCTCCGCCCCATTATGTCTCCGAGAGCCATGTACGCACCTTTGCGGTACTGATGCCGGATATGAGGTCGACACCGGTCCCGGCCCACACCAACATGCGATCCGGGTCACCGTCTTGGACACCTTTCTTGAATTTTTCTTCCGCGATATGAATGTCTACCCCCTCCTCCACATCTTTCACGGTACTATTGTAGAGTGCTCTGCCATCAACACCGGCGGGCCATTCAACTGTCCCTCGTACGCGATCGAAAGCCATTGTCCGCACGGTTGACCCCGACTTGGCAGCGATGAGTGCTCTCTTCTGTGCCTCAGTGTACAAACTTGCAGTGGTTGCAAGGAAGCGTGTGCCAAGGACTACCCCGTCCGCACCAAGAATAAGAAGCGAAGCGACGTGACGACCATTGGTCATTCCCCCCGCTGCCAACAATGGAGGTGCATCTTCGGGAAGAACTTGAAGAATCGATGAAACGAGCGTAAGAAGTGGGGGGGCAGCGCGATAACCGTGTCCCCCAGACTCGTTACCTGAGACAAAAAACAAAACAATGTGGTCAATTTCCTTTTGCTCAACTAGTCAAAAAGAGAATGACATGGGGCGTAATACAACCTTGTGCAACAAGAACGTCCACCTTCCAGTTCTTTACAGCCACGACGGCGTCTTCAACGGAGGGTACCTGGACAAAGATAAGGGTCGGGTCCCTCCGTCGGTGTTTTTCGTCGTAGGTGCGGATATACCTTATCCACTTATCGATGTGGACACCGAACGCCAGCCATATCGCCTGAACGTGGTTATCAAGAGCTGCAGCGAGCATTTCTTCGGCTTCCGCGTCCGTGGACTTCTCTAACTTCCAAGCCAGGTAGCCAACGCCGACGGGAAGTCGATCTGAGGCAGCTAGAACGAGGATGCCGCGGGCGAGTGCTAGCTCCTTCCGGAGGCTCGCTGGATCAAGATATCCTATAGTGGGATGGGTGAGACTGCTACTCTTTCGACGTCCCTCCAGTTACCTGCAGCCAGGAAGCCAAAAGCACCTGCGGCTGTAACTTCAGCCGCTAACGCGCCCCCGCTGGCCCCTGCCATGGGGGCCGCCACTACGGGAGTTTTGATGCCTATGACACAGATATGTAAGCATGTGGCTAGGTACATGGACGGAAATCCTACCCAACAGGCGGGTGAACGAAGTTTCGATTGACATGTCTGTTACTGTAAGGCAGTAGATGTTTACCTCCTCGTACCAGTTGAATTTAAGTCAAGTCCATTCGGAGAAAACGGCCGACGAGTCCCGCCGCTGAATAAACCAGTGTTTTTTTTGCTCCCAACGCTGATCCAACAGCGAGTTTGAGTTCAATCAATACGATGAGCCGCTCTTGCGCTCTCTCCATTCGGTTTCGCCAGTTTCGGTGTGCGGGACGCCACAGGCTTTGTTTGGTCCAGTTTGGCAACTCTAATCGCGCCTCGTTGCCCTCAATATCGTTGCTTGCGTGCACCCCACGATTCTAATCGCCCATCATGGTCTGTATCATGCTCCATTCCTAACTCATTAGACCTTACTAATGTGAAGTCTTGTGGATTATAGCCTCCTCCAAAATCAAAGGGTGGAAAAATGCTCAGTCTCCTCAATTGGAGATTGAAAGTGACTATTAACGACGGGCGCGCTTTGACGGGTCAGATGCTCGCCTTCGATAGGCATATGAACCTCGTGCTCGCAGATTGTGAAGAATTCCGTCGCATCAGGCCAAAGAAGAAGCCTGGGGAAACAGAAACACCTCCTGAACAAGAGATCAAGCGAACGCTCGGACTGGTTATTCTACGCGGAGAAGCAGTCGTAAGCATAACTGTCGAAGGCCCCCCACCAGTGGTTGACGAGGACAAGAAGAACGTCGTCAGTTTCCTATTTTTAGTCTAGTTTATTTTTCCTATTAATTCCCGTGTTATAGCTCCCAGCAGGACCTGGCCGCGGCATGCCTGCCGGTCGCGGTATAGGCATGATGCCTCCTGGTAAGGATACACACGTTGCCTACTAATGGCACTTTCATTCACATATGCTGAGTAGCAGGTATGCCACCGATGGCTCGGCCTCCAGTGCCGTTTGCACCCCCTGGCATGCCAGGTCCACCCCCAGGGTTCAGACCACCAGGCTTCCCTCCGGGTATGCCATTCCCACCCCCTCCTGGTTTCTCGGGACCCCCTCCCCCTGGGTAAGTATCACATTGTCCCCTGTGACAGATTTGTACCTGCGGTACTAATAGTCGCTGTCTGATAGCTTCCAACCACCGCCGCAGTAACCACCTGCACTCTTTGTTGGTCTTACAATGTAAATATCCGAAGGAGCCGAGGAGTAGAAGCGAGAGTATGGCAAGTAGTAATCTTGTCTGTTGTGACAGATGGCATCAGAAAATGTACCTCCTGGTGTTACGCCCATTAAAAGGTTTGTTCATGTATATGGTTACTAACAAGCAGACCGTGTTGTCTAACAACCGCATGTCTGGGTACTACATGGTGAATGCATCAGCGTTGTTTCTTAGCCCTGTCATGGTTCGCGTTGAAAGCTCATGTTAAGCACTTATTGTCATGTGTTGTCGGCCTGTTGTGCCCTTGTGACGGAGAAACCTCTCGGTATCTAACTCCTTTGCAGCTTCCAGAAGCCGAGAACGAAATTCTTCCAATTAACTGCCGCGTCTATTTTAATTGGGCAACGTGCACCATGCTTTCCGTAAATGACGCTTCTATCTGGTTTTGCAGTGCAAGAAAAATGTGCTGACGGCACGACCTTACTCAGATGTTTTACAGGTTAGTGGCGGCCCCTTATCACCCGGGAATGGTTTTTAATGCTCGAGTTGAGGCGTTTCCACCATTCCTCTGCTCTCCGGACAGTCAGTCAGTCGACAGTGACGAGCAGTCAGTATGTTCCCTTGGTCGCGAAAGCTCCAAAGGCATCGTTATGATCTTGATTACCCCGGACACTACCCACACACGATCATACCTAATCCAATTCCAATTCCAAAATCCCCCCATCTCGGCCGTCCGCGTCATGTCCAGCCTCCGCCTGTCATCATACGCAGCAAATCGAAATCGAAATCCAAGTCGAAATCTAAATCTCCATTCCTGCCATTCCTGCAGTGTCTCCACATCCACGTTCATACCCCCAAGTCAAAATCAAAGTCCAAATCAAAGTCTAAGCGATCACGGTGGTGGTACCCATCAACGTCCTCGTCATCCTCTTACTGGCCCCGCAAATCTAGAAAGAGTAAGAGCAAGAGCAAGTACAAGTACTGGAGCAGCAGTACTGACAGTGACGACTACTACGACGACTATTACGATCGACCTCGTTCAAAGAGTCGATCGCGTTACAAGAAGTCCTCCCGCCGAGTCCGGTTCGCGCCCGTTGACTCTGACTCCCTCCGGCGGTACTCATACTCGTCGAGTTACCGCCCCCCCTACCGTTCTGGTTACTCTACCGACTCAACGTCTTCCTCTGGAGACTACTACCGCTCGTCTAAACCGCGCCGCAGCAGCTCGCGTTGGTATAGCCCGTCGTACTGGTGAAGAGATGCGAGGAGAAGGGGGGCAGTGGGATGACGCACGAGGTGATTTCGGATTGGTTTCGGACGGATTGGACTAGATCTAGTTGGACGGGATGGGAGCTTTAGAAATGAGCAATTGCAAATTCGAAGGTGCGTGCTACTTCCTTTACTGGTTCCCTTCTCAGAATGAAATTTGACTGGCTTCGTATCTTGATAATAGATAGCGAGCCGGGTGTTCCCGTCCATCCACCGCAACAGTAACTGATGTCAAACACCAAACACACTCCTTATCCATTGATCGCGTCTGCCCTCACTAGCTGGCACGCTGGGTTCAAAGCACAAAGTATCGATACAGATTTGACCGGCTTCCCTTAGGAACTGGGGCACGGTCCTCCTGGGTCCATGTAGTGCAGGGCAGTCGCATGAAAGTCCCCTATTCTCGATCGAGGAGGCAGTGCAAAGAACAGCAAACATTGCTTCCCTCGTGCTTGCGTGCATTAGGACTTGGTATCACCTGCTTCTTCATGAAACCTTTTCTTCCGATATCTCCTTTCTGCGTGCTTAGGCGATAGAGCGCGCACTGTGCACATTAGCAGCGTCCAGCTATGTCTTCCCTTGATAGTTTTCATCATCATTATTGATCAAGTAGTGCTCATCCACTGATTTACTTATCTCTATGATTACCACTTATCGTGCACTCGATTGTTAGTAACGACATGTTCATGTACAAATTGGAATGACAGTACCGACTCCCATTTTAGCTTATGATATTGTCACCACGCGGACTGCTCAGGACTGAAGTACTGATTCATCAGATCGATCAAATTTCGAAGAATCACAACGGCGGAGAGTCAAGTCAACGAACATCAACGATAGTGGCACTCTCGCCGTATGTGATCCATGTGATAACTGTCCCCTGAACCTTGAAACGTGAGAGAGGAGGAGAGAACACGGGTCTGTCTTGCCTACTATGGCTTCGCGTCTCGAAGACATAAAGGGTGAGTCCATGTTTAGTTCCATGATGGTGACAATTGCACCGTTGTGATGTGATGCCTGGATGCACAGTACAAACCAAGGCCCGACGCTGTCCCCGACGCTGTCTTGGCCTCATGGGTCATAGCGGGGAAGAGCTGTTCATTGTGAATGTCTGCTCCATCTCGAAACCATTATCATAGAGAGGTCGCACCACCAACTGTCCGGGGGGTCCGATTAAGTTAAAGCTCGTCATCAAATGATGCATCTTCGTTGACCTCTGAATATCTATGCGAGTTTATGCCATCAGCAGGAGAGTTCCGACAGCCAGGGAATGAAAAGAACAAGAAAGGGACGCTGCCAAAACACACAAGAGTTCGCAGCGGGAACCGAGCACAAATACATCAATTCGCCATTGCTGACACTCGGCACCCACCATGATCTTGGAACTTTCCTTTATGGACGACACGAGCACCACGGCCGATGGAAGATTAGGGACGTTCTCGTGTTTTGGAGAGAACACCGAGCACCTCCCGCCGGTTTGCAGTGTGATTTCGTGATTGGCCGATATCATCGAGCGTCGGCGCTGCCGATATACTCAACCTCCTTCAGTACTTATCGAGGCTCACCGGGTCAGGCATGCAAAGCCTCCACAGTATGGAGAGACTGCTGGGTAAAGTTCATTGATGTTTTCCATACCAATTCATACCTCTTTAGCGGAAGAATAAAGATTGTGATGCCTTTCCCGCTTCCGTCGTCATCAAGGTAGAAAGAATACTTCTGATAACAGCAAGCTAGCCCGATGACTAGGATCCGTTGTCGCGTTCCCAGTCAACCATCGGGGGAAGGTAGCTAGTCAGTAGCAGATAATCAAAACAGCTGTTGTTCTGATTGTATGGTCAGTTTGGAATCCCGCTTCGATCATGGAATCAGTACTGCAGGGTCGAGTCAGCTCCATCAAGTGACCCGAGGTTTCTCGTACGTACCATGCGTAGTTCGCGACCGACTTCTGAGCGTCCAGCGATGACACACCATTTCCGTTCGATTTGCTGGACCGCCGAGAATCCGCAGCACAACTGGAAAGCAATCGCCGTGCTCCTGGCACCGATGCATGACGATGTGCCTTCGTAATGCCTTGCATTTTGGGAAATGATCGATAGAGTTAAGTTCAGGCGACTGTTCCGAGCCTCTTAATTAACAACTGACAAATGCCGTCCTCATTTAGCCCCGACTCGGAGACTGCTGCGACCGACTTGGTAAGCATGGCCTTTTGTGTGTGACTTGGTGCGCTCCCATGCATAATCTGGCGTCCGAGCTTGCCATATAGTTACTGAGAGTTCAGATTCAAAAGCACTGACGCAGTGGCACCGGAGCGCGCCGAACGCCACGAGCAATGCAACTTTACTGCTTGGCTCAGCCTCACATCGGGACAAGGAGGTACGTGTCTCATGAGACATATAATGGTCCCTATATTCTTATATTCTCACTTGAAAAAGTGCTACGAGTGTTAGAGGTCCGCGTGTCGGAACGTTTTCTTTCTACAGTGATAACCACGGCCAGGTCCTGGGGGTTTTTCTGGTTGGCTCGCGATAAATACGCAATATAATAAAGTAAGTGCTACTGCACCCGCACGCCAGCCAGCCAGGACATCTTATCTAGGTAAGTACTGTATATTGGATCGCGCTGAAAAGGGGTTTGATAAAGTAGGGGCTGAACTAACTCTTAGTGAACATGTGGTCCCCGTAGAGGATAGAACGGAATTTGAGGGGAGTCTGAGCACATGTCGTATGTAGGCAATTGACCTATCGATCACCACTCAATCATCCACTGAACAGGGATTAAATTATGAGCGAACTGTCGCTCCTGCAGACGAAAAAGGAAAAAGTGTGCGGGAATAAGATCATTCAATACGCGTCGCAACTCGCAAACCGCGCTCAAGTTCCTCTTCGCATGCATCGACGTTACGATTCGCCACCGTTTGTTGATGAAAGCTTCCAGGTGAGGTTCCCTCGTATCTATGCAGTTGGCACAACAATAATCATTGCGGCTTGAACACGAACATAATTCAACTCAATTATATATGCCGGCAAGGGCGGCGAATGTTGTTGCCACTATCGTTAAGTTTTGTATATCGATTCTCACTACTTGCATTTGTGATGGGCCACAGGGCATGCCGTTGGAAACTCATCAGTCCAGTGACGGCTAAGCTCGGATTCGTTAGCTCGGATGTCCACCGTTGCTACTCGCAATTCACCGTCCTTTGTCCGCTCGCTTACTTGATATCTCAAGGTCGCGTCTTGTCAGCACTGGCGCGATACTAACCCCTAAGTAGGTATAGACAAATCACAACCTATCTTATCAGCGATCGCGGATGGCGCGCAGGTGAGGATTGATGAGTATTTCAACAACCCTGGCTTCGCTGTCCAAGGGAAAGTTCTAGTTAAGGAGTGTTCTTCGATGCTACTTGACCTCTTACGAGATCGAGGGAAATTAAATGTGGAGACAGCTCTGGAAACGAGAAACGATAAGTTATGCACACCGAATCCCGTAGAAAAAAAGAATATGCACCACAAATTCGTCGTCGAAACGTTGGCGCTCGACCAGGGCATCATGGTTTTCTATACTCTTCAGCGTTACTCACTACCCTCTGATGCACCTGCCCTATCCAACGCGGTCAAAGGGAGACATGACCGCGCGATGTGGAATAGAGTAGTGCAACGACCATGACGTATTTCTTATACCCTTTCTGTCGCAATGGGACAAAGTGCCCTCGTGCGTCATAAGACGTGAAGTACCGCCCCTCTCCGCTTCACCCTAAACAGTAGCCCTGTACCCGGCTCCTCCTGTCAGAGCGTCCGACTCTATCAACTCCCACCCTGTGAACGTTTGAACCAAATCCTGCACGTACGGTAAGGATGATAGTGCGGACCCCTCCGACGATCCCGCCTCCTTTGATCTAGTAAAGGTTGGGTACTCTTCTCGGACTTCTGGGATGGTAAGATGGTCCAATGACAGACAGCGGCTGGCAATGGTGTAGACAAGGAAGGCGGTAGGTCCAATGAACAACTAAGCATGAATGTGTCTTCGTGCAAGCGCATCAACTTATGCGGGTGGGCGAGCGCGGGCACTCGAGTAACAATGGTAACTCACGCACCCCAAGACAGTCTCTGCACAGGCACGTCATTAAACTATCTTCGGCGGATCGCTTCTCGAGCAGTGTGTTCAGGACGTGATCTCATACTTGGGGGGAAAATGCATAAACGAGTACTTCTATCTGGATTCCTGGAAAACACGAAAAAAGCGAGTCACTGGCCAATACCATCGCTTGTACATCCGTGGTTGTTGTTTCTCCGCTAGCTGGTATCGACATATAAGTCGGCATAAAAGTGGCGGCGAGTCATGATGTGTGATCGCTCAGTGAATTGACAGGACCCACAACCACTACGGCAGGTTGAATCTCACCTGCTGCTCTGAGAACGCACATGAAATGCGCGAACTGCCGCACAGGGGGTGAAAATGACGGCAACACAAACCCCTGGAGCTGTAGACTGTTAGTAATCCGGGTTCGTAGCTGGTCTCCGGCAATGTTCTGTAGCGCAAGCGCAAGCGAAAAACTCACCTCGCCAACGAAATTCTCAGGAACTCATGTCAGCTCCCATCAGTTGGGGCATCCATCATCGCCACCAGAATGAAAGGAAGTGACCCACCCTAAAGGCTACCTACAAGGAAGGATACAATAACGAGAGCGTCCAAGGAGGGTACACGCTAGTGAAATTAGTTTCTACGAACGAATTGGACACTCAAACGGCGGATAGACCTGTGTCCTGAGTTTTGAGTTTGGACTTGGTGTCGACCTCAAACCAAATAAAGACATAGCAAGCACAGGTGACCACTGCAGACGGGCTAGGGGTTGTTTGGTCGCAGACTTAACATGACAGGAATACCAATGGGAGACTTAGCTATGTCCTTAGTAGTTGCCCCTCCCTCACAAGGTTAGTGGATTAGTGGGACGAGTGGTCACGTAGTAGGGAACATGTGCAACTACCGTGACATGCACTGACGTCTGTCATGACTTTCTACTTTCTATTTTCCTCTCTTGTATTCCCCTCCAGGTTCGACACCTGAGCTTGGCGGGATTCCTCTGTTGCTGCCCGCTGACCGTCGAGGGCACAGCAATTACTCTGGAGCGAGCTTCCGATCGAGGACTGTTATGCGGGGTTGTGGCGGAAAGTTCTCGCTCGATCCACTACTCTGGTCGTCTGGAAAGTTTGCTGATAGCAAAGAATGCAGATGAGTCAGCTGCTCTGCCTTCATCGACATCTTTGGTACGTGGGTAGGTTGTGGGTAGGTGGAGTTTGAATCTTTGATGCGCATACTTACCAAGGAGGATGAGGGCGCCAGTTTCGCTTAGCACCTGATATGTACTACTGAACCGAAAATGAAGCTCGGGACGATTCACCCGGACCCGCTGGTGCATGTACCTGGCAACCTTTGAACGCCCATGTAGCGGGTCAATCAGCCATAAGCACACTTTTACGCCCACTGGTGCAAGGTTCAACTTCCGTGCGTATCAAGCGTGACGGAACCCCTTCGGGGGCTCCGAAGATACGGTCGTGAGGAGTCCAAGAGGTATTAAACTCGTTTTTCCAGACCACCGTGTGTACGTTCAGAAGCGGAAATAACAAATCTGTGTTCCTGCTCGACCAACAGTCGCGATAGTACCTCATTTGTGTGGCACCTTACAACACAAGGGGTAAATTCTCGGAATGCATTGCCAACTTGGTGTTCGCTCTGAAATCAGTGCGCACGTATACTCTTTCATGACTATTCCCTTGGCCTCTGGGTTACTTGTTTCTGGAGTTACCATGGCAGTGTTTTTTTACCGTCCACCATCGCGGAGTTGAGCTGCGTCGGGTCTTGCGGTCGCGAAAGCGCCCGCTCTTTCGGTGTGCTTCAGATGACCTCACCCGCTGATTGCGGAACATGACACCGCAGTTATCACCGACCTCGATGCCATGCCAGACGCCATACAGACTTTGATGAAAATGAAAGTCACGCATGCTAAGGTCGTAAGAAGAAAGTCTAATATGTCATTCAGTGGGCATGTCGATCCTGCATTTCTGTGTACTCTGCTAAGCACCGTAATACTCGTGTCCTCTTGATTTAGAAAAGTGCGGTGTTACAGTAGCGCATCGGTGATCATACCAATCTGCGCCTCCATTCCATATACACAGGGTCTCCTCCAGTGACTTGACAGGTCCCTGCTCCATTGGAATATCCGTTAGGCTATTTAGGGTCGTTTAGTACGCCCGAATTGCCCGCATGTTCTCTAACCTTAGCATGACATCAACGCTTAACGTCCAAGGCAGTAAGTAAACTCCATAAATGAGTTCAATGTGCCAGGTCCGACGACGGGCAGTTCGGACGTTATTGGGACTCCCATTAACCGATCGACAGTCATCATGGCCGGAACATGGACTGATGATGCAACCGATTCCGACGCAAGTTCCGCCCAGCCCCCAAGGGGAAGAAGAGTCAAGCCGATGTTCTGGAATTGTAGCTGCCAGTGAAAGTTCCCAGTGCGCCGTCCCTTGACACGTTTTATCACGAGGGCAGCCATATATCATATGTTGCGCCTCCGGTGTTCATTTACGTCCCCATGTTCTCTACATCTGAACATTTTGGACATCAACCGAGTGCTTTGCCACCACCGAAAACAATATTACGATAGGGAAGGTTTACTGCTGGAAGTGGCGCCAAAATATTCTCAAGCCAATTGAGGTGCGCACCTGGGATAACAATTGACTGCAACTTCACAGCTACACGTCTAGAAGAGGGTTTTGGACCGAAAGTCTGTTGTCCAACACAACCTGTCGGAAGGTGAGCGCATCAAATGGGGATCTTTCTTTACTCCCATGGTCCAGAACGACGACTTCTCCTTATCTCGCCTCACCGAGACACGTTACGCTATGTTTCAAAACTCGTCATCCAAACGAACACAATCACTACATACGAAACCAGATATGTAGTCATCAATTCCAGTGCATTGACAATAATCCGCAAAGGTAGGTCTTCGTGATTGCAAAGTACGTGGAAGACGTTCCACCATTTTATTTGCGGTAACCCTGCAACAATGTATAAGGCATCGTCGTTGACTTTGCTAATGGTCCAGGTGCATCCCGCAGCTACTCGTGGACCCGAATATGTGCGGGGCGGGTGGTGGACCGGGCAAATACAATGCGACTGATTATTCGCCCCGGACCTTCCTAGAGACCCAAGTCTGATTCCTTGGTATCCATCGAACCCCAGGTTCCGTCCCGGTTCTCTGGCACTCCAACGGTCTGGGTCCGCGCCGTCCGCCCGACGTGGATATGATACGCCTCCGCCACAATCCGAATGCGACATTCGAATCTCGTTCGTTTGGGGCGCCGCCGCAAATACCGTCTCGTGACCCAACGTTGATTCCCGGACCACCAAAGTCACGCGGAAAGGTTGCACAGGGCCCAAACAGGAGGTAGTACCGACGCATCGGCATCAGTGTCAGAATGTATTGCCAGGGGCTGGGAATTCCGAACGACAACTCCACAGGAACCTTGGGCTGCGAGAGAAACAATGCATAGCTGTGCATAGCCCACATCAGAACACTTCAGCAAGTTAACGCGATGGTAAGGCTAATTAATAAGGAAGGCAGCGGACCCACATCCACAAATTCTCGAAACCATGTCAACAAAGCGGTCTGATCTCCATTTGGATTACCACTACCAGGCAAACGTTTCGGGAGAGAAGGGGTGGTATTCAAATGTGTTCGTCTGGGCTATTCAACTGCTAGATCCGCGTCATCCAAGTATGTTAATTTGTCATCGTACCATTGATCAAGCACTTATGGCATGATGGCACAAAATGAGATAATTATACCTGATGATATCTTGATACTTACTCCCCTTGCCGTCAGTATTGTTGGAGATGATGACTGGTTAACCTCCACATCGTCCGAAGGTGGAACTAATACATGAAAACGGCCCCGCCTGCCCCTCCGTGACTTACATATGAGTACAGAACAGTAAGAATTCCTCCAGAACATTCTTTTGGGCATTCGTTCCCCGCGATACTCCGCTCCTGATCCCAAGCTAGCCTGGCGGCGAACGTCGGGAGGAAGAACGGTAATCTCAGGAGCCTGCATACGTGTGTTACAGGGCGCCCGAGTCTGTGGACTTCGAAATTCGGGAAGGTATTTGTGGGGCGACGCCGAAGACGGCCCGCACTCCCTGCATCCGAATCAATTTTATCCGAAAGTACAGTGTGGGGTAGTACCGTACGTATACTTATTGTGTCGTATGCCCATTTCTCTAGGTCAGTTATGCATCCAACCGCTTCATTGATCATCCTTTATTACATACGTACCTAACGAAGCCCGCTGCTCGGTTCCGATGTTAGAACTTACGGATTGTGAAACGAATGCCTCGATATATAGTGGTTAATTGCGGCGCATATCAGATACCACTATCAATGTACTAGAAGTGGGAAGCACTTGATGAACATGGACAGCCTACCGCAGCTGGTTAAATATAATACGGTGGACGATCCGACCGATTGTCTGCAAAGAAGTCAGAATCAGACAAAACCATTTTGGAAAAAAAAAACTCACGAACTTCAAACGAGCAGCGATAGTGTCACACCTATTCGTGCACAGTAGCGACATGCCCAGCCATTCCCTTTCCATAGCATATTCTACGGTGAATGCGCACGGTGGTGCGTCATTATGTGATCACTGACCGACAACCGGAAGCAAGAGGACGTCGTGCTGCGCAGTGATCTTAAGGATATGGGACAAACGATCCACACTGTCGGAGTAACTCAGCGAGGTTATCTCTTGTTGGGTTGCGTGGAATTCAAACGAGCGACCTGACTTCGGGACGAGCGGATGATAAGGCAGCGCCACTGACCATATCTGGCTACTTACTTTCTGATGGCGGTCGGGGAGGGATCGTCGTGAGTAATAAAGTAGAGATTTGGGATTCTTCCTGCGCGAAGTGAGAGTGGCAGTAGCTCGGCGGCGCATCGGATAAGTACTGATTAACGTGTATTGAATAACGTTGCTTACTGACTCGTCCACAGTCCGCAGCGCTTGCATACCCACGATGAGCGCGTAGGTCTTCCATCCATGGTGTGCACCAGTAGTTACGAACCCGTACCTACGACCCTAAAGCACGGCATGCGGCCAGCGCCGGACTCAAATACACCTGTGAGGCACCTTGCGTCCTATTGCTGCACAGCACCTAGAATGCAGGAGAACACACCATGCAGGTGCGCTAAGTTAATTAAATAAGCGTATAAGATATCAAAGGGAGGCAATAGGATAGGTACTTATCATCCGGTTAACCATTAACCTAACCCTTGTCATCTGGCGCAGTCCACGCGTCTCATGCGCAACAGCCAAATCCATGGCTTGTGGTGATAAACCTATCATTTGCACCACTCGAATAAACCATACCCTGTCGGGAAGTTATCGCGTTCCGCCTCCTTATGGTATGTGGAGTGATAAAAGAGCGAAAACAGAAGGCAGAAAGAAGGGCTACCAGCTAACCGTTAACTTAATATGCACAGCAAGGGCCAGCGTAAAATCGAGAACGAGTATTTGTTCAGGGTATTCTCGCTGTTGTGACCACGATGCACGGTGATGCACGAACGACACACGTGTTAGGGTCCCACTCGACGGACGGATCAGGCATCGAAAACCGTTGCGACCGGGTAAGGTTGGTCCGGGTTCCAGTCGACTGTTTAATGGGGGTTTGCTTGAATTGTTATGAGTGGAAACGCACCGCAGTCTCGATGTTCATGCGATTCGTGATCGTGATTCACCGGCTCACCACGTCAACGGCTGCTATCGAGATCAATCCCTTGGGAAACGGAGCCATCGCGAAGTTCAGTGTAGTACATCGCGTGAATGTCATCGCGGTCTCTCTGACCTGAAAGCAAGGCACAAACTCATCGCGTTTTCTCGTATATCACAGAAACATTGTAACGAGGCACTGTCGTTCTTCGCGAGAAAAGGCTGTGCTGACTCGAAGGCATGTCAACCACCAAGACAGTCGGCGGCACGCCCTTGCCCTAATCTTCCTCCCATCCATCTGGTGGGCAATCTAGGATGGATGAGTGCGAAATAAGAGAGACCCTGACAAATGGTCATCGATACATCTGGTTCAGAGGAGCTTTCTCAACTCAGCTCGGGGCCTGAACTTGAAAATCCAGCCTAAGCAAAGCGCGACAAACATTTTTTCAAGCCAACAAATAGCACAGAATACAGTGCGACATCGTGCATGGGACCGTCTTACAGAAACAAGCCTAAAATTCTCTGAAAGTAACCTTCACACTTTGCGCTTGCCTGTGACAACTCATCCACTAGCCCCTCCGGGTGTGCTGACACGGAAACCAGGTCTCCCGGCGTCGCCTCTCCGGCGGCACTCCGCAAACCCCTCAAAGCCCTTAAACGCTCAGCATGATACTCCCTCTCTCTGCCCTCTCTTTTCATCTTGTAGTAAATGTGTACCGCGAGCCACACGGTAAGCATTACTAAGGCGCCGTTGGCAGACATCTCGATAGTGTTTGCGATCTTCTGGACATCCCCTCTCAGACCCACCACCAAGTGCGCAGCCACTTGCTCAAGTTCACCAATGCGCCAATCGATCCTGTCAATGCCCTGTCGAAGTATGGGTTCAATCCCTCTGATGATCCTGCCCTCGTTCACTGACAAAAATCCCATCGTCAACTCAGTAAAGATCCGATAACCGATGTCTGGGTCCAGGGCTGAGTTCTATCGATGAAAGGGGACACATTAATCTTACCAGAGGGGACTATCCCAAGTGCTGTCTTGGAGGAGGACTGGGCCGAATGCCCTGATGGTGTGAGCTCAGTATATATCCAACCATACAGCATGGAATCCTCGAGGAGCGCAGCAATATTGGGCGTTAGACCACTCGCCTCACTTTGTCCAACGTGGGTAAATGGGGGTGTAAATGCCTTAGGAAAGGTTCTGGACGTTGTTCTGGGCCCTACTTTGGATGAGTTGGCGGTGAATTAAGGACACCGTTACAGTTTCTTGATCGACCTCGCGGCAACATGCACGGTGGGTAGCCAACATCTATTCACAAAATATGCATTCTAGTTCATCTAACCTTGTGGGTAGACCATCTTCTCTATGCTGAGTTCCATCGTTTTATCACATACAGATGAGCAACTACAATCATCTGGACAGTTGATAAGGGTTGGCTCCCCGACAGTGACTTTCAAGCCGTCTTGAGGCTTTTTTTTTTGCAACCTTGTAAAGTTTTGGCTTCACCTGTTCGATGACCATTTTGACACCGATGCCTGATTTGAGTATGATGAACCCTGTTACCCTGCAGATACCGTCACATTTGTGTGTTCATCTTTATCAGAGTACCAATGCCAGCGTGCTTCAAATTACTGTAAGAGCATGTAACTGTCTACGGCTGGACAACCGGAGACCGGGTCCTCGGTGACGGGAAGGCGGTTTTCCAGCAAAAATCATGGGCAGACCAACTCCAAAGCGCTACCGTTTTCCTGGCCATGGCACGACGTCAGTGACGCCCTCCAACCCGGGATGTTGCAATAGAGCGGATCAAGTACTTGTGTGCTGCTGTGGAACCTTGGTTCCTCTCAAACTCTCAGCCGGATCCGCCATCGTAGCGTAGCTTACATAGAAGCATCCGTTGACCAGCTCCACTGCCAGTCAACTGACGGATGTTTCCGAGACGATAGTACCAGTTAGCCCTAATAATATTGCTGTCCTGCGCCGAATTAGAACCAACGCCTAGCAACAACAATCCCGCAAGGCTATACTTGTGCCGCGTTGGAAACCAAGTGACCCGTGACAGGCTGCAAGGTTTGCTGTGGACCCATAATAACTTTTGAAGCGGCGTACGCTTTCACCACTCCGAACATTCACAACGTGCATGCAATTAGTGGCCGGTTCTTCCAACGTTTGTGATGCACGGTGAGCGAGTCCGTTAGTGCTATCTGGACCTCTTTTCACACATGTTGAGATATGTATAGTGGACATACACTGGGTGTGTCCGAGTATGAATGACATCAAGGGGGAGCTTGCCCGTCTGCATGGCTCGATCATGATGCCGCTGTCGTCCGAGTCGTTCCCCTATTTCACTGCTGAAATGAAGAAGCCGGGTTTCGGCCTTAGACTCTTCGGAGTGCTCCAAAGCAGATGTGCACACGCAAGATTCCGAGCCGGAGGTGCAAATAGTTTCTTCTCTCGCCGTCACCTAATATAATTTTATTATAGGGCGTAACTCCTGAACGTGTGTGATAGTGGTGCTGTTCCAGCAGGTAGCCCGCAGCAGTTCTTGCTGTAAGTTTCATCATGAAATCGGCAGACACTCTGATACCTAAAAATTTCCTAGCACGCCCCGTGGCTCGCACTTGCCTACAACGTCCAGGTCGCTGCCTCGTGCCCTACCATGAGTGCCACAGTATCGCCTCGCCTGCATTCCGCTCTTCCGAGTCTCACTTTCCCTGCACATCTGATCACCTGCATTATAGTGCATTACAGCCGACATAATTGAAATGGACGTCCCGTTGCTAGGCCACGAAAGGATCACCTCCCCGAAGTTCCTCCGTCCGTTCATTCTCCTTCCTGATAAGCCCGATTTTGTGGGCGGGCGCGCGTATATTGCAAGACTCAGGATTCAGATCATTCTTTTTTCCCTATATTTATCAGAGATAGCGACGTCATAACCCGAAGCCAATCGCGTTCTGGTTAGTGTGTTTTTTCTGCCTAAGGAATTTCCCATCGTCTGCCTTTGGGTGGAGAGTTGCTGCGGCGATGGGCAAATGAATTGGAGGGTGTCACTAACCGTCTATCCCATCTTTGCGACTTCATCAAGTATTGACGACGATCTCCACTCCGCTTCCTCGCAACCTTGTCCCTCCGCTATACTCATTCCTAGGATATTTTCATTGGAATCTTACTCCACTTCCCCACTCCCTCTTCCACGGTCTCATTTCCAGCTCCTCCCTCGGATATCTTTGATATCTCGCTTCATAAATGGGGTGTATGTAAGAGTCCAGACTCTTGCCTAGCCGGGAGACCCCATTACTCGCCTCGCGGCCGTGCTTAATGAGTGACATGCGTTGTATGTTCAACGCATGTACACTCATGCCCGTACGCTCGGGGGTAGACGGGGGAAGAGGGGAAGTGAGAAACAAGCGTTGACTCGGTGACAAGCCGATTCAACGATACAGTACGTGATGTACAGGAGATATCTCACGTTGGTGTATAACGGGACTCGCGTCATGCATGAAGCGTAGCTTCTTTTTTTTTCCAGTGCTGGTGGATACGGCAACTCGCCCTTCCGCCGACGTTTCAACTACAACAACAGAGAATGTTGGTATTGGTATAGGTTATGTAAAGGGTTGTCAGTCCGATATGAGACCTTTCATGGATGCGTTCACAATTCGCAGATCCCTTGTCAACGTATAAGGTGAACTTCTGGGGCACTGAACTAACGTGATTGAGCTCATCTTGCATGCGCTTCGAATGTGTTGTATCAATTTCTAGCTTCCCTCCTTGATGTAGGTCTCACGGAGTGTGAAATCGAGTGATATGACGATTATCTGGATGTATCGTGATGATTCTCTTCCGTGCATGCGAAACGGACATGAGAAAAACACAGCACGCACGCACAGCTAAGAGTCAAGATTTGAGTATACGAAATTTTTGAGCACCCTCGCTCCATTCCATATCCAAGTATGTCTAATTCGCCCCAAGAGTTGGAGTAACCCGCGCGCGCGCGCTTGGTGCGTTTATGCCAAGCCTGGCAAGATGGGCCCGCCAGAACGTCTCACTGGGCGCTGAACGTTCGAACTCTCAGGGATCCCATGGTTTTATATAACGCTTTTTAATATCGTTTAACTATCCGTGCAGGGGCGTGTGGTTAGAGTGCCTGTTAGTTGTCAGTCCCGTCATTAAGATATTGCAATTGAATGGACGATAACAGTACTGTGATTCTGGTGTTGGTGCCCGTGTCAGATCCGGGGGGGCCCATCACGAGAAGGTATCTGTGCGGTACTCGGCTTGTCACTCGTCCAAATTTGTAGACATCCTAGTCCCACGATTTTACGCCAAGCCATGCTAGTCATGCATGGATTGCGAGAGACTGAAGCTTATACTGGCAGTTGGAGCGATGACCGCCGGTGAGTTCAAAGTTTGCACTTGACTTATCCATACCTGCCATCCACGTTGGCGAACCTGACATTTCACTCACCCGATGCCATAACCTTCAAGGCCTGGCGTTCCTGCTTTGTTCATAAAGAGAACAGTGTGGTTTCCAGGAGTCAGTTGACAGTATGCACAACTGGTTCGGGAGCTATGTATTGCAATAATAATGTCCGTTAAGTGCTAGGGGTTGTTTTTCCTCTTAACCAAATACTCCCGATGGCGTACGTTCACCTACGTTCTCTGACATTCGAATTCGCGTTTTCCATCATGGCATCATCATAACACTGCAGTCGTTCCCATGGTACGGGCGCCTCCGTCAGTCTTCTGACTCCTCTCCTTGCCCCATTCAATGCGCCACTGGGGGAGAATTCTAATGGTTCCGTGCGCCGCTATGTTATATTTTGCTAGATTTGTCTTTCAGTTTTTTATTACTCCCACTGGGAAGGTGTGCGCCGCCTTTTCGTTCTCCGTCTCACATCAAGTTCGCTGAGAATGGAGAAACTGATGACAGTTCTGATACTTTGGTAGGTCCGTCGGATCTCTTCGCGGGAGGGGGGTATTCAGTGACAATTGCGTCCGGTTCAAACGTCCCCTCCCCTTCAGCACCGCCATCCGATCTCTTGTGCTGACTAGAAGTTAGCCGACTCGAACGGATGCCAGGAAGGCATGAGTATCAGCGATTCGGTCGTGACGATACCAGACTAAATACAGATCATACATCATGCGTCAATGAGCGATGTGATCGTATTTATGTAGATCATTTTTATGGACCTGGCCGAGGGTACATCCGTCTGATCTCCACCCGATACCCACGCAAACAGCGGGAATCCCGTTCGTCGCTCGCTCGCATACGTACACGTGCGCGCCGGGATGCCCAGTGACCGGCGTACACGACATGCTCGGCTACCGAGAGAGAGAGATAGAGAGATAGACAGTTAATGAAATAAGTGGAGCGATTTTGATATGAACGAACCCCTGAAGTCGGCCTGTGGTGATGCCTGCACCGTGGCGACTCTTCGTGTGTTATGATGTCGATACAGGCTGATATGATGCGATGGTTATCGCTATTCTGGAGGAATCAGTGACAGGGCGTTGCGGTAGCTACGGAAATTCCTTTTCGCTACTTATCCTTATCGCAGGAGGATATTGATGCCAACATGAGAGTTATATTATTTTACACTTGTCGTTTTTGAGTTTGACTTATTAGCAGCCTTGGAATTCGATCCTTGGGTAGGTGGATTTCCGGTTGGAGAGTGCGTTAAACCTGATGTATAAAGAGTTTGCTTATCGCATGATCCGTACAGCTTGGACAGCACGTTGCCCTCTCACGCAAGCTAGGCCCAAACACGATGTTTAGTTGAAGACCTAGACACCAGGACCCTTGATGGAACCACACACCCACTATCATGACGTTATTCACGACCTTTCCAAGGAGGTGTATAGTGGGCCCACCGGGGGCTCAATATCAATATCTCCTAGGCCAGCGCTACATACTGCCTCATGACAAACTAGAGATATGTAAACCCATCATAATGTGCTGCGGTCATGATTTAGGGGGTCCTTGGGTGCCACCAAGGGTACTTAATATTCGGGATATACATATCTGGGCTGGCCGGCGGGAATCGGTGGTTCAGGGAAAGCGAAAAAGAAGTGCCTTTGCAATCGTCCGCCTTCTCCCTCAACCCACCGACGGAGTGCCGAGTGTCATGGGCCCGTTTGTTCAACCAGCTTAGGAACTGAACAGTGAACGCTGCGGGAAATGACACTCCAGGGAACTGGATAAGACAGTGAGCGTGTGTGTACTGACACGTCATCGCCCTGCAAGCAGTCGACATCCTAGGAAAACGGACTCCCAGAAAGCGCTTGCCTGAACAGCTGTCAGTCCATAATTCACCACCCTTCAGTTCACCTACCATCAGATCTGGACGTTTCGTGGGGTCGATGTGACCATATGCACGATGCCGTGAACCTTCCAAGGTCCACTTCCTCAGGCTTCAGGTTTCAGCCCTTAATGAAAAGAAAAAAGTCCAGCTTCCCCTGAGTGTCTCGAAGATCCTCCTTCTGTGCTCTATCATCAATTCAGTTAAACACGAGCTGTTACTGCGCGTGACTGGCTTCGGTCGCCATATCGAAGTCAACCCAGTCACGGATAGTCACAACAATACTTCGACGTCCGCAGCACTCGTCATTGTACGTACTGATGATGTAGTATGGTGGATTGGGTGACTGCGTATTCGCATTACCCCTAAGCGCTGACTGGCTGTGGACGACACACGGCATTCACACGTCTCTCTACGGTGACATGCACACAACCCGGTGAATTTCTGAGGTCCTCAGTGGGTTCTTAACAATTCGTCGTCTGCCATTTCACCCTGCGCCACTACATGTCAACAACTTGGGCTGAGCATTAATTGTGATAGCCTATCGTGCGTCCACGCCACCGAAGGATCGTGGTCGTTGGCAGCGGGGAACTTTGGGCCGCGAACGCGGACTACACGTCTAACCCAGTAGGGTGAAATAGCTTCGCCTTGAGAGACCCCCCTGAGGGCCTGGGCCAGGCAGGTATCCATCATATTGCCTCGGGCTCCCACAGAGAACGTGTGAGTTAATGGAGAGTTTCCTGCCTTTCCATGAGCGTTTTGACTTTGAGTTCAAACTTTCTGCAATCCGTGGAGAGGGATGATAAGAGAATGACAGATCGGCAGACTAGGTGGAGGGGTGTCCTGTACACCATCGTGATTGATGAGGAAATATATGATAACGACACCGGGGGGATGTTGAAACTTGACATCATGCCGGCCCTCCATGCCATTTCGCCATGCTGTGTAACATATGCCATCTCGAGCGCTCGAGTAACAGCTGCTATTGAATTCCTCCGTCTGGATCCTCGGACTGGTAGCTCATTCCGGTGACAGGACGGCGATTCTACAGCAGCAGTCTGATGTGTATGTGTATGTTATGCCCCCAAAGTTTCGAGGGAAGTTTGGGACCTACTATAAGGCAGTGCGGAATGCTATCACTACGTACACTGTGGGTGCTGTGGTTTCCGATCTCAGGGCTGCCGCTGGAAATTACTCATGGATTATTGGCATGCACTGGTTGCGTAGTCTCCCGAAGTCTGTTTGGGTTAGATAGTAGTGCTACTCACTCCCAGGCTTGAACTCAAGTCGCCGCAAGTTGCAAGTGATCAAATACGCTCTCATTCGATAAATGCTAGTAGAGAGGTATGGAGAGCAGACGTCTATCTATAAAGGCAAATACCGTCGTAAAAAGGTATAGAGAAGAGAAAGAGGACAAGGAGGAACGAAGCCCTACTCTATGAGTATATGCATGTATATACACGATGATTGCAGTGGTGCATGTGACGTGTCAGACAGAGAAATGAGAGATAAAAAGAGGGAATTCCAATGTGATGAGAAGTGAAGGGGGCTTATATGAGGAAACGAGTGGAGTGATTGCAAAGAGAAAAAAAGTAAAAGTTAACGATCGTGAGTTTCCCCGATGGCCGAGCAAACGTTAAAGAGGGAGTGGCAAGAAGCTTTCTGCGTGCGAGCGAATAGAGGTACAAGGGAGATATGCGATAGAAGAATGTCCCTTTTGGTTGAGCGGCGGCAATAATGAACAAACAACATCAATGACTTATATCTTTTGATACTTGATAACGGTGGAGGGGGGATATGCACGGCGATCTTGCGGGGGAGTGGGAACAGCAAAAAAACGAAGCACGGACGTCATGCGCGGGGAGCAATAACGCGACCATGGATACCACCCCGTCGCTTGGGAGCCATAAAGAGGACAGATGAACCCGTGCTCGACGTTGAACGAGCGGGTGAGGGCGGGCGAGCGCAGTAAACGATCTCTTCTTCTACATAGGACGCCTCGTGCTTCGTCCGGTAGGCTGGGTGGTATTGCGAGTCGGGTGCAATGAAGATGTCACCGTCTTCGTCCCAATCGACGTCGAACGAGCGACAGGAGGGGAATATGACGGGGGTTGGCGTATGGGTCTCGGTTGGCGTAGAAGTCCAGCCACCAACGCGTGTAGGCTTTTTTGCGGGAGGTTTGCGGTTCACGAAGACTGCGGGGCGTGGGGAAGGGGTTTTTTTCGGCTTAAATTCAGACGAAGAGCTGCCCTTCTCAAGGGGAGGGAGGGAATAATAATAACTGTTCTTCACAGCGCCTTCGCGTGGGGCAGTTGATCGGGTGCGGTCGCGATGGGCCCAAGGGGGAACGAAAGCACTGATACCAGTGCCGAAACGGCACTCTTCGGCAGGAGTGACAACCATGGGCTCAGAGAGAAGGGAAGTGAGCGAAGTGCTGGCTTCGCTAGGAGTGGTAGACTTTGCCTGAGAGTATGTGCGAGAGCTGGCGGGGGTGTGAAATGCACGGACTTGGGTTGGAGAGGACACCGAGAGGGTAGGGCGTGGAGTTGCGCCTGCCATGCGTTTAATGAGTTCGGGTTGGTGCTGAGGGAGTGGTTTAGGCGAGCGAACGCTGATGGGGGATGTCGAGGCGCCATCTTGCGAGGGGAGGGCAGGAGCACCTGCAGGATCATCAGGAGGGATGGTTTGCAGCCACTCGCGGATGCGACAGGCAGCAGAGGCAGCGGGAGGCGTTGCCATGATGCGAGAGGACGAAGATGGCTCAGCGAAGGAGAGGCACTCTGCAGAGCAGTATGGGCCCTTCGCGGTGAGGGGATCCTAAGAGAACGTCGTGTCAGGGTGGATATGAGGGCCAGCGGGGAGAAGGGGGACATACGATTCTGCAGCTGCAGGACAAGCACCAGTCGACGTCCATCGTAGTCAGCTTGTTGAGGTTGTCGTTGTTGTAGTCGTCGTCGTCGTCGTCGGTACAGAGGGTGATGAGGAGACGAAGCTTATGTGTCGGACGAAAATGTTTCGAGGCAGGGATTTCCAGCTGAGGCTGCTGTCTTCGCAGGCATTCTTTTAATATACGGATATCCACTCCCTTCCCAGATCTCAGATCGCCTATTTCTTTATTTATTTCCTTTTCATTATGTCGTGGGATTTAGTTATTTATTTATTTTCGTCGACTTTATTTTGGTTTTTTTGACTTGGTCATGAGTCGGGCTATCCCCATTTGGACCCACCTGTCCGATAAGCATACCTTCGGGCGCCGACTCGTCTTTCTCTCTCTCGCATCGGGGGACCGTATTCAGGGTTATTCCGCTCTAGCTCTCTGGTTCTCCCTATGCAAGAAGCACGACAACAAGCAGCAGATTCGAACGCATCCAGATTGGGGGGATGCCATCACAGGAACGACCAGTCTCAACAACACACACAAACAGTGTACCCGGCACCGCTTGGGCGTCATCCTGACATCCGTGCACCCTTCGAGATTCCATCTTGGCAGGAACCCCAGGATCACCCCGACTGACCTCACCCTCTCACCACCTTGTATTTTTTTGTCTTGTAATTTTTTTTCTTTGCCCCTCACACCGACAACCTCCTCTTCCATCTTTTGTTCTCACCCGTTTACCGGGTTGCGTCTCATTACTTCACGTTACTTTATACATGGCTCGCGCTGAGTGTTGTCGTTGTCAACGCAGTCACTCCGACACAGCGACCTGTTGTCCCCCCCATACTTCCACGAAAGGAAGATCCTCCTGCCTTGGGGGGGCTTTCCATATACAGCAATCCGGCTGACCGCCTTCTGCTGCGACCCGCCACATATATTCCTGTGGAGCACACTGACACGCTATGCAACCTCAGCCCTCCCCTTCTTTCTTCGCGTCACGCCATTCGTCTGCACGCACCATAGGTATTTCATGGCGCCCTTCTCCCCGCGCAGCTTTCAGCATGGCACGACATCCCATCCGTATCCCAGTGCTCCGTATTTATGACCCTCCCTGTCAAAGTACTGCATAAGAATTGTCTTTTTTTCCTCTAAGAAAAGGAGGCAATAAAATTCGGATGCGCACTGTGACACACAAGGTTCAGAGGCGCCACTCATCACCTCTCTGTTCCAGCTGCTGTTCCTTGCCAAGCTATTTCGGTACTGAAAGTTTGCCTCTGAAGAACATATTTATCCTATTTTGTATCAAACCTTGCCACGACTAACTTTCTCCTTTCTCCCCCACCTCAATTTGACATCACATCGCGTACCCTCGCGATAACTACTTTTCTCCTTAGTAGGTGTAGCCTATCTGAGCCATGTAAACAGTGGAGAGGGATAGACACCTGATCGTTTTTCCTTCCCCCCCTCCCGTCACGTGTCAAGATAGCCACGTACGATCGACGTAAAACAGGGGAGATAGCGAGTGATGCGAAATATTAGTTGTTTGACAGTTTCTGTATATTTTCTCCGCATTTCATCTAGCAAGATTCGGAAAGAGATCGGCATGACCAAGTCGCTGCTTGGAGTATGGACCCAGTGACCTGATGCCAATATTGCTACCGACAAGCTTTGCTGACATGCTACTAGTATAGTACGTACTTAGGCGCACCGCTGATTCAGCCTTGGACTCGTCGGCGCATGGTATCATACCATTTCTCGATCGCTTCACTGCGTTATCTCCAGCTCGTCGCCGATCTCCGCCAAAGTTCTGACCTATAATGCATTGCATGATCGTCCAGTCATGCCTCAATAAGAACACTTCATCATTGTCACCTCGATCGAGTTAGCCACTCTTCGTGATTCAAACTGGCGAGCGCTGAGCGCTGTTCCATATGGATAGCTTAAAGCCATTCGGCCGAGTGCACGTCGCATTTGCGGAACCGCTCAGATCAGCAAGGCGTTCTTTTCTCCGACGTGGGGGCTGTGGACAAGTTCTCGTCAGATCAGTGTTTAACTGCGTCGGTTACTCGCTCACGAGGTGGGAATCTGAGTGATGGCGGCTCCGAGCCACTTCTTAGCTCCTTCCGTCTAAATTTTACTTTTTACTCTACCCTTGCCTCAGGCACTTCAGCTTATGCTACACAAAGGTTGTCTGACATATGTCGATTCCGCGGGAAAAACGCAAAAAATGAAGACAAATTTTTGTTCGTGGTGTGCACGGCCACAATTTTGTGGTTCCGCGGTTAGGAACTTCGGAGTTAGTGGCTTTTATCTGCGAGTCAGACAACGTACGTCACGCTACCTGCTCCTGAATGGTGGCTCAATTCTTATAAGTAAGGACTCGGAGGCGAGTTGAACGTTGAGCGACGGTGGCTGTATGTGTATGTATGTCAGACAAACGTTTCCTTGACTCACCTCCAATTGTATCATAGTGCCTGGGTCGCAGCCATGACCGGCAAACAGCAGCCCGCGGTGGCAACCAACCTTGGAGATCCCTTGTAATGAGAACCTGTTTCAGTCGAATAGGATTGAGGTACCGCGGAGTGGGGTGACAACGCAGTCAAGTTGGCTGTCGCTACGAGGGCACTTACCAACCGCTACCCCAACCCCCAGTCTCTCCCTCGCTTCGTGTCATCGGGAGGGACCTGTTGATGCCCAAGTGGCTCCCTTCTCGCTGACTGTGGTCGACGTGTTACAACGCAAGGCATTCTGCATTCCTTCTGGCACTGTGTCGTCGCTCTGTATCATGACCTGCACAGCCACGGTATTCACGGGTAGTAAGCAGCTGACAGTGGGGTCACTGTTAATAATCTGTTACCACACACGTGCAACGATCACCTTGGAACGTTGACGTATTTTCGACGACATATTCGATCACACTCTATCACACTCCGAGGACCAGGGCAATTCTGATAGACTTGTTATTTATTAGACTTGTCAAGATCCGTCAGCAGCCCAATAATTCGTGTCATGGGAGCTGATGCGGACAAGGTACGTGGCCGGTGCCACAGGCATCCATGATCGATGATCCGCGGACTGACAGAGACAAGCGATCAGGTGAACTTCTATAAGTCAATGGTGAGTATCTATCATCCGGGTCTCGTTAGATACGCAGGTCCCTTAATCATCAGCGCTGCTCAGCGCTCACTACATTCGCTATATGGATGACCCAATTATCAGCCCTTACTCTAAAAGTTTTTCCCGGCTCGTCGATCAATGGAAATAGAGATCAGAAAGAGATTCAGATGGGCTTACTCAAGCCTCAGGATTGTACACAGGAAATGAGTACCCGCACAAGTATCAATATGCTGTATCCATGGTGCGATGATCCGATTACCTTTCAGAACACCGACCTCCTGGCCACGTGCGTCTGACCCCATGCAGCGTGGAGATGCGGTATTATGATGGGCCGATGCATACACGGATTCCTGCGTACCCTAATCGTTCTTCCATATCATAATCGCCACGTTCCCTTCCTTGCCAACAGAAACTTCTCCGGTCATACAGCACTCCGGGTCGTTTCATCACGTCAGTGATCACAGATAGTTGGGCCATATGATGAGCCCAGACTCGGAGTCGATCCGTTATATACGCTCTTCCACTTCTTCTCCGAGAACAGCACTCCAACGAGCTGCGCAACTTTCCAACACGGACCGCTCCGTCATGGCAAGAAGAAGCGCGCTTCGCGTACGCCACATCCACGTTGGTGTATCCTACGTGATCGGAACAATAAGTCAGCCAAGTCGTTCTCTCGGTTCGGAGGTGAATATGTGAAAGGTGGGGGAGAATTGTCAGGGAAGGTAAGTGAGTTAGTAACGACTGAATGCCATCGATGAGACGAAATCAATACTTTTCTGTTTATACGTATAAAGAAGTTAACAAATGGAGGTGTGCATATGAAATAACTTCCCAAAGACAGTGCGATAGTAGTCACCGCCTGTCGATGGAAAAGTCGGGCGCCCAATGCACCGCTCATCCAACGTTGCGTGAACGCCAAAAGAAAGTTAGACGATCGTGCCCCCTAGCCACCTTCCGATTCTGGCGGACAATGGCGAACGGGAGCACCATCGCTTCCCATGTCATTCAGAATGCTATGGCTAGTACTCCATATTGGGAGAACAATGGCCTCGAGAGGTATTCCCCTGACACTCGCGCAGTAATCGCAGCAGAGAGTAGGTTCACGTACGCTAATTTCTCTCGTAATGGCCGACGCTTTCTGAGGCAACGGGACTCAGTGACGAACACGGAACGAGTCAAATAGGAGAGGACATGACGGCAGTGTGCGAGTCAGAAAATTGAAAAGGATAAAGAATAAAGAAGCAAGGGAAATTTTCTGAGAAGAAAATGCCGTCGTTCAATTCATTCCGCAGGAGTCATATGTCAGAATGACAAGGATAAGGATCCATTTAACCAAAATGCAAGATTAAACGGGTTCAAGAAGATTCGGTTGCAAGGGGAACAAGGGGCAAATATGAAAGCTTCGAAGGCAGGGTATAGGTATCGGGTATGATTCGCCCAGCCTCATGGCCCCTTTGTTCGCACCTCCTGGTTAGAATGAGGCAGAAAAAACTGATAGATGGACTATGTGGGTAGGGTTGCCAACAGCAGCAGTGGCAAGAGCCGCGACGGCGATCACCTTGCTCAGTTTCCGCAATACCATTCCCACACACCATACCCAAGTCAACTGCGGCTCAACCCGTGTTGCCGTAGGCCGTAAATGAAAAGGAAAGCGGTAACCTCTTACTAGCGCGCGGCCAAACACGAATGACCGCCGCACTGCAGTTGATCAGGAAAGCCATAAAAGGAAGCCTGGCATTACAGGTTTTCAATGACCAAAGGGGTACATCCGAATGAATGAACGGACGGGATATCGCGACACCAGAGGAAAGGGTTGGGACGTCCATGTCATTCACCGCATGTATAGAAGGGTGGTCTCTTCCCCCCCTATGCAGCAAGTTTATCAAGATTCGAGAAGAAATCCACTCATCCTCCCAAATGCAGACACGAAAGAATATGACAGTGAGAAAGGAAAAGGAACGCGGGAAGTAAAGTCAGTGTGTTGGAGGGCGGCCCTAATAGCACCCCCCTCTACTCCGTCCTTCATGAAACCCGTGGACCCTCGCCGCGGTATGGAATACTCCACCCGCGGTACATGAAAAAGGTCAGACTGCCCGAAAGAAACAGAAGCACAACGCCAAGAGGACGCAGAAAACATTTAACCCGGGATCAAAGTCCCGGTCGTCACGCTGGCCCTCCCGCGACGACGGGTCCAGACTGAAGAAGCAACGAGATGATTTCGCAAGAAAAAATAGCAGGTCATATACCAAACAAAGGTCAGCGGTGGAATCGCAACGATGGCGCAAGATAGAAGATATATTGAATAACGATAAAAAAAACAGCACCGTCAACGGGGCGCGAGGAAATGGCCACTTACATCAAGGATATCCCCGAGTTCTGCAGCGCTGGCTCCAACGCCGCGCTGTCCCCTCCTTGCCATTGGAGGATGATATCGCCTATGGCATAGATGGACCACCACGTGTGCGAGGCTGAACGCCATGCGATGATCTTCGGCCGCCTCACATTTGCCCAAGTTCATCGAAGTGCTCTCGTCCCTGGGTATCCGGAGAGCTGGAGAATCCTCAGAGTCTACCAACGTGTCAGCGGTTTCCATTGAGGCATAACAGTTCCCTGGATGGTCAGGGTCATCTTCTGCATCAGACGAGTCGGCGTATGCACTAAGAAGGTCGTTCAGTCCCTGAGGGCGTTTACTTGACCTTTCATCCCCGCGGAACCTGGGCAATGGGTTCTGCGCCCTTGTCACGGTACTCCCTTCCGACGGGTCAAGTTGGAGGTCTGTGCCTCTCACAGATTTTCCACATGAGAAGACCAATACTGAAGATGCTATTACAAGAATATGGGTCGATAAGCATCACGTTTGAAGGACGACGTGTAATGAACACGAACCCGAGCTTGTTCGCATGCCCCAGCCTGCATCTGTGATAGCGGCAGCGGGCAGCGATGATGTTATTGATAAATCGTTCGAGCGGCGGGCTGCCTCGCCGAATAGGTGCGTTGGAGGGATCTTTTTACGTAAGCAGGGCTTTGGTTCGTCTTCGTTCTTTGCTTGAACGTAATGACTAGCATCCATTGATAGCCTCGTACTGTCGGCATCGTGGGCATCATGACTAGGCTTGTCACCTAATGGGTCTGCACGAAGGAAGTAAGAACCAGTCGGCGAGGAGTCGCCGTTATCTCCCACTTGCTCTTCCTCATCTAAATCTCCTTCAAGCTTGCGGCAAAGGTACTCGGTGTATCTCTGCACTCGGACTAGCCTTCGTTTCAAGTCATCGAATGCGCACAAATTTTCACATATTCCGGCCTCGACTTTTTCCAGGAGGCTTAGGAAGCCAGCATCGAGGGCGGACAGGCTAGAGAAGATGGCAACCAGGGTGCAGAACAACCAAAGGAGGTGTGACAGTTTTCCATCCGCGTTCACGAGAAGATCGTGAGCTAAATGGAGCTCTCCGCCGCCATCAGAAATCCTGAATGTAACCTGCCGCGTTGTACCTGGGTTGCAGACGAATCCGTCATCGCGTTCGTCCCAAGCGGCGTCCGTACGCCAAACACGTGCAAGGCAAGAAAATAAGCGGATAAACCGTTCAACAATGTCGTGATCCTCTTCATGCTTCTTCACCAACCCTTCGGGTGCCGAGTGACCTTCCAGCGCCTCATCGCTACTGAAAGGGTCGGGCATCGAGGAGCGATGGTCACCATTAGTGATGTCGTGATCAACACCCGCCGTGCCTGGCTCCATGTCGTTAAGACTGTCATCGTGCACGCCACCGATAAAATTGATGCGATCCGCCGCGTTCCTGGCAAAATGGCTTCCGGCGGTGATCCTGGGTCCCACCGCAGCATGACCCTCGTTGGTGAGGGCAGTCGTTGACCCAAACTCCTTCACACGCAACAACGCGTTTACCGAGAGCGACAGCGGTTCAAATATCAACTTGACGGCATCAAACTCGTTTTCTGGCAACATGAAACCGTAGCGAGTGAGAAGGGTCGCGTTCGATAACGAGCCGTACGTGTTGAACACTTCGCTGTGAGGGGGGACCGATCGAATTGTGCGCATCTCGAGATAGTCGATTTCATCGCCTTGTAGGGGCATGCTTGTTGCAGAGTGTGGTACGCGGGCAGCCAGCCTGTCCTCTCCATCACGATCATGTTTGCACTCGACAAAAGACCCGCATTCCACGCAAACATCGAAGTTACTCTGCGAACCATCAGTTAGCAATCTGCGATCTCAGGCTCAAGTATGGGATGAATGTGCCAAGGATCGCACTGATAACGGGAATCTGGTGTGACGGAACACTCCATTCAAATCATTCCCTTCTCCTTGACCCCCGCTTCATAACCCAAAAAATGGGGCACTGAGGTTCATATCCCCGTAGATTCAAATTACCAAGTGAAATTAAGAAAGAAAGAGCCAAAGGTAGGGACCTACATACCTCCATATGTACATGGTTTTCATTTACGTGGTTGAACCTAGAAGTTTTAGTGGCGACACGTCAATGACTGTCCATGGATAAAGGGCTACACAAGTGGGAGAATGCATTATAAAAAAAGATCCAAGTGAACCATATGGTACAGCCATTATAGTACGATCAAGAGAACATCGTTTTGCATCAGCAACTAGACACAGAAAGCGAACCGCAAACAGCGGAGCCAAAGCGAACGAGGGATAGAAAAGGAGTAACATCTAACTTCCACCTGCCGGTTTGCACGGAAAGAGGACAGTGGATTTAGTCAATAGATATCTACGCCGGCGGCGAGAGTAATAGTACGCCCGGCACCGCTAGAAAAGGGCAATGGTGCAGGCTTAACCTAGGTGAGAAAGGCTGTAGATGGTACCGCCGGCGACCAGAACCCCGACAAGAAAGTAGCACAAAGGCTAGACACGATATGATGATCGTGCTACTGATTTGGGACCACTACTAACGGAGAAAAGCGTTAACGACAGATGTGACCACTTACACATCAGCAATTGGAACCATGGATAGCCCGTGGAACGCATCAACCCAAAATGCACGAGATGACACGAGGGAGTAGGCATGACAAAAACCCAGCAGCGACATTTCCATTTCCTTGAATCCCGGGTCGACCTTTGCACTGGGTTCCTCGCTAGGTAATGTGCTTGCCGATTTCGCTTGCTTTGGGTTGCTAACTGCGCGCAACGTGGGCACCACGACGTCTGCATAATATTGTTGTATCTCGTGCTGAAATGAAGTTACAAATCAGTAAGGTGGGCTTCATGCGCGAATAAAATTTGACAAGCCGTTCCAAGCACCAGAACCTCTGCGAATACATCTACTGCGTAGTGGCGAGATAGGTCAAGTGAAGATAAAGCTCAAAGAAGCCGATTTGTGTCAGAAACCACAAAAGTTTAATACTCCAGAAGGTCAGATAAGGCATCCAAAACCTGCACAGAAGCCAGCGGGAGGAAGGTAAGCGAGCTGGTGTGTCCTGCCACGTACTTGCTGGCATGGAGCACGAGGCGAATATTATTGTGAAGACGGAGACAACTCATGGCACTGGACCATCTGGCGGCAATTTCCCACCCTGGGTATCGGGACAAACGAAAAGGGTCCAACCAGATAGTGACACCTCGAAGTCGGTGTCTCGCACACACCCGTGCCACAATGCTGGTAAGGGCCGAAGAATCTGCGCGTCACTGATCGCATGCTAAGCAGCTGCCAAGCGGTCACAAAGCATGGAACGTGTTCATCCAACCATGCAACGTGGGTATCGCAACACGTTGCATCCTGACCTAGGGTGCAGGGTGACGACTTGGAGCTATCCAGCCGTGTACACAGCACCCAGGGGGACACAGGATTGTTGAAGGCAAGATCATTAATGGATCGACTTCTCCCAAGCACACAACGAAATGCATAAGAAACAGGTTTCAAGGTCACAGAATCAAAAGGTATAAAAATATAAAAATGAAATCACAATTTCAAAAGAGCTTCGCCATCCGTGAGAGCTCTGCTTGATGTTTGCACCGAAAAAGAAGAAGAGATGAGGATATGCGAATCGATTCGCTCACCAGTAAGTCATTCAACTCCCAAACGGCTTCCGTAGCTTGCAACCAGGCTATTGCATTTCGTCCGTCGTACAATCGCTTGCATGAAGCACATGCGCTACCCTGACCAGCATTGCACGTTGCATGGCTTGCACGCTCAAAATCCTCGTTTGCAGTTGAATTTGCCGCAGGATCGCCCCAGAACACGGCGATGTCTACAGTCTCACGAGGCAAGCTCTGGACGTATCCGTACCACCGCGACTCGGGGCCCCTCAAGCTACGAGATCCCAAAAGGGCATTGAATTGTAACACCAGAGTGAGGTACGCAGTAGGGAAAGGAACCCCGATTCACGGACGGAAAGGGTCAAGTTGAATGAGGTGATACATCACACGTCCCGAACGTAGATAGTTCGCACGTTCATGAAATCGGAAAATGGGGATCGGGATTTTCGCAGACAGGGAAGTCGTGAGAGTGGAAGAAAGAAAAAAAAAACAAGCCACGTCGTCAAAACGATTGATGAAACCAAAGACAAAATGCATCCAGAAAAAAAAATTGAATCAGCAGCCAGTGTCATCGCGGAGTAAAACACTTACAGCTCACCGTACAGAGCAAGAGCCAGCGAAAGGTGAGCGCCGTGGCCGTAAGGAACCGGTTCTATTCGTGAGGAGAGGAAGGAGGACCTAACGGATAATACGGCAGTTTTTGGAATGTAAACCACTGATCAAAAATGAACGTTTAGCGTCAGAGTAAATTCGACATCGCTGAAGAAGATCTGAATATAGCGTGTGCACAGTATTGGCAAAAGGGATCCATCCACAAACAAGCAGCCACGTAACCGAAATCATGAAATGCGAACTCACAGGTACATGGCGAGTGAATGCACTGATCGCGTGAGTAGATGCCCAGACCGCGAGCACACGACCGTCCGCAGTTTGAAGGGTTCTCTTCCACGTCGGAGCGCGAACTCCCGGTGAGATGGCCCGGTTCAATGTCGTTGTCGACGACCTGGATTCTTGGATCGATTATGATGCCATTGCCGTCGCACCATGCGAGGAGCGTGGGTACCCTGTCGCCTGGCATCCGGACAAGGGCACTATGCTCAGTACTTGTGCCTTCGCAGCGGGAGTGAGCCGGTGTTCGACTGGCAATTCAATTCGATGTTCCATTCAGTCGACTTCCCGACCAGCGTGGTGGCGTCGACATCCGAGGCATTTCAAACCACGGATAACTACAAAACAGGACTTATCCGAGACTTAGCAACTAACAAAAATAATGCAAGTCTACTCTTTCTTGTCTTTCGGGCTAGTATCCATTGGTGCCGATTGCTTCTCCTTCTCAACCTTCTCCGCCGATGCGAGTTCATTTAGTTCAAGCCGACGGGCATATTCTTGCCCACCCTGATGAAAACACATGCGTGAGTGAGCGGCGAACCGAATTGGAGGAGGTGGCGAGAAGAAAACGGGACGAGGTCCCGACGGGGGGAGATGGCAACCACTCTTTCACCCGCTTCGAAATTGAACTTACCTGCAACACCAAAACTGCACCGAGGATCACCATCATAATAGTGTTACCAGCAGCCAAAATTTTCATTGCCTCGATCCTCTCTGCCCGCGTGTTCGCTTCGGCAGGTGTCACGATAGTGCGCAACGATGGAATCGTCACAGAAAGGTAAACCGCAACTGCAAACACATACGCAGCTAGTTTCGCAGTGATGAGCTAGTAGCGCACGACCTAGCCCATACAACACGTCTCACCGAGGCTTGAGCCGTCGAACAGGACTGCGCTATCGTTCCAAACATGCAACTTCGCAACCAGGCCAAGAATTCCAACGCCTATGAAGCCATGCAAGAGAGCCTATGGAAACATGATAAGTCCCGACGAGAAGATGGGTCGCACGAGCACAACACATACTTTGATTGCAGGCGGAGCATTGAAGAAGGTGGCGTAGAACTGGAAGCCATCTTCGATGATGTCGTCGGTCAATGGCTGATGCAAGATCCGGTAGTCGACAAAGAAGCAAATGAAAAGTACACCTGATTTAAGTCGGCCGACACATGAGTTATATGTGCTCTATCAAGAATCGCGCACCAACTCACCCAAGAAGAAGGAGCAGGAGGCAAGTACTGCGCCTTGTTTAAAACCCATAATCGTACCGTTGTAATAGTGGTAGTCGTTGGACACAAGCGCTCCCTCACTGTCCGATTAAGATGGGTGCGCAAGTGATAGGTGGCGTGTATTTGGGGAGACGTCAAAATCAGGCACCGCCGACAGGCATTCTTGGCCATTTACTTCCGTAGTCCTCCACATTACAATTAATGCGTGCTACGGTGCTCGCATCGACTTCAGTTCAGTCGTGCCCAAACACCATAAGCTACTAGAATTATTTCCAAGAGACGGAAACATAATGGCAGGTATATTTCTATGGCCTGAACTACTTGACGGTCCATCACACGATCTCGCTGCTTTCTCTCACTGAACACCTCTAGATTCTAACGGCAATTTTTCCCACAGAAATACGGACACACGATGGCTAGATCCTTATGTAGGCCCATAAGTTATGCTGTGATATGGCTCTTCAGACAACTTTCTCGACACCAGGCGGAAACTTGTTGTCTCCTTGTCGTCTGACCTGTCATCTTGCGTCAATAACTAATTCAAAACACTGAATTGCCTCTTACTTCATCGAAGATTTTCATCTCCAGCAAGCTTTTGTCGTGTCCCCACAGCTCGCTTTCCACCCTGCCATCTCTTACACATCGCGCCACCTCGTCCGCTTCGAAGTGCATTCCATTCCCTACGTACTCGAATCGCCGCGTTTCCTCCTTTACCACAAATTTCGGGTTTCCCTCTTCGAAGTACTGCACTGTGAACGATCGGGGACAGTATATCGGTGCATGAATAACAATAATGCCACGTTCGTAGCGTATCACCACGCCAGTCTGGTACGCAGCGGCGTTGATGTTGCAGCTGAGGACGGCCTGTGCCGCGAGGGTGTTTGCTGTGGACGATGAGGTAGGAGCGAATGTCACAGTGAAGGATGTGCTGCGATCGACACCAGTCAGCGGCGTCTTCAGCATCGCCCCTGTGATTTGGGAGGGTTTCGATTTCTTGTTGGAGGGGTGTTCATACAGTGCAAGAAGAGCCTTAGCGGCAAAGTGAGATTTCATAAACGTGGGTAGAACGTAAGATGCGTACCCAGATCAGGGGGTAAGGGCCACTTCATTCAAGACTTCAATGAGGTGGCTGAAACAGATAACAATTATTATTAGGGAACGTACAGATCCAACAATGCACCGCCGCCGAGGTAGGGGTCAAGAATTCTGTGAGTCTTTGGCAACTCTAGTTGGAATACAATTAATTTAACCACAGAAAAAGAAACTCGAGAAGTTGACAAACCATGTAATTTGAAGTCAAGTGACAAGTCTGCCTGCAGGGCAACGGGCTCTCCTAGCACGCCACTTTCTGCGATCTTCTTGACCTCCTTCGCAAGTGGTTGGAAGCGAGTCCATAAGGCCTCCATGAAGAAGACACCCTGTTCTTTTGCGGCAGCCAACAGTGACCGCAGTTCAGCAGCATTCGAAGTCACTGGCTTCTCACACAGAACATGCTTCGTTGCCTTGATGGCATCCAACGCATTTTCATAGTGACACGTATGAGGGGTGCCTTTATGTCCGTGGGTCAGAAGTTGGCACGCTTCATCGCTACCCCAAGATCCGACACACCAATGTAAATGGCGTCAACGTCCTTCGATTACCATCATGAGCAGTGCATCTCAAGATGGATGCTGTGGCGAGATAACACACATACCTCATCTGTGTAAACTTCTGCGTAGCTGCCATATGCTTTGATCGACTCATCACCATTGACATATTTGTGGACGAAGTCCTCTGCGGTGGCGAGACTCCTGGACCCCACAGCAGTCACCTTGTGCACCACATCATAGACGCTTCGACTGGCAAGAATCATAAGTCGAGACAATTAGATTCCAATGCAGTACATATGCACTCACGTCTTTGGATCCACGAGCAGATCCTATAGGAGGTGAGTCGTAAAACCGCACCACCCATAACATAGGGGTGACATACATGGACGAAGGATCTAGCGATGTTTCCAGTCGAGATGATTCCCCAGCGGAGCACGAATGGTTGAGTCGATGTCATGAGCTTAAAGGTATGTCGAAGAGATGAATCCTAGTTGTTTCTCAAGGAGGATCCTCTAGGCATGGTGTGTGGGACAGCTTGCTGTTATTCTTTAGTGTTGGGCGCAAGATTAGATAAGATCACTCGCTATCTGTGACCATTGTGCTCGAATGAGAATCGAGATCTGTTAAGACACAATGTCGAACGACTGTGGTCCCGGGCAGGATGTCCAGTCTAACTTGAAATCCGTCCTTATCCTCCTCTTTGAAGAGTCAGATGCAATCCAGACTCTCGTCCCAGAGCTCCTCGCTTCGCTTGGCAGCGACATCACTCTTACACAACCTTCTCATTTTCACAAAATCATAGATGAATCTATCCACCTGATTCATGGCTGGAGTCCAGATCTCCAAGCCCACTTCATCGCGGGTCACCCACGGATTGGTGAGACCAGGAATCTTTCCGTGCTGAGCTCAAAAGAGCAGAGTGGAGGGACGAGTGCTGCCGCGCCCACACCTCCAGAGGTGCTCCTCCGCCTCCAGCATCTGAATGCCTGTTACGAGCACGTTTATCCAGGTCTCCGGTATATCACCTTTGTCAATGGAAGGAGTAGAGCGGTCATCGCGGAGGAAATGGAAGATAAACTTGGCATCAGCCATTCCCTGTTGCCAGATCAACCACCTGTGGAGAGCTTGGTTCCTGTCGAGGCGAATAGCCAACCTTGGCTCACGGAGTTACATCGGGCAGTGGAGGATGTTGGCCGTATCGCCCAAAGTCGGTTGGAGAAGATAGAACGCGAAGGGCTCTTACAGCTTCGGGAATGATGGCAGCAGTGGGTGCTAAGGAGCCAGTTCCGGGGAACTCGCAAAACTGATTCTGAGATATGCATTTCCGGAGTGACGGTCCTGGCAAAGCGTACTGTACAGTGAGGGTTCGGTACATACCCGATTTAACGTCCACGGCTTATCCACAGCTATGTACACGTGCAAGAAGGAAGGTGATCAAAGACTCTGAAGGCCAAAACAGTATGAACGGGGTATTGGTAACAAAAAATACAACAAAGGACGAATATTAAACTCCAGAATTTGGAAATAAATACCGCTGAATCTCGAGACGCGAAGCTATCACTTGGAGGATTTCGTTTTCTCTCGCAAAAGTGCCTTGCGCTACCGGGATTAAGAAATCAGCCCACTCGGTGGAGAACAGAAACGTTCTACCTTGAGGACCTCTTGCCTCCGGATCTCCCATTCTGGATTTCTGTCGCGAAGTTCCTGGTAGAATTGTTCGACCATTGCCTCGTGTTTTGCCTTTTCCTCTTTGGCCTTTTGGAGGCTGTCATACCAATCCTGTCGCGCCTTTATGCGAGCCTCGCTTTGTTCGCGTAGTTGGCGAGCCCAAGTTTCGCGTTCTTGATTCCGTCTCTCGCGTTCGCCGTCCCACATTTTCAGGTTTATCGTAGCACGAGTTATACGTTCATCATAGGCCTGCGTTATATCATCCAGCACTGTTGCTCATCGGGGCAATAGGTTAGATCGCGTACCTTGCGTTTGATGGGATCGCTTAATACCTCGAACGCGTCACAGACCTGTGGAAGTTCGGCATGAGAGCAGGGCAACAATTCAACTGTTACTGGTACCATACATTTCTGAACTTCCCCTCGGCGGCGCGTCTCTGGCGCTCTGTAGCGGTTGGCTCCAGTTTGTCGGGATGCGTTTCGAGGGCTTTCAGTTTGTACGCCTTTCTCACTAAAAGGGGAGACGATGCAAGAACACTGGTTGCTAAGAGAGAAGGTTCTTATTAGAAGGCCGAAGAACGAACCATCTTCTGTTGTTGCATCTGGTGTGACCCCAAGGACGTCGTACAGCGTCAATCCAACGGCCATTGACAAGCCAAGAATCCTTGTTGGGCGCAATCGATGCAGAGACACTTTGATATTGATATTTTACAAAAGAAACCGGGTTTCGCTGTTTGTTCGGAAGGAAGGCGTCGGGGAAAAGAGCGCTGATAAGTTGGCTGTAGTCAAATTGTCGCCGTCCGTCCAAAACGAACCAACGCGGGTATCGTATGCGTCACGTGACCGTACCACTATCTTTGTGGGTTTACGTTTCCTTCCTAGACTCCTCATTCACCTTATTGTACCTGTGCTTGTTTTCGCGAAGTAGTTTTACCTGAGCTACTTGTTAGCATAGAAGGCCAGATAAAGTCAAAGTCAAAGTGAGTACACTCAAGTCACACGTTCAAGCCGCTTGCCAGTGGGCATGTCATGAGTAGGTAGACGGTAGACTGACACTATCCAGGACTCAAGGATCAATCGATCCACAGACCGGGACTAGTATGAGCGCGCACACTGCCACGTACGCGTTCTATATATAATGCCGCCTGATGGGCTGACACCATACCTTTTCATCCCTTAGTAACGGTATGATATAGTCCTTCCCTCAGGCAGGCTGTTGACAGTGGTCTACATACAACAGAATGGCGATGGCAACGTCAGTGAAGATAGTTGAAGGGGAAGCTGATTTCCCAGTTCCATCGGCGGGCAAGCCATGCAAGACTTGGTACAAAGTGTATGGTGATCTCAAGTCCGGCGCTCTTCCCCTAGTTATTCTTCATGGCGGACCTGGCGCGACCCATGATTACGTGGAGAACATATCACAGCTAGCCTATCTCTATGGCATACCTGTCGTGGTGTACGATCAACTTGGCAACGGTCTCTCTACCCATCTACCAGAAAAGATGGGTGATACAGGATTCTGGACGGTGCAGCTCTTTATCGACGAGCTGCACAACCTTCTCAATCATCTTGACATTCACGGAAGTTACGACCTTCTTGGACAATCGTGGGGAGGGATGCTCGCCGCAGCGTTCGCTGTACAGCAACCAGTGGGATTAAAAAAATTGATCATCGCAAATTCTCCTGCAAGCATGCAGCTCTGGATGGAGGCTACTGCTCGACTGCGATTGCAGTTACCTCAAGATGTCCAGGACACGCTTGACAAACATGAAGCAGAAGGAACGACTGCCGACGAAGCTTACCAGCGAGCTAAGCTCGTCTTCTACGAGCACTTCTTGTGCCGGAAGGTACCAATGCCGGAACCAGTCAAGACTTCGTTTGCATGGATCAAAAAGGATCCAACAGTGTCTATGACCATGTAAGTTGCCGACCACGCTTGTATCTTGTCGATGACAAAGCCTGTCATGCAGGAACGGACCGGACGAATTCGTTATCGTGGGCTCGCTGAAGACGTGGAGCATTATTGATGAGTTGCACAAGATCAACGCAACAACTTTGCTTATAAATGGGCGCTACGATGAGGCTCAGGACAGCGCTGTTGAACCATTTTTCCAACACATCCCCAAGGTCAAGTGGGTACAGTTTGCGGAATCTTCGCATTGTCCCCAATTGGAAGAACCGGAAAGGTTTATGGAAGTTGTGGGCAACTTCTTGCTACAGAATTATTGAGTAGGTGGTTCGAAGGCATCAATCGTCGCGTTGATGGCCGTCGAATAATTGGTCGGCGGTATCTACTCTTGCAAGTGTACCTCGAAGAAGCAGGCAAATGCCGTCAAGTCAAATTAATGATGAATTGTAACATCGTGATCTGGCAATTATTCCAAAGTCTCTTTGTCCTTGACTCCGTACTTTGCGGGGTCAGTTCCATGGTGTTGATGGTTGACAAAGTTGAACCTGCAAGCTCTGAGGTTAGGGCGCAGTGTTATGGTTTTAAAACATCTAGCCTCACATGGGGAAGGCCTCTAAGGAACGAGTTAATGTATGCGATGGGAAGGAAAAAGGGATGCACTCACGGAACTTGAGCTGAGACCAGACGGAGTTGCGATAAGCCACGTCTTGTATCCACCCAGGCTGAGTCGAGTCTGGATACAATGGCTTTCCCTCGGCGATGCGCTGCCTCAGCTCGGCGAGGTCCATTTCCTCCTCACGTTTATTTTCCGTCCAACCCCAGAAGCGCACTTGCGAACTCATTAGCATAACTGTGCCATGACTGGCTCGATAGCAATACGTACGACTTGAATTCTGGTAAGCCATGAGGAAGCCCCCGGCAAAGCCAAGGAGACCACCCAGACGGAGAGCAGTCCGATGGCGGACACGAGGAATTGGGTCGGCCATGTCTATATGCATTCGTTGGTAGAACATATGGTGAAACGAGAGTGTACCGTACTCCAGAAATACAACAGTGCCGGAAACGCGGCCGTTCCAGCAGCCCAAGTTGCATAGTCTGCAGGGCGGAAGTAGCGAACTACGCGAGAGAAATGTGGGTCTGCATCGATGACGGGGTAGGGTGTCTTCACGACCTTGTCTGGCATTCTTGTTGTTGTGTCAAGGTCGATGAGGACAATGGTGTCCGCGGTTTCGGGGACAATTGGCGACCTGCCCTAAAGTGTGAAGAGATCGAGTCCACCGTCGACAGCACTCTAAGCTCTCCCAGCTTTCTATTCCACCGCCATCGTCGTCGTCGTCTGTAACACGCCTGTCCCAGCGGCGACGAGCACACTCTGCACTCAAAACCCAGGTGACATTTCTGACTACCATGAGTGCAGTCAGAAGAAACGACCGTCGTACTTCCCGACTCAAACATGCCTCGCCTTACGCACGGCCTCCCAAAGCTAACAGCGAAGACAAGAAGAAAAAATCGGTGCGTCTCGTACCCCAACGCGACATTACGCGCTCTTGCTCATTCGATATTCTCGTAGTTCTGGGGCTTGGGCGGTCTGCTTGGTTTCTTGAATCCATTTGGAAAGTCCACAGATCGAGTCGAATCAAGGCCCCCTCCTCCTCCCTCCGACGACGACGAAGTGGAGATCTCTATTCCTGAAATGCATCCCGCTTTTCAAGTGCAACTCGACCCAGGGGCTGATCCAGAGTGGAATCTACCGCCCATACTCCAACAAGCTTCCGTACGTGGAGACCCGCATATACATCTGAGCCAATGCTGAATTGGAATGTAGGCAGAAATGATCCAACAGCAGCAGCTGGAACAACAACAACCGGTGCACCCGTTGCTGCCACCACCACCACCACCACCACCAGCAACAGTTCAACCGCCCACCGAAACCACACAGCCGACAAGTCCCCAACATACCCCTCAAACACCACCACGAAACTCGCTACCATTTCCTCTTACCCCATCACCATCTCTCTCTCGTGCATATAGTGGCACAATGGCTAAAAACCTCGAGCCGGTCACACGGTTTTTGGTCGAGAAAGCCGGCCAGCCTCTCAATGAGTTCGAGGCGGCGGGCATAGTGGATTACATTCAAAGAAACGTGCAAGGTACGTATTGAACTCGCAGCTGCGAAATGCCTGTTCACTTGCAGCGCACGGATTTTGATAGGAGCGGACAAACCGGAACCTTTCCGATTCTCCACCTCTCCTTCGCCTGGCTCTTCACCCAACTTGAACTTGGGCAGTTCTAACACGTCCTCCACCACTCCATCTCCCCGTAAAACTTTGACCAAGAACCCTAATGGCGTTTACAGATGGCAAGGTGCAGGGAGCTCCCGTCCTCGCAATCGTTACCAGTCCCCGGGCTTTGGTCCTCGACCGCAGCAGTCACGGATCAAGCTCTCTCCTCCTAAGACACCGGCAGCCACCGACACGAAGAGGCGGCGTGTGGGTGATGAGGCTGAGTCCTCTGTGCCTCAATGGGCAGCCGTGCCCTCGACCTCTGCAACGACGTCGACCGTCACCTTCCCCTCCGAAAGCTCTGAGCCAGCAAGCCAACCTTCGCAACCTTCCTCCAGCACGTCAATGACCAGTCCGAACGGGAAAACACCCGCTACCCTGGCACCGCCCCCACCCGTAACGCCAAAAGCGAATGGCGTCCAGGGTCCTCGTCTTCGCACGACTGGCATATCAACCACACCTGCCATTCCATCACCATTGCGTCAAACATGGAAAGGCAATGACTCACCGCCACAACTTCCTCAACCTTCTCGCCCAACCAAAGCAGCCGGTTACATGACAGAACTCCTCAAGGAAATAGCTCCTGTAAAGAAACCGGACGTGTCTAATCCATATCAAACGGCCAGTCCTGTCAAGCCTCCGCCAAGGAAACCCGCACCCAGACGACCGCGACCAGCTGCTAAAAGGGCTGAGAAGCCAAAAGAGAAGGAACTTGAATTAACAGCCCGAGAGATCATTGAGGCAACAGTCCCAAAGGCACGTGTTTTGTCTTCCTATGCTTGCCAATTCGAGTTAGCTGACGTTGACACGTTCGTGTCCATAGGGAAGTAAACGGTCAAGACCTCCCCTTGAATTGGAGGATTCACCGCGTGTCGAGGAGGTATCAGATGAAGAATTTCCCACACCGGCGATTAACGGCACCTCGAGCCAGTCACCTCGCTTCCTGAGCTCTTCCAAGTCTGCTGGGGAGGTTGATGAGATCGTGCATTTAGACGAAGAAAGTCCCTCGAAGAAGCGTAAAACCACCAAATCACCACAACCGTCCCAGCCACCTGTGGCGGAAGTCATCGACATAGATGCCTCAGAGTTAGCTCCGTCATCGGCACTTGTTCGCCCATCAGAGATAATTGAACCAGATGAGCTGCCTAAAGTGAATGGGAAGCCAAACTCACCAGCCACGACCTCGACTTTGCCTACTGCAAATGCAAGGTCCCTGTTTGGCATCAAGTCTTCTGCCCCGAAGGAGCCGTCAAAACTTCGGTACAGCTATCAGGTGGACAAAGTACAGGTCGTCGCTTCTCAAACTACGTCTACCCCACCGCCCGCACCATCTCTGTTCACTCCGCTGACCCCACCCCTACCGCCTGTGTCATCCTTGTTCACGTCGCCGCCAACCGCACCTGCACCCACAACAACACAGCCCGTTACTTGCCCTCCGAAGGCACAGCTCTCGCCGAAGGATGAGGCTCTAGCTATGAACGTTGACGACCTCCCGAAATACTCATTCACTGTGAAAGAGACGGTTTATCCAGCTGGACCCAGTTTCGAAAATGCGCGCAAGGTTGCCTCAGAGGCACCTGTATCATCTCTACCCACATTTGACATCAGGACTGTGCCTGCGAACGTCATAAACGGATTCAATTGGACCGCTGCTGGTCTGAAGGCTCCAACCCCTTCCATCGGATCACAATGGAAATGTGATCTTTGTCAACTGCAAAATCCGGACAGTGCGAAGGAGAAGTGCACGGTCTGCGATGCTCCACGTCCAGGTATTGCCCAATCCAAGCCTGTTTCCACTTGTGTAATGCCACCTGCACCTCCCGCACCTCCAGTCAAGGGGTTTGACTGGTCTGCGGCAGGACTAGCGCCACCATCTAAAGCTAGTGGTGGCTCATGGACGTGCTCTGTTTGTGATCTGTCGAACCCGGCCACTGCCACAGATAAATGTACAGTCTGTGATGCTCCTCGTTGAAGTTATTTTGTTCCCCCGGTTTATTATAATTGTTTCTTGTCTTTTTAGTCTCTGCACGATCACCCTTTGAGCTATGCAGGGATTTAGTTGATACATAACATGCATGGTATTTCATACAGGAATTGTCATCACTTGCTAGCGAGTACACAGCTAAAATCGGAAGAGAGCCAAGTGGCCGTCGGAGGTCCATTTCAATCACATCCTATAAGAAGTATTGGCATTATGAACCCTTGTGCTGTGTGAAATCCAGCCGTCGGGCGAGCGGTCGCACACCATCCATCGGAGACGAAAGCTTTCGTTTAAGCCGGTTGGACGCCACCGCTTTCACGCCAGGTCCGGAGTCTACCATGTCAACGTTTCCGTCAACCTCCTCGAGAGGCCGAGAGGCTCGTGAAGCTGGTCTTGGTAGTTTTGATGGGTGGGTGGGATATGGCAAGCCTGTAAAATACGGGTGATGAAGGGCCTTGGATGGGGGAGTACAAATGAATACGACTGCAATACTGGGGCTCTGAGAAACTGACCTCGATGGCCGTTATTCGTCGGCGTGGCTCGTAAATGAGGCATCTACTGAGCAGATTAAGCGCGTCCCCTGAGGCTGCAGTAAAGAGGTCGCGCAAGGGTGTTTTAGGGAACTGTCCAACAGGAATATAATCTGGTAGCTTCGTATAACCCTTTATCGTCACAAGCACAGGTGAGGTTAGTCGACATATACACCCAACGGATACCAGCCGGGCGAAAACTTACTGGCCATTCTTCTTCAGTGGGTGTACCCAATGCACGGAAAATCGTCCTCAATTGGTCCATGTCAGTCTCGCCGGGGAGGTAGGGTGTACGGAGCATCAGCTCGGCGAAGATACAGCCCACAGACCAGATATCAACCGCACTGCTGTAATATCGACAGCCAAACAGGAGTTCAGGAGGTCGGTACCATCTAGCTCGATGTATAAGGAAAACGACTCGATCCGAGAACGAAACTTTTCTAGCGCTAACCGTGTAATGACTTGAGAAGTCATTTTGTATCCTGGGTCTGCAAAGTCGCGTGCAAGACCGAAATCTGCGATCTTGAGTTGTCCATCGGATGCAACAAGCAAGTTGTTTGGTTTCAAGTCCTGGAAAGAAAGCGAGTGAATAGTGCGCAATACATAAATTTGCAATGTCCTGTTCTACGTACCCTGTGTAATATGAAGTTCCTGTGGCAGAATTCAAGGCCGCGGATTGTCATTGCCATCCAAGATTTGATGTCTGCGGGAAGGAAGACGAGTGATCGGTCTTTGATAATCATTTCGAGGTCGCTGTCGAGGAATTCAAGGACCAAGTTAAGATTCGTTTTCGACGAGAACACGTCCAGAAGCTTCATCGCGTCAATTAGTTGTTAATTCCGAGGATCGCAGAGACAGGTGCGCCATACCCCAATAACGTTCTGGTGGTGTAGTTCGCGAAGGTATTTCACTTCTCGGATGGCAGACATGTCCAGGCCATCCTTGAACTGTCCAATCTTTATTTTCTTTATTGCGACTCGTCGACCGGTAGCGGCTTCGCGACCTAGTTAGCTCCGAGGTCAATGTTAGGAGGGAGGAGAATATGCCAGCACGCGGACCTCTGTATACCACAGCATAGGTACCTTCGCCGACTTTCTGATCCTTTACCCTATTCCGACGGGTCAAAAGCTGTTCCTCAACAGCGAGCAGTAGTTATACTCACCAACGTTTCTGTTTCTCTGCATTTGCCCTTTCTACGGCATCCATCACAATTGTGTAAAAGAGGTTGCACAGGGCAGGAAGATTCTTGCTTTGGTCTGTAAGATTAAACTCTGCCGTATAGATCCAAAAAGGTGTCTGCAGGAGTTATGGAGGTATTAGACATGCATTGTTCACTGGAATGTGATCATCAGCTGTGCCTTGTAAGTTTCCTCGGGAATGAACACTAATCAACATCAAGTAACAGAAATATGCCAACATCTTATTCAGGCTACATATGTTCACAAACATCCCAAATGCAGTAATTCACTTCAAACATTTAACTGGGGCTCAATAAAAGAGAAAAAACGAACATCACTTGCAATTCACAACTTAACTAGCAATACGACAATTTAAAAAAACTAATGAGAAAGAAATCCATCAGACAGACACCTAACTCGCTGGTTCTGGTTCACTGAACTGCAAGCAGCCCAACAAAGCACAGAACCAAACGTCCTCGAGACCCCGCCGGAGCGAAAGGCCATGTTCTCTGTCGAACGAGTGGGTGCGAATGTCATCGAGTGGATTTGAAGGATGTGGCATGTGTAAACATGCGAGACTCAAGTTAGTTTCTATAAAATAGATCCTAGCTGAGTATGTTCTGAGGAAACAAGGATGTCGGGATGGGGTTTATATACGTTTCAGAGGTGGTCCGTGCACACGGACACGTGATGTCTTTAGGGCTAGTTTCGGAGGTTGAGCCGATCACGTTTAGCGACCGCGTAACCGATGGGCGGAGGGCGGACGGGAGAATGGCAAGTATGTACTTGTAATGAGTCTGTATTTTTTCAACGCAGTCTCAAGGGCTCGAGTGATTCGACATCGGAGACCGTGTCGTAAGCAGGAAGGTCCAAGAATGTCCTCACCACCCGAAGCCCGGCGATTATGTTCTCACGAGTGTTTTGGGTGAAGCCCACCCTGCGCCTTTATTCGACGTCTTCGATGTTGAGCTCGCTCGAGAAACAGAAGAGGTTCCTTTCTTTCCCAAAGTTTGCAGTGGTCGGGGCGTCCACTGACCAATCCAAATGGGGGGCGAAGGTACGACCATCACGGTAACTTATCTGCTGGAACAAATTCACTAATAGGGGTGTCCTACCAACACCTCTGATCCTATCTGGTAGATTCTGCGATGGTATGTCACACGCAACAGGCCAGTTACGCCAGTGCATCCAGTTCGTTGCAACTGTCATTAGTTGCAAACATGGCTAGTACTGATTTTATTATTTGTTATCCACCGCACGATAGAAAGTCGATGAATTGGAGGGCATCAAAACCGTCCGGAGTATCGTAGACTTACCATCACCTACCGAGACGGCTCTCAGTATCGTTACACCACCCAAGGTAACGTAACATGTAACGTTGGACATCTTACAGCCGCTCAGCAGTTTGCTAACTGCGCAGATCACCTTGGACCTTCTAAAGGCAGCTAAGGAACTATCGATCCCTGCCATCTGGATCCAACCCGGCGCTTCTGACGCCGCGTGTGCCGACTTTATTAATGAGAACGGGTTGAACGATCGGGTCCTCTGGCAAGGCGAGTGTTTGTGGCGAGATGGGGACGGTGTGGTTCAAGCCATGCTTTGATCAAGACCGAATATTTTAGTACCACGATACAATCTGTTAGTTCCTTGTCATAACTTAACCATCGAATGTCAACGCATCGTCATGCCATTGTAAGGATGCGTTCTTCTGGTGTCTAAGTCATATTCCAATACCAGACAAGATACTCTTGCTCGACGTTGCATTCTTGTAGGCATCCGAGCGTAAGAATCCTGGAAGCCCAAGGAAAAATCTTCATTGCAGTAAGCGAAGACCTATTTTCTGACTCTTTTACGACTCCTATCTGAACCACTCGCTTCCGCTGACAGGGGAACATATTCCACATCCGGCTTTTCTCCAATTAATTCCTTGTGCTTGCCCTGAGAGAGTAGTTTTTGAACGACAGTCTCCCACATAGCATCGTTGACGCCCTTCGCCCTGGAAAGCTGTTCACGCAATTGCTGGGCTTCCTCCTCGAGCTCGGCGACGCGAGCTGAAGATGACAAACCAGAATTTTCTTGTTCGGCAGGTCGAACGAAGAAAGCGTAATCATTTTGGAATTCCGTATCCGGATAGTCGTATTCAACCCCGTTGTTGTACGGCGTCTCACGGGGAGTAAATGACCACGTAAAACATAACATGCAAACAGAAATACCTTGTCTTGAACAGGTAACATCATGGTCACTTCATGAGCCTCCCTTGCCTTCGGGTCCCTCATCCTCTGGAACGGAGCGACCGGTTTGACAGGAATGACATCCTTTGCCTCTGCAGAACTGGCAACATTCAGAGAGAGACTGATGTGGCCGACGAGGTCCGGGGGCTTCAACATGGTTGCGAGCAGCGTTACGGACATCCCTTTATGTGCCGATATTGAACGGAGAAGTTGATGAGAGGCAATGTCGTAGATATGGATCAGCCCGGTAGCTGTGCCCACTAGGAGGAGGGAAGCCGTTATGGATATTGAAAGCGCCGTCACGGGTTGACTAGGCCTCCTATCAGCGCTGAAAAGGTTGTGTGAAGGGGAGTGTAACATACTCCACAGTAATGAGTCGCGTTTTGGCAACGCTTTCTGGATCGTCTACACGAACGAGGTCGGCTGTTCCTGCGCCGCCGATGGCTTCAATGACTTTTCCACCATACTTGTGGTCTCGTTCACGAAAGAGATTCACTTGGTGCACTGAGCCGTCTGGCGAACCTGCAAAAAACATCCGCTCTGATACATCCCATACTACACAACAAACGGGCCTTGGGAAGTGGAAAGTGGTCATTAAAGACTGGGTTGCAAGGTCCCACAGCTAAATCGAGTTACTAACCGATCACCAGCGTGTAAAGGAGGCTTACTTTGACAGTGTGGTCCAGAGATGATGTCAATACCCGGCATTTTGGAAACGGACCTACACCACAGAATACGTCTGTGACAGGAAGAGTGTGGTCTGAGAGTGTGAATTGCGGCAAAGGCAGTTCATTTTGAAGCTCGTGATCCACTAGCCTGATTCCCGCAAGGTCAGCATTGCACGTAGCTTACATTGTGAAAGAGCAGACTTTGAAATGGACCAAACACTGACACCGGAGTCTTCGCTCCCTGATATCAACATTACACCATCGGCGGTAAACTTCAACACGTTAACCTGACGGTAGTGCGCATCCCATGCGTTGTATAAAATCCCAGACGCAACCTACTGTCAAAGACGTCAGGATCGCAGTGTGCGGTCACAGTGGAACGAACGCGCCTCCCAGAGATATATTCGACCTTGGGAGGTACCTCCAGCGCAATAATTGGCACTCTGGTCCAAAGCGAGACAGCTTAGTTTTTCAGGCAAGATAATCTTTAACGCTATCTGATCCTAGAAGTTGTGCAAGTTGAGTGAAAAAGCAAAAACACCGTCAAATTGCACTATACTCACGCGTTGAAAATTGTAGACGTTAAGAACGGACTTGTCCACTTGTGCCCCAATCATAATACCACCCTGACCATTTGCTGTCTCGATGAACGCGCTGCAGTGTGGTGCAGAACTTGTTTGCCTGAAGGTTGCCAAAGTGGTACCCGCCTGCAGGTCATGCAGCACAAATGCTCCTTGACCAGAACCAGATGGCTGCGGTGCAGTAGCACACAGTATAGTTTCCTGTAAAACCATGACGGGTCTGCTGGAAACGCGTTGGAAAACTACAGAACGATCCGCTCACTGTAAAAGGAAATATATGAGCACAGCCACCACGCCATCTGAGATATGTATGGGGTCCACGTCGTGACGAGGGCACGACTTGGACCACCACTATGGCAACTAACCTGTATGAGGTTTTGGGACTGAACCCACATGCACCCCAAGAAGAAAGTGCGTAGGTTGTCCATACAGATTGAAACCTCATCACTCATACTTCTCTTTACGCAAGTTCGCAAAGCCTACAGACGAAAGGCTTTAGAGACCCACCCGGATCGCCTTCCGCCAAATGCATCAGCAGCCGACAAAGCTGCCTCCGAAGACATGTTTCGCAGGGTACTGCTCACAGACGAACCTATAGAACTGTCCTCTAATATGCTCTTCGCCAGGTCAATAACGCTTATGAAGTTTTGAACGATCCCGCCAATCGAAAGGTAACTGCATGCTTTCTTCTTTGTTACCGCACGAATAATTGATGCATGTCCTATAGCTTTACGATGAACATGGTGTTTGGCCACCTCCATCGCCCCAGGTCAATGGCCGACCCAGCGGCTGGGACTCCTTCAACGGTCCTTCATTCAGGGAACCTTTCTTCCCGGATCCCTTCTTGTCAGACCCGTTCTTCTCTCGTGGTCGGGCCGACCCATTTTCAGGTTTTGGGTTCGGCCATACCCCATTCCGCGGTTTCACTGACCCCTTTGTGCTCTTCAACTCAATATTTGGTGACATTCATCGTGCTTTCTCGGAAGATCCATTCTCTAGTGACCCGTTCGACCGTCCGTTTTCAGGAGGGTTCGCTTCGCCCTTCTCCCTGTTGGCCGGATCATCTTTCGGTGTTCCACGTGGTAACATGCAGTCTATCTCGAGTTCCTCTCGCGGTATGCTTTCCGGTGGGAATGGCCGTTGGACTTCTGAAAGTTGGACTACCCAGACGATCAATGGTGTCACCCAGACCAAGTGCGTACGCAGAGACTCAGAGGTGAGTGTACTGTCCTGCCGACGTTGTCATGATACCTTTCTCAATATTCTTTACAAGGGCAACGAGCATGTCCTGTACAAACTTCCCGATGGAACCGTCCGCCGCACAGTGAACGGTATTGAACAGACTTCGGGCGATGACCGTCGGGCCATCGATTACACCCCGAGTCGGAACGACCCTTATTCACAACCACCACCACCACCTCCTCCTCCTCCCTATGAGGCGGCAGTTGCTGCCCCACCTGCACAACCACGTGGTCCCTATTCCTCCCGGGACCCACGTTCTTCTAGTACGTTCCACAAGTACGCTTTTTTACGAATTGGTAACTGATACATACTCAACATTATAGGTTATCATGGTCGCCACGATACTTCTTACCGTGGAGATCAGCATTTGCACAGTGACAGATACGGAAGTAGATATGGTCATGGAGACAAGCATGGCCACGGGGATAGGCATGGACATACCGACAGATACAGTCACACTGATAAATACGGGGAAGCCGACAAGCATGATTATAGGCACAAGGAGAGGGATAGGCATGGTGATGGCCGGTACGATCACCAAAGCAGACATGGTGACTACCATGGTTATGGGGGGTCCTCTGCGAGCTTCCGAGGTGGGGGCAAGTGAGAGTTTAATGGGGAAGGAGTCTCACCTTTGTTCTGGCAATTCATTTACTACTGTTTCTCGAATACTGCACGTCTTTTCTTTTCTAGTACCGTAACCTCAATCCACTGTACTGCTTGCATGCTATTCCTTCACTGTATCGAATATTGTAGATGCCTATGATCAACGAAGTTTTTACACACACTTTAAGACGTATTAAGTCGTAAAGCTTATTAACATATCGTGCTACTCATTACAGTCCCTCGAAGAAGGACAAATCTTGGGCCGAAAGACCACCCGTCTGCACCGGCTTCGACGTCATTTGTTGTATTGGTTGCCGAGGCTTCGCTGCTATCGACGTTGGTGAGCTTATAAATGCTGACTGGAAAGGTGACGCCGACGGTGGGGACAGTGGTGACTGATGACTGCCCGCTGCTTGGGTAACTAGCGGAGAGTTATGAGAGGGAGAGGTCGCTGACAACTGGCTGGACCCCGCAATAAGCGGTTTTCGGGAGAAGACTGGGGTAGAGGGACTCATGGTGTCTTCAAAGTCGAGCAAATTCTCTGACCTGGGTGGCGGAGGTATCGGTCGTGCTTGTACATCCTCAACCCTCGGTGAGGGCCACGTCCCCTTTGTTGCGTTTGCCTGGTCCATCAGGCTCTGTGTGCGCATATGGTCCGACGAGCGCACTGAGTGTTTCAAGGGAAGGCCTGGTTTGCGATAGCTCGGAGGCGTGTTCTTCGCAGGTACAGGAGGTGGTGAGGGGGTTTTGAGGCCAGTGTTGTCCTGGGAGGGCGAAGTCACAAAATCGTCAAAGTCATCCAGAGAACAGGATATAGACGAGCGTGGAGACCGCAGCCGGTCCAAAGAATCCTCTGATTCCGGGCTGCGAACAGACGCAGAGTCAGATGGAACATGCGAGCGGCGGTAGAGCGGGCCGGAGGAAAAGAATGAAAACTCGTCCGAATCCCCACTATCCCTGGGGCAGGTATCTGACACCGCTGCGACATCGGACCACAAGCTAGAGGAGGAAGGCGTAATCGTAGACATCGGGGGAGGTAGACGCTGCATAGTACCTGGCCGAGGTGTCTGCGGGGGCGACGTTGGAGGAGGTGGAATCAAAGGTGGAAGGGAGAGTGCAGTCGGAGCTTTGGGGGGTGGCAGAAGAGGGAACGAGGATTGTGCCCTGGGCGAAGGCTGAGGAGTCGATGATGTCGGGAGAGCTGGCGAGACGGCTGGGATCGAAGACATCACGAACGACGACACCGAGGATGGGTACTTCGTAGGCACAATGGGTGATGAGGAATTTGCCGGGGGTGTGTTTGTCTGTGGCGTTAGTGGAGAAGGTATAGGGGTTACGAGAGAGCTACTTGGGTTGGATCTTGTTAGTGGGGAAGGGTTAATAATCGGCTTCGGTGGTGGGGGAAGAGGCGGTGGCAATTTCTCCGGAAGGGGTGAAGAGTTAATCATATTTGACAGGCCCTTCAAATTCGCTGCATCATTTTCGTCATCGGGATCAGTCGCACTTGGGACATTGATATCGGACAGGTATTCAAGGTCATCTGCGGACAAAGCCAATGACGCATGGTTGGCATTGGTGCTTTTGGTACGGGCGAAGCGGTTTAGAAATCTGGAAACAGCAGAAGGTGCAGGGGCAGTTGTGGTTACCGCAACCTCTGATGCGGTTTCCTGACTGGCAGCTGGTGCGGGAGTAACCGTTGACGAACGCTTCGATGGCGATACGTCACGTCCAGCCTGTGGCTGAGACAAATTTGCAGACATGGAGCTACTGATGCTGGATCTCCCGGATGCAGGTGTTTCACTGTTATCATCAGATGGAGAAGGAGCGGCAGAAGTCCTGCGACTCCAAAACGAAAGTAAACCGCCCGTCGCTTTCCTTGGCCTCGTTTCTTCCACTGTGCCTCGGTGTTCGCCCTTGTCAAGAATACGCCAACCAATAGGTGTCACATCCGGAACAACGTCTTCCCTCGAGACTACGGACTTCTGCCAGTCTGCTGTTCCCCTTGAAGCTAACAACCTAGCCAAAGGACTGCTTCCCGACAGGGTTAAATGTCTAGTCAATTTAAGAGCCTCATTCACAGCCTTGGCCGTCGCAGTAGAAGGAAATTGCACGGGAAGAGGAAGCGATGAATCTTCGGAGAGTAATTCGCTTAAAAGCATCGTTCTGAAAGAATCGGTTTGGAAATTTACATTAGTGACACGTAAGTTAAAGACATACATATTTTCCAGACCAGTCGGACCATTCCGCCAATTGTCATTGGAGGTGTTTGATTCGACAGTCTCAGGCTGCGGGGAGATAACGTCCGAGAATTGCTCGCACTGACGAAGAATGGCGTCCAACAACTCTGGGGGCTAAACAGATGTAAGACTCGAACGGAAACTTGTTCGCGAGCATCATACCACTGCGCGATTGAATTTCTCCTTCGCTTGTTGAGCAGTTTCCCACTCGTCAGGCGGCTGGATCTCTTCCGGTTCGCCCTGAGGCGGTGCACTACTCCAAGCAGATGCCCATTCATCATCCGGCCCTGCTAGGAGCGTAGGGTCTTCCCATGTATCTGATTCATCGTCTGCCTCGAGAGCTGTTGGTGTCGGTACAATGCCTCCTGTTATATCATTCTCAGGAACAGCTGCGTCCCTCTCCGACGGTAGCAGTGCGGAGTATGGTTTGCTGTGCTCTGATGGCAGGGGAGTACTCGTGGCACATCCTACCTCAGGAGATGATGACAGCGTGGCTAAAACGGGTTCACTTGGCTCTTCCTGAGGTGAGGGGCTAGACCTCACGGCCAAGGGTTGGGAAAGAACAATTTGCTCGTACGTGGACGGTGCCCATGCAGCCTCCTCCACTTCAGAGGAGTACCAGAGGGGGTCGCCCGCGTGAACTGAACTCGTCCATTCGGCGGAGTCATGTAGAGACCACGATGGGAGACCCAAGTCAGCTTCCTGGTCGTGCGCCGCTTCGGATGGCGATGCCCAAGTGTGCTGCCCAGACACTGGTTTGTTCGATAATGGCTGTTCCCAGGCATTGGCCCATGGATTGTCCATGCGGGTCCACCTGTATCGCGTCAGTCCGTGCACACTGAGTAGCTTGAAATCAAAGGCAGAGCCTCAGTTATCGCACGTGATCTGTAGTCCACGTGACTGCCTGTTTTGCCATACAATTGGGGTTTCCTCAGGCTTGCACTGCTCACCACAGTCTACTGCCAAGTTCACACTTGCTATGGCTTTGGACATCGCCAACGGCGATCGCAGCATTCTTGAGTGGGACGAGGACCAAGTTCATGAGTGGCTTTCTCAGCGAGGCTTCCCGCAGTACCACCAACAGATCAAAGGTGAGACTCTACGCTTATTAACAAGACGCAGCATTCATTACTTATCTATCGCGCCGTTTGGAAACATCAGAACATCGTATCGCTGGTGATGTGCTTTGCATGCTTGATGCACAATCTCTCAAGGCTATCGGTGTCGCCACCGTCGGCCAGAGAATAGCAATCCTCAAGGCAGTCTACCAGGCGAAACTTGCGTGTCGTATTCCTGTCGAGTCACATCACTACGTCCCTCCATGTAGGCATAAACATTGATGTGAGGCATGTGACAACCGAGTCCTAACACCTTACAGCTGAATTAGAGGAGCGTGTAATTTCGGTCGAGAAGCTGCAAGACCTCATCAGAGAACAGGGTCAGTGTTCCTCCTTTCAAGGGTACCCTACGTTTATCTCACGCCTTTTCACGTGCAGCCTTCCGCGTACAAATACTGGAGGAAGATAATAAGCGTTTAAATGAAACCCTCCAACATATCCTTGACGAATTCAGTGCTATGCGTGGCTCTATCCGACCAGTACGTAGGACCGGCAGCCATCCAGTTCACGGATTCACGTTTGCTATTTTATTAGGACGAACATTCGTTACAACGCCAGCCATCCTTCAAGTGGGCTCAATTCGTCAATCCTGCCAAGTCCCCCACTAAACCTGACATGGAATCGCCTCACCTCTCTCCCCAACACATGGAGCACGATAGTTCTCAGAGTCGTTCGAGTCAGGCGAACCAAGTCCAAGCTCCTTCTTCGACCTCACGAGGGGTGCCTACACCCCCAGCTGAATCTCCAGGCGCCTCGAGTCAACAGCCGTCAGCCTCCTCCTCAAGAACAAATTCAAACCGCCAGGAAAGCACAGACAACCTCAAAAGCTTCAAGGTCAGCCTGGAGGACCCAACTTGGAAGGTTTTACCGGCTGCTCTGAAGAAGTACAAGATCAACAATGACAGCTGGCAAAATTACGCCATGTTCATTTGTTATGGCTCCCCTGGTGTGTGAAGCTAGTGCGAAGTTGTATTTCACCTCTTACCGTGATGATCCTAGGAAATCGTATCGAACGATGTTTGAGCTACGACGAAAAACCTTTGTTACTCTTCCAGAAGCTTAAGGACGCAAAAAAGAATCCGGTTTTCATGCTCAAACATATCAAAGATATTCGGTCGCCCATCGCCGTTGCTCAGCAAAAGCAAGCAATGCGAAAAGCCTCTATCACATCCGAGCATTCACACAGTCACAATAAGCCCGCCGCAACAAATGAGGGGAAAGCCGGCTCACCTCCACCCAAGTTGGAGGTCAACGAGCTGTCGCCTCCAGCTCCACTGCTGACAGGGACTACACCTCAGCCTGGGTGGCCGGACGCTATGTCACCCACGACGGAGAACAAATGTGGGGAGGATGCGTCCGGTAATCGGGATACATTATCATCTGCGACGACTCTCGTCAACAGTGCACAGAGCACAGCAGATAGCATGAAGTCTCGAAGCACAACCGTTTGCTCAACAGATAGTGACAGTACGAGGAGGGAAATGCCACCGCCCATGGCCGGCGTTTCGTATGCGGTTGCTATATACCCGTACATGGCAGAGCAGGAGGACGAGTTTGATGTTGTCGTGTAAGTGCATGTACAGCATATGGCATCGAAAGGCAGTGCTGACGAGAGTACGAACTACGAAGTGGTAATGCGTTTGTGATTTTGTCACGGGCTCGCGGTTGGTGGGTGGTCCAACGCGACCCAACAGGCTCTGGTGCTGTGGACACCGACACCTCGAAGCAAGGTTGGGTGCCCGCTGGTTGCCTTCTTGAAACGAACGTCCCCGTCGCGTCTGCTATAGCAGAAGCTACCGCTGCTGCGAAGGCATCGGGCGCTTCTGATGCCGATTCTAAAACGCCTATTCTTCCTCTGAGCATCATATCGACGAGTTTCCCCGGTATCGCATTGATGGATTACAAAAAGAAGGGAGAGGAAGAGCTCGATTTGGTGAAGGACGATGCCGTACGAGTATTCAAGCGGTATAATCATTGGTCATATGTGAGTATCACCTATTCCAAAGTTTCTTCTCCCATTGACTTGCACACAGGCTGTGAAAGAGGATGGTGGCGATCGTGGTTGGGTTCCGGTATGTTTAGTTCGTTTATGGGTTTACGACTTAGCTGACAAGTCGTCAGTCATGGTTCATTGGTAAGGTGCCGACGCCAGGAGGTGCACCTCCAACGCCAGGTCCTGCTTCTGCACCGGCCATGAGTGGTGGACCTTCGTTGTCGTTAGATGCCGGGGATTCGTGCCAAAACCAAGTCTCACCGATGTCCTCTGCTTTCCCAGTGCAAAATCGCAGTGGGGTAATGTGATTTGTATCATGACTGCCTTCCCCCCGTTTTTCCATCACTGACTGTATCTATTACATAAAACATTCTGCTGCGCGGACACCTCTTTTGTCTGGTACCCACTTTTCAATCGGCTTTATAGTTGATCTTATTGCTCTCCTCCACTCGTTAATGCTACATTCTCCAACTCTTCGCAAGGTCTATCAGATTTAGTACTACAGGGTTAATCTTATGACGGCCGTGGTGCCGGGAGATGCATATACACGTCTTCCTCGCCATATGATCTGGAAGACGCGGGTGTGCCACTCATTATCTCTTCTTACGGACAGTCGCCCTGTATCGTAAATGACCAAATCATCTGTGCAAATGATGATATATGACCCTCGCTACCTGCCGCGGAAAAGAGTGTGGAACAGTAACAGTCCTCGCAAGACTGGGATCACTAGGTCAGTCCGATTAGTCGCCCTTAGTCCACAATCCGTTCGTTATTCTAGATGCAAATTCCCAGGGCTTTCATGACGAGCGATAAGTACCACCCAGTCAGCCCCCAAACTTCTAACTTCTCGCTGCCAACTCCCTTGACGAGGTCATGATTTGCATCACCTCGTATCCGGACGCGCTGAGGGACGAGATCAGAGACGTCAATGGTCCAATAGGGCCGCGACGAGCGATAAAGGCCAGGTTGGAGACGTGTCTGAGATGTAAATGCAGACAGGGGTAGATGAAATACAGCAGCTACCTCGGCTCGGGAGAGCATAAGCGAATCAACGTTCAACGAGGGCAGTGGTGCATCTGGGCCTTGGTCTGGGGAAGCGGTCCCCGGGGGATAGACAAAGCCCTGGTAGTGGGCGTCAGGATGATACAAAACTCAAATAGCCCTGCACGCATACAACGTACGGCCACACACGCAGACCTTTCAAGCTGCGCTCTGGGGGGCCGGGATGACCGAGAACGACTACCTGGTCTGCAGGCACGCCTACTTCTTCATGCACTTCACGCAGAGCTGCGGCTAGGAAGGATGAATCAGCCTGGCTGGCCGTTAGTAACGGTGTCCAACTTTTTAAATGTCCTGTTAATCTGCCGTACTTCGTCTACTTTGCCACCTGGAAAACTATGATTCGATTCATCAATAATCCTGACCCCTGCATGACGATGATCGCCTACGTGCCTGACTTCCCCTGGGTGCGACCTGAGATTTCCCCTGACTTCTAGGAGTACCCCAGGCACGCCATCTACATTACAGAGTGGAACGAGGACTGCTGCATGGGATTCGTTCGGATCGGGTTTGCTACTTGTTAATCCAGCGCCGGTCGTATAGTCCGAAAGTGCGCCCCGGATCGTGTCAAGGGAATTACGAGTGAATGGCGTGGTGGGTGAGATGATGGAATTGGACTTTGATGGTAACGCTGCGCTACTCGACCTCCTCGCCACGAACGTCCTGCAGAACATGTTCCATCCGTGACATACATTCACGCCAGCTTCTTCTTTCGTTCTCGGGTACTTGATAAATCTCGACGCTTGGGCTTTTGCACGATGTTTAACACCTTTGGAGGACCGTGATCGTGTGACAAGTATGGCTGTGAGTTGTAGGGGATATCCTCTACAGGCCTCGCCTTTCAGTTCATGCTTTCACGTTTGATTTGCGCAGGCGACATATCAAAACCATTGGACTGGTGCCCCTGATGGGAAATCTCATCGGTGCGCCGCTCACACTTTCTTCCCACCACAGTTCATCGGTTAAGAAGTGGATGCAAGAGGATAGATCGGGCGCATGGCGATGCTTGACGGGGTCAGGTGGCTCCACCTCCCTCACGGTTTACGTCCATACTATAGCACATGCCAGAATGATGTGAGCTTATCGCCGCCAGACCAACGACGGATGGCGAATGCGAGTTTTGCTGACCGGCGCTCCCAACCACTAAGACGGTCGCACAGACAACTTGGATTTTCAGAAGGGTACACATGCGGCAGACACGCAAGACAGAGGACATCCTAACTATTCTTACACAACTAACATTTGTTCTTACATCCTTACATTCAGCTTCCTTATCTCTCTGTTAAAAGCCGTCAAAGTTCAAATTTGAAGTACTGATTGCTAGTCGGGGGCTGGTTCAGGGTCGAAAGGTAAATCTGAAGGAAATATTTGGTAAATATGGTACCATCCTTGGAAAGACGAATTCGACCCCACAGTGCCATTGGTAGTGTCTGTAGTCCACGCTTCGTATGTGGAGCCTCCGGCGGGCCTCTTGATGCTGCAAGTGCAATGTATGATTTAGCGTTCGAGAACTCATATTGGAATACGGAGCTCACATATAAACGTTGCCCCGCTGCTCATGGGCGTGGTGAAGAACGGTCCAGATTTGTTTTCCCGACCCAGATGCAATGACGATCGGAGTGGTGTCCGCTGTCGTGTCAGTCGTCATATCACCGACTTTGATCTTATACTGATTTTCAGCCGATTGTCCTTCGAAGGTGAACTTTCGGAAACTCGGGGTCAACCACACGGTAGGTTACGAGATACCATGCAGCAAGAGACTTACGAGCACGGGCTGAATGCCAGAGCCCCTCGGACGTGGCACAAGAGCTACCGAGGGGTAATTATAAGGCTTCACACCAATGGTGGGCGTTGTGGTAACGTCGTCCGCATTGGCAGAAATGATAGGTGATTGGAAAGCAGGTATGTTGAAATTAACGGTAGCCATACTGATGACAAGGCGAAGAGAGACTTGACTTTGGGTTATCAACCGGTCGAAACACTCAGCCCTTTTATCCTCGAAGACGTGGGGGTCGAATCCTTGATGAGGGCAGCCTGGGGCTGGAATGTATCACGCTCTGAAGGTGAGCCCGATGGAACAAGTTGCTGGAAAATATGACGGGCGTAAAGTTGGTAGGAACGAGTCAAAGATGCCTCATCCAGCGAAGCACTAAGCATTAATTGAATGACTTTCCCTACAAAGAACGGGATGCTATCGATGATCGACCTATTTCATAGCCTGGCGCCGAACTCCGGCAGAGTGGAACCTATGAGCACCCTCGGATCATTACATGCACGAAAGACGCTCGACTAATTGTCACTGCAAAATTTGCATGATTGCGCACCTCTGCCTTTGGGCCCATCAGACCATGAACGGGTAAGTTACTACCACTTCAGAGGATGGGGTGATATCGATAATCAACATATTTCAAAGCCTGGCGTCTAAGTCTGATGGAGTGGAACCACCCCCGATCATCACATGCATGAAGGCGCTCAGTTATTACCACCGCAGAATTCGTATGATCACACGCGTCTGGAACAACCGCATTTGGGCTCGTCGGGCCATGTAAGCCAACACTGCAGACCAAATACTCATGTACCAATAGCGCGGCGAATCAGCACCCACCAATGCGGGACACCGCTTGCTAGACTCATCAGATCTTGGTTCGAAGAGTTCTATTCCTCAAACCTACACCAGAAGGATCACCGGGTGTCCGCCACGTACGCATTTCGATTGGAAGGCCAATCCTGACATTTGCAAATGCACTCACATCCCTGTCGACACAGAATAAAATGTAAGAAACGGCGAGCCAAGCTCTTCGGTAGTTGTGCCGGTGATTGCCGAGAAACCACAGTCATCACAAACAACGGCTACATGGTTTGTTACTACGGGTAGCAGGGGCGAGTTTGATGGTCCCCTGAAATTCTTTGCTCCGCCATCTCTGGCAACATGCCAGACAACAGCATCGTGGCTGTAACAACCCGCCATTCGAGCGAAAGGCAGGTACATTTCACATCCTAGTCTGAAGCTGACAAAACACTTCTACCGTGAATGAACCCTCGGCGAGCCATCGTAAGTATCTGTATTTAGAGTCTCAGAGAAAAAAGCGTAAGCATTAGGACGAGAAGTTTATTGTAACCTTATTGGACGTACTCACCTTCTGACCTGGTTGAAGGAATCCAGTGTAAGAGGGGTCGAGCTACTGTGGGACTTTTCCATCATACCTTCACTGTCGCAACGACAATATGCAACATTTACAGTCAGCTACTAGCAACAGAGCTTTGACGTACAAGACTAGATTGGGCAACTTCGCATGGGCACCTTCCACGCCTCGCCGACAATTACCATATTTCGTATTACACCTGAAGTCTGGGATCTGCATACCTCACAGATGTGTGCAAACCTGAACTACTGTGAGTTAGACGCAATCCCACATTTTAAATAAGACTTCTCAGTCACCAGGCCACGGACGTCCGATGATCCTTGTCGTGTAGGTTCAGGGGTAGAACTCTTCAAGCCAGGATCTGAAGAGCCGTGACCCGGATTGGCGGGTGCTGTTCCATCGGTGATTCGCCATGCCATTGGCAGATGAACATTTAAATTGGTCTGAAGTGTTGGCCTACTTGTTGCGCGATCATGTAATTTTTGCGGTGGCAGTAACAGAGCGCTTTTGTGCATGTATGATCGGGGGTGTTCCACTCCAACGTATTTAGGCGCCGGGTTTTGAAATGTGATGATTATTAATATCACCCCATCCTCTAAAGTGGTAGTAACCCGTTCATGGTTTGATGGGCCCCAAGACAGACATGCGCTATCATGCAATTTTTGCGGTGGGAAATAATCGAGCGCCTTTCTTGTATGTAATGATCCCTCCTGGGGTGTTCATTGGTTCCACTCCACTGGACTCGGGTGCCATGGATTATCGATTATCGATGATTTCATATCATCCCTTTTCAGGGAAAATCGTTTGATCAGTGCTTAGGTGCTTCGCCGGATGAGGCCTCTTCGGACTGTGGCATTCAAGTCCCTGCCCTCATTGAAGATTCAACATTCAACGTTTCAACCCCCACGTCTTCGAGGACAAAAGGGTTCGGCTGCTAGAAGGTCCTTCAAGTTTGATGGTTTTTAATGGGAAGAAGCCAAAAACAACAATGTAGGATGACACCTCTATTTCGTTAGATGTGTAGGAATAAAATAGTGAGCATGTCCTCCATCCGAGTCTTGTGTCTGTTATATGTGAACCTTTGTGAAAATACAAGTAGGCGGCTATCTCTGCACTGGCTGTCTTAGTGATTATAAGTGCCCCCAGGCGTTTGGGAGGTACCTACCTACCACTCTGCAGGATCGGGAGTGTTACCATTCAATCACCTCGATCCATGGATGTTGAGAGAACTCAAGTTTCAAATATTCATGTATGATACACTGACTCAACTTCAACAATGTCGGAGCTATCTTAGAACTTGCACTATCCCCATATCCGCCGCCAATCGAGAGGAAATTTATTCCCCCGTGGTCCCTTGTGGAACACCATGATGTCTTGACGTGTTCGTGCATGAGGACCTCTATGTCTTGCTCTGCAAAGCTTCCGAGCCGAAAACAGCTGAATCTGCGATGTGCCCGAACAAACAGACAGCCTCAAGCATCTTGATAATTGTCACAGGCTTTTCACGGTATATAACTTAGGCTTTCTGCGTGACAAATGCCTACGCCCTACGGTCTACCCGGATGTGGTCCACCGCGAATACTATCTCCCCCTTAACTGTTTCCCCACCGCAGGCCTCACAATCCCCAAGCGCCCCAATCGTCGCCACCAACTGCACCCTGTTGAAAGAACGTTGAGCGTCCCTAGCGGCGGGACACACACTATGAAGTGGTCGAGGCCTATCGCAAGGACGAGAGAGGTTGATTTGAGTCGGGACGGTGTGCTGACGATCTGGCGGACATTGGCAACCTGCAGCGTTTTTTTTTTTTTTTTGGTTTACAGCCGACCTACGAGTAATACCGTAACGTAGTGGAGCGCGACGAACGAACATTAGAAGCGGGTATGTGTTTGTATGGAGTGATAACCAAAGTCGTTTGTACTTACCTCGTAATTTATACGATAGCGCAAGCCCAGACACCTTGCTGAAGTACAGCATCATATGTGACGAGTCTTTCCTCTGCCTCAAATGTCAACATCTTCCCAAGGAGGTCGGGCGCGTCCAAAAGTCTCCACAGCATCTCTACGGCTGGTCACTGCAACGCAACAACAGCGTTGTCGATCAACAGACAGCAGCAGAACGGAATCACCAAGAGATCACGTTGATAATTAGGGTGAGTCGACGTCTTCCAAAGCGCGGTGACCCCGTGCGGGATAAGATATGCTAGCTCGCATGTAGTAATTTTGGTTGTAGCGTTCGAATAAGATGTTATGTAGATTCAAATTGAAATGATATAGGGAAGAGTTGGGAGAAGCGGGTTCGAACGAGAGATGGTCCTCCTGTGCATCTCCGCCGAACGATTCTCCAGCCCTTCGTACCGCTGCATCCCAATCCGTGGTCCTTGCCCACATCAGCTCGATCCTCGATATACGCATACACCAGCCAACGGTCTACCAGCACCGCACGGACATCGCCACATCTTGCACTGGGAGCAGGTAAGCTCACTCAGTACAAAACGGTCGCGTTGACGCCATCCAGGGCGCATAACCCACACATTCCCCTTCTCTCCTCCAGTCCCATCTACGCACCGGCTCCCCTTGTTTCAATCAGCACGACCCTCAGGTGCCTATTCAAATATTTGTACAACGTCCTCCGGTCTCCCAGATCCTTCTCGACAACCGACGACGCCTCCTCCTGACTACCCGCATTCCTCTTCCCATTCAGAATTGTCTCCCAGATCATCTCGTTAGGGCCAAGCGTGACCCGCCACCTCGGACATGCGAAGTGTACGGCGGAAACATCGTTGCTGATCGCAAGGCGATGGCCAACGAGCTGTGTACATGTCGATGTATGGTTGTCATCACTGGTCCCGGGACTCAAAGTAGGAAATGTACGTGCGGGGAAGACGAGGTGGAGCGAAGGAAGGAGACATACGTTGAAAGCAGGGGTGGCGGGAGTATCAGGGTATAATGGACCAATGTGTCGCGCAGTCGATCAACGCAAGCTACATGCAGGGAAAAAGCCAACGGACCCCTAAAGGCGATAAGGATAGACTTCTAGTCTTACCTGCGAAAATCTATCCGACATCGCAATAGTTCCTGCCCACCGCCAACCAGGGATAGTCAATATCTCAATCATCGCACCTGGTATCACATTCATCGAGCACGACCACAAGGTCGTGTGCTGAGTTGGAAAAAAAAAAGGTAGCACTTTGCCACCAGGTGATGAGGAACCACATATGTTGTGCGCCGTCTCTGCGTCACCAGTACCACAGTCTGCTTCATCGTCTTCTCCTCCTTGCAACCGTCACCGGCCGGACGTCCTTTCCTTCGCAGGCAACAGATACATCAACACTCTTCCTTCCACACGACCAGAAGCTCGCCCTCACCTAAACAAGCGCTTCCAAATCACCCGTCCATAGCCGGAATGAGGTTGTGCAGAACGCCCTCCGTAGTCACTGCAACGATTACTCGGCGGAGTCCGAATCGATCGTTGTGGAAAGTGGGTCGGAACTGTGCGTGGGTCCGCCTTCGCGGATCATGAGGCCCGCGGTGTACGTGTATGAGTGCTGTAGAACACTCGCAGAGAATCGTTGAATGCAGCATAGGACTGTACCGGATATGCACCGCCCCGCGGTCGACCCGATGGGCAGGCTGCTAGACGCACAAGGTGGGGATAAAGGTACGAAGGCAACAACACGGATGGTCGCGAGTGTTCCCTCATGGGACCACTGCAGAGCGTCGCATTTCCGTAACTGAAGGGTGCTTGTTGAAGTTATCAGAGGGTAATCATATCCCGTTCAGTACTTGTCCTTTACCCTCTACGGGACGAGGCGGGAATGGGACACATACGCAGTCGTGTTTCACCGGGGGCTTTGGTGACTCTGTTTGTGTATCTGTGCCCGGATTCGTGTCAGTATTGGCGATTATATAGCAAGTAATGCGATGCTCATCGCCGTTGGGATGATAGTCGGATGTGACCCAAGGCAACATGTGGGCCGACTAGCTCAGTTGGTTAGAGCGTCGTGCTAATAACGCGAAGGTCTTGGGTTCGATCCCCACGTTGGCCAGGAGGTTTTTTGACAAGCGATATATTTTTCAGTTAACGGAATCTGACAGCATATCTGCACTGCCACAGGACCAACGATGGAGTGAATGCATTTTTTGCTGACCGACGCCCCCAATCACTAAGACGGTCGCACAGACAACTTGGATTTTCACAAGGGTACACATGCGGCAGGCACACAAGAGAGAGGTCATCCTAACTATTCTTACACTAGCATTTGTTCTTACATCCCTGTTTTCAGCTTCCTTGTCTCCCTGTTAAAAGCCGTCAAACTTCAAACCTGAAGTACTGATTATCAGTCGGGGTGTTGTCCAGGAGCGAAAGGAAAATCTGAAGGAAATATTTGGTAAATATGGTACCATTCTTGGAAAGACAAATTTGACCCTACAGTGCCATTGTCAGTGTCTGTAGTCCACACCTCGTACAAGAGGCCCACGATCCTCGCGATGCTGCAAGCGCAATGTATGATTGAGCGTTCGAGAACTCATATTGGAATGCGGAGCTCACGTATAAACATCACCCCACCGCTCATGGGTGTAGTGTTTAATGATCCAGATTTGGCTTTCCTGTGAAGATGCGATGACGAGCCTGTCCTCTGTCGCTCCGGTCGTCATACCACCGACTGTGATCCTATACTGATCAGTTGCTTGTCTTCGGAAAGTAAACTTTTGGAAACTCGGGGTCAACCACATGGTAGGTGTACGAGATACCACGCAGTGAGAGACTTACGAGCACAGGCTGAATGCCAGAGCCCCCCGGACGTGGCACAAGAGCTACCGAGGTCCCCTCACGAGACCTCACACCAATGGTGGGCGCATTACTAATGATGTTGCCATTGGCAACACTGATAGGCGATTGGAAAACAGGTATGTCATTGGAAGCCATACTGATAACAAGGCGAAGAGAGACTTGACTCTGGGTTATCAGCCGGTCAAGACACTCAGCCCTTTTATCCTCAAAGACATAGGGGTCGAATTCTAATTCTTGACGAGGGTAGCCTGGGACTGGAGTGTCACGCTCTGAAGGTGAGCCCGACGAAACGGTGTGCTAGTCAAATTTGATGGGCATAAAGTTGGTGCTAGGAACGAGTCAAAGATGCCTCATCCAGCAAAGCACTAAGCATTAATTGAATGACTTTTCCCTACAAGGAACGGGATGCTATCGATAATCGACCTATTTCATAGCCTGGCGCTGAACTCCGGCAGAGTGGGACCTATGAGCACCCTCAGATCATTACATGCACGAAAGACGCTCGACTATATCGACACCGCAAATTTTACAAGATTGCGCATGGTCTGCCTTTGGGCCCATCAGACCATGAACGGGTAAGTTACTACCGCTTCAGAGGATGGGGTGATATCGATAATCAACATATTTCAAAGCCTGGCATCTAAGTCTGATGGAGTGGAACCACCCCCGATCATCACATGCAAGAAGGCGCTCAGTTATTACCACCGTAGAATTTGCATGACCACATGCGTCCGGAACAACCACATTTGGACCCGTCAGATATGGACAAGTAAGCTAACATTTCAGACCAAATACTCATGTACCAATAGCGCAGCGAATCAGCACCCACCAATGCGGGACACCGCTTGCTAGACTCATCAAATCTTGGCTCGAAGAGTTCTATTCCTCAAACCTACACCAGAAGGATCAACGGGTGTCCGCCACGTACGCATTTCGATTGGAAAGCTAATTCTGACATTTGCAAATGCACTGGAACGTCCCTGTCGACACAGAATAAATTGTAAGAAATGGAGAGCCAGGCTCTTCGGTAGTTGTGCAGGTGGATGCCGAGAAACCACAGTCATCACAAACAATGGCTACATGGTTTGTTACTACGGGTAGCAGGGGCGAGTCTGATGGTCCCCTGAAATTCTTTGCTCCATCATCTCTAGCAACATGGCAGACAACAGCATCGTGACTGTAACGACCCGCCTTTGAGCGTAAGGCAGGTACATTTCATATCCTAGTCTGAAGCTGACAAAACACTTTACCATGAATGAACCCTCGGCGAGCCATCATAAATATCTGTATTTAGAGTCTCAGAGAAAAAAGTGTAAGCTTTAGGACGAGAAGTTTATTGTAACGTTATTGGACATGCTCGTCTTCCGACTCGGTCGAAGGAACTCTGTGTAAGTGGGGTTGGGCTACTGTGGGACTTTTCCATCATACTTTCACTACTGCAACGACAATACAAAAACATTTACAGTCAGTTACTAGTATAAGGGCCTTGATGTACAAGACCAGTCTGGGCACCCTCCATGCCTCGCTGACAATTACCATATTTCATATTACACCTGAAGTTCTGGGCCTTTTAGATCTTCAAATTTGAAGGGCTAAATGTAGCTTCACATCTGGGGTCTGCAGTACCTCATAGATGTGTGCAAACCTGAAGTGCTGTGGGTTGGACGCAACCCCACACTTAAAATAAGACCTTGCAGTCACCAGGCCACGGGCATCCGATGATCCTTCTGGTGTGGATTTTGAGAAGTGGAACTCTTCGAACCAAGATCTGATGAGTTTAGCAAGCGGTGTCCCGCATTGGTGGGTGCTGATTCGCTGCGCTATTGGTACATGAGTATTTGGTCTGCAAATGTTGGCATACCTGTCCATGTCTGACGCGTCCAAACGTGGTTGTTCCAGACGCATGTGGTCATGCGAATTCTGCGGTGGTAATAACTGAGCGCCTTCTTGCATGTGATGATCGGGGGTGGTTCCACTCCATCAGACTTAGACGCCAGGCTTTGAAATATGTTGATTATCGATATCACCCCATCCTCTGAAGCGGTAGTAATTTACCCGTTCATGGTCTGATGGGCCCAAAGGCAGACCATGCGCAATCTTGTAAAATTTGCGGTGTCGATATAGTCGAGCGTCTTTCGTGCATGTAATGATCTGAGGGTGCTCATAGGTCCCACTCTGCCGGAGTTCAGCGCCAGGCTATGAAATAGGTCGATTATCGATAGCATCCCGTTCCTTGTAGGGAAAAGTCATTCAATTAATGCTTAGTGCTTTGCTGGATGAGGCATCTTTGACTCGTTCCTAGCGCCAACTTTACGCCCGTCAAATTTGACTAGCACACTGCTTCGTCGGGCTCACCTTCAGAACGTGACACTCCAGTCCCAGGCTGCCCTCATCAAGAATTAGAATTCGACCCCTATGCCCTCGAGGATAAAAGGGCTGAGTGTCTTGACTGGCTGATAACCCAGAGTCAATTCTCTCTTCGCCTCGTCATCAGTATGGCTTCCAACAACATACCTGCTTTCCAATCACCTATCAGTTTTGCCAATGGTACAACCATTAGTACCATCGGTGTGATGTATCGTGGGGAGACCTCGGTAGCTCTTGTGCCACGTCCGGGGGGCTCTGGCATTCAGCCTGTGCTCGTAAGTCTCTCACTGCGTGGTATCTCGTACGCCTACCGTGTGGTTGACCCCAAGTTTCCAAAAGTTCACCTTCCGAAGACAAGCAACTGATGAGTATAGGATCACAGTCGGTGATATGACAACCGGAGCGACACAGGACGACCCTCCACGCGTCATTGCATCTTTGCAGGAAGGCCAAAACTGGATCATTGATCACTACACCCATGAGCAGCAGGGTGACGTTTATACGTGAGCTCCATGTTCCAATATGAGTTCTCAAATGCTCAATCATACATTGCACTTGCAGCATCAAGAGGCTCAAACTAGGCTTCGAGTACGAAGCGTGGACTACAAACATTGACGATGGCAATGTGAGGTCAAATTCGTCTTTCCAAGAATGGTACTATATTTACCAAATATTTCCTTCAGATTTACCTTTCGCCCCTGCGCGGCACCCCGACTGATAATCAGTACTTCAGGTTTGAAGTTTGAGGGCTTTTAACAGGGAGACAAGGAAGCTGAAAACAAGGATGTAAGAACAAATGCTAGTGTAAGAATAGTTAGGATGTCCTCTGTCTTGTGTGCCTGTCGCATGTGTACCCTTGTGAAAATCCAAGTTGTCTGTGCGACCATCTTAGTGATTGGGAGCGTCAGTCAGCAATACTCGCATTCACCATCCATCGTTGGTCTGGCGGCGATAGGCTCACATCATTCTGGCACATACTGTAGTACGGACGTTAACCGTGAGGAGGGTGGCACCCCCTTGCTCAGTGGAGCCATTTGAGCCCCGTGAAGCCTCGCCATGCATCTTATCCACCCTCTTGCGTCCGCTTTTCAGCCGATGAACTGCGGTGGGAAGGAGTATGAGCGGTGCACCGATGAGATTCTCCAGCTGGGGACACCAACCTAATGGCTTTGATATGTCACCTGTGCAAATCAAACGTAAAAGCAAAGGTGTTACATAACAGAGCATAGATCAGCGCTCAGCATCCAGCGAGCCATACCGGGTCATGCTTTTAAGTTTATATGTCCTACATCATCTTCCATATTGAGGTGCAATCCCACTCCTCGGTCCTTTGATGGCTGGCCAGTCAACGAAGCACACCAGAGCGACTGTACCACTTAGTACGAAGTGTCCTGCCCGTGCCCTGCGATGCCCCGCGTATTTGCTTGCCAGAGGTATTTCCTTTTGTGGGAGCTCTCGCGACACTGCCGTTTGCACACTTTGCGCTTCGTACGCTCAGGCTACTGCCGGCCCGTTTTCTTCACTTCTTGATGGTGGATAAACCAAAGTGAGGAAACTTTTACTGCGACAGAGCCTGACGCTGTTTGAAATCCTGGGTGGTATAGAGGAGAGACTCCCGTCGCGCGTCATTAATCCATTCCTCAAGCATTGGCAAAACATCTTTTGTGGACGATCCGCGGAGAGAAAGCCTCGGTTTGCACTGCCTATGGCTACTGCATGAAGTAGCGAGTCGAATATTGGACTTCTATATTGCAGGATGTCGTCCCCGACAGCAGTGCAGAGGTGGGTAAGGGGGTGCAGAGACGCTGCTCCCTATCCACACAGATCTCTTTGTAGTTGGTCATGAATGTTCATAACTTATCGGAACAGATGATAGCAACATGACCGCACCGGGGAAAAATATGTAGTAGATACATGAAGTACAATATATCATACATGAATATTACGAGGTTCCCTCAACATTCATGGGTTCAGGTTGAGGTAATTGAATAATGGGTTCTCCACTATCCTCTGGGACAGTAGGCCCAGGGACGGGATTGTCCGTCGCTATTGGTTCCGTTTCTCCGCCTTCCACCTCTGCACCCATGTCTGTTTCTGTCTCCATTTCCGCTATTGCTCGTCTGCGAGGTAAAATGAGAGAAATAATGAGAAAACAGACAGCGCGTACTGGTATGCGTCCCGACAGTCCTTCCTGATGCTACTTGTCTTCCAACGTTGACGACGTGACTGTGGCGCCAACAGTTCTGAGTCCAGTTCTTAGCCCGAGAATCAGTCATACATTACTCATGGAGTTGAAGTCATCTTACCTTGGTTTTCGCCCAAGAGTAACAATTTGCTGAGTTCGGCCCATTGCCTACAAAAACACCAGTGGTCACAATCGCGTAACACGAGACGATGCATGGATTACCATTGAGATGATTTGTCAAAGAATTGAACGAGGTGTAATGGACCGCTCTCAGTTCGGCGCATTGTATCTCGCTGCTTCTTCACGACTTTGGGTATTCGTTCGTCATCAGGCTCGTACACTACTGCCGGCCACCACGGGTAAGTGCCTAAGAAGAGAGTCAGCGAAACCTGGTGAATAGGGAATTGACACGCACTAGCTTTCGCCCAAACTGCATCAACACAATCAGTACGGGTATCGTACCACCTGCTAATAACGTACCAAGAGTTCCACCCTCCAGCATCTTACCATCCTCAAGAATGATGGTGCCCGGTTCACGGCGGGTGGGTACCGTGGGTGGAATTACAGCCTGTACAGGCTGAGGCAACTGCGAGGGACCCGATTGCTGCTCAGTGCTTTTTGTGTCACCGTCACCTCCATCCTCACTTTCCAGTTCACTTAGAGACGATAGATCCGAGTCTTCATGGCTGGGCTCTGGAGCGTTGAGCGCTTGCTGTGCCGCAAGAATAGCCGCGGCCTTTTCCGCTTTCCTCCGCTGTGCCTTTTCTCTGCGAGTCGCCGGAGTATCCAATTCCTCGATAACAATCCTGCCGCGTTCAGTGATAACCTTCGTATGCGGTTCAACTCGTATCGATGCAATGCGAGCTTCTAGTTCTTCTTGGGTCAGTTCTGCTTCCCGAGCTGTAGCTTCTACGACTGAAGGTTCCGTCTCAGCCATTTGTTCGGTAGGTAATGCCGAAGGACCAGCGATCGGTTCAGGGGGTGCGATGTCCTGGACGACACGATGCTCTGACGTAGTCCTGCTGAGCGTTGAAACGTGCGATGTTCCGCGATCTGGAACATAAGAACGTGAAGAATGTACGTCGTGCACAACGCTATGGAACTCACCCATGCGCGCACGCTTTTTCGGTGGTGGTTGCGAAGACCTGTCCAGCATTTGCCGCCCACCTCGCTTCTGGCCACTCGGGAGAATCCACCCAGCGTCAAACATCTTGAAGGAACCCTGATTATCCACATCTTCGACTACTTGTGGAACGACTAACGGGATCTGTGCAGCGGTAGGTACACGCCGCCCTTTCACGGGTTTCTGTACCGTTGCATCATGGATTTCTGCGTCAACAACACTGCCCGCCGCCTCTGCCTCAAAAGCTGCTAGCACAGCATGGGCGCGGCGGGTGCGCGGCGCGCGGAAACCAGGTGATATGTCCAAAGCATTTGGTTCTCTGACTTTGGGTACTCTGGCCGCCGCTTTCTTTGGTGCCTTCGGCTTTGGTGGTGGTGGCGGCGGCGGCGGTTTGAGCTGGCCGAGCTCAAAGTTGAACAGGGAAGAGAGGGGATCAGTTTTTAGGATGAATTGATAGTCGTTCTGAATTGCCTCCGAAGACCCTAAGAGTTCAAGCAGTTCCAATGGGGGCTCAAGATCACCCATGGGCACATCGAGCGTCTGAGGATCAGGAACAGTGGTGTCAACCACGGAGTCCCGATGAAGGGTTGAAGAAAGGTCAGCTAAGATGGGCTGAATACCAGTTTGCATGCGCTGAGCGGTCTTGTAGAAGGGTGTACCAGGCTTGTTATACAAGGTAGCATTTGACAAGACTAACTCGACATCGTTCTGCGAAGGACTGTCAACTCTGCGATCACTGGACGTCGTTTGGAGATTTCCGACCTTAAATGCACCCAAATCCCAGTACTCGTGGTGATCTAATTTCGCGTCAATGATATCCCAACTCATAGGATTCTTTACGACGTCATAATAATCAGGGACCTCTATCTTTGACACGGGGTGCTTAAACAGACCATTGCGATCGAGCCTACACGAAAGTGAGGAGTAATAGAATGACAAAACCAACGAACTCACGCAAGGATTTTCTCAAACGCAAGGCGCATCGGCGCCTCGTGCGGGAACAGAATGACCTCCAGCACCCTGTGGATCGATTCTAATTGCGCAAGCTTACGACTCTCCCGCTTGCGACTCAACAGAGTAAGCTCGCGAAGCGTTTCAAGGTCCTTTCGGACTCGTCTCAAATGCTGAATAAGTGTTAGCTAGTCAAGGCTGATAACGTTGTACCAGCGTACCTCAAGTTTCAGAGCCTTTTCCTCTTCTGTCTGCACTTTCCCAACATTGGAAGCAGTCCAGGGCTCGAGATGGAGCCGCTTTAGAAGTGGGGCTCCCCGCCTTGCCTCTCGTTTCAAGCTCCAGTACTTACATACCATGCATACGAACTCGGACTTCTTTCGGATAACAATTTTGGTAATGTAGTTTAGAATGCGGTCAACGATGATTTGTGGGACCAAAGGTGGTCCGGTCTTGTACGTCTTTGCGTACGCTCTCGCAGACTTTGAGAGCTTGGAGTTTGGGCTTGACATGACGCCATCCGCGGCTAAGGCTTTCATTCTAGCCTCTACCTGTTCTTTCTGCAGCATCGGCATATGCTTAGCGGGTGGATAACATACACACGAAGGAATCTCTTACAGAGAGGTGTTTCTCGCAGTAACATGTTAGCGTGACAGGTTCAGAACCCTGCATGCTTTTCATTGGCATGAGTAATTTTTCTTTTCTCGCACAGGTAGCATGAAATGCGAGAAAGCATGACGATTTTGTACACTGGATGCACGCTCCCTCGCGAATGCCGCATATTGAACATTTCTGGGTGGGTAAGTAAGCGGCATACTCACTACGTTAGAGAGAAGGAATGAGGAACTTACTAACTTCCATCTCTGTTTGGGAATCCTCTCGGAACCGGATATCGGTTCCATGAAGACTTCGTTGGCAACACGAGTCTCTGGAATCCAAATGGCACAGAGAAGATGAGCCCAATCCCCAAGGACCGTTTGCTTGAATGCGCCTCCCTCGTTTGGACAGAATATACAGGACTATGCGAAATCCGGTGATGAAACAGGTCATGAGGACTCCGGGAGAATCTTACGACAGGATTTTCGGGCGACACCGTACATTTTCGGCAGAGCCACTGACCCTCCGGAATGTATGGGACACCGTAACAATCTGGGTGATGTCACATGATAGCCAAGAACTTCGGACGTGTGGATGCACCTTGATGTACAGCCAAGTTACAACCGTCACAGAAAACAATTGCGTTGCTATTCTCTCCTTCTGGATCGTCACAGACGGCGCAGGTCGAGTCCTCGGAAGGCATAGCGTAGTCTGGTTTTGGGATATTCTTGGTCTGCAGGAGGAGTTCGCATGTTGTTGGGCACGAGACGCGAGACACGAATAAGACTTGCCAAATCAAAGTATTCCTTCTCTAGACGATCCATGATGATCTCAAAAGTCTCGTATGTGACCAAGTTTAGTTGGTCCTTCTTGCGTTCGACGTTGATTGCGTCAAGCCACTCCTGGTCTGTTGAAGGCGTCGGACACAATGCAGCTCGCGAACGAAACCAGACTTGCCTTGTTCGTCCATATCATATTCCACCTGAGTCGCCAAGTCTCTCTCCAAGGGCTCTGCTGTATGTTGAGGTCCGCTGGAGGCAGGCGTCGATGGGGTTGACTCACCTATATAGCGAATGTAATGATCTGGTTTCTGAAACTCCGAGAAGTCGTTGTCTGGTGCATGGTTAGATGCACGTCATACGAAGAAGGTCGATAACAGGAGGACGTACAGCCATATGACCTCGCTTGCAGATCATGGACTCCGGCTGGTTGTGTAGAGTCGTCGTTCTGGACGATTTCGAAGGAGACTTTGGGTAACTTGGCTTGCTCTGGCAGTTTCACGCCCCGTGCCATGAATGCAGGACGCCGAAACAGCGTTGCAAGCAGTGTAAACAGGGGGTGCGAGTCGTTCCTAGTACTCAGTAATAGTAGGAGGCAACGGGGGAATATCGACAAATATGGCAACAGGTTTAGGCTCCGGGTCCAATCGATCTTATTCTCGGTGGTCAAGCTCTGGGCTGGCAGCGTCGGCCAACATGTACGCTCCGGCGCGACACAATATTATTGTGTCGCTCAGAGAGGCTGTCGTACATCCCCTTACGTCGATGCCAGCCCAATCTCGCAGAGCAGTACTGCATAGGCGATACCGAACCCTGTTCACTTCGTCAACGGGCGTCAAGTCACGCTATCGGCCTCCTCCTCATCTATATATTCGTGCAGCCTCATATTCGTCTATTCCAAAGCCCATCGTCTGGGGGTTGGGGGTGTCCGTCGTATGTATTGTCGTGGGAGCCGCTGGGATCAGCTACGCAAATTATAAAATCAAAGGTCACCTGAACCTCTATTTCGATGACTTCGGGTTTGCTTATGCTGTGCAGAGCTTCGCAGGAAGACCACCAAACAGATAGAAGACTTGTTTAATTCTGCCTCAGACGGACTCAAATCAGCCCAAGCCAGTCTTTCCGAAGTCCGTCTGCCCGAGGTCCGTCTTCCCGAAGTCCGCCTGCCCGAGGTCCGTGTGCCCGAGGTCCGTCTACCCGAAGTCCGCCTGCCCGAGGTCCGTCTGCCCGAAGTCCGTCTGCCCGAGGTCCATCTTCCCGAGGTCAAGTTACCACATGTTGATACACCGCAATTCCTCAAGAACCTCTTTGCCCCTGCTAGCAGTGGTGGGGCGGATAATATCGATGGCTCTTCAAGTAAAGAAGATGGAAATCAGAAGCGCTCTCCTGAACATGGTGATAAGTAGATCTCCTTGGTGTTGTGTCACTGAGTTATAACATTCTTTCCATTCCATCTCTGCTACTTGCTATATAGGTACAACGTCACAATCCCCATTTCTTTGCTTTCATGATCTGTCTTTTCGCTTTGCCTTGATGTAACTCACCTAGACACTTGTTTGGGCATGTTCTATCTTCTACTTTGTTTGATCACTTGTAGTACCTCTGGCGAACTATTTATGCTCCTGCAGTCTTCTGATTGGTTCTAGTCGGTTGTTTAGACAGTTGGACATTTGTACTTCTGCACACAAGCTCTGTATATTCTTGGAGTAAATTGCTACCGATGTGACTGGTCTGTCCAGTACTAACGCCTCCACCTCATTACTCATCCCCTCGATGTCGGATACCTCGTTCGAGATCGCATTTCGCGGCAATACTCACAGAGTCTCGCTTCCCTTAGATGCACCTGTTTCATCGCTGTATGCTAGGCTGGAGGAGCTGACGCAAGTTCCGCCGTCAGCCCAGAAACTACTCTTCAGAGGCAAGAAGATCGGTGCGAGCCAAGAAGGCGTGACCCTGGCCGAAGCTGGTTTGAGGGATGGCATCAAAATTCAAATGTTGGGCTCGACCACTCATGAGCTAGAGGCTCTCCATGAAACCGAATCCGAGCATCACACGAAGGAACGCATCCTGCGCGAGAGAGCGCTTAAACCTCGAGTCAAGGCAAGGCTTATGATCTCGACGATTTTTTTCGTTGTGTTGACGTGCGCTCGGTAGTTGCGTTCTACGGGTTCTTCAAGCACGTCCGCTACGCAGTATAGGTTTCACAAGCTGGAACCCTTGGGACATCTTCCTGACCCACCAGCTGCACTCGCACGTCTGTCCAAGTTGGCCAGCGACCCAGCAATACATCATATCATGCAGAAACACAGGTTTTCTGTCGGTCTGCTTACGGAACTTGCACCTCACGAGAGCCCGGGCCTCTTAGGGTTGAACGTTGGCGCAGGACAAGCCATCAAACTACGCATACGAACAGATGAATACGATGGATTTCGTCCGTACCTGGAAGTCCGCCGTGTGCTTTGCCATGAACTTGCTCATAATGTCTGGGGCGAACACGACAACAATGTCAGTTAATGCTCGCCCATAGATTCGAATACTATTGCTCACTCCTGATACGCAGTTCAAGGAGTTAAATTCCAAACTTAATAGAGAAGTTGCCGAGTTTGAAGCGGCTCAGGCTCACGGAACACATTATTTAGTAGACGTCAGGGGTACCTATGAACCCTCTTCCAATGAAGAGGGCGAAGCCCTTGTGCATGTCCTTGGGGGGAGTAGCACGCCTCTGACTGATTCGATTGAAGATAGACGTCGGCGTGCACTCGATGCTGCAACTTCCAGATTAAAGAAACAGGAGGAAGAGCTGGAACAAAGCTGCGGGACAACTAAACCTCCGAGCACCACGCAGCTCTGAAAATTTACTGGCTTTTGTCATAGTGCAGCAGTCACACAGTTATATCGGTCCTTGGTGTAGCATTAGAATGGAGCTGTGTATGTAACTACCCCTAGGGCTGCAGTATGTACCATAGTACCGCGGGAAGAAGGGTACATATTTACATCAGTGCCCTTTCCCCACCTGTATTAACAGTGATCCAACTTCAGGTTGACTTCCGAGTGACAAGGAGCGCAAGGTCCTTCCAGGCATGTCAACACATGAAGAAGGGGTCAAAAAAAAAAGGGACTAACGATGACTTGACTAGTAAAACTGATACCTTGGAACCTTGTAACTTTGCCCTTACCGGGTCCTTCGTTACCTGGATGGAGGGCTCGCATCAAGGCCTCCACTTCGTCCGTTGACTGCCCCGGATCCTGTGCAGAGAAATTATATGAAAAAAAAAGGTTGCGGGAACATATCTACATACTCCTTTCCCTGGCCCAGGGTTTTCGTCCACGTCTTGTTCAACGTCGGATTCATCGAGAACCTATATGAATATACATCGTAAGCCCAAGAATCATGGAAGAGGGTGCTACTGACCTCAAGTGGTTCCCTACGTACAGGCCCGGTTCTAGGGTAGGGGTGGAAACGTAGCATGTGCGAATGCCTGTAGCTGGGCAGCCGGCTGGGGTCGAACAGTGCGGAACTCATGAGTAGTGGCGAGTAAGGAGAGGAAGGGGGGAGTCTACTTTCAGCCCACTGCCTTCCGTAGGTCACCACGTAGCTTATATGCATTTGCAGACTGGCGCATGGCAACAGATCCAAATTCAGCGCAACTTCATGTTGTGTGCAATCGAGGAACATGAGCGTCGACCAAAGAGGGGAAAGCAAACTTCTGATTGGATAGGTTCCTTGAACGGGAAACTGGATCTCGGGGTGGATACCTGACGGTGTAACTTTGCATGCTTTCCGCTCCGAGCTTAACCAAAAGAAGTCAGTGGGTTATCCGCGTGTATTGCCATGCTCCTTTGCATGGCCCTCGCTTGTGCAATCCTCGGGTTGTTCGATGTCATGATGGACGAATCAGAAAGCCAAGAAGATAGGATGAGACGGCGAACAAATAACCCGCACACGATCAAGGAATTTCGCGAGAAAGTCCACCGGACCCCTAGTTACTAACCGCAAAGACTTAGCTCCGTCACTCGTAAAGCGCAACTACCGGAGGGTCTGACACATACGTCGCCAGTGTCACCAGTGTGCAGCAAAGGAAAAGAACCTACTATTAATACGACATCAAAACTTCCACAAGGAGGGTACATGGGCGACAAGCTCCGCAACATATGTTGATCGACTGACATTGTAATTACATTCGGCGCTCGCTTGTGGGGCCCACTCATTTGCAGCTCGGAGTCGGTTATTTATAGAACCAAAGTGAAAGAGGGGAACGGCGTACTTTTAAATGTCAGGTTCGGCGTCAGGGTTGGTTGAAAGTGAAGTCGAAAGATAAACGGAGCACTCGTGCAAGACATAATTGTAGGGTCATAATCACAGACTGGAGCACAGAGGGTTAGTGCCTTCCGATCCAAGGGTCGGGCACCCGCCTCGCTGAGGTATACTACCAGTTGGGAGGAGATGACACCACACAATCAATACGCAGTGAAGGTACTTTGGGTGCTCCATGTCATCCAAAATCCCTTCATCGCGTAGTAATAAAACACGGCAGATTTTCCACTGAGAAAACCCTACTTAGAGCTCGTGGTGTCGGTTCAAACCTTGGCGATGCTGCAATTCCAATGCCCGACCTTGAAAATGGTGACCGACTGTCGGGGGAACCGATGGTCAGAGAATAAATGCTACTAACCCAAAAGCCTTCGATCCGGCGCCACGACACTCGGCAATTGGAATGAGAAACTCAATTTTCAAGCCCTTGGTGCGACCCTTCGAATCAACGAACAACGACGATTCAGTTTAACTTTCTTACCGTCAAATAGATTACCCGTGGCCTCGATGACAGGGCGGATTATCGGGTTACGACAGATTTGAAGCAACTCATCATCGGATAATAACGTCAAGTGCTGTCAGGCCCCCCGCTAGAGAGGACTCGAGTATGATCGGGCCCAACTCTAGTTCCGTTCGCTGCGCACGATCCGAGGAACCCGCCTCGATGGGCATTTCCCTGCCAAGTTCGATGAAACGCTTCAGGCAGCACAGTCACACTCCTGTGTTACGCTTCGGCGATCTCCCTCCGTTTTCCACGTTACCTTCCACGCGGCGTGACGTCCGCGTACCACAAACAGGCCCAGAGGATGCCGCAGAGGCAGATGAGAGAAGTTCCTATGTGTTGAAGAGTTGAGATTGGTTTGCAACTGTTCAGGTTCTCGACATACATGCGTAGGCAGTGACGGGCATGCCGGGCAAGGTTGGTTTCGCATGGAACTGATTCGGACTCAGCCGGTGCAGGCGTACTACTTTCGAGTCGTTCCCACTGTGACCACTATTAATGTTAACCTGGCCGAGGGCGACCACGAATAACGTCATTTATGGTTACCCTTGGCCAGTTTAACGGGCTGTGGTCATTTCCCTTAGGGAGCCTCCTGTGCTCTAGGTTCGAACGCGACCGACCTGAGCTGCCAAAGATTTTGAGATCAGCATCACGATTATCCGTCTTGTGTACTCTCTCCACTTCCTGTCAGCACAGGAGGAAACCGACCTATTCAGGGTGGTTCCTATAGGCTCCCAGAGTGGCAGATGGCACCGCCGAACCATGGATGCCTACCGTCCGCTGGCAGAAGTTAAATTATTCATGATGGTGCAAACTTGGTACAGACGTTAAACCCTTGATGGCAAGCTTTGGAACCACTATCTCAGCGCGCCATATTCCTGGACGCATCTCGGTCCAGGTCTGAAAGTTGTTTTGTCCCCCGAGTTTTTGCCGGACCGAAAGAGCCGGGCCAACTAGATTGGGAATCATTGCTCTTATGTGAATCATGACGAGCGACTTGCAGCGATCTCAGGTCGAAATGGACATGGACAACGGCGCACGCCGTTTGGTGGTTGATGTCAGTGATGATGGCTGTTCACGCGCACGCTCGGTCACCTACAACACCTCTCCATAGCGTTGAACTGTACACTACCTAATGCCATCTCTAACAACAGCTTAGAAAGAGCAAATGGACGATCTGCGCTGCCTACTTCTCGTAGTTGCAATATATGCAAGCACTCCTGTTAGACTACGTCTTTCTCTACCCATATACATAGCTTCCTGTAACATGTCGCGGGGTTATCTCTTGTGAAACTACTTCTCTACTCGTGTTTGTACTTGTAGCGTCCAGGAGTGCCCAGAGGGCTTTTGGTATTTAATCTTTCTCTTCAGCTCACATATGTACATAGCTTGTTATTAATATTATGGCCATCCGATCATAAACAACCACCTAAGTACGTGTCTCGACTTTACAATGTTCCCGTGGAAAGTTCCCGGGAACGAAAACATCCCATCCTATGGATCCTGAGGGGCCTGACGGATGGAACTTCCACTTATCAAGCGACGACCAGCGTCCAGATGGACTCGTGTCACACTAGAGATGACAATTAATCCAAATGAAGGTAAGTGCAAAGGTAATTATGAGGCCTGGGTGCCACTCTTCTCTACTGGTGGCGGCGTATCCTTCAGCTGTTCACTTTCGCACACTGCCTTTGCAAATGCACGGAAGTCTGGCTTGGAGGCCCTCCCAGGCTGAATGGACGGTCATAAAAATCCTGATCACCTTGAAGCCAGATGCTGCGTACCTTGAGGGCATAGATGACAATATCTTCCTTCGTCTCCTTATCTACTATGATTTGTTCCTTGAGGATGACCCGAAGGATGCTCTCTGCCTCATCAAAGTGACATCGAACCGCTGGGCGCAACGCCACGTTCATCGACACCTGTCCGAGTGGGTCTCGGCGAAAGACTAACGATTTCGCCATCGCGGGCGGGGGGGACAAACAGGTCGCAAGAGTGCGAGATTCAACGGGCGCATCAGGGGCTTGCGAGGTGGGGTGACTTACGTAGTCGAGTACGATTTTTGGCGGCGTTTTCGTTTTGGCCTTCCTTCTCGTCCCCATCTTTGCTCTCAGACGCGTCTATCTTGCAAGAGAGCAGTTTAACGTGACCATACATCCCACTCGTGAATTCCTTTCGTCCGCGCTTGATAAAGAGTTTGATGCCCTTAAGATCGGAGGTGACTACTTCACCTTCTTCGCCAGTCGTGTCTTGTGGGGGTCATTAGTAAGGATGTGGATATCCCCCATCGACTACAAAACGCACGGGAAGACGGTTGCTTTGCGGGTGCTTGAGTGGACCGCAGCACTGTGAATGATGATTCTCCTGTGATCTCTGAGGAGATATCATTTGGAGAACCTGTCAGCTTCTGCGTAAAATTATCACTTGTAATTTCCGAGTCGCTTTTCTTGCGTCGCCATGCTGGCGTAGTCTTTGCACCCTGGCCCGCAAGCCCAAAAGGGGTGCCGTTAGGGCTGGAGTATGTCGTGAAGGGCGAACTAGAGCTGGCGAATGCAGAAAAAGGGTTGGAAGTCGGGGTTTGGACCTTTGAAGGTTTCGGTGGCGGAGTGGTTGGTGCTTCCGGCTCGGCACTTGGAACGTTCGGGGGAGGACTAGGGTTACGAGCGTGCGGTACTGGTTCCGACGGCTTTCCCGAATCAATATCTTGCTTTTCAGCGTAGGTTCCATCATTTGCTGTACGATCTGGGGATTTCTAGGAGGAAATCTGATGAAAACGATGCTCTACCATGAGTTTACGGTCTTACTTCACAGGGAGCTGGCGTGGGTTCAGCGTTGTGACTGGGTGAAGCAATACGTTCCGGTGTATCCGTCTTCTGTGAGGCGGTTGCTTCTTCGTAGGTGGGTGGAGCTACAATCACCTCCCACTCCTAACTCGGGTGAGTCATGATAAGGTTCGAATCACGATAACTGAGGGGCGGTGTGATTGCAAACGACGGAAACTTACGTCCTCATCTTCGCCCCGCTGTTCCGTAGGTGGAGTCTTGCTCCGTTTCATAGGTCGCTGCTGCTGGTCTGTGCAGGCCTCACCATTATCGGAGTCGTCGAGCTTCCGCTTCAGAGATCTTTCTTCCAGGGGGCCGGCTTCAACGTCGCTGTCGGCCGCTGTACATCATCGTGACAAGGGCGCATTGGCTGTCGTTGACTTACGCTCCAGGCTTCTCTGTCGATGTGGGGGAATGAGTAGCCTTTCGGGTGTAGGCGTATCCGAGCGTTGCCGCCACAGTTGCGATGCCACAGAATGCGAACTGGAATTCTGTTATAGGCAGCATGGTAGTTCAAAGCTATGTTGTTAGGAATGGGTGGAGCGTTTAGTCTGCGGTGGGATCAGGGTTTATGAGGCGCGAGGCACTCGTGCGTGGCGATTATCGTCGCTGCTGTGCGTCGTTCAGGAAGAAGGGGCAAGAGAGCCGAGTTAGTGATTTATGACATTACAATCAACGCCGTTTTATATGGGCTCCTTAGATTGATACATGACGAGGACACGAGTACGGTGCCTCGAGGCGTCCGCACGTCAATTACCTGCCAGGGCGGATTCCACGTGTTCACCAGCATCGCTTAGATATCCAGAGGCAGCCTAGGGTGGTGCACTGGAGAAGATGCATCGCATGGCCATGTTGGCTATCACCACCCTAGATATCGAATTAGGTCTTCAGAGCGTCTGGTGGCCAGCTAGAATTCCATAACACAGGGTTGTTCTTTTAGTAGCGGTAGCCGACCATCCCGCTGGCAAGGGTATGGGGCCCAGCCCACTGCTGGAGGTTGGCGCAAGGAGACCGCAGTGTATATTCACTTGAGATACCAGCTGCACTGCAGCAATCTGAAGGCTGGCCAGGGGCTGGCCTCACTGCTATGGGGTGGCAGTGTCATGACGTAAGCAACACTGCGGCGAACACGTCGACCAGCCGAATGCTAGCGTTTCTACTACAACGTCGCGTCTGACAGTGAGCAGCGGCCATGCCGACTGCCTACCCGCTCCCTGAAAACATCTCCCCGGCGACAGTCGCGAACACTGCGTCGCTACTTCGCATTATAGCATTGGGTCTCATCTCTGCCGCTGCCATTGCGTCGCGTCTCTTCGCTGTCGTCAATTTCGAGAGTATCATTCACGAGTTGTATGTATTTCATTCATGTCTATTTATTATCCGAACTCACCTCCCGCCTCCAGTGATCCATGGTTCAATTAGTGAGTGTCGTGTCATTCTTCCACGCAGTTCAAGCTCCAAAACTGGCTCCAGCCGTGCTACCAGGGTTCTTGCATCGAAGGGCTTCTACGTGAGCGTGTTTTGCGTCGAGTCCTTCAACTCCGCTGAGATACTCTCACTCCAAAAAGGAATTCTGGAATTGGTTCGACCCCACAGCATGGTATCCTCTGGGTCGTGTGGTCGGTGGTACCATCTACCCAGGTCTCATGGCAACTAGCGGTGTGATTTACAACATCCTTCACGCCCTCCACCTACCAGTCGACATCCGTAACATATGTGTCCTTCTTGCACCAGGCTTCAGTGCCTTGACAGCATGGGCTACCTATATGTACGTGTTCCACCTGAGTAAATCATACAATGCGTCTGAAATACGTTTCAGGTTCACCAAGGAATTAAAGGACGATAGTGCTGGTCTTCTGGCTGCTGCTTTCATTGGCATCGTGCCCGGCTATATCTCGCGTTCCGTTGCAGGGTCATATGACAATGAAGCAATCGCCATCTTTCTCCTTATGTTCACTTTCTTCAGCTGGATCAAGGCCCTGAAGCAAGGCAGCGCGTTCTTTGGGACAATTGCCGCTCTGTTCTACTTCTATATGGTTGCCGCATGGGGTTCGTAGCTCATTGCGTTTCCTCTTGCATTCATGATATGAGCTATTGTTCTTAGGTGGCTATGTATTTATAACGAACATGATACCTCTCCACGCGCTGGTCCTCTTGCTTATGGGTCGTTTCACCAGCCGCCTCTATGTTGCATACTCGTCATGGTATGCCATCGGAACGCTCGCAAGTATGCAAGTCCCCTTCGTCGGTTTCCAGCCGGTACGGACTAGCGAACATATGGCAGCTCTAGGTAACTGCGGTTGGTGTATGATAGCCTGATATGTCTCACGCTGGTTTCTTCCAGGTGTCTTTGGCCTACTGCAAATCGTCGCATTCGCGCAGCTGGTCCGCGCTCATGTTTCATCTAAACAGTTCCAAAACCTGCTCTTAGTTGCAGTCGTGTCTACAGGAATCCTCGGATTCCTAGCTATCGTCGGCCTCACCTACAAAGGTTGGATTGCGCCTTGGACGGGCCGTTTCTACTCCTTGTGGGACACTGGCTATGCCAAAAAGTTCGTGCAGCTTCCCCTGGTTCGCTGCTGTCGTATCTAACCCTCTTACTCAATACAGGTATATCCCTATCATTGCCTCCGTCTCCGAGCACCAGCCTACAGCGTGGCCATCGTTTTTCATGGACCTCCATTTCCTCATATGGGTGTTCCCCGCCGGTGTCGTGATGTGTTTCCGTGCTCTCCGAGACGAGCACGTCTTTGTCATTATATACGCAGTGATGGCGAGTTACTTTGCGGGCGTCATGGTCCGTCTCATGTTAGCGCTCACACCTGTGGTCTGTGTAACCTCTGCCGTGGCTTTATCGTCTCTGCTCGATATCTACCTGGACCCAACCGACCCCACAGTCAACGAGAAGGCTGAGCCAATTAACGACACTCCCTCTTCAACGAACGTATCTGTCACTCCGAAGAAAGCAAAAAAGCTCAAGGACAAGGAAACCCCGGCTACCCCTGGTACTGCTCGTGGCGAACTAGTTGCTGGTGCTACTTCAGCACCAGGAGGTTCGACCGGTAGTTCCAAGGCAACCAAGGGTATTTTTGGCCTCGACGGACGCATTGCCGTACTCGTGAATACCCTTGGTCTCCTTCTATTCTTTGTGGTTCATTGCACCTGGGTGACTTCGAACGCTTACTCTTCACCTTCCGTTGTCCTTGCGTCTAGCGGACCGGATGGGAGCCAGCATATCATTGACGATTTCAGAGAGGCGTACTACTGGTTGAGACAGAATACTGCGGAAGATGCTGTTGTGATGAGCTGGTGGGACTATGGATACCAGATTGCAGGCATGGCGAATCGCACAACTTTGGTCGACAATAACACGTGGAATAACAGTAGGCTATTCGTATCTTGCCATTCACTATGAGTTGAATTGACCAACTACTCTCAGCTCACATTGCTACCGTCGGTAAAGCCATGTCCTCGTCCGAGGAGGTTGCCTACCCTATCTTGCGCAAGCACGATGTGAATTACGTTCTCATTATCTTCGGCGGTCTCATCGGCTACTCCGGCGACGACTTGAACAAGTTCCTTTGGATGGTGCGCATCGCACAAGGGGTGTGGCCTGACGAGATCCAAGAACCAAACTACTTCAGCAATGGCGAATACCGCGTCGACGACCGGGCTTCTCCCACGATGAAGGAAAGCTTGATGTACAAGATGACCTACTACCGCTTTGCGCAGCTGTTCGGCGGAGGACAAGCTGTTGACCGCGTACGAGGACAGAATATGCCTCTTAATGGACCAACCCTAGATTATCTCGGTCAGTGGACAGGTGACTTCCTTTCATGATAATTTCTCACTCGTATGAATAGAGGAAGCATTCACGTCGGAGAATTGGATAGTAAGTATTGGGGTCTATCCGGTTCGGAGTGACGAACTGATCAATATGGAAAAGGTTCGCATTTACGAAGTAAAGAAGGACGACGTCCTTGGTCGTGACCTCAAGGTTGCAAACGCATTCGCAGAGGGCAAAAAACGCAAACGGTCGAAGCCGATTGCAAGGCGGAAAGCTATCGCTGCCTGAGCGCCACGAAGAACGAGTGTAAGAAGTCACCGTTGGTGGGATAGCCAAGCCTGCCTCTTCCATTTACCTTATAGATTATTGCTCTGTTTTCCCACCGATGCACGTAGTTATATTCAATACGGTCCTCAGGATTCTGTAGAACTGACCCAGCTAGCCGGAGGTCTTGCAGTTACAAACCTGCACCTTCCTCTTGGCGCTATCAGTAACTTGGCCTGGTGATTAGACACGCCGAGCTGCATCTGCCAGCTAAATGTCCTCCGACGTGACCCATAAGTTTGACACTGAACGGTCCCCATGGTTAGAGAAGATGTTCTAAACACAGCACTGAATGAGTAATCAAGCCCACGTTCTATTAGCAGTCCCAGTAGGCGCCGCGTACGGCCACGCGGATATGGCGTACGTATTGGAGTTAAGTCGTAACGTGGAGACCACATACAGACAACCATGAGTACGAGCCCGGAGAATGCATACGTCCCCATTGCACAAGGGCCTTCCCAGGAAAATATCAACGTGCAGGGGTCCAAGATGATGAGCAACAGGTGGTAGTATTTCTCAAGTTTTTAATCCCCCTATATGCGTTTGTCCTCAATACGTCCTAGCATGACGCAGTGGAGAGGATATTGCGGCACCATCCAGGGGAGCGTTGTAGAATGCGTGCACAATAATCTCGGCCTTCTACTCGTCATGCTCTCGCAGATGTTTATATCCTTCATGAACGTCACCGTCAAAGTATTGAACCAGTTAGAACCACCGGTTCCCGCGCTTGAGGTGAGCAGCATCGATATTTCTCCTCAGCAGTTGCTCTTGTCTAGCCATGTTGACGATTTTCCAGCTTATACTTGTCCGCATGGTATAATGTTTGCCCATGATCCATTAATTCCTGTTGTTGCTAACCTTGGGTGTCAGGTTATTACCTTCATTTGTTGCGAGATATACATGTGCGTCTTCCAGCAGCAATGGCCCATCCTCGGTTGACCGTCAACTGTGTGGTACAGGATTGCCGCAAAAGTACCGGATCCGTTTCTTGGGCCGAAGGACGTTAGGTCACTTTTGATATGTCGGGGCGTTGCTGGGTGCTAAGCTTGGATTTCAAAAACATGGACTAGAACTGACGAGTGCGGTGAATTTTTAGGTTTTTCGCGCTTTTCGGCACTTATTACGCACTTCAATATCTCTCGTTGGGAGACGTCACTGCACTGGCATTTACTGGCCCTATATTCACGGGAATAGCAGGCCGTCTGTTCCTAGGGGAAACCTATTCCAAGAGGGAGGCGGTTGCATCATGTCAGTGTTCTCTATGGATGAATTTGTCTGTTTCACTTACAGACGGGTGTGGTGCAGTTTTCAGTCTCTTCGGTGTTGTCTTGATCGTGAGACCCCCATTTTTGTTTGAAAGTACTAGAAATCCAGACCTCGAAGAACCTGCTGGGGCTGGGATTAGGTTGCGTGCCACTGCGTACGATATAATCACCTTCGTATCCCCCTGCAGTTTATCTTTCACTTGAATGCAGGGTGTTAATGATGGGTGTACTGATAGCCACATTCGCGAGTGCGTTCATCCTCAGTCATAGATTTTGCGACTAAGTGTAAAGTGCACGTAAAACAGAGATCACCATTCGTGCCATCGGAACACGAGCACATGCAATGCACTCGATGACTTATTTCTCCTTGTGGTGTGTTATAGTATCAACAATCGGGTAGGTTCATCCCCTAGTTACTATATAGCATCATAACGTATATTCCACAGATTGTTTCTTTCTGGGGAACCCATCGTTTACCCAACTCAATGGCAGTGGGGCATATTGCTGCTACTGATAGGTGTGTTTGGTTTCACTGCACAGGTACGATATACTCTATCGTAGTTTGATGACACCGTCTAACGGAATTACAGATGTGCCTGACAATGGGACTTCAGCGCGAGACCGCTGCTCGTGGAGCGATCGGCGTCTATGTGCAGGTGATCTTTGCTAACGTACTAGAGGTCATTTTTTTCAAAACTGTGCCATCTCTCTTGTCATTATTCGGGACCGGGATTATCATGGCTTGTGCAATTTACGTTGTGGTGAGTCTGCATCACTTTTCTCTCTGGTATTTAGTGTGTGGTCATTGATGGGAGGTCCCTGTAGCTTTCCAAGCAAAAGCAACAGCCGCCCAAGGTAGCTCTTGAATCAGGAGAGTCCACAACCGAAGAAGGCTTGTTGACGCGTAGAAGTTCAGCGTCTGAAGAATAACCCGGAAAGGTGGAGGGAGGAGAGGCCCCCCAGATTTATATACACTATGAGCGTCTACTACGCGCTAAGTGATCCGCCCGGTGGAGCCAGTACTGTATGTAGTGATTAAATAACGAATGCATTTCTAATATAGTCCTCACACCTGCTCGACGTAGTAAGACAATCGTAGATGTGGTGGCTGTGCAAAGGACGGTTCACAAAATTGCCACGTCAGACATAACGGATTTCAGCATGGATTTCCCTTCGCTCCAACTTGAACGTTTCCTCGCTCAAGTTGATTCCTGGTAGTATCAACCTTTTACAGTGGACTACAAGAAATGCTTCCTTCTTCGTTGATATGTCTACTATTGACGCTGCCAGCGCTGGTATCGGCTGCCATCTTCCCCCCAAATTCTAAGGTCAAGATGCTGGATCCCAAGGGATTCAAGAGGGCCATGAGGAGTAACGTGCGTGTCTCTCGTATCACGCGCCCTTTCACAGCTTGACATCTGAAGGAAAGCGCACGGCCGTAGTCGCGTTTGTTGCTCCATGGTGCGGGGTAAGCTTATCAGTGCCAGCCGCTCCGAGGCATGAGCCAATGCTGAACCTCGAGGTGTAGCATTGCCAGAGGATGGCCCCGGAATATAGCAAGGCTGCGGGAAGCCTCAGCCCGCTTGTGCCATTCTACGCGGTAGATTGCGACGTTGATACCAATAAGGCCTTGTGTGCCCAACAGGTACCCGTATCTTTTGAATGGCTTGTTTCTGTCGTTAATTATGTGTATAGGAAGTGCAAGGATTCCCGACTATCAAAGTATTTCCTCGGGGTGGCCAATTGCCTGCGCAAAAATACGAGGCCGGTGAACGGACAGAGAACAATCTTGTTCGTTGGGCAACACGATCGGTCCCTAACAAGGTGAAGGTTTTTAAAGAAACAAATGACGTGGATGAATGGCTCGGAAAGGTTTGTCACTCTTCACTGGCATGCTGTTTCAAAACGACTGATGTGGAAAAAAAAACTCAGACAAGTGATCTCCCTCGTGTGATCCTCTTAAACAAAGACAAGAAATTCCCGTTCCTCTGGCAAGTCCTCGCCAACAATTACTACAAAAAGATCGCATTTGGCCATCGCAGTGATGCGGATGAGGTTTTTGCGGAGTCATTAGGATTTGTGGCAGATGGGAAATCGAAAGTGGCCGTATACCCTGCAGGATCCCAAGTGCCGATTTTGTACGAAGGCGAGTACCGTTTGAATGGCCTTTTGAGCAACTGATCCTAGTGTATCCTGTGTAGGGGGGAACAAGTTTGAATCATTATCCAAATTCTTTAGGTCGATAGTCGATGGGACGGCCGACTTCTTACAAGAGTCGGTCAGACCTCCTGTCAAAGATGAACTTTAGTTTTCTCGTAATTGGTTAATGACACCAGAATCTCCTGCCATTTCTTATCATTCCCTGGGCTTATCATTTCTTACTCATGCGAGCTGTCGCGTGGAAACAGAACATGTCTTATTGCCGAACGCTTTTTCTACATGGTGAACCTCCCTGCGGCCGACAATCATAGATCTCTTACTACTTGCGAAAAGTATTTTTCCGGTTAGTCAGTCAGTCTATCTGTGTTTTACTCATGCTGCTCCAACAGCGTCCGCCTCTTCGCTTCCTCGGCGTTCCGGACGACCGATTTTTCCACTTCTTTGTCCCAGTTGGTGCCGAGCCATACAACAATGTATTCAGCGGTACCAACCGTGAACAACCCAATCACCTGGCCTAGAATCATATGAGTCAGGCGCCTCACCGACCCAAAACAGATGGACTTTCCTATCCACAGACCCTTCAAACCTAGGTGCATACGGGTGCTAAATGCCAGCGTGATACCTATCGGTAAAGCAAGAACATAGTACGCGATGATATTGAATATCGCTCCCAGGTGTTGGCGGCCTAGTAGTAGTCGTTATTCACTCAGCAAACAAGCTGTGAAATTCGAGCGCATACCTTGCCCACGGAGTGTACCTCCGCATGCATTGGCTAAGCCATCGGCGATCTGTTACGGATCAACGGGGTGGCATGGCGCAGAGAGGCGAGCTTACCTGGAACGAAGCCAGGAGGGGCATAACCTGACTTACGAGGCGCACGACGTCTTCGTCGTCGCTGAACATGTAGCCGAAATCCTGATGATTTGCTTTAGTCGTCTATTACCGGCTAACTGTAGCAGACGTACGTTTCTCGCAGCCAGCATGGCTGTCATTATAGCAGAGCCTACAAGAACGCTGGTTAGTGCGCTCGCGTGAGCCGCGTTTCGTGCGCCGATCGCTGAGCGTGCGCCAAGCAGATTTCCGACGCGGGTGGACGCGACCACGCCTGCAGTATGTAAGTCATTGAATATAGGTAAAGCATGACCTCTGCCCACCGAAGCTGAATGGTATTGTGGCAATAACTGACGATTTCATGAGTGCCTCGTCTAGCTACGAGACTTGGCCTTACTCTGGTCTGTGGTCATAATGACCGATTGTGCGGCCAACGACAACTCTCCCAACTTGCCGGCTGCGAGGGCCACTATCTCGAACGCAGCCCTGTTTCGAATGATCAATGTGTGGTTTGCTGCTCCGAGACGAGGGGTACACACCACTCAGTCCCAACCATGAGGATACCGGGCAACGCAAGCTTGAGAAAGCCAAAGCAGCTTTTCAAGTTCATAGCTGCTTGAAGTTGCAAGCCCCCCCAGGTTGCGTTCGCCTTGTGGGTCGGAGAAAGGAGCGTAACAAGTATCAGCAAGATGAAGCAGAGCCAGTACGTGATAGACAACGCCACAGGACACCCAAGCATCCCGAGGGGAGTGTAATGGACGAAGAAGATGTTTAACACGAGGTTAATTGGAGATACCAGGATCAAGACGATCGTGGAGGCTCGCATGATGCCTACATGTGGGATTCAGGGTCAATGCCGAGTTTGAGTGAGTTGTTGTTTCATTACACACCTTGACATTGTAGGTATTTCTTGAGAGACTCGAAGGCGATATAGCCAGGGGCTCCAAAGATTAGGATGCGCATGATGGCCTGTACGTCCTTGCAAAGACGTGCTGGTTCCCCGATAGCCAATAGTACCGGCTCGATGAATGCCCACAGAATTGCGACGGGTATAAAGAGCAGCCACAAAAGGATCACACATCGCTGGAAATGGATGGACAGATCGGTAGGGCGGTTGCCTCCAGTGAACGATTGTGAACCAAGGGTATCCAAGGCTGACCCACCACCGAGGGCGATGCACCAACCTGTGTATAATCTGTGGGATCATCCTTCGGCATGAGACAAGTTTGTACTAGCCAGTCACAAAGGCAAGCATCATGGAAAATGCAGCGGCAGACAGTTCCTCAGGTCCCAAGCGTCCGGTAACAAGGATTGATACAGTCTGTGTGGAATTCTGTAAAATGTACGACAAAGTGACTGACATCGTCCGTAGCAGGCATCAGCGAAGAGCAACACACGCAGAGAACGCTCTCCGCACCAGGGATGGAATCTACAATGAGCGAGCCCACCAACCGGAGTCCAATGCGATGGTACACGCCCGATACTCCAGTACACTGGGCGTTTGTATCCTCTGCAGGGCTTTCAGGACTGGGATACAACAGAGGTGTGTGCTCATCCATGTTCCTGGTAAGGGGGCGAGGTAATTGATTTTCTCTAACTCAGCAAGGTATGCCTTTATGGTACCAGAAATATACGGGTGCGGTACGGACTATTCGGATCTGTCAAGGTTTCATCGTGAGCAAGGAACCGGCGCTTGGGGGAACGAGGCCTGCATCGTGGTTGATGACCAATAATATCAGCGGGAAGAAGTAATCTTGTGAAGATGGTTATCTTTGTGAGTGATCATCTCAGTTGTTTTGATGCAATAAGCCCTGCTACGACAGCCTAGGATCATCCAAGTACCCAGGAGTTGGCTGCAGCGACTCCAGAAATGTTGTTGCAAACTATGAGCTGTTGACGTGGAGACCCTACTGAGCCTAAGGGTCTGACATAAATGCCGTGCGCTGCGAAGTCTCCAGTTCGTCATGTATCAGATGATCATCAGTCCCCTTATCTCGTCGTCCAAAATATCCCCTGGTGCCGAGTGAGGAGCCCTTCAGCCGACATGTCATCAGCTCTGACTCTTCATTGGGAATAGTTATCGCAATTTGCACGAGCCAAGCTGTCTAAAATTTTCCCAAGGCGAAACGTTTAAAAGCCGGACCGTAATCGCTGCAAGTATCAATCTGGCACCACATTCTTCGTTCCTGCAAAAATGAGGTCCAATCTTGCTGCTCTCGTCACTCTAGTTCTCGCCCTCGTTGGTTCTGCCCATGAGCATGATTATGAGGACCAGATGCCCTTCAACTATGTCAAGTACCCTTACCAGGCGGCCTACTACCCAGGTGATAACGAAGGTGAGGGCATCGAATACGTCGCATATTAGATAAAGGCCAATCACATAATTAGTGACCGCGGACTCCATATTCTCTGGAATCACTACATTTGCCAAGTTACCGTGGGTACAATGCCTGGGGAAGGACAGAGATGCCACGTTCGACATCGCTTTCATCGGTGCACCATTTGTTAGCCTCGTCGCGTTGTTCTCATTTCCGTGCCGCAACTCAAATACTCTATAAGGACACAGGTACTTCGTACAGGCCGGGCGCTCGTTTTGGGCCCGCCGGTATCCGGGCAGGATCCCGCCGCCTGACTTTATATGGAGGGTACAACGTTCCCCTGGAAGTTAATCCGTTCCAGTCGGGTCTGAAAGTTGTTGACTGTGGCGACATCCCTGTCACACCGTATGACAACAAATACGCTTTGAAACAAATCGAAGAGGGTCACAAACAGCTCCTCCATAGGCGCACTTACACATCACTCGGCAATGATACGCTGACCGGACAACCTCTTACCCCCATCTCCCTAGACGGGAAGAATCACCCAAGGGTTGTGACACTTGGAGGGGATCATACCATCGTCCTACCACTACTTAGGTAACATGCTACTATCAAGTCGGGCTTGCAACTCTCCTGACTCATTCATCTCGTTTTCAAGGTCTATCTACTCTGCCTACGGCCCAATTTCTGTCATCCACTTTGACTCCCATCTCGACACGTGGAAGCCATCCGTCTTTGGCGGTGCTCCATCTGAACAAGCGGCTATCAACCACGGTACTTACTTCTACTGGGCCGGCCAGGAAGGTCTCATCAAGAATGGCAGTTCAATTGCAAGTATCTCGTTCCTTTTCCAATATCCTTCGTTTTCCTTTCGAATGTCGTCGAATACTTTGATCCTAGTTTGTCCGTTAAACACAGCACGGTGCCATTCGCACGACACTATCCGGGCCAGCCGACTACGCAAATGATGATGATTCTGGGTTCCAAAGGATAGAAGCTCGCGAAATTGACACGATTGGTAAGTCGTGCGGATTTGTACACTGCGAAGCATCATCGCTGACGAATGCTGCTAGGGACCGGGGGTATTATCAAGAAAATTCGTGAGACCGTTGGCGACCGTCCAGTTTACTTGTCTATAGATGTTCGTATTTATCCGTTTTTCAAAGATGGCCCGAAGCTTGACTTGCTTCTAGATTGATTCCATCGATCCTGCGTTCGCGCCTGCTACTGGAACACCTGAGACTGGTGGTTCGTGGGCTCGCTAGTTCAAGTTCGAGCAGTATTAATAGATCCGCATAACAGGATGGTCGACACGCGAGTTGCGCACGATCTTGCGTGGGCTGGATGGCCTTTTCATTGTTTCGGCCGACATCGTCGAAGTTGCGCCTGCGTATGACACTAATGCAGAACTTACTACTATGGCCGCGGCAGATGTGAGTAAACCCAGCCCAAGGTCTATTACCTTGTCAGCCTGACAACTCGCATTAGGTCCTCTTCGAAGTTATCAGTGTCATGGCGAAGACACCCCTCGGCAAAGTTGCCAACTGAGATGTTCGGTGGACTGCTGTCTAAATGTTTGATTCGGATCCATGGTTTTTGAGGATTGTACCACTGTAATATCTAGCTCTGTTTCACCCAACTTCTTCGAAGTTGGGTTAGAAGACCTGCCTTTTTATGAAAATCTGCCTTTGTTCGGTGTATCGACGTATGGTAGCGCTCGGATCTGACACCCAGATGTTAATTGGCACCTGAAGCTACGGATGAGCCTCGCTTCAACGGATTACACAAGGACCCACGAATGTAAACATCGACATGGAAGTGCAATAACGAAAAGATGGCGACAAAGCTAGCGACACCGCCAAGCCCCGATGAGGAATGACTATCGTTCCAGCGTAGACGGCTTTAGCCCGGAATGCCCACAAACGTTGCACAAACAAATTAAGTCTACTCTACGGACCCTTTCCCGTCTACGGATGACGTAGGCTCATCGACGGTCTTAATAGGCCCAGTGAACCAATTACGGGCCGACAAAACCCACGAGAGCGATGCGAAAGCAAACACTCCCATGATAATGACTACTGCATAATCTGCAGTATGCACACATTAGTAATGCTGACTAGGAAAACTGATGACAAACGGTGGTACGCACTCATATCGAGGGCAGTCGCATTTTGAGCGGGAGGGAAGAAAAGGAGCACAACGATAAAGGTAACCCAAGTAACTGCGATAGCGCCAATGGGGAAGTACCATTTACCAAGCGAGAAAACGCCTGGAACGAATTTGTCCCGCCCAGATGTAATGCGTAGAAGGATTGGTGCGGCATACGAGACATAGAGACCAATGACGGATGCTCTGTTGGGGGACAAGACGTAAGCCAACAACGTTCACCCGGATTTATCGAGGAATAGTAGACTAACCCCGCGAGGGACGTTAATGCTGTTGTCGAGAAGCCCAGAAGACCGCAAAGGGCCGAACTCGTAATAACAAACCACACAGCATTAACGGGGGTTTGAGTGCGTGGGTTGATATGTTTCCACCATCGTGAGCCAGGCAAAGCATTGTCTCTAGCAAAAGCAAAGACAACCCGCGATGCGTCAACGCCCTGTGCAGCCCCAGTGACAAACTGTGGTCACGCATCAAAATGTAATTAAGCTTACGTGAGGTCTAAGAACTGACCTGAACAACGATGATTAAGCTCCACATAGCAAGCATGCCTCTCTTCCCTAGCACGTTCAAAAATAATTGCCCCAACGGCAGGGGTAGGTCGGTTGTCAATAAGTCCGCTACTGACACAGTAGCGAACGAGGCAGCGATAAGTAGGAGCCACCCCAGAATCTGTGTACCCGCAACTCCGAGCAAGATAGCAATTGGTGCAGTGCGTGCGGCTCCTGCAACTTCTTCGGAGATATGGGCGGCGGAATCGTCTATAAACAATCCGACATCAGTCACACGCACTCGGGGAGCAGGACAATGTGAAACCTACATCCAGTCAGGGTCCACATAGGTGCAGTAAATGCCAAGAGGAAAGCCCAGCCATCTCGTATCCGTAGCGTCAGATAGACTATTTCAGTTGCAGGAAAAAGGAGAACAAAAAACTTACTGTTAGTCCAGCCAGTGCTATTCTCAAAAAGGGTGAAGGCATCCTTAGTTGACACTTTGTTGCCTCCCGAGCAAACAAGTAAGGCAATTATCGCAGCGACAGTTGTCCCAACTTGACAAGTTTGTCAGTCCTGCAGTAATCTCTATCCAGTCCCTGGACCTACTGTTTATGACCACATAGAAGAGATTAAGCCTCGCCAGAATGCTGGTTGCGGCAGAGCAGACGAGACCATGGCAAAATAATATGACCAGAAGGATGCCGTATGTAGCGCTTGCACTCAACACGGTAGCTCCATCAGTGCTCACAGTTACCGCTGAGGCGATCATTTGTGCGCTGGATGGGTTTGACGTCAACACGCAAGGCATGGATCACGGGGCAAGTCCTCACCAAGTGAAGTCGATAGAGCAAACAAGGGTAATCTGGCCAGTGATGTTGGCCCACCCAGTAATCCAGCTTGCTAGGGCAGCCCACTTTGGAGGCGCAAGCTTCGCGGAAAAGTAATATAATCCTGCAGAAGTACTGTTTCGCAGTTATTCCCATTCAGTTCGAAACTTGGCCGAACGCACTCACGGCATGGACGATGCAAGCTCAGCCATAGAGAGAGCTACAGTCATAACGAAGAAACAGGGTATTAGCCATCCCCAGACCATGCCAACATGACCACCTGCACTCTCTGAGCTGGCGAAGTACTGCAGCGATGACAGGGAACGCACCTGAGACCAGGGGAAACGAAAACGTCGAAGTTACTGAGGCGACTACCCCCATGATTGAAAATGCGAAGGCAATGGTCTCGAGCAACTGTGCATTTTAACCATTAGCAGTGCTCCTTGATCAGAAACGAATGTTGCTCACCGAAAACTCTCGTTTAAATTCGGCTCTGTAGCCAAGCTCCGCCAGAAGGGCGTCGTCGGCATTTAGAGCTGGATAGTGATCGGTGTGAACATTGTCGACTTTGGAAGTGACTCCGTCGAATTTCTCGCTTTCGGACATCTAAGCTTGCAGAGCGCGCGCTCAAAGTGGACAGGAAGGAATAATCAGATGAGGGTCAGGATGCTGGCACTTCCTATCAACCCAGTAATATGGGGTAGTGAGAGATAAGACCCTGAACGCTTCTGGCTGTGTGGCAATGTTGGCAGGCCTTATCGCTCGCGTTGACATTCGTGGGCGTCCGGACTTGAGACAGGCCTGCGCAAGTCGCTAGACTTCCAACGGATAACATACAAGGTATCGCGTGCTTAGCCACGGAAAAAGTGGGAATAGACGATGAGTAACATGTCCACTTCCATTTTGCCGAAGTTCGTGCGCCTGGATCTTGCTGACTGGCTATCACAAAACGTGTGAAGAGGTTCATCGTCAACTACAAGGTCCGTCCAAGAGTTAACGAAAAAAATCAGGGGAAAGGAACCAGGCCGTACTTCCATACCTGAATCATGACCAAAGAGTTAAATATAAGCGGCAGCCCTGGCGCAGCGAGTCAACTGCTAGTGCAACTTGGGTAATAGTCTGTATACGGTGGCGGTACCCTGCCAAGCCATTATCCACTAACTTGATGACTGCCAAGCAGTAACCCGGCAGTGACGCATTGATGACCAAGACCCAGTATGTGCACGACTTTCAGTAAAGTTGGCCGTCCGTCGATAGGGAAAAAAGAACGCATGCAAACTTGGTCCTATGACGGAAATTCCTTTCCTCCTTCGAAGGCTGCCAAATTGAGACGATCAATGTTGGTCACATATTCCAAATGAAGACATGATGAACCACGACCCTACTCATCTGAGAAACAGCTTCCTGGGCAACACGTTTTGGGGTCTTTTCCTTATCTCAATCGTACGCTGTTCGAATCGCATAGCAGCAATACGTGATGCTGGTCACGAAGTATCAGATAGGCTCTCTGCATGATCAATGCTAATCAATACTGGTCTCCACGATTCTCTCATGAGGTATAGCTGTTAGATCTTTAAGACAACCGTTAATGAGAACCGCACTGCCATGACAGCGGAACAACAGAAGGACATTCTAGACCACATGTATAAGTTGCTCTGACTTTAAATTTACCAAGCCGCTGCAAGGAAGTGTTGCATCCTGGTGGAAGACAAGTAAAGAAGGAACCGGTCTTCGCTTTGACCTGCCCGTTCCAACATGACTCATGAGATGGTGCTTCTATCGGGTTATGGTTATGTTAGCTGATCATGTCATTGCAAAGTTTACAGGCATGCTACCTAGGCGATGAAGATGCTTGGTCCAAGACAGATTACAAGGCTACAGTGCTTACATGGAAGAAACCACTCTAAAATGGTAAGCAGACAGACCTTGTGAAAGTACCTGCAAAATGGTATGTAGAGGGAGTATGTGCCCATCCATGTCTTATCCCTGGATGATTTGTGCGTTGTTAAAGGATACATTGGCAATCTTCCTCCTATGGTGTGAGTTGGTGTGTCCGTATTGAAACCCTCTCTGACCGTGACACACTAGGTCCATAAAGGTAAGCTTAAATTCTCATGGATGTGAGTTGGACCTATGATTAGGAAGCTTAAACACTATAAAAAGTAAAATCACTAAAAATAAATGTCCAAATCACTTCTATTAAGTGTCGGAACAGCTGAAGATCAGTGTCCGTCATTGAATTTCAGCGTCATAATGTGACGCTGAAGTGCCCATCCGGTCTAGTAAAAAATAGTGTCTTCGTCACCGAAAAAAAAACGTCGTAAGTACTGAATAACAGTGCCTTGTAGTTGTTTTTCCACGTCGCGACACTGTAATAAGTTGATGCAAGCGCTCATTTTCCGCTTCGCCAGCACGGATTTTCATACTTACTTACATGCGTCCCACTCATCAGCAAAACACAAAAATGTGTTAGTAACTCATAGCTGCCCATAGTATTTGCACAATTCCATATTAGTCCAAAGCAATGTCAAGCATCCTAGCAACTCATAGTGCCAGAGTAGACTACACCAGACTTGCCCAAAGTAGTGGCCAGCATCCAAGCAACTCATAGCACCTGAGTAAGCCACACCAGTGATACCAGCAATCCAAAGACCAATAGCTACCTAGCATACAAGGGAACAGACACACCTAGCTAATACAGCAACCTAGATTCCCACTGTAGTAGAGAACTTGGTAGATCTAACTTCATTCCTATGCATGAAGGCAACAACACACAAACATAACATACAGCATTTTTCGATAAGTACAGGAAAGTAATGGATAGTACTAGTCTAGACGAATGGCGAGTATTCGACTACCAGCATGCTCAATAACTGTGCCTATCAAGGTCCGGCATAAGTAAAATAGCGGCCCAAAAGAAAAGAGCGAGCATAGCATACCATCGGACTCGAGAGATGGCTGCAGCTCACCGGCCAGAACACTAACGTCGAAAATAGGCTCCCCCAGTCCGCGTTTTTTCATTGCTACACGTAATGAGCCGACCTCCATATCTTTTTCATGGACTCTCGCCTCGCCGCTGCCCGCCTTGTACTTGTACAACTTGGCCATCGATTCGTATTCGTGGGCGATGCATGCAGCCAGAGCTTGTTCCGCACGAAAGACTTCGCGTTGTGCGCGCGCTACATCGAGAAGGAGAAGTGCCTCGTGATTCAGCTGACTCTTTGATTCATGCTGCAGATTGAAAACCTATCAATGAGCGGTTATTAGGAAGGAAAAAAAGAACTTACTGTGTGAGTGGACGACTCCAATATTCCATACATCTCAGCTAAGACACCAGTTGTCTCCGCTTTGACCTCGGCACTGCTAGAGGGGCTGTTGCAGGAAGAGAACCCACCATCACGAGGCTTATGGGGCAGTCCTTTGCCGCCCGGGCGACGCTCGACCGTGGGCATGGTCGACCCAGCATGAAGGTGTGTGTGATTGAGGTTATAAACGGACATGAGTGACTATGTTCGCGAATGGGATGTGATTGGGTAGTATATGAGAAATACACTCCGTAGCGATCCGAACAACGTCCTGATTCGCACTGAAGTGATAATCACGTAACACGGAATCGGCCTGCCTGACCATCTAGAGTATGCCCCGCTGTCCAAGTTGCGGTAAAGGCGGCTTCCAGAGTCACAGCGCTGTCGCAATGCACATGAGCCAGCCGTCCTCTGGGTGCAATACCTGGGTCAATAACTTAGTCCGCCTTCACGAGTCTCTCCAACCTTTGAGCTTGAACATTCGTAACTCTCAACACCCAACACACTTAGAAGATGTCCCGATGAGCACCGACCCCGATGACTATGCAACTCACGATTACCCGGATTTTGTTCATATGGCATTTGACACGTGGGGGCCAACCACAGACGACTTCGAGGGTGCAGCTAAAACGTTTGGACTTGGCCCAACGTTTATGGACAAATTTAACGGCGACCAGTTCAGCAACCTACGGGCATCAAATCTGTACTACCCCTTCAACTCCCACAATGAATGGGAGCTGGCATTGTGGTTACTTCGTTCAGGCCTGAGCATGAGAGCTATAGACTCTTTCTTGTCATTGTCAATCGTAAGCCTGTCCCTATTCTCTCCGAAGATCATTATTGACGTGCGCCAGATACAGCTACTAAATATTTCCTTTCGTACAGCCAGAGCACTTCGTGGGCTGGCTGAGTTACTCCCTGGCGGGCCGCGCTGGCGCTCAATGGAGATTACTCCTTCGCAGCCAACCAAACACCCTGTGCACTTGTACTGGCGCGATCCCCTGGAATGCATTGCGTGGCTCCTCAACCACCCTTTGTTCTCTGACCAGCTCGATTTCGTTCCGAGGCGTGTGTACAAAACGCCCGAGAAGCTTTGTAGGGTGTATACAGAGTGGATGACCGCTGATGATGCTTGGCGTATGCAGGTATGTTTCCACTGCGAGTTATAGATCCTTTTATTCAATTGACGTACCCCAGTCACAGCTTCTGAGCGGAGCGACTCTTCTTGGCACGATACTTTCTTCAGACAAGACGAATATTACTACTTTATGTGGTGGCAGAGTTGCTCATCCACTTCTCGTCAGCCTAGCAAATATCAAGATGTCCACGCGCCTAAAATTGTCATCCAACTCATTTATGCTCGCCACTCTCCTCCCCGTCCCCAAGTTCGTGCACAAGAACAAGCGTATGCGCGGCCTCCTCGAAGATAGGCTCATTCATGAATGCCTGGATATCGTACTTGAACCCGTCAAGCAAGCTGCCAAACTCGGCATTATGTTACCGGATTCTCTGGGGCACATGCGGTACTGTTTCACGCCAATCGTGGGTTATATCGCCGACACTCCCGAGGCTGCCATGCTCGCAGCTGTTGGGGGAAAGACTTCCCCGATCACTATGGCGATGTACAAACAGTTCGGAGACCCATTCCGACATGAGCCACGAACCGTGTCCACCACTTTGGCTCAGCTCGCAGCGGTGAAATCGAAGGTCCACCCTACAAACATCCAAGTCTTCTTTCGCGAAGCACAGCGCTTTCGCCTCAGCGGAGTTAGTGACCCATTTTGGAGGGACATTCCGCTTTCTTGTCCAAGCACTTTTATAACTCCGGAGCCCCTTCACCACCTGCACAAGGAATTTTGGGACCACGACATGAAGTGGTGCATAAATGCGGTTGGTGAAGCCGAAATCGACTTTCGCTTCTCAGTTTTACAGCCTACTGCGGGGTTCCGTCACTTTAAAGGTGGTGTTGCTAAGCTGAAGCAGGTGACTGGACGCGTGCACCGTGATGTCCAACGTTACATCGTCGGTGTTATCGCTGGAGCAGCCCCTCCCAAAATTATTACTGCTATTCGTGCGCTCATGGACTTCCGATACCGAGTCCAAGCTTACCACATTGACGACGACGATCTTCATATAATATCTTCTGCACTGGACGAGTTTCACGCGCACAAGCAGTCGATACTCGATCACGGTGCACGACGCGGTAAGGGAAACAAGCCCATCGACAATTGGCACATCCCCAAGTTAGAACTCATGCAGAGCATCGTACCAAGTGTGAAGCGTGTCAGGGTCACCATCCAATGGACTGCCGATGTAACTGAACACGCCCATGTATCGGAGATCAAGACACCCGCATCAGCTAGCAATAACAATAACTACGATCCTCAAATTTGCCGGTACCTCGATCGCGCTGAAAAATGTAGGACGTTTGAACTCGCGACATCATTATATGAATCGAAGACTCACTCCCATGGTCGTGCGGAAGAAAAGTCCTTAGAGGTTGAGGATGGGAGTTCTGATGATGGCGACAGTGAGATCAGTGATCGCGAGGAGGCGAATCTAGTTTCCAAGACGCCAGGTCCCGCGCGGCCCGTCACCGATTACTTCGCCATCTCTGCGCGCCTCAGGACCCAGGATCCAGACTCCATTCCCTTCCCCTTGCATAGTTTTATCGCAGACGGTACGGCGATCAACCTTTCCTACGACCCACCCTTGCGACACATTAGTGTTGATGGTGCTGCCGAGAAGTTTGGACTACTTGACCTCCGAGCCGCCCTTGTCGATTTTCTAAATCGTGAGAAGGTGTATGGACCAAGCTCTGTGCACACTATAAGCGGGCAACGTCGGGGATCAAGCTCTTCAACCCTGCCTTTTACCGATCTGCAGGTTTGGTACAAGATGCAGCTGCAGAACACGGCGATACACGATATCATGGACATCCTCCCTGCCCAGACTCTCTTCTGTTCTCCACCTTGCGAGACCTGGACCCTTGGCCGCTATGATGCAGCTATCATCAACGTGGACCCCCGTTTCAAATGGCCAGAGAGTGGCCTGAAAGGTTCGTGGTCCACACTACTTTTCCGTGTCACTCACAAGAGTATCTTAGGTCATGTTGTTGGCCAGCTCCGTCTCCTGATGCGCCCTTTTGGCAAGGGGGGGGTAAGATGGTCGTGGACAGACCGTTTTTTGGTCTACGTACAACGTTTTGACATAGCAGCTGAAGATGCGACACACCTACGTATCCTTAGGCGCGCAAAGAGAGCGAATGGCCAACGTCTTGGCGATGTCATCCCGCTCAGTCAGGTCCGGGCGTTCGCACATCTCATACCTCGCTTTGGGCAAACTGCAGATAATCGATTGATGGCATACAACTCCTTCGAGCATTCTTCCGAATTCTATCTCAACAAATACTTCGACAAAAATACGTACTTTGCCCTAAGTCGTTCGGACTCTCCTCCCATCTAGTCAACATACATGTTACCTTACCGTATACCAGAGTTTATTACATGTTAATGTTGAAATGCATCAGTATTTTGAGTGGTGGCACCATTTTCGAACGTGTGACCCTACTTGTCAACAACCCTCAGAAATGTCCAAAGACTCGAACAAAAACAGATATCGAACAATAGATGGTACCTACAAGCTGATCGGTTCTCTCCCCCCGCCCAAACACGGCCGCACGGTTCATGTTATGGACAAGTTCACTGCTTCAGAACTTGAGGGCACCATCATCCGTGAACCACGGATACAAGTTAGCTCTCCTCAGAGCCTCGGTTATGTTACAAATATTATCTTCGAGTCCTTCAGAGATACATTCACCTCCATAGCTCCCAGGTCCCTGATTGTCCCTCTGAAAACAATTCCCGCATGTGTCCGTAGCTATTCCGCCTCCTTCAATCAGGGTGGCTTGTCAGAGGACAGCCTGGTCAGCCTATACGACGACGATAGAAAGCGCTGGAACTGGGAGCTTCGTCCACCCCCAGGCTCTGATTCACCTCCCGAGCAACCCGGGCCACTTGCCTCAGAGCTGCCGGTAGAATCGGAAAAGCTCTGCTTTGAAAAGCAAGTTGCTCTGTTTCTCAATGCTATCGGAACCGCCGCCAAATCCACGATGCCCAGTCTATCCAGCAAACCCCAGCGTCAATGGATGGCGGACTGGAGCAGAACCAGCTTGCGAGGTTCTACAGGTTATTCCCGAAAGCCCGACCTCATCCTTGTCGATAACACCCCAGTATCCCTCGACGAGATTACGTGGTTAAGTCCCAAAGTCATCGCCGAGTACTCAAAGGAGTCTTTCAAGCCAGCATCCCGCCTTGGGAAGACGATGGACACTAAGGCATATCTAACCCTCGTCGACCAGCCCTGGAGGCGCTATGTCCTTGGATTATCAATTACTGATAGCGAACTTCTTCGACTTCACTTTTACGACCACTCTGGTGGTGCAATCTCACCCTCTATCAATATCCACACTGACGCAGAAGTCTTCATATACATTGTATGTGCCGTTGCGTTCGGCTCCCGCTCAACCCTTGGCTTCGATTCGACCATCGAGATATCCCCCCATCCTGCACACAGCCGCAAATGCACAGCACTTGCGATACCTCTCTCCCCTTTCCCCTCTCCTACAACGCCTTCTCCTCACTTGGAGTCGGGCATCCTCCCCAGTGCAAACTCACTCCCGACTCCCGCATCACCCGAACACATCCCAGCAATCGGGAGGATCCAAGTAAACAAGACCTTCTACGAGGTGCTCGATGTATTATTCTCGAGCACAGGCTTTCTAGGAAGGGGTACTGTTTGTTACCTTGCACGCTACAATGGGGAATACTACGTCATCAAGGATTATTGGGTGGAGGAGTCGGAGCAGAGGACAGCCCTGCACGAAGTCAACATGATGAAGCTGGTCCAGGACATCGACGGAGTTCCCAAGTTGCAACACTACTGGGTCGTTGAGGTCGAGCCGGGCATTGTCGATAAAACTGAACGATATCGTGATGAGAAGTGGCGATCGTGCATGAAGTCTCGGAGAACTCACGTGCGATTGGCTATGAAGCTGTGTGCAAGGCCAATGGTAATGTTCAAGACAAAAAAGGAACTCGTTTCATGCATCCGAGATATTTTACGAAGTATGTATCCTCTTCCACTTGTAAAATCAATACTAATTGCTTTAACAGTCCAACAGCAGGCTCTCGAGAGGGGTGTCCTCCATCGAGACTGTAGCATCAACAATACGATGATCGAGGACTTCGCAAATGGGTCGCGCGGCTTTCTCCTCGACTGGGAATTTGCTGTACGGGTCACGTTACAGGGGGAATATGACTTGGGCGGCACAGTAAGTACTACGCAAAACATTTTGGAACTCGAAGCTGATAGTATGCAAAGGGGACAGTCCCCTTCCTTTCAGTGAATATCCTTTGCCAACTCAAGGAAGCCATCACTAAAAGTGGAAAGACTAATGTCCCATCGATCCGGAAAAGCGCCTCTCTCACCCGCGTATTCATCGATCACCCTACTACTATACACCATACATTTGCGGACGATATCGAATCCCTGTTCTACGTTTTCATCTGGATCCTCATCCTTTATGATGGGCCACTTGGCCACGAGCGTCAAGATATCAGCCATGAAAAGACACTTCTTGGCTTGTGGAGTGAAAAGGCGGCCGAAGATCTCGAAATCGCCAGATGCGCCAAGTTCACATTCCTTAATGACCCGTCCGAATCGAGGCTGGATTCCGAGGTCTCGCAATATTTTCAAGATCTAATCCCTCTGGCTAACGAGTGGCGCGTATTGCTTGGGCGGTCCCTGCTGAGCGGAACTGCAGTGCAGTTCTCTGACGTTATCTCCCTCTTTGATCGTTTCTTGGCCAGCATGCCATACGAGAAACCACCGGAGATGACGAATGCATTCCAGCAGATCATCGCCCAGCACAAAGCGCTTAATTCAAGCATGCGTCCGAGTCAGGAGAACGATATGGATGTTATGTCTTCGGCAATTATGTCTTCTAAACGCCTTTGTGAAGAGGTAAGGAGCATGGATAACCCTCCTATACCCAATAAACGCTTCAAAGGCGTGTAGTCTTAGCATGAATTTTATGTTTAGTTCACGTTCTGTACGTTACGTGTAAAGTGTTTCAATTCATTTGCAGCGGGTAACCGTCTCAGCGCGTCGTTTCGTTTTACATCTCGCGATGAACCTGTCAACGTTTATATGGATTCACAAGATGTCATTTCGTTGTGGTCCCCAGGCTTCCATCTTATACTGTTCTCTGCTTAACTGCTTGTACCTTCAGATGTCCACCCAATCTGGAACAATCCCGCCGAAAAAGAAGGATAGCAAAAAAGCCAAACGACGACCAGAGGCCGACGGAAGCACTCGACCCGCAAAAAACAAGCGTCTAGGAAGCCCACCCGTCGATCTCGAAGAGTCTCAGTCTGTTGCCACAGCGGGACTCCGTCGTAGCGGAAGGGCAGGGGCGGGTTCAGGTGGAAGGGCTGAGCAATTGGAGCGGATTGGTACTGCCCTTGAAGGCCGAGCTACACGGCCGCGAAAGTCGACGGATCTCCCCAACAATTCCATTGTAAATCCTCTTGCACCTCCGCCCACTCGGCGGAAAAAGGGTGGGGGCCGCAGTGCCGGCCAGAATGCAAAACCGAAGGTCAGTTCTAGTTATTTGCAAATATCAAGCTAACCGCTTGCAAAGTCCAATGTCGCCCCACCACCCTATGCGCCTCCCATTGTGAATGGTCCTAGCCCAGCTGATACGCCTCTGGTGAGTGTCTTTTCATACTGATATACAATGTTCATTTCAGAATCCCGTCCCTCAGTCTTCAACAGCAGTAGCAACACCTGTCTTCCATCAGCGTCCCACAGACTCCCATCGCTTTGGTTTCAGTCTTCCGGCTCAACAGCCAGGTCATATCGTGCCTCCCGGGATGGAACCTGACCTTCAAGTGCTCAATAATCCTTATATCGCCGCGATTCGGGGAGACCAAGTTCCCAGTAATACATCTCGTCCGCCAACACCCCAGCCCAACTACCAGTCTCGGTTTATCCCCCACCAGCCGCCTGCTACTGTCCCCGACTCTTGTATCGACCCCTCCCTTGATAGCTCGCTCTCATCGAGACAAACTTCGGCAACCGCTGACGTTCGCCACAAGAGTTCGGAGAAGCTGTCATCAGAGGGCTCCTCAGAAGAGGAGTCGGAGTCCTCGAGTAATAACCCATGGGACGCAGAGGCTGGCGAGGTCTCCAGCGATGAGTCCGACAAAGATGAGGACGATGCATTTGGATGGGGTGCAACGAATCTTAGGCAATCAACTCATCCTGGTACGCGTCAGAGGTTATTATGGTATTGGCTCAACGTTCTTTGTTAGGCTTCTCCCAAGAAACGACGACAAGCAATCCTATTCGCCACAATTCCTTACCCCCTGACCACGAGTTTCAGTACTCACGCGACGAGGATGACGATGCGGCTCTGCGAAGCTTACAATCCAAGGACAAGGCTCAGCCAGAGGTACGAAAATGCCATTCCTGCTAGCTTTATTTATTCAGATTGTTATTTTAGGGTTCCCAATGTGGCGCTGTCGTCGACGTTCTTGAACGCCACCATCGCACTAACGGCCGTCCTTCTGTTCCCGATCATGATCTTCTGACCCTTGCGCACGACTCGGTCAATGAAGTATCTCAGCGTGCCAGAGCCCCTCGTAACTCCAAGAAAGCTAAGGATGAGGGCCCATTGCCTTCACAACTGAGATTTTACAAGGCAGTATGGAAGGACTGTCTCGAAGACGCTAAGCGAGAATGCAGGGCTGCACATGCACTTTCTAACCCGTTCCCATCGAAATCTCACGACCTCAACCTCTCCATAACAGAGGCGCTCGTCACTGTCGTCGTTGAGTGGAATCAACGCGGTGTGCAATTTGAAGATGGTGAGTAACAATATTTTCGCTTTATATGTGTCTCATTATCCTAACTTTATAGGTTACTGGCCTGACCACAAGCAAGATATGGCGTGCCTCGTAAGTAGTCCCGTCTTTCGGTTACAGCTACTGACATACCGCCGGTAGCTCCTTGGTGATATATCTACCTGGCGTTCGGAATTGAAGTCGGTTACGCTGGCAACCACGCCATCCGCGTTCAACCTTATCCCTCCTTCTGATGTTGCACCACGGGTTCGTGTACAATGGATAGAGACCGCTGCCGCAAAGCTCCTTGACAACTCGCTTTTCCTGCGAGACGGTTTCGACGAGAATGTACATTCACGCGGTTCGTTATCTGCACTACTAACGGATTGGTTTATCAGGGAAAAACCAGGAATTTCGCTCACCCTGCCCTCAAGGAAGCTGTCATACAATTCTACTATACCGGGACCTATCGAATCGCGGATAAGCGTCCTGAGTCCTTCAACAATTCAGTTCCCCTTTCCTGTCTGGCTCTCGTCGCAGCCGCGGTGAGTTATCTTACACCCCGAGTCGCTGCAACTCGAACTTTTCTCGCAGTATCATTGTGTGTTGGACGGATTTGCGAAGAATGGCACAGGAAAGACGATGCCTCAATTCTCCGGCAAGGCTTACAATTCCATTTTCCATGGCATGATGAAGGTGCTGAACGACATCCTTCGTAATCCCTATCACGGCGCGAGGTTGCGCGATCAGCTTTCTCAGTGGGCAAAGGAAGGATGGTAAGTACTGGGACGGCCGACGTGCTCGCGCTGACTCCTCGTATCAGGGCTGCACTGCAAGAGGTTGATTCGAATGTAGAGAGGTACCAGCACATTCAGGCAGTCCTTGATTGATTTCATAATACCTAGTCCTGTCGTACCTGTCATTACACGTAGTATGCAATTGATGCCAATGCTCCTGTTCCTGTCATACCTGCTGTGAACTGTTCCTAGTTGTGGAGTGATCACATGTTTGCAAAGTAAACATTGAGATGGGGAGTACTGGACAACACCCCAAGGAGAATACAGTCTGGCCAGTTTTGTACAGTGATATTTAAGCATGAAAGTTCCATAGCAATCCATAGTAAGTAAGATACTGGACAAAGTTCCATGACAATGTGACCATTCCATAGTAACAGGCAACTAGCCATAGCAAAAAGTGTTGTTGGGTGCATCTGTCCAGCCTGGACCTAGCTAGGGGACTCTGTGTATTATGGAGCACTGTGGAGAGCTCCACAGCTCAAAGTGATTTACTGATGCTTGCCATGGATATAACCAGGCAAATCACAAAATTGCGATTTCAAACGCTACCTGAGGTTACAGAGACACCTACAGCACAGTCATATAACAGAGTATTCCATGAAAGCGTCAGTAATCCATCACAAGTCCAACAGGAGCTAACAAGACCGAGCAACACAGTAGTGATAGAAATGAAAACGGTCCGGCAAAAGGCGATCGAAATTCGAGGAGGAGCAACCGGCAGTGCAACGATAGCCAAACGAGAGCGGTCGAGCAGCAGCGATCGAAAACGCGCGAGGGAGGAAAATTTAGATGTGGACCTAACGTTTTGATCGCGCACTTCAGGGTGTACGTCGAGCCTGTGTCTGAATTATGTCAGGATCGACCTCGTTAGCAAGCCAACCCAGAGGTAAGAGAGTGGGTTTACCGCCACTGCGGCGTCCCCAGCCTGAGGATCCTGCTCAACCGTCCCGGGGGCCTTCTTACTTCGCCTGCCACGAGCCTTCTTCCCCAGTACCTGAGAATGACTCGTAGTTGTGTTTACACAAGCACCACTAGTGCTTGCGGCGACCTGGATGGTTGAAATGTGGTGTGTAGTAATTTTGTGGTCAGATCGCTATGTTTCAACGGACCTGAATGGTTTCTTGCTGACCCAAAGCACTAGACGTGCAAGGGGCTCCCTCCTTTGGTGGACGAAGCACAAGACGCGGTTTTGGGCGAGCGTTTGACTGATCCTATTGCTGTCAGCTCTATGAGATCAAAGTAAAAAAACGCACGCCACTCGTGCCTGGAACGTCAGTTGTCTTTGCATACTGAAGCGCAACTAGTGCCTTCGCAGCGTCATGAATCGTTCGGCCCTCGAGGTTCCTCTGTTTAAGAGCGAATGTCGTTGCGCGTTTGATCTGATCGAGCTCGTCGTCGTCATCGTGCTCGGGATTGATCAGTTTGCCAACATCGTTACTTTCTACCATGATACTGTGCGCGGGCATGGTCGACAAAAGGCCGAAGTCTTGAGCAATAAACCGACAGACGACATGGGGAATTACGAAGTAAGTTAGGTACTGCAAAAGTGAGAGAGGCTGAAAAGCGTCAGTGGACGTCGTTGGTGGAAATAGCTGGAGTAGTGTGTGCATAATGATTGCAGCGCCTTTCGAACCGTAGCTGTGATGTCATCAGTTTTAAATGTTCTCAAGGAACATAATGCAAACTACTTACTATCCGCAGCGTGAGTTTTCCCATATCGCCGAAGACATTGGAGGGACGCGCATTCGAGCAAATTGCGCTATTGTGTAATGATTCACTTCGAGGTCGGCTTCGAAACACGTCCAGAGCCAGAGGTTTTCGTGTGCTTCCGCATCGAACAAGAGTTTCTTGAGTTCGTCGTACATTTCCAAAACGCGAGAGGGGATATCTTTGAACTCGATTTTTGTGGCTGGCCAACCTTTTGCCTCTGTGACATTGAAGGCTTCGAGCCGACGTCGCTCTCGTTTGATTAAAATACAGATATCCGTCTCCAAACGAATATTGGTCTTCCTTTCCTTGACGAGGCCGACGTAGGTGGACAAGGCGGTCTTGAGCTGGTCGGAAATATTGTTGGGGATCGCATCTTCGCAGTCCATTCCAGGACACGTCTTTGGCAGCTGGTGACTTGCGATGGGACTGTCGTCATCATCGGCGGCGGCGGTGAGCTTGTGATAATCAGTGTCATCCTTCTCCTCATCCTCGCTTGGAGGCGAACTCGCATTCGTGATCTTGATAGAGCGTCCTACAGCGGTCTGTAACGCTGGTGTCAGTACAGGTTTGTCGTTAGCCCACATAGAATACCTTCGAATTTGAGCGCGCCTTGGTTGCTCGAGCGTTCTGCTTTGGTGAGTATGACTGAACGTCAGGTAATACTTCCTACACTGTCATCAAGCTTGCTATACTCAATCGCCTTGAGGCCAGGCTTCGCCGTTACCACCTTTTGCTTTTCAGCGATGTCGGCTCGCTCCCGCTGCTGTTTTTGCGGACGAAGTTTGCTATTGTCTAGTGAGATGAGAGAGTGTTAGTGACATACAAGGTCTGATCTGTGAAGCTCACCCAATAATCGCCCAGAGGGCTTGGACATCTTGCTACGCTTAGTGTGTTCCGGTGAGGCTGGTGCGACGGATTTTCTCTTGACTGGTGCCAGATTGTCATCTTTGTCGCTTTCGCCGCCATGCTCGTCTTCTGATTCTTCTTTGCGCTGTTTTTTTCGAGGACGACTTGGACGTTCATGATGATCTATTACAATGGTCTGTAGATGATTAGTACATAACAAATCATCTATGCTACTCACCTGATGATCCGCATGCGCCAGACTTGGATATCTTGCTACGTACTTCTGAGGCTGGTAGGTTTGTAGACTTTCTCTTGACCGGCACCGTGTCGTTGTCTTCGTCTTCGTCGCTGTTGTGACCGTCTTCTGATGGGTCTTCACCGATGTCGTCGTCACTTGCTTCACTCGGGCTATCTGTTTCTGAGCGCGAACGATCGAAGTCAGCGACAGACACGTCCTCGTTAGCGTCCCAAAAATCCAACTCTTCGTCACCACAAATCTCTTCTGCTTTTCGTTTCCCAATCCTGCGCTGTGTTTTGTATAGTTGCGACGAGTCCTGGTGAATCAAACAAAATCATTTATTGCATTACGCACCTCGAGGTTTGAGGTAGCTTTCTTCTCTAACTGCGAACTATTGCGCAGATATTGCACCAATAGATCTCACACTGGCCACGCGTTCTCGTATTTCTGGAATATCTTGTATTCTAATTGCGCCTACATAGAGATTATAATGCATATATGCATATATATGACAGCAATGTACCTGAAAAATAACTTTCTCGACGAGTAGCTTGTTTTTTTGCTGCGTTATCGTTCGACTCGTATCAAGTTTCCAGTTTGCGAGTTTGCGAATACCACGCTACTTTTATCAGCGAGATCAATGTCACATATGAAAAAAAAAAAAAAACCTTTAGGTGATTAAAAAATTCCTTCTTCTTCGAGAGGCCCATCGCCTTGACAATGCTGTAGCCCTTTCCATCGCTTCGTCCTGGGCGGCCCTTCGGTCGGGGAATCAAATCCTGATTACTACCGTTTATCAAAGAGTCCCGTTCTCTATTAGTCTTCTTTTTGCGGCGGTCCAAGTCATCGGCGCGCTGGTTTCCTACGTACGAAGATAAATGCTATCAATCATTCAGATGGCGCACAGCACAAGATCTGACTTACAAGTATATGAGTCCAATTGTTCTTGTATTGAAGCAATCGCTTGACTAATGGTTGACAGCTGCGGTGCTTGCTTCGCATTATACAGTCTTGGCGCTTTGACCATCGTGAATTAACGACCGTTAGGGGTGGAAAGGGAAGACGCGAAACAGTTCGTGAGGTAGGTCACGTGATAGTCACGTGACCAGACGACGTGAAAATTCTGTTCAAGTCTTCAAGTCTCTAAACCGCAGGTACAGCTGCCGTGGTGCTGTTGCAATGCGGCACAAGCGCAGGGTGAAGACTCGTCCTGGTCGAAACCATCGCAAACGGTGTCATTGTCTCCCAACATGCAAAAAAATACTTAGCCTCAAGCAGCGCCGCCGGCATTACAGGGACCTAGCAAACAACAGCCTTGTGGGGCAGATACGAGCGTCAGAGAGCATTCCATCAGACTTGGACGCAGAGCATGATGCCACTGCACCCGAGATCTCAGGTTCGTGTCCCTGTAATTGCCTAACCATCTCGCAAGCTAACTGATCAGATATCTTTGTCAGACAATGGCGACAGCATTGCAGACTCATCAAGTCCCGATCCAGATATCTCTGATGACAATGATGATAGATCCTCAAGCTCAAGCTCACATGTGGAGCCCTCAGTTGTGCAAGATGAGGAGTTTGGTCCCTGGGATTGGGTGGAGGACCGAGACTCGGACGAGGAGCTTTGGAGCATGGAGGAACTTATGGATACACTAGAGTGCACTGAGAAACGAAAGGTTGCGGAGGAATTCTTTGAAATTCGTAAGTAAAAAATGACTGGTTCGTCAACTGTTGTAACTGAATTTTGCGATAGGGAACGACATCCTCTCTGACAGCGACAGGGACAACATCCGAGCATTCAATTTGCCTGTGAGGGGGAGGATCGCACAAACTGCATTCAAGCAGATGCGTTGGTCATTCCGTCACAAAATCAACCTCGACTCTGAATACGTTATCTTCAAACGCGTCGCATGCCTTGCAGCCGTCACCACCGTCAAGTACGATTGTTGCCCCGATTCGTGTATTCTCTATGCCGGAAAATACCGACAGCTCCTCGTTTGCCCACATTGTCATCAACCGCGGTTCAAACCTAATCGAAAACCCCGCCGTCAATTCATGTATTTTCCTCTTGTCCCACGACTGCAAGGGCTCTTCCAGAGCCCTCAAATGATCCACCTGATGGACTATCGAGCGAGCTACAAGTCAACCCCCGGCAGTATCTCTGACGTTTTCGACGGCACTCATTACAGGAAATTGGTAGGGGAATACGTTGAAGTGGATGGTAAAAGGCTTTCGCATCGTTACTTTTGTGATCGCTGTGACATCGCACTCGCTCTCTGCACTGATAGCTATTTGTTGTACAAGAGTAATCGAGGCGGACCGACGGCGACACCAGTTATACTGCAAAACTATAATGTTCCGCCGACTCAACGCACTCGTCATGAACATCTAATCTGTGTTGGGATCATTCCCGGTCCAAGGCAGCCGAAGGAGCTGTCGTCCTTCCTCTCACCTCTCGATGATGAGCTGGCCGAACTCGCGTACGGAGTTCCGACATTTGATGCTGACAAGAGGGTCTTATTCGACCTACACACGTACGTCATCTTCAAACTGGGAGATATCCTCGCAATCCAAAAATTCCTGGAGATCAAAGGCCATAATTCGATCTTTCCATGCCGATCGTGCAAGATAAAGGCAGTGCGTGGTTTAGGGAAGACTCACTACGCCGCGCTGCAACCCCCAAAGAACACCCCAAACCCCCTTATCTGGGATCCAGAATATCTCCCGATGCGCACCCACCTCGATTTTATCTCTACTTTCGAGAACATCAGCGAGGCACCATCAAAGGCTGCAAAGGGAAGGATCGCAAAGAAGACAGGTATTTGTGGTTTACCTGGACTGCAGAGAGTTGGTTCACTGGATTATGCACGCTCAGCGCCCTGGGAATGGTTTCACCTCCTTTTGGAGAATGTCATCCCAAACCTCGTTAATCTATGGACTGGACAGTTCAAAGGTCTCGAATCTAGCACTGATGAATTTACGATCACAGCGAAAGTGTGGGAAGAGATCACACAAGAAACGATGGCTGCCGTGCAACATATACCCGCGGCGTTTATACAAGTTCTAGGGAACATTGCCACGAATCGCTTGCAATTCACAGCTGATTCGTGGTGCTTCTGGTTCTTGTACGTCGCACCCATTTTACTTGAAAACCGGTTTCCGAAGCAGAAGTACTATGTGCATGCGTGCGAACTCAGTGCGTTGATGAAGCTCATGTTACAGTTTCACTTGACGGAGGAAGAAGTGGGCGACATCGAAGTACAGTTACGAAAATGGGTACAAAAATACGAGAAGTTAGTGTTTCGTTTTTTCCCTTCGACGCCGAGCGTTTCAGCAATACTCATCAAAGCTCTTTTTTGTTTGCCAGGTATTATTATCAGTACCGCATCGAACATCTGCCAGCATGCACACTCACTGTCCACGGTTTACTTCACGTCGCCGAGGGAATCCGTTACTGTGGTCCAGCTTGGACAACGTGGAGTTTCTTCATGGAGAGGTACTGTGGGACATTGCAGCGATCGATGCGATCCCGACGCCAGCCATGGAGCAACTTGAACAACACTCTGCTGCACTCCGTCATACTCGAGCAGCTGTCGGTGCGCTATGACATTTCGGCCGAACTCGCTTTGTGGGACGACCGTGCAGATGATGGACCAACTGCATTCGAGCGTGTGTTTGAGGGATGTAAGTACCCATCGTTTCTGGTTTCATGACACACAACTGAGTACCGTCAATGTCAGACCCCGACCATATCATTTGCCCTCCATTCAAGAGGGTCACTCAGCAGGATCCTTCACTTCAGCAGAAAATCGCTCAATATGTGGCTCAGGTATTAGGAAAGCGAGAGAGCGAGGTGAAAATCCGTTTGCCACTCCCAACCCTATTTGCTGGAAAGCTTCGGATATGTGGAGGTGGCGATTTCTTCCGGACAATAGCTGTCTCACGTAGACCAGCAGCTCCAGCGAGGAGGAACTGCTACGTCAAGGTGCGCTCGATATCACTAATACTACAGTCGGTTTAATGATATCATACGTGACCAGTACGAAGTAATTCTCGAGGCGCATAATCGTCATTTGGTTCGAGTTATCGGGTATGGTGATCTGGAGAAGATATTCGTGCTCACCCTGCCATCAAACAAATTCTTCACCTCTCTGAGTGGCAAGACACTCGTCCTTGCTCTTATCACACCATGGAATACCAAAGGAAAGGACGCCGCGAGCGAGAATACTTACTTGTTGTCCCGCCGTGCAACAATTGTCACCGACGTGCGAAGCTTAAAGGCTGTGGTGGGCCTGGTCCCTGTAGGTAAATGGTGGGGTATCATTGATCGAATGTCAGCAGCGTCTGCACAAGGTTTTGTGGATATGGGGACATGGGAGGGCACCCCAGAGGAGAACGAGAGTGAGACGGAAGACGTAGACAAGCTTTTTTACACTTGACGCTATTTTTCATTGCTATGACATTGATTTTCCTGACTGATGTTGAGAATCATATACGCAATTTACACCGACACTTAAAATCAATGTCAGACCGATGACACTGAAAAGACGCGTCCACTACTTCAGTGTCACGGACACTGAATTTGTCCATTTCAGTGTCACAGACACTGATTTTTAGTGATTTTACTTTTTACAGTGAAACTTGCTGATCACCCCCTTGAACCAGATAAAGGCGCGGGACGTGGAACGGCTCTGGAAGGATATGTTTATGTACTCATGCAGGTGAACTATGCACAGAACATATTAATGACAATAATAAAGGCATCTTCCCCCGATGTTAGCGGGCAAGGGCCTGCAACATCTACATCGTGTGTGAACTCATAGTCACAGTTGGCCACATATCTTGTTGACGCTGGTAAGTTCAATAAAGGAACGTGAATAATGAGCTCAATTTCGCTTTCAGGTAGGCTTTATCTTCATTGAGTGGATCGATACACACGAAAATGTGAAGTGGGCTACTCTGCACGAGATGGCGCGGGCTCAGCGAGCCCTGGCGCTTGGAGCCACTCATGTCTACCGATTCATCAACGAAGGCAACCGTATGGTGAGGAAGTAGACTGTCAGGCTGCGAGTGATGGAAACCTCATATGGGGAGATGTGCGAACTGAGAGCTGGGTTTCCCGGATTCATTATGATTTCCCACAGCTGCCGTTAACCACAGAGTGGACTAAATCTTCCTGAACTTATCTCGAGCTGCACTCAATCCGACCGGTAATATACTTGAGAATATTCGAAGGTCTTACCATACATGAGATACTTCGATGGGAAATACGTGATACCCTGAACTATTCCGTAGTACCTCCCCTCACTCACCCTCCTGGGATGGCCATCCCACATATCCCTCAGGATCTGAAAGAGGGCACAAGGGTAGTCGTACAGACGAAGTATGGACCTCTTAGAGGCGGTCGAACAACTAACGGTGCAGCAGTCTTCCTAGGTAGGTACATATAAACCTCACCTTGGTGCGCAGACTCACTCCCTAACCGCCGAAAATAGAGGTTCCATACGCTTTGCCTCCTGTGCGTTTCACTGACCCCCAACCCCTCCCTAAGGATTACTGGTACGAGGAAAAAGATTACGTTCACGAGACAAGGCGTGCGTTTCAACCGGCTCGGATCCCAAGGCCAACTGACAAACGGCGAGAACATCTGTGGTTGTAGACTGCTACCAACCGGATAACGATGGACAGGGAGAAGGCAAGTTCCATAAAGTCTAGTCGTTCACTGCTGATGTTGACTGGGCCTAGGAATTCCGGCTGTCGATTGCAAAGGGTTCGGTGAACCGTCGGAAAACCCGTGAGGACTTCTTGTTTGGAGATGAGTGATCCTAACTTGATGGTTTTGGAAGTCTATTCTTGAACATCGTGTCCCCATCTCAATTCACTACGAAGTCCAACTTTCCTGTTACAGTTTACATTCATGGAGGGTAGGTGTATGACTATACCCCTGACAAATATGTTGGTTTCATATATTATGTGCTAGCTTCCTTCAGTTCGGGTCACCACACGAACTTAGCAGTCAGGCCCAATACGTTGCGGAGGAACGTGAACAAGTCTTCGTCAATATCGGTTACCGCTTGTCTGTGCTGGGATTCCTGGCATCTGACGAACCACGGGTCGACGGGAACTTTGGCTTTAAGGACCAATGGCTCGCTTTACGCTGGATCCGCGAGAACATCACAGGGTTTGGAGGTACGACGTCGTCTTGCATATGTCGAATGTGGTCTTCTCACCTTGGATATTTAATAGGCGACTCGGAAAACATTCGGCTTACGGGACTGTCTGCTGGTGAGAGAGAAGCAGTCACACTAGGGGTGGTGATTCTCCCCAATCTCATGCTTTCACAGGCGCACATTCGGTACATCAAATCTTGCACCACATATCGCGTTTGCCAGACGGCGAGATGTCGCCGATTCACACTGCCGTCCTACAATCCAATGCCATACTGTGCGTTCCGCTTGAACGATATCGGAGAATAACTGACTCACATCTATTTCCAAGAACTGTCCCAAAAACTTTGGGTGAGCTGCGACCTCAGTTTGAGGCACTGTGCCGGGCGTTGCATCTCGATCCGAAGGCCCCTCATATCCTCGAGACTTTACGCGACTCAGCTAAAGTTCCGGCAGAGGTTCTGATGGGCATAATCGAGGACGGCAGCCTTGATGTCAAGTACAGGACATTCCGGGGCTGTCTCGACGGTGAGTGGATGGCAAGCGATCCAAATCCGATGTCGTGGCAAAAGTCTGGCAATTTGGCTCGCAAGCTGAGAGAGAAAGGTGTCAAGGGCATAGCGATCGGTCATCTCAGCGAAGAGTGGTACCTCTATTCCATTGCTCACCCAGTCAATGGACCGGAGGATGTTTTGCCAAACATCCTACGTTACTATCCGCGCCCGGTTGTCGAGAAGCTTATGCCAATGTACAGAAGTTTACCAGCCTCAGCAAGCGCAGAGGAGGCGCAGAGGCTTATGGGCGATATTCTGAGCGACGGGCAAGTGCACTTGCCTGTCCGGCTTTTCGCGAGAGACTTTCAGCGAGCCGGGTTCCCGGTGTTCAGATATCAAATACATTGGACCCCCGAGCAAGTCAGGCCAAACGGTGAGACTTGCTGCGGTTTCATAGCACGCCTCTGGCTGTAGATAGCGTCTGACACCACTACCACAGGATTGGTCACTCATGGAACAGACCGCTGCCTGTGGGCGCTGCGAGTCCCGATCATGAGTTTACCACAGAAAAGGGTGGCGGTAGCATGGCTGGACGCTATCGACAAGGAGCTCAGCATTCTAGAGCGCGAGGGGAAACAAACCAGAGCGCTCAATCAGGCATTGACGCTACGGGAGGACCAGACCATTGGGTGGGTAGAAGACAAGGATTGGGATCAGCTTATGGAAATTGTGAAGGTGCTGCCCGGGGAAGATATGTGGTCAGTTCATTCTGACGTTCACCAGCTGTTATTCTGATGTCAGTCGACCCTAGAGGGCAGAATGGATTGGAAGGTATCATAAGGCATCCCAAAACACCAGCAGTTGTTAGAACATTCGAACTACACCAGGGAGTTTTACACGCAGAGGTTGGGCAACGGCAGAGAACGAAGAATCCACAAAGAACCTACAGAAGCTATGGTTGCTTAGTAAATACGAACTGTCACATATATTGTCTTAGATGTTGAAGGTAAGAACTAGTTGGTCAGCGAGGCTATGAGTTGTATCACGTTGCGGTGCGAATCATTCCTGGCAGCTAGAATATGACAGCGAAGCCGAAGATAGACACTGCGATGGAGAAAACTGCCCGCCAGAGCAGGCCCGATGGAATATCTATGTTTGCGCCATTAGCAGTAGCCGCACTGGTAGTGCTGGGGGCCGGAGTGGATGTCACGCCAGAGGTGTCAGTGGGAGAAACACCCGAGTCTGTTATCGAAACCGGAGTAGATGTAGCGCTAGTGGTGTCAGTGGGGGAAACTCCTGGATTTTTCGTCGAAACCGTGGGGGAGGAAGTCGCCGTAGACACAGTCGTGGACACGGTAGAAGATGAGACGCCGTCTGATGAAGATGCCGATGTACCAATGATCGTGCCAATCCCCCAAGGGATGTTGGCACCCCCTGGCTGCGTGGGCTGAGGCGCGGGGACAATGTCACTTGTCAAGTCGGTGATGGTAAAACGGGTAGTCCAGGTCAAATTAGTGGAGGCTGGTGATGAGAATTCGTAGAAATAAATAGGGGCATAGGGTGAAACCTGTGGCGAAAAATGGATTGAGAGAAAGGGCGGAAACCTCTTAAAGGTGAGCATACCTGGGGACAAGGGTACGAGTATGTGATCTTGGTAGGGTCGGCTCCGTTGACAGTGCCAACACCTATAGAAACACTATTTCACTAGTGTACGACAAGAACAAAAGTCAACCTACTGGCTAACTTTATCATGTTGTAGTTGTCACCGGTCATCAAATATATGTTCATGGTTGTCCACATTCCGCTGGGGTCTGCTGACCAGGCGATAGAGCAACTCTGGCTCTCGATGAAAACATCGCCTGGACCTGGGGCTATCGGGGTTGGATCCGCCTGGATGAGAGTGATACTGACTGCCGCAAGCAGGACAGTCAAGATTGTGGTGAACATATTGGAACGGCTGGTTACCCCATCACGACCGCATATTCAAACCCATTAGCTATCCCAAACAGGTTTCGTGGATACTTACAGTGACGATTGGACAATTTTCTGCAAAACTGCAATGTGTAAGGAGTGACTGGGTAAAGGATAGTCTTAGGTAGGGCTACAGAATGGGATGGAGGACAGGAAGATGGATGTTGGAGATTTTTTCATCGGACGGAACAGTTGCCTGGTGTTCCTGAATACGCATTAAACCCCGCGTCAGGTCATCTCAGGGGTAATTTACCAAATTGATCAACCCAAACTTTTAAGCTTAATACTTACCTTTGGGATTCGGTATGTCCTGGTATGTCATATATGAGCACGAGGCAAGAGTTCACGTAAATAGCAGAAGCTCGATGAACAGCTCAGCCTCGGTTCGTCTTGACGCCGGTGTCGCACCTGCCTACAATCGAGAACTAGTATGTGACAAAGCATTCTCATGACGCGCCAAGCAATTCCGGGACATCCCAGGAACCTTTTCCGAATGGACACGTCAAAGCATATGCTTTGGCGCTCAAAGCGAAATCAGAATATCCTCGCTCCCTGGTAACCAGTACCCGCACAAATGCCTGCTCCTTCAACGACACGAATGTATCTACGAAAGAAATGTCAGCTTCTTCTCCACGGGATAAAAAATCCGAGGCGCAGCAGACCTCTGTTGCAAGCTTCGTCCACTCGATCAAAGTACGCACATACTCGTCCTTCCCTTCATCCACGGGGATATCAGGCGACCAGATCGTGAATGAGGAGAACGTTGACACTGGCACTAGTTGGCGAACTGCTTCCGGTGGTAGTCCATGTTGGTAATCTTCTTCTGCAGAATCGGCAGCTTCTTCCATAGCCACATCTTCATCCAACTTGCGACCACGCGCCGATTTACGCGTAGTTCGTCGTGTACTAGCCGGTTTTGAATTTGCTGCAGAAAGTGGCTTACAAAAACCACTGGTTCCGCTGCGATTTCCCGCAACACTTCTGAGGGAAGGCGCCTGTAACACAAGTCCACCGTATCCATCAGGCAGTTTCACATCCTGCCCAACAACTCGCCTCCCTCTGAAGGCTGCCATCAGTTTTCGTTCCGAGCCAGAATCGAGCTCTGAACTTGGTTGAGTGTCTGCACTAATCGTCTCCTTTGGTTCCAACATATCTACCGCCTCAACGGCGGTCACAGATGTTGCGACACTGCAATCCGATGTAACACTGCTTTTCGACTCGGAGGTGCTTGCAGTAGGCTCCCCCGTGAGAGTAACCACACTGGCTGAGCTGAGCGCCGTTGTCAGGCGGCGCGTCTCGTTTGTTGCAGGCACTGGTTCGGGTCGGAAGTAGCGAGATATCGGTGCTGGGCCAGAGTATTCAATGTGGAAAGGCATTAGATTCGGAGAGCTCGTCGGAAGGGTGCGTGAGGGGGGTGAAATTTCCAGAGACATACTCGCAAGCAAGGGCGAACGTCGAGTGGCTTAAACAGTACCGACTATTAGTGTAATAGCCAAAGTATACCGACACGCGTTTGTCACATGAGCAGCGAGTACCGCTACTACTACCAGTTGGTTCGTTCCAACAAGCTTACAGAAAACTATATCATCAGTAAACTGCTACCTTCTGCCAGATACATGTCCGTTCTACCCCATACGTGAGTCCGCTGGGGAGTTGTCTCATATGTTGCGTCCCCTGTAGGCCTGGGTGATCTAGCTCGTGCTGTTCCTTACATTGTGACTGCGAACATTCCTGCAGGACGTCCGTCACTCAAGTGAGCTGGTGGGCAGGTATCTGTGTTTATCCAGCTCGGACACTTTATTTTTGCACAGAAATATCTCCGAATGTCTATCGAAGTCTTCCGAATACAACCTGGACCTGAGCAGTATTCGTGGCACTTTGTCGGGACCCCTCATCCAGCGGGTTCGTGGTCACGTTGACAACAAGATCACATCCGTTCTTCGCTCTTTGTCTGCCCTGCGTGTTCCCGGCGTAATGACCTGTCACATGCATGTCGGCTTCTCCCGGAACTGCTAACTAGGATCTTTCTCCATTATGCGGGTGATTGGTACACAGATCCTAGCGCGGTGGGCAATGGCCGAGTCGCCCCTTGGGTGGAAGGCGTCCTGAGAAGCGATGAAATTACTGTCGGGATGCACACGGTGGCGAAAGTCGCTCTTGTTCATCTCGAGAAAATTACTGTTGCAGACGAAATCCCTGCAATGGCCTTACTACTAGCATGTCTTGAAATACCGTTATCCACAGGGGTTCGGCTAGACTTTACTCGCAATGCCTTATCCAGTGCTCTGGCACTCTCCAGTCGTTCGTCTTGAATAGATTCAGTGATGGCTCGACTCTATCACAAAGCACTCCTTATATCGTTTGACATGTGTTGTCTACACGCGGGGGGTTGCAGGATTAGATGTGCTTTGTTCAATTTCGACGCTGACGCGACGTATGGTCGCCAGGACGAGGAGCAAGGCTCGAACTTCCGCGCACCCATGGAATTCAATTATAAACCAATTCTTTATGATACCGAGGATGGGTAAACCCTCATTTCTCTCTATCGCATTCTTCCGCCCACTCGTTTGACAAAGGTGGTTCTGCACGCGAACATCTCATACATCCACTGTCATTTTTGGACGGGTATGTGAGATAGAACTGGATGGCAACCATCCTGGTGCGAACTCTCTTATCAGTCCACCGCACACTAATGTGATGTTCGGTCCTGCCCTGGTGAACATCACGATCAAGCAGGTCTACTTTCTCCGCGAGGTTTATTGCAGGGCTAATCCGAGCATGCCGTATATATGGCGTCCGCGCGACGCTCTCGCAGGTCGTGCAAAAGGAGGTGCGCTGCTTCAAAGGCTATCTATTTGTGACTGCGGTCACTTTATGGAGCATGAAGTGGCAGGATTGCAACAGGTAGTAGGGCATTTGGATTTAACTAGTTGATGTGAAGACGCTACGTACTTCTGTTCTCTGCATCCTGTCAGGAGACACTTAGTTCGTGTGCTACGTAGCTGTCTGTGCATGCAAGCTTATAATATTAGATGTCCAGCCAATACCCATCTATACGCATAGCGGAGCGATTATTCTTGCCAGAATCCTTCCCATACAATCATTGGCTCGACCGGATCCTTAGATCTGAAGACATCTTGACCCTGCACTAACCTCAGCTCCCGACCTTTCATCCTCCTCGTTATCCGCTCCGATTCTTGTGCGTCAAGCTCGTCGTCCGTTGCAGGTAGCGACTCCGCAGAAGCAGCGAGGTGCGTGAGTGAAAGTATAGCGTGGGTTTTAGAAAGGGCGTGAGCTGTCGCCGTAGCCAATGGACTTGTGCACGCGGAATTATGCACCGATCCGGTAGACGCAGGATGAAAGTGACCAAGAAGTAGTGCTGAAAAGAGGTCACCCACGCCCGAGAAGTACCCTGATATAAGTGGAACACAACGAGCGTATACGGTTGATATCGGCGAGGTTGCCTCCGAAGGGACGTGGTTAAGTGAGGAAACGATACAGATCAAGTATTGTTGCTCGTCAGGTAGGGCAGATGGTGGCGAAACCCCATTCCGGGCGACGCCGTTGATAGGCCTCAAAGGAAGAAGGTGTGGAGGAACGGAGGGAGCGATACGAGAAAGCGGGATAGAGGAGATAACAACGTTAGGAACTTGGTACACGGTGTGGAGCTTTACAAGTGCACCACGAAGAGAGGCGAGGTCAGTAAGCTTGATGTCAGTTAGTGTCCTGCAAATGGCGGTCATATAGAAACCTCCGGACAACTAAATGCATGATGACGTACTCGACCTCGAACCAATTCGGAGTGATGATGGTAGCAAGGGGGAGCATCTTCCGGTATACGGGAATCACATCTGCCGCAACGTAGAGTTTTCCTGCGTCCCCAAGTACAGCTACAGCAGTTCTGTCAGCCTTTGAAAGACAAATCACAGGAGACAACCTACTGTCGAGAAGGTATATCAGATTGGGATTACGAGCTTTAAGTTTTCGGGCGAGATGATGCACTACATCAAGGGCTGCTGCGTTTGGAATGTAACCAGTTAAAAGACGTGTGGCGGTGAGGACTCCTGTCTTGTCCATGGAGTCGAAGATTTTACTAAGCTCCTCAGCAGTCGTTTTAGTCCCCCCAAAGTATCCATAGCCTTGAAAAACTCGATTGTAAATCGACAGAGAGGGACAGTCGAAGGCGACACACCAGTATGATTCGAGAAGTTTACAGTATTTACCACCTGCCTCGCTTGTTCATCGTGGACAGATAGGATAGTAGAATGTACAAGACGGAACTTACATCCACGTCGTATCCCATGCACTGCAGGGGAAAGACTGCAGCTTTACCGCCGACATACCCGAATGCAACGTGCGATTGAATGCTTAGAATGCGGTCACTGTTTATACCTCACGGATATGTTGGTTCCTTTTAACACATGAGATAAGAGAGAAGCATGCCTGCAGGTCATTGCGTGAGCAGTATCGCGAGCCTCGCTCACGTCTGACTGTTGGATAGACCCTGGTATCACCGCCATTTACGAAAATCGTCAAAGTCAGCGTCGTTCGTCGACGTGGGTGACGATGTCTGAGAATTCCCCGACGACGAGTCAGAGGCCCTCCACTCCCGGGCCGAGGACGGAAGGAAGCTATGTCTGGATTCCAAATTTGGGTTTGGTGAGGCCACGTGGTTAAATTATTAACCCCCCCCAATATACTAGCTGCGCGAGGGTGTCGTGGCTGGAGTCGATGCGATCACATCTGGCCTTGCGTGGTCCGAGTGTTCACTAGCAACTATTGTCTGTAAATTCATGTCAGACGGAACCAGGTTCGTACCAGTTATTCAACCAAGCCTTGTTCAAGTCAGCGCAGTCGGCTGACGGTGACGTCGCACTTTACAGGCTTCGCCAAACGTGGAGTGATGCGCTCGGTGCAGCGGAAACCAACTTTCGCCAACTTCTGGCATCTTACTCGTCGAATGAATGGAAACATGTACCCCTTCCCCAGGACGCGCCTTCGCCACGCAAGGGAAAGTCGCGGGCGGCGTCGTTGAATCCGGAGCTGAGGGACGTGGCGGTCCACCGCAAGGTCACCAAGTCCGGCGAGTACGTTTACAGAGCCGTTCTGGATGTACCAGCTACAGACGAAAATGCTGCAATGGATGTATGGAAGGCTATCATCACAACTCCTGAAATTAGGCAGGAATGGGACCCCGCTGTCGATGCCTCACAGCTTGTCGAGCTGTTCGACCAGAGGACAAGAATAACCAAAACAAGGTTTACACTTGGTTGGCCCGCAAAGTAATCTCTACCCCTTACTTGCAACCAATCTTTTGTCACTGAGACGTCTCCCAGCCCCAGAGATGCTGTGACTATTTCTCGCTTGCACCAGAATGCCTCTACCATCATAGATATATCTACGTCGCTCCCTCGTTCTGCTGATGATCCCACGTACCTCAGACCATCACCTCCTTACGTCAGATCAAACGTTGCACGTTTGTTTAGCCGTTTCTTTTCATGTGTCTGTACTCATCCTTTCACAGTTTTTACGTGGTGGATTCAAGTTTTACCTCAGTCACCGCTTCAACAGTCATCATCACCGGCAGAACAACTCAAGAGACGGCTCTCGATAGTATTGTCCACCCCCGTCTTGCGCATTACCTGTTTCTGGCAGCACGACCTCCGAGCCCTATGGAACTTTAATTCATCGGCTAGTATTTGTCAGCAGCTATCTACGATGGTTCTCGGACTTTACAAGACCGTCAAGACACGCGGATCCCGTGTTCCAATGCTCTCCGGTCATGGGTACGGAGTCAGCATTGAACGCATGCGTTTCCAACTTGATAGACAGGCACTCACAATCGAGTATGCCATTCATCCGGAGGATGATGCGACAGACAGCAGCGGTGGCCACAGCTTGGATGAGATTAGGGAATATCGCCGTCTGACACGCTCAGTTGAATGCCATCTACCTGCTTCTGAAGGTTGGGATGTGCAGCTATCTATCAAGGCTTCTTCGGACAAAGCTCAGAAACTCCCGTGGAGTGCGAGTGCTGTTCGCCACAGAAGCGATCCTTCGCTACCGACAGGAAAGCCGTTCGAGCTCATCGTTCTCCATGTCGCACACGCTTCTCTACCGGATACTCATTCTATTCTCAAAGTACGCGTCGTGATCGAGTTGTCTGGGCCTAGTTGCGGGATCAGGCTTAACGGGATCCCGCAAACGATACAGAGCGCAGAAGAGCGCGACTCGGGTACGTCCGTCAAACAACAGCAGCAGATTCTACAGGATGCCTCAAGTGCTGCCAATGTGAGCTTCCAGACTACATCCTCTGTAAGTTCAGTCGGAACTATTGGATCTGGTTCCACGCCTTCCCGCACAATCACGCTGAATACCGCGGATCGATCTGCTACCGCTGAGAAATCGATCCTGGCAAGGGTGAGAAGGAGTTATATTTACTTTTCGTCTTTATTACAAGAACCAGAGGCCAAGTGGAAGCGGAGTAAGTGGGAGAGTCGCACATTCTGAAAAATTCAGCGTTGACAATTTGGTAGCCACGGAAGCCAGAGGCGTCTCCGTGACCCAACTTGACTCGATCGATCCAACACTCGTGGTGTACCGCGCGGAAGCAACGTTCGTCGGGCTGGGTTTATGGGACCTCTACAGCGCGCTCGTCTCCCCAGGAGCCCGCGTGTTCTGGGATAAACAACATGACGACGCAACCTTATTGGAGGATGTCAACGAACTCACGGAATTGTGGCATTTCAAGACAAAGCCGGCATGGCCAGTCGTGTATGTCGGTGTTTTTTCTCTACAGTTGCAACTTCTGATGATCTTCAAGCGGTCGTGACGCTGTGCTTCTCAAGACAGTGTACAAGTCCCCTACTACGATACACGTGTTCTCGTTTTCTGCGGACGATCCGTACCTCTTCCCATCGCTTCCGCTCCTCGATCCTAGTATCATTCGCACCCAGGTTGACCTCCAAGGATGGGCAATTGAGGCCCTCAACCCTACCACGACACAGCTCACCCTACTCGAACAAAGCGATCCGAAGGGGTGGTCAAACAAGGCAATGACGATTCCGTCGCAGATGGTTGCAGCGGTGGCCGGAGTCGGTGATTTTGTCATCAAGTGCGGTGGTCCACCTGTTGTAACTCGGCTTTCTGGCGCCCGTGCAACCGAAATGCGCTACGAACACGAGAAAGGCACTTTTCGGGTTGCATACGAGAGAGCAGAGGGACGTCGCGGTGGTACGAGCCCCGGGGGCGCTGGTTTGAATTCTACGAGTGGGGATACCGACGACGGGGGGAACGATCCAGGAGCAAGCTCAAGTTCAGTGCATACCATTGAGTGTGAAATAAGGTGCGACATGGACACGTGGGCCTCTGCGCTAGACATCGTGGTGGACCCGCCACCGCAGAACGTTATTGCGTTGCGCCGACACCGGCTATCGGAGGGTGGAGGTGGGCTATGGTTGACGCTGAGTCATGACGCATTGTTTGCGGCAGACGAGCGCTTGCTTGCGATTGTGCGCCGAGGACCGATGGCATCTGCCCGTGACAAAGGCGTGGTAATGGTGAATGGGGCACGAGTTTCTGTGGACGTGGAGGAGCTCGCAGAGACTGAGATCAGGGCGCTCAGCAAACGGAAACGTGTCAAGCCGCTGCGCATACCTCTCGATCAGCCCCCAGTCGTCAGTGTTATCCGAAGGCTTCGCGCAGAATGGGACGCAGACGAGTCGGCATCGCCGACGGATGGTAGTCCGACGACGAAGCCACCAACCCCTGATCCCGCAGAACAACCCCAGCCGAAGTCAAGCAGCACGACAACGTCGTCAGGGTGGCTGTCCGCTCCGAGGTTCTCCAGTCCACTTGCAAGTTTCTGGTCGTCTGCGGTTGACCAAGCGACGAGTACAACGCAATCTGCGGTCGCCGCCGTCACGCCATCGACCGCAGCCACTGCAATTGCGTCCGTACCATCGTCCTCGATGGTGCCAATGCAACATGTATTGGAAGCCTTGCATTGGCTTCGTGAATCGCTGGTTCATCAGGAAGATGGATGGACGCTCGTAACTGACAAAGGTCTCGCCGTGCAGCGCAAGTTAATTCCAGAAATTTCACCGGCTATACCCGTGCACAAGGGTGAGAAAGTCATCGAGGGTGTTTCTGCCGAAGAGGTTTCTTCAATAGTGACAAGCTACGACTGCCGAAAGCAGTGGGACGATCGTTTCGGATCCGCTATCGTCTTCGAGAGCTTCGGTGCAGGATGCCATACTGCGTTCGTAGTGTCGAAATGTGGATTCCCCTTCCGGGACAGGGGTTTCTACCTATCTTCGTTGATGGCGCGTGCGAAGCTTCCCCAAAGGAACTTCGATGCTACACCAGGAGAGGCGGGATTATCGCAGGATCATAGGAATGTCATCTTCTGTGTGTCGGCATCCTTCCATCCGGAATCTGTCTCGTCTTTTTCATCCGAGAAATACAACTCGTATGGCTATCCAATTGGACGCGTATTTATCGATGGATGGATACTGGAAACATTAGACCCATATACGAAGGAGAACTATGCTATTCCGTCAACGCGTTGTACTCGGATCGTCGCGGTCGACTATGCGGGTTCGATTCCCGTTGCCATGAACTCGATGATAAATGCGGCCCTGCCGAGGTCTATACTCGCCGTGGAGACCTACATCAAGGGGTCGTCGCCCTTGCCATTGACTAGACTACCTGCAACTGGGCTCGTTCTGACTGAGTCTAAAAGTGCGGAAGTAGCTCCTCCTGGTGTTGTTGCTGTCACGGGAGGTGGGTCGCCCTCGTGGAAGTTGAAGCGACGGGACGAGAATCGGATACTTGTTGGGTCGACTTATGACCCTACCACCCGCACATATAACAGTTCAATCTTCTTAACGATGTCGAGCCAACCCCGACCCGAGGAAGCAACATCAAGGGTATCGCGAGTTTTGACTGGGGCGACAGGAACGACACCCGACGCTCGTCAGGGCGGCCGTACCGAGTACGCTGCGTCGCCAAATCTATCATCAGATCGGGGAGAACCCTCCTCTTCGCCGGTGCGATCACGATCAACGGAACGAGCAGCCAGATCTTCGGCGTTCACAATCAAAGGCGAGCTCAAGCAATCGACTGACCTCGTCGTGGCTGAAGTACTCGTGGACTCGAAGCTTTACCCCGAGGGCTATAGTGTTCAGATCACCTCTGGTCTCCGAGACGGATCCAAGTTCGTGTCCCTTACGGCACGTTCCGCTTCGTCGGATGGAAGCACATTCCGAACTTCACAAATACTGCTACCTGTCGCGTCGAGCCTGTATACGGTGCCCGCGTCACCACTACATTCTTCGGGATTGAATGCCGACCGACCTCCACGGCATCTATTGCGGCTGACTCTTCCGACTGCGCAATTCCAAATTTCTACAGTGCAGGATCCGTTGACAGGGGAGACCCGGAGTGCCCCTCCGAAACCGCAGTGGCTACTGGACCTGCAAAGCAAAGGTTTTACCGTGCAAATCGAGATAGGCCCCGGCAATGGTGCGAGGAAGAATGGAGGCGGCGCCACGGTGAACGTGAACGGAATGGCTACTGCTGTGGTAAGCGAGAAGGAATCGTTGACGGCGCTTGGACGCGATGAATTACAGGACGATAGGGTATCGCGGATGCCCGTGGTACAACGGTGGGTTTTGGACTCGAGTGCGTGTCATTGGTGGGGGGTGGCGATACTGATGATGGCCAATCAGGTGCGGTGAGGATGGTGACGTTTTTCCTGAAGAGTTGCAGGTGCCGCTTGCACGTGCGGAGGAGCTGCTTGATAGGGCGGCAGGTGTCCACGCCACCGACATCATAGAAGATCCGAAGACGCCTGAAGGGGACGGATTAAGCGAGGAAGATACTGATAAAAGTCAAGCTCCGGTGAGTCGCGGTGATAGTTCTGCTAGGACAAAATCGGAACGAGTGTCCTAAAGGACGATGAGCAGGAATCGCCCGAAAATGGAGTGGATGCGCAGAGCCAGGTCCCTTCTGGGTCCGGGGGGCTTCTCGGGTTCTTGAATGCTTATCCAAACACGCTGACACGCTGGGCGACGTCAGCCGTGAGAGGAACCACGACGGGCAGTGCTATGCAAGTGGACGGGGAGGAGGTACTGGTAGTGAACGTGCCACCACCGGGATCGACGAGGACCATGTTAACGGCGAGGACGTATCCGCTGTCGACGGTTCTCATCATTGCGTTGATTGGGTTCTTAATTGGATCGCTGCTGCGGTCTCTTCTCTCGCCAGCTGATTTCATTTACGTTGTGACGGACGTGCGTGATGCCGAGGAGGTGAGCAAGGGGTGGCGAGAGATAAGACGGTTGATGGAAATCAAGTACATTGTTGGAGGTTGGGACTTTCAGATAGCGGTTGTTCGACGACATTGAATGCAGCACACACACACATACATACACACGAACAATATATAATGATGTACAATAGCGACGTACTATACGACCACCGGGGGGAGGCATCCGTTGGCGTGTTGGCCGGATGGCAATGGCGTGTGCTGGCTCCGGGAAAGGCAAGAGAATTGGATCGGAGATGAAAATTAGAGGAACGCGGCAAACGGCGTGCTGAGTCGGCCCAGAGAGGATTTGAAATTTCCCATCTGGCATGAGTTTGCGCCTGGTCGTCTGGCTGTTCGACTGCTGAAAGCGACCATCGCCCGTCCCGTCTCTCCTCCCCAGCAGCGACGACGACGGCGACGGCGAGAGAGATCCTGCCTGTCGCTGACAGTCGGTGAGACACAGCTGCTCGCCTGTAGACTCGTGTACCACCCTTGTTATACCTGTTCTGTATACGTTCCACACCTGCACAGCTACTGCCCAATTATATCTCGCACGCACTCACAGCTCCAGATACATACCTGTCACACCCATCCTCAACTCTATTCTCCACCCCTCCTCCTTGTTCTCCTCCCTCCCTTCCTCGCTCGGCCACACCAGCGCTGCCCCCTTCGACCCCCATGTCTGCAGGGCAACCCGGATCCATGTCTGGCCCCCCACCTCATGCTGACCAACATCCCTCGCCCTCTTCCGAGTGGGAAGGCGACAAGATGTCCGTCGCTCACTCTCGTCGTTGCCTCTATCTCACCCCCTTTCCAGGTTTAACATCTATATCTATGACTATTGCAACAAGCGTGGATTTCGTGAGACCGCGAAGAAACTGCTTGTAGAGGCAGACCTGACGCCAGATTCTACCCCCCCAATCGACGCGAAACAAGGCCTCCTATTCGAGTCCGTCCTCTCTCGACATCTTCTCGCTTCTCCACTGACCTCGCCTCCGCCCGTCTCTGCAGGTGGTGGACCGTATTCTGGGTCCTGTTCACCGCCAAGAACAACGGTCCAAACGGTCATGGGAACGACGATGCGTTGGTATACACCCAGGTGCGTTCGCAGGTCGCGTTCCACGACGTTCGCCTTCAACTCGTGCACGGTACAGTACCAACTGCAACAAGCCAACATGAGACAAGTCCGTCCACAACCTCATCAGATGCATCGCATGATCAATGGTATGCAAAAACTTCCCGCATCTCGCGTGACTCTGGACGATCGGAACCTTGGACTAATTCCGACTCAAACTGGCTAGGTAATCAAGGCCCGATGCAAAATGGCGCACAGGGATCCATGTCCTTTGCCATGCCACCCACTGGTCCTCAACCAAATGGCATTCCGATACCATCGGGCGGCCCAACTCCGGCGGGCGCCAACCCTACCCAGCCACAAAATTTTAATCCACTCGTAGCCGGCCAACGACCAGGAGGTCCTCAACATCGCGGCCCAAACGGCATCAACTCGTATCAATCACCCACCATGGCGCACTCTCCGCACAATCCGGGCATGAACGCTGGGCCAAGTCCACAGCATCCACAGCCACCGATGGGCCAATTGGGACCATCGCCACATATGCCTCACATGGGTCAGAACAGGATGCTGCCACCCGGCGCCCACATGGGCGCTGTTTCATCCGCACAGACATCATTCATGCAGCTCAGTCGCTCTCCCAGTCGACCCAACACTCCAGGACATATGCAGCAGAGCCCTTCACTGGCGAACCGTCAACCCCCGGACTCACAAATCAATGCTGACATTCAGAGCATTGGGGCCGTGGCTTTCAATCAGGCAAAACATGATCTGGGCTTAGACGAAAAGGATAACAATGCCCTCACGCAGGATGACAAGGTACTTCTTACCAATTCTTCATCTGTGAATTTAGCGCCCTGCTTACTTGTGTCAAGCACCGGATCGTAAACCAAGTTAGACGTATCGGTCTTACCCAAATGGGTAGGAAACCTGGTATACCGCTCGCAGGACCGTCGAACCTTAGCCCAGGCATGCAGCTCCAGGGTCAGCGTCCGGGCCAGCCTCAGCCACCGCAGGTTCCACAGCAGCCGCCCCAGCAGCAGCGAGTCGTGAAGCGCAACAGCACGTCTCCACCAGATGAAGTATGTAATACTACACAGTATAACTTTCGCTTTGCCGTGTCATGCTTAAATTGATTTATCGCAGGGTTCGTTGATGAATACTGATAACTCGCCCCCGGATAGGAAGCGCGTCCGTCGCTCCTCTATGACTATGGAACACCCTCCGCCTGCGTCGCAATACCCGCCTCAGCAACCGCAGGGGGCCAAAGGTGGTCCTCAGCCAATGCCCAACGGCGCGATGATTCGACCAGGTCCGATGGGAAGTCCGATGCATAATTTCCAACCACACGGTCCAGCAGGCATGGGAGGAAATCCTGCTGTGGGATTGCAAATGGGTGCTCCACCAATGGGAAATTCCATGGCCCCTGGAATGGCATCGCAAGCACAGAGTATGATGATGGTATGTATTGCATTCCTGTTCCGCTCCGTTTTGATAGTCTCACTCGGAAATGAAGCAGCAAATGCAGTACCGACAACCTATGCATCCAATGCAGAAGAACATGGCCCAAGGTCCGAACATGGCTGGCAATGCGGGAACCCCGACGCCAGGTGACCCTGGATTCAATCCAGGACAAGGCCAGCCAGGTGCTTTCTCTGGGCCACAGGGCAATCGCGTCGCAAAGCCACCCAACATGATGCCTCCACCGTCGTCGCCAGCTGGAGGACCCCCAAAGGAGCAACCCAAAGATGGTAACAAGGCACCTGGTGCTCCCAACGGTTCCGGTCATCCAGATCGTTCACCACAAAACCATCCAACTAACCCGACCCAGCCAGGGGGACAAGGCCCTCCCAGTGCGGGTAACCCCCAAGGAAATACAGCACCTCCTACGCCAAGCGGGACAAGCTCGGCGACCATCACTGCATCGCCTTCGGCAGTCAACAGTACGCCGACTCTCAACCCGGCGTCTCAGCCGACGTCATCCATGACTGAGCTTCCAGCAAGTTTCCTTGCGGAGGATTTTATGCAGTCCGTGGCGACGTCGCTGGATAGTTTTGACCCTCAAGGACTTTTCAGGCCAGGCGAGACTGGGATTGACTTTGAACAATTTCGTGATTGGTTTGATCCTGCCCCAGCAGAAGAAATAGACGGAATGAGAAATGATTAACGGGATGGAGACCGCTCTGTGGAAAGACTGCTGCGTATGTCTTTTGAACTCTCCTTGTAGGTCGAGTTTCGTGTTACATTCCTTGCATTTTTCAGCCATGCAGATATATAGTCTGTGTTCTTCCCCCCTGGCTCTGTGGAATTTTTGTTTCCCCGTTTATTTAATGCAAAAGCTGCCCTTGCAGCCGACATCTTGGCTTTTCCCCTCTCCTCTCCTTTTAGATAGCTTATTTCGCTGTCGATTTTTGCGATACAGTAGTTCTGCGTCTCCTTTCCCCTTCTGGCTCAGCGGGCATGTACGAATATCCATCATCATCGTTATTGAATGCCATCCTCAAAGTCTAATTTTCAGGGTGATTCGTGCCTAATATGATAAGTTGGAGTCCGACTATGACTCCACCCCGGTATCTTACGATGCCTCCCACTTTCAATATCGGCCCCGTTACGTTGGTACGAAGTAGGTATGTAGTTTTCCCTCAGGCCCTTCATAATGAGATTCTTACGCGGCGATAATATCCAGAACTTCCATCAACTCACCGTATTAGCTGTGCCAGACTAACCGTCCCCAGGGCCACCTTCTATTCGTTCAGTGTAACCACTGCAGTCGGCAGTCTCCCTGTTTCACGGATTGTGGGGTACCTCGACGGAATCCGCTCAGAGACATTCGTCGACTATCGCAGCGTATACCTCACCTTCCTAATCCTGAATGAATTGACACGACGCTTTATTTCCGTAGCCCTACTATATACTTACGTTCACTCATTCATGTTGGACCTGGCTCGGACCCGCCGTGATCGGTGCGGTGCGGTGTTGATAAATGGCAAAGCTTTTCGGGATTCTGGACACTGGCTCCCCGTTATCTCCCGCTGCTGCTAGCGTCCTACGTTAATATTCAAACGATGCGATGATGTGGCCAGTGCTCACTGATGGGCGGAGGAGCAGCGACTACATGAATGATCACCGATGAGGGTTTCCGCCAACCGAAAAGAAGGGAGGAACCTGAGAGTATTTTTCGGAGGTTGTCATCTTGGAAGCACCCACACGTGTGTGCATTTCGAGTCTAGCCCTCAACACTCTCCCCAGTTCGGCCGCAGATAGATAGGCTTTCCTGTCCGATGTCTTTTCATGTGTCCCAGTCTCTCTCTCCAACGTGATCTTGGCACTTTATGCTCTCCCCTCCAGGACGTAGCCTCTCGTGACAGCAGCATTTTCTTCCGACCGTAATATCTACTACTTCTGTCGAGTCCTCGTTAACTTTGGTTACCGAGTGTGTACAAACACATATACTGCCAACTACGAAACGTACCGAACTGGTACGACAACGGGAGTACGTGGTTCATTCATAGGTTTCGTATTTTCCGTTGTCGATAAGTTTGGGTATTCGACATTCGGTTAACCTGGGTGAAGTCCCGAGCCCCACCTCTGAAAAGGTGCAGTAGATCAGGCTAAGCCTTGCTTCCATATGATGTCAGGAAGCTAGGTGATCACGATTACCTTGTCGATTCGCAGGGCAAGCTGCAGTTACCGCGCCCTTACCAGTGTGACTTATGCAAGTCAGAAGCGGTTTTGGACAATAGTCGGCTTGCCCTACCGAAAGAGGTGTATAGATCCAATACAAAGTGGTATACTGTGCTGTTTGACCTCCTATGGGAGTCTACGCATTGAAACGCAGGGCTGCTCTTCTCCTCTCGCCTCCGGATCTCTTGTAAGGGTAGTATGTATTACGCTAACACAAAACGAACAACTATTAATAATGCGAATATAAGTTATGTACATTACCACGGTATAGATGATGGCGTTACAGCGTAGAATTTTGAGGGAGGATGCTGACGGGCCCAATAGCACATTGAAGTGACGAGGGGAGAAATGAGGACGCGTTGGAAACGACAGTGCGAATTTGATTTTCTGTCATCTTTTGTCGACGTTCGCCAACTTTCCGGATGACGTCCTTAAGGTCCTCCCCTCCAGGTCCCCATCGTTCTCCCTTGGAGGAAGACGGGTCAGAGTCGTGTCTTGACCTTGATATACTGTTGCCATCATTCGCAGCAGCCTCTCTTCGTGTCTTTGCGAGCAAACCCACCATGGCGCACTCTCCGTACAATCCAGGCATGAAACGCTGGACCAAGTCCACAGCATCCACAGTCAGCGAGACCAATTGGGACCATTGCCACATATTTAAGTACCTCACACGGGTCAGAACAGGATGCTGCCACCCTGCGCCCACACATCCGCACAAACATCCATGCAGCTCAGTCGCTCTCCCAGTCAACCCAACACTCCAGGACATATGCAACAGAGCCCGTCACTGGCGAACCGTCAACCCCCGGACTCACAAATCAATGTTGACATTCAGAACATTGGGGCCGTGGCTTTCAAACAGGCAAAACATGATCTAGGCTTAGACGAAAAGGATAACAGTGCCCTCACGCGGGACAACAAGGTACTTTTTCTTACCGATTTTTCATCTGTGAATTTAGCGCCCTGCTCACTTGTGTCAGGCACCGGATCGTAAACCAAGTTAGACGTATCGGTCTTGCCCAAATGGGTAGGAAACCTGGTATACCGCTCGCAGGACCGTCGAACCTTAGCCCAGGCACATCATCCGCACAAACATTCATGCAGCTTAGTCGCTCTCCCAGTCAACCCAGCACTCCAGGACATATGCAACAGAGCCCTTCACTGGCGAACCGTCAACCCCGAGACCCACAAATCAACGTCGACATTCAGAACATTGGGGCCCAGGCAAAACATGATCTGGGCTTAGACGAAAAGGATAGCAGTGCCCTCACGCAGGACGACAAGGTACTTTTTCCTACCAATTTTTCATCTGTGAACCTAGCGCCCTGCTCACTTGTGTCAAGCACCGGATCGTAAACCAAGTTAGACGTATCGGTCTTGCCCAAATGAGTAGGAAACCTGGTATACCACCCGCACGACCGTCGAACATTAGCCCCGAGCATGCGCTGAAGAAATAAAAGGAATCAGAAATGATTAACAGGATGGAGACGTCCACTGGAAAGACTGCTGCATATGTCTTTTAAATTCCCCTTGTAGGTCGAATTTCGTGTTACATTCCTTGCACTTTTCAGCCATGCAGATATATAGTCTATGCCCTTCCCCCTTAGCTCTATGGACTTTTTGTTCCCCTGTTTATTTAATGCAAGAGCTACCCTTGCAGCCGACATCGTCGCTGTCGATTTTTGCGATACAGTAGTTCTGTGTCCTCTTTTCCCTTCTTCTGGCTCAGCGGGCATGTACGAATATCCATCACCATCCTTATTGGATGCCATCCTCCCATAAAAGTCTACTTTCCGGTGTGATTCGTACCCGAAGACTGACTTCTGACAAGTTGGAGTTCGACTATGACTCCTCCCCGGTGTCTTACGACGCCTCCCACTTTCAATGTCGGCCCCGTTACGTTGGTACGAAGTAGGTATGTAGTTTTCTCTCGGGTCCTTAATAATGCGATTCTTATGCGGTGATAATACCCAGAACCTCCGTCAACTCATCGTATTAGCTGTGCCAGACTAGCCGTCCCCAGGGCCACCTTCTCTTCGTTCAGTGTCTAACCACTGCAGTCGGTGGTTCGTGGGGTACCTCGACGGAATACGCTCTGAGACATTCGTCGACTATCGCAACGTACTTCACCTTCCTAATCCTGAATGAATTGACACGACGCTTTATTTCCGTAGCCCTACTATATACTTACGTTCACTCATTCAGGTTGGACTTTGCTCGGAACCACCGTGATCGGTGCGGTGTTGATAAATGGCAAAGCTTTTCGGGATTCTGGACACTGGCTCCTCATTATCTCCCGCTGCTGTCAGCGTCCTACGTTAATATTCAAACGATGCAATGACGTGGTCAGTGCTCACTGATGGGCGGAGGAGCAGTGACTATACGAATGGTCACCGATGAGGGTTTCCGCCGACCGAAAAGAAGGGAGGAACCTGAGAGTATTTCGGAAGTTCTCATCTAGGAAGCACCCAAATGTGTGCATTTCGAGTTCGGTACGTTCGCAGTTGGCAATGTATGTGTCTGTACACACTCGGTAACCAAAGTTCGCAAGGACCCGGCAGAAGTAGATACGGTCGGAAGAAAATGCTGTTGTCACGAGAGGCTGTCCCGGAGGGGAACGCATAAAATGCAAATATCACGGTGGAGAGGGAGAGTGGGATACATGAAAAGACGTCGGACGGGAAGGCATATCTATCTCCAGCCGAACTGGGGAGAGTGTTGAGGACTTGACTGGTACGACAACTGTAACCTGAGTGAAGTCCCAGCCCCACCTCTAAAGAATGCAGTAGATCAGGCTAAGCCTTCCTTCTGTATGATGTGGGGAAGCTAGGTGATCGCGATTACCTTGTCGATCCGCTAGTTACTGCCTTGTACGTTCCTCGGACGTCAAGTAACCCGCGGCTTGCTGTCCCTCAACGGAACAACCTGAAGAGCAAGCTACAGTTACCCCCGTCATCGATCAAGCGCACCCTTACTGTGGCTTATGCAAGTCAAAAAAAAAAAAGTCATAAGCGGCTTCGGGCAGTACTCGGCTTGCCCTGCCGAAAGAAATACATCCAATACAAAGTGGTATACTGTGTTGTTTGACCTCCTATGGGAGTCTACGCATTGAAACGCAGGGCTGCTCTCCTCCTCTTGCCTCCGGATCTCTCGTAAGGGTAGTATGTATTACGCTAACACAAAACGAACAACTAATAATGCGAATATAAGTTATGTACATTACCACTGCATAGATGATGGTATTATGGAGTAGAATTTTGTGGGAGGATGCTGACGGGCCCGATAGCACATTGAGGTGACGAGGGGAGAGATGAGGACGCGTTGGAAACAGCAGTGCGAATTTGATTTTCCGTCATCTTCCGCCGACGTTCGCCAACTTTCCAAATGACGTCCTTGAGCTCCTGGACGACTTCCCCCCCAGGCCCCCATCGTTCTCCCTTGGAGGAAGACGGGTCAGATTCGTGTCTTGACCTTGATATACTGTTGCTATCATTCGCAGCAGCCTCTCTTCGTGCCTTTGCGAGCATGATTCGTTCTTCCCGACTCAGTTTGGACCGCTCCCGTGTAAATGTGGCAGCGGCACTGGTGTCCGCTTCGTACACTTGCTCAATACCAGGAGAGAGGCATTCCGTGGATGCTGTCAACAACAGATGTGCTGTCACATCGTCTACATCCGCTGTCTCCCCGTCAGGTGTCAGGAGGGTCATGCTGATGTCACCTTCTGCCACGTCGCCACTTTCCTCCTTTGGTGGCGGGCTTGCGTGAGGTTTAGGTTCCGCGGCAACGTCGTCGGCACCCGAATCTTCCGCGGAAGGTGTCGATGGTGTAAGAATGCCAATGAGGCGTTCACGGCCACGTTCGCATTCCCGTAAAGCGAGCCCGAGCTCACGCCGGAGTCGTTCGTAAGCTTGTACAGCGGGATGTTCACCCACAGAACTCGTGGACGATTGTGGCGAGTGGGATGGCGAGACATCCTCATTTAGTGAGCTGACGCACTGATCCAACTGCTCGCGTGCATCGTTGAGAGCGGTCGAGATGGTGTCAACGTGTGCGGCAAAGCGTGCGAGGTGTGATGGAAGTGGAGCGAACGAGCCGAACGGCATAGAAGTATTCAGAGATAAAGGGCCCGGAAGCTTGCACGAGAGACGTGGAGGTGAGCCTAAGGAACTTGGTGTATTAATGCCTGGTGGGTCCTCTGTAACCGAGTCATTGTCCAGCCGTAGGTGACTCTCTTCGACTTCGTCTAGCACTTCTGAGAGTCGCGTGGATGCATCAACCAATGTGGACGTCAGAAGGCCCATAACGGATCGCACATCCTCCCAGTACATCTCGTCATCGTCCTCGAATCGGAGAGCTAGCAAGTGGGAGCAGGCAAAACGTTTGGATGCAAGCGCAGATTGTAGTGACTGATGGAGCGCAGGAAGTGACAGCGGATGCCGCATGGCTTGCATACTCGTGTACTTGGAACCTGGGGATACTGTGGCGCGTCGACGCAATGAGAGTGCTGCCTGGGTAAATGACGGTGGCGCACTACGTTGCTGAGCTTCAAAAGTACGCAGCCCTCTGCTTTGGCGTTTTCGTTGGAAATCCAGAGCAGCTGCACCAAATATTTCGTCCCCTTCAGAAGTGAACGAAGCATTGACAGCGATCATGGAGTCATCTTCCGAGGCATCAACGATAGGCTTAAGCGCCGAAGGAGAAGTCGGCCCCGCGGAGAACGAGCCACGTAGAGGGGGCGTGGAACAGAGCAAGGCACTCAGATCGGACCTGCGCTTTTCCCGCCGTCGAGTTATTTGAATTGGTGGTGGACTTCCGGCTGAGGCGAGCGCCGAGTAAGATCCATTCCACGTTGAGCGCTTCCTCCTCGGCTCTAGAACTACGTCTTTTCGTAGTGGTGAGCCGGGATGTGACATCGGCCGATTCGACTCTGAATTCGGCAGGAACGTCAACTTCATAGGTGACGGTGGTGCATACATTTCAGTTAATTGAGACAATTCGGTGGGACAAGCAACCGCTGAGAGTAATTGGCGCACGTTGTCGCATTGCGTCTGAGTCGTCAGGAGAGAAGAAGAAAGGGCCACTCTGAGAGAAGACGATGGCGCCATAAGAGACGTAGACCCATATAAAGTACTGTGCAAGCAGATTAGCCAAACCGCTGAGCTCCAGGAACAAACGGTACTGCACCTTTGTTCTTCGTTGTCTAATAAGTTGAAGGCGTCATTGACCACTGATGCCCAAACTTGACTAGCGGATATCAAGCTTTGCAAAGCTTCCAACGACTGTCTCGAGCATTAGGTAGCGTGATCCCAATAAACCCAGGAGACTTACAGGTGTCATAACGTCAGGCCTAGATTGCAAATCTAGTCTGTGAATGTGTATATAATACAGCGTGCCAGAAAACAGAAGAAGGCTTAAAGAATAAAATCGAGCACTAAAGGCGGCGATAGAAACTGTAAATGAGAGAGTGAAGGGCCATAACGGCGACTCGTGTTCCGCGGGTATTGATAGTGAGAGTGTGTCAGTAGCAGTGGTGCAGGTGCTGTCCGCTAGACTTGTAGTCCTGCTGTGATTGCTGGTGAGTTTTCCTGGCACTGGTGGCGACAACGAGCGGCGGTGGTTATGTTGTGTAGGACTTGATGGGGACGCTGTGGATAGCAATGTCGATGAGATGACGCCATACTTGAACCGTTCAGCGAATGCTTGAACGAGTTTGGATGCACGGTCAGAAGAAAGCGCTGATGTGGCGAGCTATATCACATCGCCGAGAGGGGGTAGATACGTTAGAACATGAGTGAGAAAGTCGAAAATGTTGCTGAAGACATGCTTACTTCTAAGACGTCCAAAATGAGATAACATATCCGTTCCATCCTCTCGCTGTATCGGGGAAGAAGGCAAGGGGGGAGCGTATGCAGTTGCAGGGAGAATTCCGGGATACCGCCTGGCAATATAGGTTCAAGCGCCTCGCCAGAATCTGTTAGTGTGTGAGGCCAAGTTAGGAGGGTCCGAAAGGAGACGACTGGCCTCTCAAGTACTCCTCAAGGGGATGCCCGTCGAAAAAGGCTTGTGCCATGACTGTCACGACTAAAGCTGTGGGTGCACTGCCAGTTGCTCGTGAGGGGTCGTTAGAAAAGGAAGGAAGCGGAGATTACTAGCAACCAAATGGTCAAATGAGAGGACCTGGCCGCCCTGTGGCTAACTTATAAGGCGCAGTGGGGATACAGTCTGATGCGTTGGATACGGCTTAGCAGCCCAAACGTCCAACAACTTCCTATTCAGCTTATGTAATCCAAATATTTTGCCTCGGATCAGTGTGCCTGGCGAGTTGTCTCTTCTTAAGCATTTCAGGCAGGATGCGGGTGTCGGTTTTCATCCAATGAGGACTCGCCGCGACTCGCTGAACTTGCAATAGTCGTGGATGTTGGCCAGACAACCCATGCGTGAGCTGGACCTGCTACCATTTGATTACCGGCCAATGCATGAACTATTACCAATACCACATCCATCGTGGCACACATCTCTGGCGCAATGGTCATGGAGCATGGCTCCTGTGCAATGTTGGTTACACGCTGTTATCGTGCGGTCAGGTCCCAATAACTCTGTTGTTCTTGCAAATCCAGAGGCAGGCGATGATTTCGCTGGTGGTTGCTTCGTCCACTTACACGGGCACTCGGACACGAGAGTTAAACAATGTCACGCCACGAACGCGGCGGCTTTGAATGTAAGTATGTACTATGATTATACGCTCCACAATCGTCTGCTGTACCGGACGCTCCAAAACCGTGATAGCGTGCTAGGAGAGTGGGTCTGTATCGCCTGTTAAAACAGGACATATCCACACTGTTCTAGGGCCTCGGTTTCGTGCATGCTGCATACGACATGGGGTGGTCCACCATAGACTTCTCTAGATCTCCTTTTGTAATCATCACTAGCGCATAGCAATGGTCGTTGAGATCGTTACCAGTTACCCGTCGTCATACTAGCCACGCGATCCATCGGCTAGGTGGATATTTCAGCCGATAGAAAGCGTAAGGCTATGTATTTAACGAGAGACCAAATCATGAAACTTCTCGAGCGTCCGTTAAAGAAGAGGGAATATATGTTGCCTTCGATGCTTCATTGAAGTTCGCGAGGTGGGGTCCCGCGACGCTAAGTACGCGCTCCGTATTGAACGGCTCTGCGTTAAAAGAAAAGGAATCCATGATGACCATTCGCACGACTTACTACATACTTCACCGGGACTCAACGAGGATGCAAAACGTGTAGCAACTACAACGCAGTTCGAATCTGAAGATCTGATACGGATCGACACGCGACATAGTGGTGTGGTCACGTGGCCGCAGCATTCCCTATCCAATGGATGGCTAGTTATCTTGCTGCGACTACTAGTAACAGCACAACGACCTAATTACGCAGTCGAGTTCGTCCTGCCAGACGTGTACAAGCCGATACTCGGGTATCTTATTGCCGTTTAATTATTTCTTGCCTTGAGCTGAGGTTATCTGTTTGGTGTGCAGGGTCGATGTCATTGCAAGTGAACTTGTCTAGTAGAGACATCAGTGACGCGTATCAGAAGGTCGTCGCTGGGAGGGACATAGATTGGGCACTTTTAACATATGAAAAGGGTGGAAACGATTTAAAAGTTCAATCTACTGGCGATGGTGGCCTTGAGGAACTGGTCGAGGAGTTCTCCGATGGCAGGTACGCAAGCGGCCCATCAGACACTGGAGCCAGGCTGATACATCCCGAAGGATCCAGTATGCATTTGCAAGAGTTATCGACCCTAATGTCAGTGATCCGATGGACACTTGGATTGATCTTGTCTGACATCCATACCATCGTCTCAGAGCAATTTGCCCAAATTCGTTCAAATCAATTGGTGTGGTGACGGGGTTCCGGAAGTGAAGAAAGGTCTATTCCATTCGCACTCAAGTGCTGTAGCCAAATTTCTACGAGGAACTCACGTCGTCATCAATGCTCGTAATGAGGTCTGTATCAGCATTCTCCTCTACGTCATGCTGACGTTCCTTCGAAGGCGGACGTTGCTCCGCCAGTAATCATGAAACGGGTCGAAGCAGCTTCTGGAGCCAAGTATTCCGCTCACAACGAGCAGGCGCGCAAATTTGAGCCGATCGCACCTGTTGGGACAAACTACACGCCAGTTGGTAGGCCGGATATAGCAGCAATGCGAAAGGCGCCTCCTGCGGCAAACCCTTCCGTTACCACGTCTCAATCGTTTGCATCTAGACTGACAGCTGCAGCGTCGGCACCAAAGCCTGCGGTCCCAAGTGCTCCCCGTCCCACTGTTGGCGCTTCGGTGCCAATCAACCCCAAGACTGCTGCAGCAACCAGGGCCCCTGCCGGTGCATGGGAAGACGCTCCTGCTGCACCTCCGGTTTCTTCTCGTCCTCCCGTAATATCAACTGCCTCGAGACCAGCCGTTTCGGTGATGATCTCATTCACGTTTGTAATTTGCACAGCAAAATTGACTACCTCAAAATAGACATATACGCCATCTACGCGTGCTGTACCGTCTCCGCCTACCCCGGTCACATCGTCAAACATTCCGACGAAGCCTGCGGAAGATGATCGGATTGGTCCTGTGGTGAGCTACCACTCCGTTCTTCTCGGCGTTCCAGATCCTTGTTTGTGACTGTTATACCTTTCTCTTAGGGGACGGCATATACTCCAATTAAGCTTACCCCTGGAAGACTCAAAAACCCGTTCGAAGGCCGGGTTCAAGAGACACACACGACGTCCGCCGCGAGGAGTGCTCCTTCCGGAGCGCCCAAGAAGCTTACCTGGAGTGAGCGCCAGGCTCTAGCAAAGAAGCAAGCAGAGGAGGAGGAACTACGAAGCAAGGCTGCGTCTTGGAAATCGTCTACTCCCGCGGCACCTTCTGGACGGTTTGGCCCCCGTGTAGGTGCAGCTGTTATCGGAGGCGCGGCAGTAGGAACTGCTGTTTCTGTAGCGGCCAACGAGCCAGAGGTAGAGGTGGCGGCTGCGCCCCCGGTCTGTGTTCAATCCTGTCGTTTTTCTCTTTTTCACTCACATTTATTGATCTAGCCTCCCCCTCCCCCTGCTCCTCCGCTTGGCACTCGCCCACGGATAGTTCCCGAACCCGAGCCTGAGCCAGAGGATGAGCCAGAGGATGAGCCAGAGGATGAGCCAGCACCCCCTCCTCCGCCTCCTCCGCCCCCGCCTCCGCCTCCCCCACTAGCAGCGCCTGCTCCCCCCTCTGTGGTTGAGGACGAGGAAGTACCTGTAAGTTAACTTACAAGCTGTCTGAAGCCCGTATGTAGATTGATTTCGTTATCAGCCGCCCCCTCCTCCGCCCCCGCCTCCTCCGCCTCCACCGGTTGCCCAAATGGCTGCTGTTAGCTTGGAGCCAGAACCCGAACCCGAACCCGAACCCGAACCTCTACCTGTAGACCCCGCGCAAAGTGGTCAAGGTATTTGTGCAGTTGTACTCTATGCCTACGAGGTTCGTATAATAAATTACATTGTTTTTTTACGTCTTCTGAGTTGACCTATCGTGGTCATAGGCAGCAGAAGACAATGAGCTTAATCTCAGGGAGGGTGACTTGATTCAACAAATTGAAGAAATTGATGAGGGATGGTGGAGTGGCGTAGCTCCCGACGGCAGTGCGGGGCTCTTCCCTGGTACACTCTACTTTGCTGGGCAGTTGACAGGTGTTAATTCACGTTTCCCAGCCAACTACGTTGAACTTGTTGCCACACCTGACAATCAGGATGCACCACAGGAGGATGAGTTTGTTCCTCCTCCACCGCCGCCGCCGCCACCACCACCACCCTCCATCGTAAGTGGCCCTCCGCCATATCACAGATGACTAGCTGATTCGCAGTCATTACAGTCTGAAGTGCCTCCTGCACCCGTTGCTCCACCCTCACCGCCACCTGCAACAGTGGACGAAGGTGTAGTAGCAATTGTTATATATGAGTACGTTCTTTAAATGTCTTGTTTCTTGTCATCTGATTAATTGTACCCTCTTTAGCTATGAGGCAAGCGAGGACAATGAAATATCGCTCCGCGAAGGTGAACGAGTTACGGATATCGAGGAGGTTGGCGAGGGTTGGTGGCAGGGGCGCAACTCGAGTGGTAATGTTGGAATGTTCCCAGGTAGGAAGGCTTCCTTACCTCTGTGCTGTCTGGTCTAACCGCTCTTCATCAGCCAATTATGTGGAGTTAGTCGAGTAGTAGCAATGTGTGGTATTCGCACGAAAAACAGGGTGTTTCGAGCAAGTGTAGACAGGAAAAGTTGTAGGGATGTTGGGATGTACATTTTCATATACTATTAGTGTTTGCTATACTTGGTACTGGCTTGAGGGCTCCGTGAGGCACGCTTGGCAACCAGTAACCACATGCTCTGAATCATTCCAACACCCTCCAATCGACATACGCCGCTGCTCGACACCGCACCGAGGCTCCAGGCTTCATTGAGCCAGCGTTATTCATAAACTCTTTCACTGCTAGTACAGCCGACGCCTGGAACACCCCCGACCACGATGCCCCCAAATCTCAGGCAAAGACTCGCAGCATTGTCACTGGCTCCTTCATTTCCTTCGACACCATTGGGAGCGGCAGGACCGAACTCACTGAGTGGGCCAAGGAAGTCATTTGTACCTCCTTGGAAACGGGGAAGCTCCCATGTCCCTGGTAACGAGCCAGGGGAGAGGGAGAGGGTGAAGGAGTTGATGGGCAAAGTCATCTTCCAGGCTGGGGTAGATTATGAGTGAGCGTTTTGCGATACGGTCGAACTCTATTCATTATCTCAACTCCTGAACCTTTGCAGAACGAGGCCAATGTACGTTTGATGATAGGTTGACATGGCTCGTGTTTTCACATAGCTCTATTCGTCCGACTGCAGGGTTATCATCTCCGCGTCAGCCTTACCGGACCCACAGGCAGTGTCCTACGACTTGTTGTTATCGTAGGTTCCGACCATACCCGATAGTTACCGTGCCTGTGCTGATGCCCATCAATCCATCAAACTAGCTGTATTCTGTCGTACCTCGACCTATACGGTACGTTTCATCGCCTGAAAGTGAAACTAGTAATCTTACGGTTGACAGTGGAGTCCGATTATACCGTGGTCTTCTTTGCAGCCGGTGCCAAACACATCCCAGGCTGGAATTGGATATGGAGGGCGTACCGCAGCCTCAGTCGGAAGTATCGTAAGAATTTGAAGCGCCTGGTGAGTATATAACTGGCTTTCGAGGTACTCGGTTCCTAACGCTCCCGTGTTATAGTATATTGTACATTCGTCATTCTTTTCCAAAAGTACGCAACACACTTTGCGTACTTATCTTATCTGGCCCTGACTCCGAATCGCAGTGCTCTTCTCCGTAGCAGGCGCCGTCATCAGGTCAGTACCATGCGTCCCTAGCAATTCTTGTGCTGATCACATAGTCGTAGTCCCAAGTTCTTCCGGAAGATTGTGTATATCAATACCTTATCTGACCTCGCCCACCATGTTCCCCTTACCCAAATCGATATACCACCTGCAGTTTACAAGTTAGTCTGGTGTTCCTGTGTACTGTGATGCAAGCTTACTTACATCTCCTCAAGGGAAAATCTCAAGTACGAAAAAGAGGTCACCATGCCAATACCTATACGCGCCAGTCTCTTCGGCGTGCCACTCGAGGAGTTGATGGGTTACGATGGAGAGAAAGACGGTGTTCCACGCGTCGTGAAAGACGCAATCCAGTATATTCGAGAGAGTGGTATGTATGCCCTGATAGCTATGTCTACATATTACTGATTTGCGCTAGGCCTGAATGAGGAAGGACTTTTCAGGCGATCTCCAAGTTCTTCACTACTGAAACAAGTCCAAGAAGCCTATGACCGGGGTGAGTAGTCATGACAAGCCGCGTACGTCATACTGATTGACTTCCCAAGGCCAAATCGTGTCTCTATCAACATTCAACGACCCTCACTTAGCAGCTGTCTTACTAAAGAAGTATCTTCGCGACTTACCTGACCCGGTCTTCTCGGAGACATTATACCCCGTCATTCGACAATGTCCAATGCCCTCTGAAGACCCTACTGACATGTCCACTATAATATACATTCGAGACATCTTATTGCCTCAGCTCAAACCTTGCGTGTACATCCTACTGAGCCACATCCTACGTAAGTGGTCCTGACCGACCATTGTGGTATGTCGTTGAATAACAGTTATATCGCAGAACTTCTCCATGACGTATCACTGCATTCCGCAGACAATCGCATGGATGCACGTAACCTTGCTATTGTGATCTGCCCAAACCTCGTCAAAGGCTCCAATCCTCTAACAGATGTCACGATATGTGCAGTATCGGGAAATCCAACACATGAAAACAACACTACTGTCCCGGCTTCTGATGCCTCACAGTCTGTATCACTCAGTCCCCCTACCTCTAATGGCTCCGCCTTAGGGGGGAAAACCACTTTGGGGACCATCCTGGTAGTTTGCATTCAGCGCTACTACGAAATCTTTGATGAAGTACGAGATCGGTCTGAACCTATGCGGCCTTCGTCAAGACGATTTTCCCGTTCTGCGTCACCGCCAGTTCCGTGCTCTCCCTCCGCGTCATCTACATTTAGCCCGAAAACATCACGACCGCTGAGTCTCTCTGTGGACGATGAAGATAGCGTGGATGATGCTATGCTCGTCATGCCCATTGGACCCAACGCGAACGCTGCTTTGCACCCGGGCTCTGGCGAAGACAGTACCAAGAACACGTCATCAATCGGTATTACCACATTTCCCTACCAGCCCCGTCAACGGAAAGTCGTTTTGGGTGGCGAGGTGCGTTCCCTCCAGAATGATCACAATAGCGGGAACAACTACCCCTCGACAAGGAGTAGAGCGCGTTCTATCATCAGCATAGCTCGAAAGGATGACAGTCCAGGGAGTAACCGGGGCTCGATATCTATCAGGAGGAGCACCATTCACAAGTCGACTGGTTCTGGCGTGGAAGCAATAGGAATCACAGCCGGCGGATTCTTTACACCCCCAACCACCGTTTCTCCCCCTCGTTCACCGCCACCCTCCGGAGGTTCTGGTGGCAGATGAGGATTTGTACTCTAGGTCGTATCTTTGCATTCGCGGATATTTATTGTATCTGGTTTTCCCCGCTATTGTACGTTGACTAGAACTGCTGTGGAATTGACAGTTTGCATCAAGGAGGAGTTGCATTACAATGGTCGACAAACTTTTCGCTAATTATACAGTATCGTAGTCCATAGTCCCTTTCACGTCCATGTCACCATTCATGGCGGAATTCCATCCCTGCATAGCCTTTCCTCAATTCAAACAGCATGGCCAACTGCCCGCTCGGTAATTCGCACTTTGGGTGCTGTTTCTTCAGACTATTCCTGAAATCCAGTACTTGCTGGACGTCCAGCGTAAGGACACGAGAATTATCTTCTGATGTACCACAAAAGGGATTAAATATCTTTGGCTTGGTGTCATTTTCGGTGAGAGTAGTATTATCAGGGCACTCCGGGGGGCACGGATCTGTTGCTTCGCCCAATCTCTCGGTGGGGTTTTCGCTGATAAACAGAGATCCTTCAGAAGTTTCCAGATGGTCCTTAACGTTGTCAGATGAAGAACCAGTAATGACGTCAGGGGTTGTGTCAGCATGCGGCTTCGGATTGCTGTCTTGCGAGCCGTCGGCATCGGACCTGTTACGATAGAGACGGACCAAGGCGTGACTTGCGAACGTGATCTTCCTTGCTGGTCTGTCGTCATTCACCTGCTTAAACATTAGAAAAGGCGGTGTTGGAGGCGCTAAAGTTTACCACCGCATTGCCACTAGTCACCTCGATCTTGTCTGATAACTTGTTAATAGTCAGGGGGCAGTTAAAATTGCCGGATCGCAAATCGACGCCCGGGAACCGGGTTCGTCCATGTGCCGTCGGGAGGCGGCTGAAATCGATCGTATACACCGGTTTCGTCACCTCCGGCTTTTGGGAATTACGATGGATCCGGTCAACGGAGAAATACGAGCGATCCGGAGGGGGATTCGTCTGGTGGCACTGTACAGCCTTCGAGGTCGAACTTTGGTGTGCAGAGTTGGAGAAGGAAGGAGGCCCAACGGTCGCATTCGCAACAGCATGGTCGTCGATCTGACAGACCTTCGCAGAAGTATTTGCAACTGTCAGGAATGGGTTGAAGTCGTCTGAAGGGTGATCATGACATATAAGTTGAGGCGTGTTGTCGTGTCTTGGGGTGAAAGATGGTTTGAAGCGCAACTTCCGCAGTTTTCTCGGTCGACGAGGAATTCCGTCCTTGTCGAACTCGGAGAAAATGTAGCAGCCACTTGGAGAGTCAAAGTATGCGGACTCTCGTTTGCGCTTGCAGCTCGATATACTGGGAGGAGGGGTGCTTGGAGTATCGAGTTGGATTAGAGTATTAGAGTCGTCAGTGGACTGGTCTGGTCGAGTCTCCCTGAGTTGGAACTGAGTCTCCGGATCCGCCAAGCCGTGAATAACTCGGTATGGAGCCCCAGGGACGAAAAGCTCTGAATAGTGAATAAGTTTGTCCCCGGAGTGTCACGGGCAAGTGCGAATAAGTCCTCCGTACCATCAAGCACATATTTGGCCATCGGGACTTTGAATCCACTGTCGACGCAATGCACGATCCATCCCGCGTGTATGACCTAAAAGGCCCCAAACGACGAGTGTGTAAGGGCCGTTGCAACCATGTATGCACCACGCGTAGCACGCGACGAGACGTTCTCGAACTTACTGTGACCGACTTGGAGGTCAACGCAGTAACCCACTTATCTGCCGAGTCCGTAGCAAAGCAGTAGGCGACTCCAGAGCGAGAACGTGGGGAGTAAACCTCTCCACCGTGCCTTACTGCACTCGAGCCGACCCTCTGAGTTCACGCCGAGTTTACAAGGCAGTGTAGACTTACTCCAATATTGCACTGCAATGCTTGGAACCTGTTTGCTGAAACAGGCTACAAGAATAGCCAGTGTCAATGTATGCTGTAGCGTTTGAGAATACACACCACATCCAGAGAACAATTGCACAGGCTGGTCACTATAGCTGGCACAAAACATTCTCCTGAAGAAGTTGATGATCATGGTGGTCAAAGTCCAAGTTGACAAAGTGCACAGGTCACAACGATATTGCGTAAACTACTGATATACTGGGTGGCTAACAGACAACAAAAGAACTCGTCAGACATCCCCACGTTCCTCGTGCAAGCTTTCGGATGGTCTATCTTTGAATACCTCCGTCCCGTTCGGTTCATTCGCTCTACTTCGTCTGCACCTCGCGCGCAGACAGTTGGAGCGTTGCGTCGCGTCACTGAAATGAGGATAGGTGGTTTCGCCGTCCCACTCACTATTCCTCCACGAGTTCGGTGTGTGAAAATCCCGCCGTAAAACTTACTAACGAGTGAGTCTGATGTGAGCTCGGGCTTGCCCTACGGAATCTGTTGAACGTAGGCGTGATCATTGATGGTAGCTTACCTTTAGGTTGTTTCGTGAAGGGACTGCAAGCTGCAGTTGCTAGTGACGTCCAAGGCGGTAATTGGCCGATCGACAAGCGATAGCGATCATCTAGCAACAACTAAGTGAACCCCCGTACGATTTCGTTTGGAACTTGCTGTCATTGGCATAAAAAAGGGAGGGTTAGTCTGGTCCATTCCTTCCACACATCTGGGTTTTCCCTCGAGTTGGTCGGCTGTTGAATATCCGACTCAAGAGGATGCACAGTAATGCACGACCCCGAGCCGCCCCCCTCCGACCAACGTCTTTCATCCCCCGCGCCTCCCTCTCCACCATCCTTGCATCTTATGCTCCCCCCAAGAGCGGCCCTATTTCCTCGTGACCACATTTTCTTTGGTCATGTCAGATACCGTACTATTAATTTGAAAGCTGGTAGTGCAAGTGCATGAAAAGGAAATTTTATCGTACATGTAGATGCGTACGCTGTCAAAGGGAACGCACCCGACTGTACGATGACGAAAGTACGTACTTTATCCATTGATTCTCTCAGGTTTCGTGTTTATCCATGCAGAACCGGGAAGAGTGTCAAAGTGCGCGCACTTTCATGAATATCTTGAAGATGAGGCCCGTGGGCGCGGATACTAGCGTACCGCGCTGACAGCAGCAGGAGAGAGAGGAGCTGAGGTTCAGAATCCGCCGAGGTAGCGCACGATCCGTGAAACCGGATGAGACGAGTAGTTGCGCTCAACAAAGAGCAAGTTGACCTGGGGACGGTTAGTCTGACACAGGCGAAATGCGTTTATGTAAGTTACGGATATTATCCCCGCATAGGCATCGCGTGTGAAGGGATCCGAATAATATTCCTTACATATGGAGTGCCGATATTTAAATGGGGCACTGTAAGACATCGCAGTGAAGCGAGTCATCGTCAGACTCCAACTCAGGGATCTTCACGTACGAATCTGATAAGAATGATGGCGGATATTAGGAAGTGAAAGAAAACTATTGTATCGCAAGAATTCGACCGCGAAATAAGCTTTCTAAAAGGAGAGGGAAAGCCAAGACACGAAGCTGCAAGGACAGTCTTTGCATTAAATAAACAGGAAAAGAGTTCCACAGGGCCAGACAAAGAGCATGGACGATCCGCATGAATGAAATGCACGCTCGGCTCACAAGGAGAGTCCAAAAGACGTACACACTAGTCTTCCACAGCATCTCCTTCACGCCAGCAACCATTTCTCATCTCCCGTTTACTTTTTCTTCCAGTGGATCAAACCATTCACGAAATTGTTCAAAGTCAATCCCAGTCTCGCCTGGCCTGGAAAGTCCTTGAGGGTCAAAGTTATCCAGCTCAGCCGCCACGGACTGCATATAATCCTCCGAAAGGAAACTTGCTGGAAGTTCAGACATGATTGACGTCGGTTGAGCTATCGGGGTGAGAGTCGGCGTGCCGTTGCCGTTGATTGCCAAAGGCGATGGTACAGTAATGCTCGAGTTCGCTACTCTTGGCGTAGGGGGCGCCGTGGAGTTACTCCCGTGGAGCAGTCCTTGTCCCCTTGGCTGGGTTGGGTTAGATGGATGGTATTGCGATGACCAATCCGAATTGTGACTGAGACCATTAGGAGTACCAGGTGACGACCTCCCCCCGGGTGGCTCTGCTAGGTGATTGCTCTGCGGTCCAAGGTAGGCGGCTGGCTGTGCTTGACCAGGATTGAATCCAAGGTCTCCCGAAATCCGGGTCCACTCGTTGCTAGCCAAGGTCTGACCTTGTGGAATCGTAATTTGAGCCTCAGTCGGCGCGGCTTCAGGAGCAGTACTTGGGATATCTCCTGAACAAGTAGCCTCAGAAGGTATACGCAAGGACATAAGAGAGAACATATGCAACCACCTTGCGAGGGGGCAGGAGCAGGAACATCCACGTTACTGGGGCTAGGGACAGCACTTGAATGAATTGGCGAGGCAGCACGAACATCTACATCGCCTGAAGGAGGATACAATGGGGCAACAAATTCGCTCAGTGTAAGGACGCAAGTGTCTGCATCGAAAGCGTACCCATTTGAGTGGCTTCGGTGGGAGCGGCAGCTTGTTGAACCCGAGAACGCCGCCGTGAACACCAAAGTGCGCTGAAAAGGCCCATGGCTTAGGTGAAAATGGACTGCCTTGGGATGCAGTCAGCGTTTGTTCGCGAGGCGGACGAGTGGAAAGAGTGTGGGGCTGCGGACTCGCGTTGACAGTAAGAATGGACTACGTGTTTGCCATGCTCGGCACGCGTCGACTACGCGTTCTCGAGCCGTGACCGACTCGGAGGTCAATACAGTCACATTCAATAGGCAGCTTAGGGGCAAGCACATAAATGTCCATCTAGTGCATTACTGCAGGAAGTCAACTTGGGTTACAAGGATAATTTGTACTTACCTTGTAAAGCACTGCTCAAAACCTAAATCTATGCAGCAGTACTTGTGGATACATTCAAATAAAGATATAGCACATTAATCATAGACCTTCACACACCATTTGACTAAGAAGCAAGACGATCATCATAATCGAAATAATAAAAATATCCTAGCTACAATAACAATACATAGACTACCTAACAACAGACACCCTTTGCATTCCATTTGCTGAGCCCCATGCCATACCAAATGGTAAGGGAGCAGTAGCACAACAAAAAGAAAGCAAAAGCTAGTGGGAGATCCCCTGACGACACAAGCCGGTACTGCAATAGCAAGGTCATCGCGTCCCCGGAGTTGCAAGCAGAGCTCGCGGGGACAAGGGCGGCAAAAATTTGCTAACCAACTAAAGGGGGCGGTGCCCCCGTTACAGCGGTTATGCTGTAAAGAACAGATACTACACTTGATCTAAGCCAAAAGGCCAGAGTGGTAAGGATTCAGGATGTTCAGCCGGGGTTTATATACGTTTCAGGACTGCGCACGGACCATCGGACATTGGATTGCTGTGGCTTTCCTTCTACGGATTTGGACCTGCCTAATGGGTACTAACCAAACAGGAGCAATCAATTGGCACAGCATTCATCCAAGGTTTTGACAGTGGTGACGCTAACGGATCTTCTGGCCTTCTGCCTTCTAATGAAACGAAACAGTAAACTTGAAACGCGGCACCACGTTCACAGCAGACGTCTTGAGCAATATCACATCCGTATCCATGACTCTATTTATTTCAATACATGTGAAGACAGTGTGACGTGAAATATGGACTGAACCCGGTGACTTCAATGGAAGTTCTTTGTGGCGGGCGAAGTGTGATATGACGAGTCTGCAGTGTGGTAGATCGTTTCACCGTAACGTGGCAACACGGTGTAAATAAGCGATATTAACGACCGGGGGAGAGATTCACGGATGTGGTAAAGACGAGAATGTGATATTCGTGACGCTGAGCCATTGATGAATGAATTCGACCGCCGTAAGAAAATCTCTCAAACGCACACAGCCGGACGACAAGGGGTCCAGACAGGGGAACGAGTGACAGTTTGAAGTTCGGAAGGCCCCCGAGCACGCCATATAGTACAAACCTCACTGCGCAGCACCAAACCATCCACACGGCGCCCTTAAGCACGCCGCGTCGCCACCGGAGAAGTATAGCCATCTTGGCGCGTCTAAGCGGAGCGTAATTTATAACACATACATCGTGTAACGGGCATGTCGTCGAAAAGGTGCGTAGCTGTGTGTAGTATGTGTGTTTCAGACCTTCAAGAGGGAAGGGGGAGTATCCCGGCGATCGATTCGTAGATCGGCAACGGCATGTATTCGAAGCAACAGTCACAGTATGAAGCCCCCCGAAGTGAGAGAATGGCGTGCCCTATGGCAACGAGCACTCGTCTCATGTTACAATATCTAAATCTAGCCGTCGTCAGAAGCGGGAAACATGATCAGATGAAAAGAGACATACACACACACGCACACCTGGCACAAACCACGACGCAGCAAAGAACCGCAGGGTATAGTACATGTGCAGGTGAGAGACTCGGGTGGGAAATGCAGGGTCACCAAAAATACTGCATCGGCACGAAGCAAGACACCTGACAGAAGCAGAATAGGAAATGTGGCCGGGTATATATGGTACGTTCATAAAAACAACAAGTAATGATGCAATTGACAGCAAAGGACTGTGGGGAAGCCACCTGTCAGTAGGCACGTATAAAGACAGTTTCAACGTTCAAGGGTGGCAAGATAGTGATATGTATGTGCACACAAAGTCAAGCACGTGGGTGGGTCGACAATGAAAATAATTCGCAACTCGTTTATGACAGTATCAAGGAGACAGAATCCACTTCCAAATCTGATGCCCAAGGAAGAAAAAAGAAGAAAGGGAGATGACAGGCACCATTGGGCTCACCGACCATATCCACTACCGCTGCGACCACGGCCCCAACCAGACACATTTTGGCCGTTCGTGGTGGCCCCTCCTGCCGAGGTGTTACCCGCGCCCGCGTTCCCATCTCCGCCTGCACGCCACATGGACGCAGAATCACCCCCCAAGCGTGAGCACGGCGTGCCGGTGAGCGACAACGGGGTGGGTAATTTCGAATCTTCCTCCGCATTAGCTACCACTTCCATTTCACCCGTCTCTACTCCCATGCTGACGCCTACATTACCCTCAACAGACGCACCACCGTCCACGCGAGGGCGCTTGCAATCTCCACGGCCACCATCATCGTCTGGTGTCAACGTGATACTGGGCTGGGGAGAGTGGCCGTGGCTTCGTTGGACAAAAGATCGTTGCGTAAAACACGGTCCCGGATAGTCTGAACCCGTTGGCGAAGACGATGGAGTGTGCAACGCATACGCCGATCCGGTGGGGATCGAAAGCGTGGGAAGGCCCATCCGGGAAGCAGGATGAGAGTGAGGCGTCGGTCCATGGAGAGGGACGAGCGGTGAAGGGGACGTCGGCGACGTGATATATATATTCGGTGATTGGCCCTGTAAGTGCATGAGATTTGGAGAAGCCGACGGTGACGGCGGGTGGGATGATTGATCGAGCGAGAGTGTGTGAAGGTCTCGGAGTATGGCAACGAGAACTGGAACATCGATCGGGGATTAGCCATTGAGAAGCCAGAGGACATGTGCAGACTTACCGTCCTCGCTCTCACCAGTCTTGCCGGTCCCTGCATTGTTGCCCAGGCCAGGTCCTGTTCCTTTCCCAATAGGGCTGTTTGCATTGGAGTTCACCACCTCAACGAGTGCGCGGATGACATGTACCAGTTTGTCCACCCGTCTCCTCCCTTTGAAGATTTCTGTCTCTGCCCAACGGCACCACTCCTCCGATGGTGAAGGCGGCTGTGGAGAGGGTGAAATAGTATGCAAGGACGGAGACAAGCCCGCTAAGGACAAGGGGGGTGGGGCACCCAGGGGGGCCGTCTGAATGTGGAGTCCACCAAATGGCTCCGTGCTCCCTGTCGCTCCACCAGGTCCACCGCTTCCTGGCTCTTCGTCGTCCCATCCCGAGTCTCGTTCCACGTCGTCACCAAGATTACTCGACGATCTCGAGTGACTTAACGTATGGCCTTGGGCTGACACCGAGAGCGACTTTGCATGCGAGAAAGACCCCAACGAGTTTGCAAATTGTGGTGGGATTTGTCCGCCGAGCTGTCTGATCTCTCGCCATAATGCGCGATTCTCCTCGCGGATATTACCCAAAAACCGAGCAACCTCGCCGGGAAGTTCGACGCTTCATATATGATGATAAGGGCATTTCTAAATAGAAGACTCTCTGCACTTACCGACCCCTCTCCCTCGGATCGGGCTCCAACGCCTTCCGCTTGATCGCATCTAGAAGGTCCGGTCGCTCTCGAAGAAACTTGGGGTGTGAAAACTCCCATGTCTGGGAGCTCGTGGATGTGCGTTGGGCACGTGGTGTCTAATTTATCGCAAGGCAGTGCATCACAATGGATCAGAATGGGGGCCAAAATCGGCGATAAGTCGTCGCGCCAAGGCCACAAAATTACGGAAAAAAATCGTCAGAATGAAATACAAGGGACCGATGACGCGGACTGACCCTATTTATTTTGTGAAACCCGTACATGTTCAACTGTCGGACGAAAGACGAGAACTACCGGTGCGTTAGTAAATTCGTACGCATTAGGCAGTAGGGGCGAGGGTAATCCAGCCCGACAAAGGGGAAGGGAAGAGGGTACAGAAACGCACGTTATTGTGTTTGAAATGTGATCCTAGTATGCTGCGACTAAATTCGCCGACATTGGATACCACGAAGCTGTGAACGAGTTGTGTCAACTTCTGACGAAAGGCGTGCGGCAACAAGGTGTATACCTTGTACCATGCTCTGTCCATGTGATATAATGCTGCGATTTTGGATCATTTATCATTCTGTCACATGAGGTATTACCTCGTTATTTTCCAAAGGGTTGGGTTCAAGGGCGGGAACTCACTGATAAAGCTTGGTTACGAAGTTATTTGTGCCCATCGGTTTACCCATGACGTTTTGGGCGGTGCCCTGTCCAACGCCGGATTTTCCGGTTACTGCACCTGAATAATCGAGTCGGTGATTGTAAAGTGCCGTGGTCAGACCTGGGAGGGAGAGCGGCACAGATTGCGTAAAATATGCCTACCTCCACTGCCACTCGCGCCAGCGAAGCCATACTCATCATCAGAAACGTCGTCACTGATGATGCCAAATGAGCCTTCCAGATCATCGTACGGGTTTGAATTAGCGTTGATATCCAATTGGGTCTGTGATTGAAAGCTGGGATGTGAGGGCGACTGAGAAATGGATTGCTGGGAGAGAGAAGGGTGTGAATGGGAGTGCGAAAGGGAAATTGAATGGGAAGCATGTGACGAGGAAGGAGAAGTCGGGGATGGAGGGGGAGGGGAGGAGGCAGTGGTGGTGATGATGGGGTGTGAGTGACCATGGGCTTGGGTGTAGCCCGAGTGTGATTGAGAATGAGCGTGCATCGAATGAGTTGAATGAGAAGTGGGAACTGCAGTTGTTAGGCTACGCTTTCGAGGGACGCTCTTTTCGACTGAGAGTTCCGTGGAGGACGTGCTGTGTGAACCGGTGCTTGGTCTGCGCTGGCTGAGAACTGAGTCTGGGGTGGGAGACAGGGCGCCGTTCGGTGAAGCCCCGTCGAAGTTGAAAGAAAAGTTGGGCTGAGGGGATAGGTGTGCGGAAGAGAAATCACCGGGGGAGACTGGAGAGATGGGCGACACACTGAGTGCGGCAGATCCAGTGGAGTGCGAGTGAGTGTGGTGGGGGATCGGATGGGTGAGCGGGTGCTGTGTGTGCAGCTGTTGGTCCTGGAAGGGACCTTGTCTCATGTTGAGGTTGGTCGGACTGGTCGCGACGGGGGTGTTGGTGGGACTTGTCTGCGGGAAGTAGAATGGATTGGGAGACGTCGGGGTAGGAAACGACTGACTTGGCCACCCTCGCTGAGAAGATGGCTGCTGTTGCTGTTGCTGTTGGGGGTAGTCTGTGTACTCCATCGCTTGAATCAGACAATGGAGGAGGAGGGGGGGGAGATGTGCTGTTGGCTAGTAGCCGTGGGCGTCGTTCTTAGTCGTCCTTATGTGTCTGCACCCTCTTATGATGGACACAGCCTTGCCCTCGCCGAGTTTCACCTGCCATATCGGGTAATCCCAACAGCATGGCCGCGACACAATCCTGTATTGTATTATTGCCATTATTACCACTCAGTAGTAGCCTTGTACTCATAATCCTCGACCCCCGTAATGAGTTTAGATCGCCCCTTCCCCCTCGTAGCATGCGGCCTCTCCTCATCAAAACGTGCAAACCGTCATCAGCCAACCCACCCTCATCCCAGAGTGTATGGTAGGACGACCACTGCACCGGTTTAGCAGCGTGAGATCTCCCTTTGCTCAGCATCTCCGCGATCCTTTCAGACGTCTCAACTACCCTTCCACGTGTCATCCAGCACGGATGACTCCCCCAGTGGGCGCTACGGTCCAATCAAGGCTGTGCCATGCTGCACGCGCATTACACACTCTCAACGCCACGTCGACCTTGCAATGTGCCAATGCGGCCCATCGTCCTAGTGCCCGTCTGCTTTGCCAGTTCTAGCGATCAAATACCTCCGCACTCGTTTGCCCGTATCCTATACTACGATCTCCGTTTCCGTCCCATGTCCGCGCATCTCACTATCTGTCTTTGATCCGTCCACCTCAAGTTGTCGCCGTATCCCGCCCATGTTTCAACTCGTCGAACCACCTTTCGCATCTCTCGATAACATCCGACCACGACTTGTCTCCTTGCGCCTTCTGCTTGTCAGACACGCCGCAGCTGCTCTCATTCAAACTTTCGGGTCTTGAACTCTACCCATCTGTATGTATGTCATTCCGTCAAGTCATCTCGACACCGGACAGCCGAACTGGTTAGAGCGTCCCTGCCTTACCTTACCCTACACACACTTGTCCTACATCCCCGCTTAACCTTGCCCTACACACCCTTGTCCCACATCCCCGCTTAACCTTAACCTCAACAAGTCACCTGCCCTATCTGCTAACAGCATCCTTGTACGACACTGTACGAAAGAGATGCATACCAAGACGTGCTAGCACTCCCGTACCTGGCGGCCACAGGTTTAACCACCGTGAAGTGCGCATTTCTACTCCGCTCGCGAAACTTGGCAAATCCGAATGTATAAGCCTCACTTACGTGGATGCCGGACATGTCTTATTACTCGATGGATATCGGGATCTAACACGCATCATTCAAACGGCCTCGTCCAACAGAAGTAGATGCGACGTCATCTTGCCAGGCATCACCATCGATTCTGTCCACGCTGTCAGAAGGCGCTGTTTTTGGCCTGGGACCCTGCAAGTATATTACATTATAGCTTAAACTTACATGAAGGAATGCCCCTTCAGCACGTCTCGGCTGACCTGACCCGCCCTTATCTGGCAGCTCCTTCTCTCCCTTCGCGCGTCCTTTCACGGGAGATACTTTCATTATCGTGCGATTCAGGACACAATTGATGCGGAAAGCAGGCAGTTTCTCCCAAACAGCCGTTTAACACGATATTTTATACGCGAGGGACCCACCCTGGCCGAAGAGGTCCCTGTCCTTGACACGCCGCCGACTGGAAAGCATCATATAGGACAGCCTAAAGTTAGGAAGGGGACGTGCCGGAGTCATCGATCAATGCAAGACATGAGGCTCAGCGTCACTTCTCATCCTTCAGTCCACCAAGTAAATCTACATCAAATGCCATATCGACCCCATTTTGCCGAAAAATGGCTGCGCAAGAGGGCTGCGAGTTTGACGGAGAAATGACGCATGGATCGTGCACGGTATGAGTCGCATTCCTCATGTCTATGCTACACCGAATTGAACGGGCAAATTCCACATAATTTCTACATCAAGCTCCCACAAACGACATCCACAAGCGCCGCTCGTTTCTACTACTGGTTAATCTGGGCTTTCTGGAATTCAAAAAATTTATTTGTCGCTTCCATTCTTCCAGCCTCATGCTGCTGATAGAGATGGGCTACCATGCCAATTGAAATTTGGGCCGCATCCGTAATCAGTTGCTCCATGGTAAGCTTGGTGAACTCGGTCAACGGCATCCAAACTTTGGACAATTTCTCCGTTGTCCCTTGGCCTTGCGTGAAGCGTCAGTAACAGCAAAGGATGTCGCAGAATACCCACTCACCATCATGGAGTTCAGACTCCACAAGGCTACAGAGCCAGTTAAGCTTCCTATTGCCAAGATCGAAGGTGACTTACGGCGGCAGTATTTCTACCACGTGCACATTCTTTTCTTTGAGTTGCACATTAAGCGCCATGCTCAAACTATGAATCGCAGCTTTCGCGGCACTATAATTAGCGACGGAAGGCGATGGCATTATAGCGAGACCGGAAGAGATTGTGTACAAAAAGGTGGGTAGTCCGCTCTCCTGGGGGCAAATTAAGAATGAGTTTTAAGTTTCAAAGAAATTAGCTTTTAAAAGGCCTTACGCCGAGCGAAATGAGGTGGGGAAGGAAGAAGGTTATCATCATCAGCACGGAGGTGTAGTTTGTGTGGATCTCGGTCAAGAAGCCTAACGGATCAACATACTCAATGATATGAAAATAGAAATGGGAGGTCCGCCTACCGTCAAGATCGATAGTCTCTGGCTTGGAGAAATCGGAACCGCACTGGACACCACTGGAAAACATAACTGCATCAAGCTAGAGCAGAAGAATGAGCGCTTCGGCCACTCCACTCATATTTCATTGGGAAAGCGTACATCAGGATAGGTCCTGATGATATCATCGATGGCGGCTTTCAAGGTTTGGCGGTCGGTGTTCACGTCGAGCTTAACTGCTCTTAGTCTCCCGTCTGCGCCATGAGAAGAGACTAATTCATCAAGTCTCTCTTGGCGGCGGCCGCAGACTATGACAGTGGGCTTGGAAGGAAGATCGAGGATGCTAAGCGCGAGAGCACGTCCCAAGCCAGAGGTAGAACCTATGATCAGCATACACTTCACGTCGTTGATGTTGGGCATGGTAGAGGGTGTCAGGCTAGATCAGGGACGAAGGTCAGATAAGAGTGAGAGACTCTGTATTTAAATACACGGTGTAAATTAGATTTGCATCTCGACAAATAGACAGTGGTATTAGCAACGCAACGGAGACAGGGACAGTAGTTGCGAATGGCATCGGATTCGGACTCGGCACCAACATTTTGACTCATCGACATTTCAAAGTATGACACATCCTGATGACGACATACCGGACGCGACCACCGTACTCAAGTTTACAACTGCGCAAGACGTTATCCATTGCAGGGTACCGTCAAGAGGAGAATATCCAGTGATCGAGAGATCGATCCGCTGGCTTCAGCCTCAATTGCAGCCTAGCTGCCGAATGGCATTATCTGCAGTGCGATGGCGTTCCATAACCTCCGATCAAGCGGGGTAATAATATGCTGACCGACGATGACCCTACTCAATACTGCATGGACACGATTTCCGGCAAGACCTGACCTACCTCCCCGCAACGTTCCGGGATGCATAACGTTTTCAAGTTAAACAACGAAAATTGGGCCGGCACAACAAGTGTGGAAGCAGTTGGGAAGCAGTCACGTACCAGGAATTGCTTCCGCGTCCTTGGATAATCGTGGTAAAGGTGACCATATGGGGCTTTGAAGGGGGGAGCCATCCCCACGACTTGGAGACTTGTAGAGCAAGCCAAGACACCGGCGCTCATCAGCCCCGAGTCCGGTAAGAAGCATTGCCTATGCCGATGGGAACAACAACAACTTCGACGCAACTAGCATAATGATATCAAGCCACTTCATTATGAACGGTCAGCTTTCCCGCCTGCTGTGTATCCAGCTATGCACACATCCTCCCATACTGATTGGCAATCAGCTCACTATCCGTCTGCAATATGGAACAAAATAGACTCCGGGTGGGTACGGCCTTTAAATGAAACCATTTAATCCAACCCATTGTCACTGCCAACAGATGCTCTCTTGTTTCAACGTACTAGCCATGAGTAGCCAATTCGACGCCGGGGTCAGGGTGGGAATGGTCTTCATAGTCGTGGCATCTGCTGTGTCAGCACTTGCCGTCGGTGGTGTGTTGCTTTACATTGCCGTAGGTTCTCCTCCTCCGCCACCTCCAGACAGGCTGAATTTCACCTCAGTATAGCGCCGTTACCATCAAGCGGGATGCCTCGCGGAGGTGGTCAACCGACACGCATATACACTATTACTTCCTCCACTTGATGATCCTTGACTTCATCCAAACTATAGGTCGGTACACATGATCTCGTGGTTTCTGTTGACGACTGACGAGGTACAGGTGGGTTACTAAGCATTAAGTGGATCGTAGAAGAGGTGAGCCTTCAACGCATCTGTGAGCTCTCGTTCGCTAATTTAGCTGCTAGAACTTGTACCCCGGTGCCTTTTGCACCGCTCAAGGTATTTTCGCTTTCACTTCGCTGAACGCTCGTCTTTCGTCGCATGCAGGTTTCTTCACGCACGTGGGTGATATTGGAGTTGCTCTTAGGTACGCATCAAAATCGAAATGAAATCTCTTTCACATGCTCATAGACTTCTGTCGTCAGTACAACGGTACGCCAGTTACATAAACCGTCGCGATAGTGAATTAATTGGAGATAGGCCATTGCTTTGCACATACTTCAAGTATTGGTGCTCGAGTGGAGGTCTCCACCAAAATTTGCACTCTTTATACTGGCAATAATTTGGCTGGCCATCCTTATTCTGGTGATCGTCCCGAACGTGACTCAACACAACATTTACGGTCCCACCGGCTATTGTAAGTTTTTATAGTTCGATTTTACCCTCGATAACCCGAATCGACACTCCTGTTCAGGGTGCTGGATTGACGAAAGTACCATGGAGCAGATCGGCCTCGATTACATATGGATGTGGTTGGCTGCTGTATTGAACATCATCTCATACCTGCTCCTTGCACTTGTGATTAGACGACCCGTCCCTGTGGATGGTGACAGATTCTGCTGGAGGGGAGAACGGGAGAGGATAAGTATTCAAGATAGAGCGGGTGCACCTGCAGAGAGCGCTAGGGCAATTCAAATGTTGTTGTAAGTGGCTCCTAGTCTACCATTGGCGGCTTCACTGGAAACTCATTTTACAGCTACCCCTTGGTGTACATTATAGTTGTGAGCAGTCTTCTGTATCTTCGATATGATTTATACTAAACGAGCGCAGGTGTTGCCTATATCAGCAGCTCGTTTTTCCGAATTCAAGGGTCATACCGTTCCATTTGCAGTGACAATTTTCACAGATACATTGTTCGCATTATCCGGTCTGTTCGACACGATCTTGTATGCTTTTACTCGTCCAAGATTGTTGCCACGTAGACCTTCGCACGATCCACAGTCAGTGCTGCTAGCACGTATTAGTGGTGCGCGGATGGCGCATGATCGCTTTCCGCAGGACTACATGCCGGAGCATGGCAACTTCGTTACAGACTGGCCGGTCCGGGCTCCATGATATGCCAGAACTGCAGTCTCCGGGGTCTCTACTAGTAGACCCAATTGTCATATCGAAAAGCGGCTTCTCCTGGGAGGAAGATCATGGGACAGTGCACCTGTTTCTTACGGCGGAAAATATCTATTTTGTGTCTGTAGTATTACCACTCCAAGCTTCCCGTCGTGTGCAGTCTTTCTAACCTGTCGTTCTCTCCCGGTAACTCCAGGGGTAGTCTCGTCTTCACATGTATGTTTGCCTTGTTGCCTTGCTTGGAAGGTCACCTCATGTTGGCTTCGTGTGCAAATGTACACGAACAAACAAATTCATATTTAGCTTGTGCACCCTTGTACTTACATGAAAAAATGTTTTCGAGTGCTTGAACCAGAAGTGGAATTGCACATTCCGGATCTCCCACAGAGCAAGGTCTTCAGCGCCAATGCCGTAGACGCGACGTCAACAAGTAAGGCTTCTGTTGCTGATGAACCAAGACACAGGGTGGATACTTTTTGATATGATTTCCAGCACATAGTATAGTAGATATGTACAATACGGCTAGATACGTAGATCTTCAGTACGGCCATCTTTTGCCGTAGCGCAGTCGAGGGCACCAGGCTAACCCTCTTATCATACTCATCAATGATCAGGATTTTGGGTTCATCAAGTGCTTGACGGTCCGCCCTAATGTGATTTGTAGTACGTACCAGCTTGGCACCTTGAAACAGAATGCCCAGTGTACGTGAGAGATAAAATCAATGAACAGCACGATCTTCCACGGCAAAGATATATGTGGCCGTACAGTCGCCTTAGATGATCATCTGCAGCAGATGCAAAAGCAGAGCAGATACCGCTGACGATACAACCTTTGATACGGGAGCCAGCGCGATTTAGTCGTACATGCCATTTATGAAACACGACATTTGCGAAGGGCAGAGCAGCCAAGAAATGCCGCATGATCTTGGGCTATGTTCCACAAATCTATACAGGTGGCAGTTCGTCGAGTATCTCTTGATGAAGTCCGCAGAGTATCACGATTAGCTTGTAAGGGAGAACGAGAATGCTGAGGGCGAGAACCCATCCCAAGCCGGGAATAGAACCTATTACCAGTATACGCTCGACCTCGTTGATGTTAGACATGGTGATGGGCGTTTGACTGATCAGGGAAACGAAGACCAGATCGGTGGGAGACTATGTTTGTAGCCTTGTACATCTGCCACGACCGCCATCACTGCTGATAGGATAGCTCGAGATTCCATGATTTTCCATTGGCTGTGCTCGAGTTCGGCTTTGCGATGGCTTTATAACGTCGCAATGTAAAACCATATCCGCGCAGACTATTAAACACGATGAAGTCCAACGAATAGACAAAAGGGTGCATATTGCCAACTTCGCAGATCCTACGGGGAGGCTTCGGCACTCACGTCGCACATCAATATTGACATTTCAGAACAGTCAGTGTGTATCATGCCGATGCCGATCTCCCGAGATGATAGCAACAGACACGAGCATACAAATGTCATTCCAAATGGGATACTCACTGAACCACGGGAGATGCTGTCCATTGCAGGGTGATGAGAGCGGTTTGATCGGACAACATTCGAGTATCGCGATTCGCTCTACATGCGGAGGAGAGTGCCAAAGTAGACGGCGGGCCAGCTGGCTGCTGCCATTCCCGGTCGTTTGATCCACACGTCCTTTCGGCCACCCCAGAATTCATATGGCCCCAGCAGGTCGCCGAATGGCATTACCCGTAGTATGCACTTCATGACCTCCTATGTACCATGCAGGGTACTTACCGCGATGCACTGCATGACGGATACATGCAAACATGAGGTACGAACTCAAGATTAAGTATGATCGTGTGCATCGTCGGCAACGCTCTGGGGGTATACTAAGGTCAAACGACGGAACCACTTACGCAACTGTTTTTCTTTCCCGTGTCCATTTCGGATAGTAAGGTTAGGGCTTAGGGTTCATGAATAAGCTTTGACGCCGCCCCGCAACAGTGTGTAGTACACACTTGCTTGTAGATAGAAACAGGCTGCCAGTGACAGAAAAAACCAACCAGTGACCTGCGACTAATCTGTACGGCGATCAAAATCAACGGTCGCACAGCAGTTCCGTCGTTTGGACGTGTGATTTCAAAGGGTGGAAGTGGTATCGTCCAGGTGCATCCGTCGTCCTGAGTGTGGCTTCGGATCACCAAATGTGGTAAACTGGCACATGCAGGTTCATGTCAAGAGAGGGATGGTCAACATCGTCACAGGCCTGCCAACAAACACGTAGAATGCGCATGAACCTCGGTAAGCGATAATGAAGTAGACAAAAGGAAAGTTAAAGTTCGAATTAGACGTCCAAGTCACGTTCTGGCGGCGGCCTACACAAGGTAGGGCAGGGTGAAGCGCCTAAACGATAAACGACACCCAGGGCAGTAAAAGGACGGAAGGAGTTCATGATGGATGACAGTTGGCCGTGGGTTCATGTCCATGAGGTGTCAGATCTCTCCGCTATAGAGCATCAGGTGTCAGTGGACCAGTGGTTTTTGCTACATCTGCTCTTTCCACATGAAGGGGACGCGTGGATAACTCACCTCGAGGCGTTCAGATTCCCTTTCTCTGTATCTCCCGTTTAAATAATGGGACGCGTGTCCATTCATGTGAAGACGTGGAGGTTGCCTCACTGGCTGTTGGTGTTGTGGATGGGACCGCATTGGGACTGGTGTCATTGATGTCGGTGAAGGGAGTATTAGATGCGTGAGGGTGGGTGTTGCGGGGATAGTGACACTTACGGTGTCGAGAAAAAGACTAGTGTGAAGCATGGACGTGGTTTATGGAAACCGTTACCATTGGTTTGGTAGGGAGGGGGAGAAGTTTACGACACAACATGGTAGGCAACAGACGTATTCGTTCTCAGCTCGTAGCTTCATCATTTGCGCATCGGCGAGTTCGAGTTCTCGCCCGTACTCCTGTAGCTGTAGGATAGAAAACAAGCTGAAGAGTGAATGCCAGCATCCGGGAAAAATATTTGTCTGCCACGCGTATATGGCGTAAAATATGCACATTTATTTTTCGCGGCCGCACCGCCACACCACCGCGCCCATTCAACCGCGTCATTACCTTTTGCAGCCGCACCGCCACACTACCGCGCCCATTCGACCGCGTCGTTACTATCATGTGACGAGCAATGCACAATGGACAGGTAATGCACAATCATGTCTCCTGCTTGCAGCACCTAAGATATTCACAATATAACATTGCAGACACATTGCCAGAGGTCTATTCCTGGACGCAGTCTAAGTCCAGGTCTGGGGACACCTTCGAAGCTCAGGAGTAATGACGGACCGGAACTCCGGTCATGTGACAGAAACCCAGAGGGGTAGGTAGAAAAAAGAGAGGTGGACACTGTTGTTTTCGTATAAGTATAAAGATTGGAAGGCTTGGCGGAAGTACGTAGCACCAGTGCTAGCCTACGCGAGGGCTCGAACATATTGCGATATTGCTGGCTAGATTTTCATCCACTGACCCGGAAGTCCTGAAGACATATGTTGATCATGGGTTGACTGTAGACACCGCGGGCGGTGTCAGATTGAAAATGACCACCGTTCAGGAGGGCCTGAGCTATAACTAGGGAGATCACAGAGATATAATCATTAGCATCTGACTGAAAATTGTGCGAGGCGCGTCCAGGGGTGCCCGGAGGGGCTGTGTGTTCTACTAGGTACTCTACTTTAATATGAAAAGAATATTTTGTGGTAACTCGCTAGCATGGAAATTTTAAGGAGAGTGGTGTGAAACACTGCATTTTTATGGTATTTTGGCCCAGATCCCAGAGATCTGCAGCAGCAGTGGACTTGAAATTTTTAGGGGAGCTCCGTCATGTCGGAGTGAATGTTCTAGGCTCATCAGCTCTGTGAATCAAAGGGAAACTCAATGGCAATATTCAAGATTCTACCAGAGCGTGACAAAAAACAGGGATAGGGGCATCACGCACATCAGCACATTCAAACTCCGCTTTAGTGAGCTCGGCATGGCACGGCACTTAGTACAAAGTCTAGTGGACGTCCTAAGTTGATGAAAAAAAAAGAGTAAGCTTGCCATAGGAAACATGCCTAAGGCAGCACAACTGCATGGCAAGCAGCCCTCAGCTCCCGATCCTGAAATCTCAGCATCTGACTTGGAAAACCACATCCAGAGTGCAATTCAGTCCTGGAAAAAAGGGGAGGTTTGGAGTCTTCTTGAGGCAGCTAAGAATGAAGGCATCATTCACAAATATTCAACACTGAAGACGAGCTCATGGCCATGCTGAGCCTCGATCTCATGCTCATGCAAAGTTGCGGTTCCTAACTGAGGCACAGGAGAAGGTTTTGGCCGACTGGATGCTCTTCCTTGGTGCCTCTGGTTGCCCAATTTCAAAAGAAACCATCTGGCCATATGTCTATGACATGTGCCAAAAATATCCATCTGTAAAATGGATTGATCGTTTTGTCCAGCGCCATCCCGAGGTTGCACTGCACCACCCATCTGGCATTGACCCAAAGCGTGCTCAGGGGTTCAACTACACCATCGTCAAGAAGCATTTCGAGGATCTGGAATCACTCCTGAAGCAACATGACATACTGTGGGAGAATGTGTATAACATGGATGAGAAAGGGATTCAGTTGGGTGGGGGAAGGAAATCCAATGGGCGCAAATTTTTCTTCTCTCGAAATGATAGGCAATGATATCAGATCAAGGGTGGAAGCCTTGATCTTGTGACTGTCATTGAATCTGTATGTGCAGATGGGACTAGCCTGCACCCTGGATTCATATTTGCTGGGGGTGTTATTGACAGAGAATCCACAGAGGTTGATCCTGACATTGTGTAAGTTGCTACATTGCTCGACACATCATTGTGCTGATGCACAGGTGAATAAAGACTCGCAACATCAGAGAACGGCTGGACAAGTGATTACCTTTGTTCAGAGTGGTTCAAACAGTCATTTATTCCCCAAGTTGCCACTCGCAATCAGTCTGGGAGGCCAATCGTACTGATCTATGATGGTCATGGGTCTCATGTCACATCTGAAATGATTGAGACTGCAATTGCACACAACATCTTATTATTCGCACTGCCACCTCACACAACACACCGACTGCAGCCACTTGATGTAGGCATCTTTGGGCCAATGCAGAAAGCATGGTCTAAACAGTGTGAAGAATATTCGCTGAGAACAGGTGAAGGAATGCAACGGTGCGATGTTGTGGAGGAGTACATGAAGGCATGGGAAAAAGCGTTCCGGGAGTCTACGATCTTGCAAGCCTGGTGAAAATCTGGCATCCGGCCATTGGATCCTGATATTTTCTCTGCTGAAGACTATGCACCTAGCATTCCAACCTCAACAACTGCTGAGTTGCCCCCATCATTTCCATCCTGTCACGACCTTCCATCAGGCTGGGCTATTCCATCATCTGATGACCTTGACTACATTCCAGATTCCCAGCTGTCATCCCCATCTACCCACATGCCACCTGACAACTTCAATGACCAGCTCTCTGATGTACCCTCAGATGCATCATCGGATACATCAATGGAGTCTCTGTACAATATTTCAGAGTCAGATGCTGATATCAATGCTGCAGGTCCCAGCCAGAGTACAGACCCTCTAGCCAGGCTGTACAAGCCTTCGTGTCCTGCATACACTGAATCCCCATGTCCACCAACCTTTGAGCAGCAGCAACTGGCAGCCTCATCTTCATATCTAGGACCCACATCCCCTTGTCGCACCCATTCAATGGGTTACAGCACCCCAGCCTTGTGTTCCATGACCCCTGCAAGCACAGCCATATCAAGTCATTCTGGAACAGGTTGAACAGCACAGCTTCAGGAGGAAAACGAGTGGCTTCGTGCTCAACTCGAGGTCACACAGTGGGAGCATGACAACACTCTTGGTCATGCCATCATGCTACGTGTTGAATACAACAGTTTGAAGAAGAAACTGAATGCTAAGGAGGAACGTGCTAAATGTAAGGGCTGCAGCATCCGGCAACATGGCCTCATGACAAGTGCCGAGTCTCGACAGAGAATTGCAGAGGAGGATGCAAGGAAAGCAGCTAAGAAGCAACAAACTGAGGCCATGCAATCATGTAGGCAGGAAAAGGAAGCGGCTGTGCAAGCACAACGAGATGTGATGGATGGCACTGAGATTTACAGAGGCAGTCTCAACATGAAAACAAAGACAGAACTTGAGACCATTGCCCTAGTGCTCAGCTTCCCACAGTCAAACATCATTGGCACGAAAGTAACCTTGCTTTCCATGATCCGCACACATCTGAAGGATAACCCCAACCTGCAGAATAATGGTCGATTTTCTGGCCTCTTTCCTCCACATTCTTGTGTAGCAAACTCTGAGTCTGGACCTCTGGTGCCTGGTATGTTCTGTGCCCTTCCATACTCCGAGTCATTGACTCAACTGCAACTTATTATTTTAGATGCTTCCCTTGAATGTTCAATGCAACCCACATCAGCATTCCCTCCATTGGAAACTCCCTCCTGCGTCCATCCAAATCAACTGGCTGGCTCATCATCCTCTGCCAGGCATCATGGTTACCTGCACACTGAATCAGCCTATGTTCCAGAACTAGTTGGTAACACAGCGGGCTACTTGGCATACCCATCAACGTCAAATGGTGCCAATGAACAGCATCAGAGCTCGACGTCGTGCCTTAGTAGTTATAATGGTTCCATAGATTATTTACCATAGCTCTCAAGCAATTGTCATTGTGCATCTTGTTTGTGCACTGTGCTTGCTGTGGAGTTTAATTTGTGTGTGCCAAGAGGCCTGCCACACGTGACACAGCATGACAAAATTGTGCATTACCTATACTTTTTGACCTGTCATTTTTGGAGCTCACTTATACATGCATTTTAGTGTATTTTATTCTGTTTTTTGCACAGGCTTGTAGCCAAGACCTGTATCTATTAGATCATCCAAGACCGAATACAAGAAATGTTGTTGTTGTGTAGTTATTCCAAGTTTTGTAAAAATTGTGCATTACCTGTCGCATGATAGTACCTTCTGCAACCACACCACTGCGCCCTCTCAGCCACGTCGTTACCCTCCGCAACCACACCACTTGACTGCATGTCGCTTTCCGCATATATGTATATATATATATATATATATATATATATATATATATATATAACCATACTATGTGTATATTCGTATATGCCTACATAACACAACAATCAATCCCTGCACATTAATGATTGAGTTTTGCATGAGGTATATAGAAACAACAGTGATTGTATTGGCTAGTAAATTTACCAAGTGGTGGGTAATATGAACACGAACATATCAATGAATGGTATCATAGAAGTTATTCAAATCTCTGACATCTAAAAACCCTCCTCTGATGAAGAAAAACTTTGCTGTCTCCTCCCAGACAAGTTGCATCCTTCATCTCCTCTATCAAGGGAGATCAACAAGGTGGAGGGTGAGATCAATGAAGTGAGGGAGACTGATGAGGGGAAGATGATGGGAAGCACGAGTCTTCGCAGTACTTGTCTTGCATGTAGTTGCAACCAAGTTCCCGAGTGTATTCCCTGTTGTGTCCATGTGGCCCATAGTTGCATGAGCCAGGCCCCAACTGTGACCTTTGCTGTAGTCTCTCCATGGGGTAGGTGAGCGTCAGGAACATCATTGGGATGTCTCGTATTGGTGAATGGTATGGTAGTAGTTGTTGAATGCTTGTTCAATACACTCCATCCAGATGTGATTAAGCTGACTAAATTGTTCCCCAACAAGGCTGTAGAAGGTGGAGTAAGAGTGCTCTTGTGAGCAATAATCATGTTGATGAGCTTGATCTAACCAACAGTCATGAGTATGATTTTGAAGTAATTAAAATAATGATACTCACCTCTCCTCCTTCCTTCAACTGGATCTTCAAGAGCTTGTGGACCACTTCTTTGTAGTTGAGAGCATTCATGATAGTAAGGTATATCATTCGTCATAGATTGACCAAGTTTGTCCCCATCCAATCCAATTTACCTTCTCATTCTTTGGCTGCCAAAGGGTCAAAATTATGACACAGGAAGTGAAAGAGTCACATACCTTGCTCTTCAAAAATGAGTGCATTTGCTTTCAGAGAGTTTTCTGCCAGAAATGCACTGACCTCATGCATGAATCCAACCACAATCTCAATCAAGTCATCCATTGGGCACTCAAGGAGGAAGATGAGGGTTTCAAGCACAATAATCTCATGTGTGACAGCTTGATTGACAAGGTGAGCAATGAAAGTTGTTGAAGAATGACAAACGGTCTGTCCAGCATGACATCAACAATTTGAAACAGGTGGGAAAGAATTGCAACTTACTTTGTCATTATGCTTGAATGCACGTTGAAACTGGCTTATGAGCCAGGCTAAGATGAGCCCTCCCACTTGAGGAAGTTTTGTGTTGATAATGGCCACCAGAGTGGCGAAAACAGGTGTAAAGGGTAAGCTGGATGCCTGTGCTTTCATGACACTGTGGGCAAATGGTCCTTGACCTCATATGAGGTTTTCTGAGAATGGTTTGGGAACAACCTGCTTGATGTCAGTGACATTGACTCAGTTAATGATACTGGTGAATGATTTGTGCAGCATGTCTCAGGATGACTGTAATCTTGACTTGACTAAATGTGGAGATGAAAAGTTGGTGGCCAGACAAGGATGATTATGTCAGCAACTAGTCATCCATATGGCTACAGCAGCTCAAAGGTGGTTACTCACCACTCATGTGCACCACTCGCCTGGCCACCAACTTTTCATTTCAGTGTTTATGATAGTAAAATAATCTACTATGATTTTATTTGAAGTAAGTCTTGAGATGCAAGGCATGGAGGCATTGGAAGGGGGGGAGGGCAGCACGTGATTAGTAAGCAGCCACCAAGTACAGATAAGATAGTATGAGGTGTAGTACTTCAGATTGCAACAGCACACTGCATAATTACATATAATTTTGGTACTGTTCTCTAGGTAATACACAGGGCTCGAAGAATATGAATTTTTTGTGAAGAAATATGCAGTACTTGGATCACAATCTTGGTTATATGTGTAAGATCAGCCTATGTTTTTTTTTTTCTCAGACTTATGTAGTGGTAGAACTATTCTAATTCTTATACAAGAACCTGAATCTAATTTACCTGGTTCTGAATCTGTAAAAATACTGGCAATCTGACTTGAATTGATTGAGATGTTCAGATTCTAAAATTTAGCTACTACATGTGTGTGATTTTGTTCATTTAGCCACACCCTCAGTTTTGAAAATGGCTGTAATATGAAGAAGCTCCTGAAGCAGTATACATTGCAACCAAACCAAGTTACATGGTAAGACACTACATCTCTATGTATAATGACTACATAGGTATGATTGTGTGGACAAGGTGATCTTTAATGCAAGTAATGAATTGATGAGAATGCACAAGTGGTTTGTTCAGGTTCATTATATGTGAAAACATATGCCTCTTACAATCCACACTGACCTGGCCAAATTGCAATCCTTTGAAGTGATCAATAGCTTCGTCCAAATGCCATGGGTTCCTTCCATCAAGGAGGAGTTGCCCCATACCATTCCACCACACCGCAGCCCAATCCTCTGCACACCCTTTGTGGTCCTGACAGCTGCTAGAATGCACAATGGGGGGAAATTCTGCAGCGACTGTGTGGATGTACTCATCTAAATGGGACCTGACATAGACATAGGCAACATACGTATCCATCCCCATCCAGACACAGTGAGGCTTCTTAATCTTTGTCAGCAGGACTTTGCAAAGCCTAGTAAAACCTCTTTTGAAGATGGCCTGAATCTTGTACTTGATGCCTAGATAAATGAGTTCAGAGGGATGGAAGAAGTACACTCTCTTGATGACACAAGAAGTGATGAAGTTGAGCATATGGGTGCTGCATTGGAAATGGCAGATGAATTCCAGCAAGTTCTTGAGGTCATCCAAGGAATATTTGGCAGAAGGATGGGGACTAGAATGAGTGAATTCAGTAAGGGTCACCATCAGGGGAGTGCTCAGAGACTTACCACATGAACTTGAATTTGATGAACAAGTCAAAAGTTTGTGCAGTCAAATTTTTTCCACTGAGAATAATTGGCTGCCCATCAACCTTCCCCTCCTGGCTGTCTGGCACATATTGGCCAAGCAAAAAGACATCAGCAAAGAGTTTGGACTCATTCACCAAGATGTCATGACTGAGTTTGTACAGCATATTCTTGACCTGGAAGATGAATGTACCATTTTTGAAATAAAATTCAGGATGGTGGGTGACTGTCACTGGGCTTGATTCAGTCATGATTGAGATGAAACAGCTGATGGAACAGTAAGGGAAATTATATGTGTTATTGTTTATTTGTTGCCTTCTGTTCTCATACGTTCCACATACTGTTACATTGGGTTCTGGGGTTTGGGCTTCAAGCTCAAAGACCCATCCCATCGATGGTGACATTGCTTCCCAGTTCCATCCCTCAGCTGCCTGCGGGTACCACACTGTGGCTGGAAAACCTCATTGTGGTGGTCAATTCACTCTCCGACATTTATTGGCATGCTTTCCAGGTGTGGACCCAAGAGGACAATGATCTAATTTGCCTCGAGTGTCATCTTGGCTTTCTGGAAGGAAATGTGATACATCTGCTTACAGTGATTGAAGAAGACCATGTGGGCACTGACCTGTCTGAGTGGCTCTCAGACACCACTGAGCTAGTTGGGAAGCTGTATGCAGCGATTGCACACTATTGAGACAGCATGAGGACTTGGTGAGCAAACTTAAAAAAATGGTTCCCAACACTATCAGCCTAACATATGTGTTCTTCATGCTTAGTGTGGATGAGAATGTAGAAATACCAAAGCTGGTAGCAGAAGTTCACACTGGTTTATGAGGACAGCTGAGGAAGGTCATTGACATCAACATTCTCAAGGAGGTCATTGTAAACTCAAGACACATTCATTCCACTGAACTTGCATGCCTTCTCAGAATCCATCAAAATGCTCTGTGCCTTTACATGAGGTGCCATGGCATTGAGCGTACCTACACTGAGATTAGTGATGTGGACCTCAACAATCTCGTCAAGGAATTTAAGAAGAGATGGCCAGAATCTGGACTTCATTATATCATTGGGTTCATGCAGGCACAGGGGGTTTGTGTTCAGTATTGCCATGTAATCCAGTTGCTTTCTAGGGTGGATTGCCTGGGTCAAGCTTTATGAGACCACCATATGAAGACCAGGCACAAGTATCACATCAAGCAGCCCAATGCATTATGGCACATGGACAGTCACCACAAATTGATTCAGTGGGGGATCATTATCCATGGATTCATCAATGGGTTTTGCCACATAGTGTCATATCCATGACTCTCGGACTCGGTCCTGGTCCAGTCCAGACCCCTAGCCCCTAACTCCGGTCAAGTTCAGTCATAGTCTGGTCCTGGTCTGGCCTAGAAAACCCAAACCCAGCCCTAGATAACTCAACTCTGGCCTGCATAACCCAAGTCCGGTGTTTTACCCCTATCTCCGGTCCACTTCGGCCTCCCGGCCTTGCGCTGCTCCACCCCGGTCCTCCCAGGTCTATGTCCGGGTCACCCAGACATAACTCCGGTCTGTTTCCCTTTGTTTGTACTATATTTAGTCTAGCCCATTCATCTGACTTTGCTTACTGTACAAATCCTGTGTCTGACCCCGGTATGCCAGTCACCCAGACTTTGGCTGTTAGCCTCGGCACAGCCACTGTGGCTATCCACTCTCTTACTAATCTTCTTGCTAATAGCTTATTAACAAGTCCAGCTCTATGTTCATTATCCTGGACTGGCCTCATGTATTTAACCCCTGTACATACTTTGTAGCACCCTCAGTCAGAATATCAATTAAGTATTACCCTCAACTCTGTATTACCCCTCGAGTCTACTCTATAGCTAAGGCTGAGCCTTAAGCTATTCCTGACCCCTGTCCCAGACCTCTCCCCAGCTTGCATAAGGGTACAGCACATAAGCTGAGACCAAGGGAGGTAGATCCAACCCCGGACCAGCTTCCCCCTTGTGCGCACCCCAAGACTGGTCGGTTTCCCACACTACCAGTCATGTTCCTGCGCTCCTGGCCTTAAGTCTGGTACTCCAGACTTAGCCCCTGACCCCCAGCCTTAACTCCAGTCCCACTGGACTTGGCCCCTGTCTCCCGGCCTTGATTCTGGCCACTTGGACTTAGCCCCTGTCACCCAGTCTTGAAGCCTGGTCACCTGAGAGTAAACCCATACTTCACACATAGTATGTTTATCAGTCATCTAACTTGCAACATTCGTTGATTCATTTTTAGGTTACTGTGATGCATGCTAGCAATAATAATCGGTCAGTGACCATCCTTCATGTATTTAAACAAGTGATTGAAGAATATAGTATGCCTTCCTGCATATGCAGAGACCACAGTGGTGAGAACCTTGACATTGCAACCTACGTCATTATGAAGAATGGCCACCACCAAGGCTCATTTATCTGGGGAATGTAAGTATATTTTACATTATTTTTGTATTTGATGTTGCTAATCACACATGAATCTAGATCAACTCAAAATTGCCATATTGAGCATTTGTGGGTCAAAGCCAGATCTCAGTTCACCAGACACTGGCACACATTCTTCACTTGGCTTGAACATCTTCACTTGCTTGATGTCGACAACACATCGCATATCTGGCTACTCCATATACTTTTCCTCAACAATATCAATCATGACTGTCAGGTGTTTCAAGAGGAGTGGAATTGCCACCCAATAGGTGGTCCCAGTGCTAACAACAAGAGTCCCAAGGTAAGATTTCAGTTTCATTAGTTTACTACTCTACTCGTTCCATGATATACAAGGATATGCGGTTGTTAGGTCAAATCAAGTTTGGCATATACCAAGATTGTGAAGATTGTGAAGAGCTTGAGTGACTTGGCCTCACTGACAATGAAGTAACAGATACAGCTGATGTGATCACACATCAACAGCAAGTACATATTAACCATGAAGCCATGCATGTACCCTCACTTTGAAATCCATTTACAAGTGATGAAGATGAGCTAATATGTTTCAGTGGTCTTTGTGAGGTAATTGCTCAGGACATCACACCAGAGAATTTTGGGTTGACACCAGCAGAGTGGGGCTCAGATGGATATCCAGCAATTGAAACTATTTGCATTGGTCAACGTGCAGCCAAAGATGTGGACATTTCATTGGTGGACTCAATTTGGTATTCCCAGGCATGTCTATGGTGCCAGGCTTTATCCACATTGTCATATTACTTACTAAGTCTTAAACTTTGATCTAGTATGTTGGCACCAATTATAAATTGCATGGTGTTCTGTTTGCCTGTCTTTACACCCCATTTGTTCTCACCCATATCAATGCCAGCCAAGGAGGGCCTCTGCTGGGGCAGTGATGGTACTTGTGACTGTGAAGTGTTTTTCCCCCAAAAAAGACAATGCCACCCACTGCTTGGAATGTCTGCATGGGATAAGCAAGCATCACAATGCTGATGGTACCCCAGCTGCCACCCAACCCCACCCTGCTGTATCTGGCTCGTCAAATGTGGTGAGAATATTTGAAGGCCTTGCTAACAAACATCCCACCAGCTTGTCTCAGGTTGCTCAATTGGATCCCCATCATGAGGCACTAGCAACAAAAGCCTCAAAGCTAGTCCCAAAGGGAACTTCTTCTACCAAGTGCAAGGCAAGTATTTCCAGTGGTATGTCTGGATCATTCAGATTAAGTATTCTATTCTAGGTGTCATCTCAGAGGTGTGCAAGTAGTCAGAAATTTCATGTTGGTTCCATCACCATCATAACTTGTGGATTGGATGTAAGTCTGTTTCTTCATTCCAATGTGCAGATTCTTACATCACAAATCAAAATCAAGGCTAATGGTCAGTTGCTGAAAGACCCCTTACCCCTACTGCTTGCAGAGAGGAAGATATTCATCCAACAGCTTGAAGATCATGGATGTTACCTGCAGAAAATGATCAAAATTGACACATCATGGTCCCATGATGATGTCACCACTCATCTTCATTCTTGGTTCCCCAAAGTCTTTGAACATTTTGATTTGCATCATGAACAGGCTAATACCACTTCCCACACTCAACCTGACTGGCAACTTCTCATTCCAAATAATGGGAAACTCAAGCTTTCCACAGCCATCCACCCAAACAGAATTGTTCTTGCTCATTTCAAGGGACATCAGAAGGCAAGTATAGCCAATAGTAACTTGTGGTTTGGTAAATCACTATGGCACAATAGTTGTGATCACTCATATTTTTTGAACAGTTACCCGAAACCTGGTTCCACTTGCTGTTTTCAACAAGTGGAAAGTTGAGTCAGACATTGTGGGAACAGACATCGAGGTGATGAGTGACAAGGGAAGTGAAGTGATTGAACTCTTGAGCTCTGTTGCTGAGCTCAACATCAGCACTGTGGCTGAGACAGGTAATGATTTCCAGCACTATCATCTTTACTAACAGCATTAATGGGTTTTCTTCGAGTAGGCAAGAGGTCTCGCCCGATCACCATTTTATCCTCCCCCAAGGCAATGGATCAGCAATCCTTTCACAAGAAACACAAGGATTGTAAGTCATGTGTTGTGACGAGACCTAACAACAGGGTTTGTTGTAGGCTCGCACCAAGAACCAAAAGAAGAAGGAAGAAGGGAAAGAAGGGAAACATCTTAGAAGCAGGTGGCTTTAGGACTCATAGACCCAAATGAACTAGCTTAGAGCTAGTTGGGTGATTGAGCAACGGTACTTATACTAAGATACATGAGGTAGTGGTGAGGCATACACAAGGTCCGTGACATCATAGTGGAGTGGAACGTACTAGAAGGGGGAGACATGGTAAAGGTGAGGTGAGGCCTAGGCTGGAGTCCGGACCGAGTCCAAGAGATAAGATAAGATCAAAAGATTAGATAAGATGAAAGAGAACAGAGGAAAAAAGAAAAGAGTATGTATCATAACACTATCCCCTCCTTAGAAATCGACTTCCAGGTGATTGAAGGTTGGGACAGTGTCAGTGAAGTTCTCCAGGGGCTGGAAGAGGGAGGTGAAGAGGGAGGAGTCCATGCCATGGAGTTTCTGAGGAGCAGAAGGATTGCAACAATGGAAGTCCCTGACAGCACCAGGGGCAGACTTTAAGGCAGACTTGGGTTCCCAGGTACGATCCTCATCATGATAGCCCTTCCAATGGATGAGATACTCAAGTCTGTTCCTTTTCAGACGAGAGTCAGCGACATAGTCCACCTCAAACTCTTTGTCACCTTTGTGTCCCACCACTGGTCCCAGTCGAGTGATGGTTTGGCCCTTCAACAGTCCTTTATATGGTTTGACCCGTGAAATGTTAATGACTGGATGGATTTTGAGAGTTTTAGGAAGTTTCAACTCTACCACATTGGGTTTGAGTGAAACAACCTTGTAAGGGCCAACCCATCATTCAGTGAGTTTCCTGGATGGGCGACCAGAGAGAGAGATCCACAAAGTTTCCAACCAAACCAGATCTCCAATGGAGTAAGAGGGGGAATCAGAACGAGTGGTGTCTGCAGAGAGTCTCATTCATTCTGCGGCTTTGTTCAGGGCCTTTCTAGTGTCCTCCAGGACCTTAGCGAGATCAACTGCATGATCTGTAGTGGCCTCCACTTTGGAGAGGAAGGGTTTGACACCCATTCTGGGGGTATAGGAGCGGGTGACCAAAAAGGGACTTTTGCCAGTGGACTCCTGCCTCTTGTTGTTGTAGGAGAACTGGGCAACTTTAAGCCAAGAAGGCCAGGAGTCCTGGCGGTCATTGATAAAGAGATGGAGGTACTGCTGCAGGTCCTGATTAAGGTGCTCTGTGGGATGCTCCTTGACTCCACTCCAAGTGGCACCCCAACTGAGACCCCGAAAAATTTTCCGGACTCCTCAGACCAGCCTTCGAAAGCAGAGCCCGTCGCAGGCAAAAGCGATGTAAAGTAGTGCCCTTCTCAAATTTGAGCACACTAGCTTAAGCACTCAATACCACCCATAACCCACCCGTACCCACAACACATCCCCAGTACATGACCTCAACAGGATGAACATCCTCGAGGTCAAGTTCCCATGCCATGCCTGGACCCCCGCCAGCCCCCTGCACGTCAATCCTCGGCAAGACCACCAGAAGCAGTGGCCTCTCCCTTGAGGAAATCGTAAACGACCTGGATGCTGAAATAAAGGATTCGGAAATGGCCAAACTATTCCTAGATCAACTCTACACGATACAGGGCGAACTGGCCACACCAGAGCACATATCCCACGCCCTATTCTACATCTCGCAGACGAAAGGAATAAACAACACCCTACAGTCAGCCATTCGCGCAGCAGCATACCTAGTTAGAGACCTTGCAGCATCAGAAATGGCCGAGTCCATCACTAAAGCTGTATCAGAGAGACTAGAAACCTCCGTCATCGCTGCTATCTCCCCTCAAGTCGCCAAGATCCTCTCAGCATCCGAAAACCTGGCTAAAATCAATGAAGACGCAGTAATGCTAAGTGGTCACATAACTAAAAAGGTAGAATCCCTCACCAGTGCAGCCAACAGCATGGAACCCAGTCAACTAGAGAGTAAGGTCCAAGACTTGATAGCTGACGTGGGCATGATAAAGGAAACACTAGAAGACATGAAAATCTACATAGCAACCCAGAACCAAGCCCAACCTCACACACCCTACAGAGATGCGCTAACATCAACCCTGTCCAACCCAAACCAGATTCCACTGGGCAAGCACCTCTCGCCGGAGTATGCCAAAGCTCATGCCGCCATCAAGGAAAGACAGGTACTAGTAGACCCCGGCAGTAACCACCACCTCCTAAACAGCAACACCCCAAGGGAAACCATCATTGACCACATCAAACAAGTGTTGGAAGCAGTGGATAGAATCGACAGCCCCAATATGCAATTAAAATCGATCGCACAACTCTGCAACAACAGCATCCTCCTCGAACTCAACAGCCAGGAAGCAGCAGCATGGATCAAGGAACCACTCAACAGAGCGACCTTCCTAGCGAAGTTAGGAGGCGAAGCCGTGGTCAAGGACCGGCACTACAACATAGTAATACCCTTCCTCCCAATCGCAATGGACACCGAAAAGCCAGAAACACTCTGCGACATGGAAAATGCGAACAACATCCCACAAGGATCGATCACCCAAATCAAATGGATCAAGGACCCAGCCAAACGTGCCCCCAACCAGCGAGTCGCACATGCACTCGCCTCTCTTACTTCCCCCAAAGTCGCTAACCAACTACTCAGGGACAGCTTCTACTGGGGCTTCGACAGGCTTCGCCCCCACAAAGACAAAAAGGAGCCGGTAAGATGCCTAAAATGCCAACACATTGGGCACCTAGCCAGAGACTGCAAACAAGCAGAAGACACATGTGGAATATGCATGCAGGCCCATCACACACAAGATTGTGAATCCACCACGCACTACTGCATAAACTGTCAAAACAACTCTCACCCCAGCACTGACAGGAACTGCCCAGACCTAGCCAGAAGGCGTAATGCCATGGACGACCACACCCCGGAGAACTGCATGCCTTACTTCCCAACTGCTGAAGAGTGGACCCACATCAAGTTACCGCCAAGACCGACAAACCCAATCATACCAACAAGACCCCCAATCACACAACCATCTGCCCCAAACCAATTCAGGCAAATGACCTTAGGCGAAGCAGCAAACATCCGAACCAACCCACCAAAACATGGCCAAAGCAGCAGGATCAGAGGAGGTAGAGGCGGTCCCATCATGCGCTACTTCTTGACGCGCAACAACCCCACCCCTGGAGGCCCAACTCCAACTCAACCCACCCCTGAGATCACACCACAGCCAGCAAACCCAGACACCATCCCCTCCCTAATTGATGCCTGAACGCCCAACACGAACTAATACACTAACCAAACTACACATATGGCAACAAAACCTTAACACATCCCACACCACACTACATTCACTAATAAACAGTCAAATAGCAGATGAATGGGACGTTATCACCATTCAAGAACCTCCAATCGATCAAATTGGCAACATACGGGCCAACACCCACTGGAGGGTCGTCTACCCATTGACTAAACTAATGCAAAACACCAAACCCCAAGTGGTAACCTTAGTTAACGCCAAAATAAGTACTAACTCTTGGGAACAGATCACCTTCCCCTCAGCGGACGTCGTCGTAATGCAACTGAGGACCACGAAAGACACGTATACGATATTCAATATATACAACGACTGCACACACGATCGGACACTAGAGACCCTAGGCACCTTCCTGACAGCGAACATAGAGAGGATCAGACCAACAGCGAACGATCACATGCTATGGCTAGGAGATTTCAACAGGCACCACCCTTTATGGGACAAGGATCGCAACCACCATCTGTTCACAGCAAGGGCACTCGGATCTGCCCAGAAGCTACTCGAACTAGTAGCAGATTATGGACTAGTACAAGCGCTGCCCAAAGGCATACCCACTCTTCAATCGTCCTCCACAGGCAACTGGACACGCCCGGACAACGTGTTCTGCATGGAGTCAGCAATGGAATACCTGGTTAGCTGTGACACAAGTCTGGAAGAAAGAGGACCCAACACAGACCACGTCCCAATCCTAACGTGCTTCAAAGCAGACCTCTCCCCATCCATGACAACCCCAACCTACAACTATCAGGACGTAGACTGGAAAGAATTCAACAAGAAGCTGAAGACAGAGCTTGCCAAGCTCGGCCCCCCAAGGGAAATCGCAAACGAGCAAGAGTTCCAGAGAAAATCGAGAGGAATCGAATCAGCGTTGTGAAGCACACTGGAGAAAGTAGTACCAAAGTCACGACCACACCTGCATGTGAAGCGATGGTGGACGAAGGAGCTGACAACCCTACGCAACGAACTTAAAATGCTAAGTAAAACCTCTCATGCATTCTGCGCCATCCGCGATCATGAAAGCCACAGACTATGGAAAGACAAGGCGAAAGCCTACAACAAAGCCATCCAAGAAGCAAAGAAAAACCACTGGAGAAACTGGCTGGAAGAAGCGGGAAATGGCGACCTCTGGATAGCAAACAGATACATATCCAAACCCTACAGCGATGGAAGCAGAGCCAGAATACCAACGCTCAAGAAGACCGATGAAAACAGCAATGTAACCTCAGCAAGCTCCAATGAAGACAAGAGCAAGATGTTCGTGCAAGCACTGTTCCCACCACCCCCAACCCAGTCATCGGTACCACAAAACTACAACTACCCAGAACCTGCAACACCATGGACCCCCATTACAAAGGACCAACTCATTCACACAGTCAAGAACCTCAACCCTTACAAAGCGCCAGGGCCAGGCGGTGTAGCAAACATAGTTTTCCAGAGATCACTGATATTACTCAATTACTTACTACACTCCTTCAATGCAGTGTTCAACCTATGGAAACAACCACAGTCATACTCCATAAGCCAGGCAAGCCCGACTACACGACCCCAAAAGCGTACTGACCAATAGCATTGCTCAACACCATGGCCAAACTGCTATCGGCGATAGTGTGAAGTACGGGTTTACCCTTGGGTGACCAGGCTTCAAGACCGGGTGACAGGGGTTAAGTCCGAGTGGCCCAAGTCAAGGCCGAGAGACAGGGGCCAAGTCCGGTTGGACCGGAGTTGAGGCCGGAGGTTAGGGGCTAAGTCCGGAGGACCGGACTTAAGACCGGGAGCGTGGGAACAAGGCCGGTAGCGTGGGAAACCGACCGGTCTTGGAGTGCACACAAGGGGAAGCCGGTCCGGGGTTGGATCTACCTCCCTTGGTCTCAGCTTATGTGCTGTACCCTTATGCAAGCCGGGGAGAGGTCCGGGACAGGGGTCGGGGATAGCTTAAGGCTCGGCCTTAGCTATAGAGTAGTCTTGAGGGGTAATACAGAGTTGAGGGTAATACTAAGTTGATATTCTGACTGAGGGTGCTACGAAGTATGTACAGGGGTTAAATACATGAGGCCGGTCTGGAGTAAAGAACGTGAAGCCGGACTTGTGAATAAGCTATTAGCAAGATGATTAGCAAGAGTGAGGATAGCCACAGAGGCTGTGCAGAGACTAATAGCTAAAGTCTGGGTGACCGGCATACCGGGGTCAGACACAGGATTTGTACAGTAAGCAAAAGTCAGATGAACAGGCTAGACTAAATATAGTACAAACAAAGGGAAACAGACCGGAGTTATGTCCAGGTGACCCGGACATAGACCTGGGAGGACCGGGGTGGAGCAGCGCAAGGCCGGGAGGCCGAAATGGACCGGAGATAGGGGTAAAACACCGGACTTGAGTTATGTAGGCCGGAGTTGAGTTATCTAGGGCTGGGATTGGGTTTTCTAGGCCGGACTAAGACCGGACTTGACCGGAGATAGGGGCTAGGGGTCCGGACTGGACTGAGTCCGAGTCCGAGAGTCATGGATATGACAGATAGTAGCAGAATGCACATCACACATCCTGGAAAAACACCAGCTGCTACTGGCTACCCACTTCGGGGGCAGACCAGGACGCTCAACCGAAGACTCGCTACTACTGCTCGAGACAACCATATGACATGCATGGTGACAAAGGCAGGTAGTATCTGCCCTATTCCTGGACATCGAAGGAGCGTTCCCCAATGTGGTCACGGATCGCTTGCTACATAACATGAGGAAGAGACAGCTTCCCCTAGACATAGTATGCTACACGGAACGATTGCTAACAAACAGGAAAACCAAACTATGGTTTGACGATTACGAGTCCAACTGGTTCCACATCAAAAATGGCATCGGACAAGGTGACCCCCTGTCAATGATCCTATACATCATCTACAGCACAGACTTGGTAGAAACAGCGAAAGGTAGGAAGGAACTAACCCTAGCCTTTGTAGATGATACGGCATTCATCGCCATAGGCAAGAACTTCAAGGATACCCACGTGACGCTGCTTGACATGATGGAGCGAGAGGAAGGGGGCTTCGAGTGGTCCAACAAGCATAACTCACATTTCAAAACAAGCAAATTCGCACTTATGGATTTCACACTCAACAGAGACAAGCCCAAACCGCCACTGACGATAAGAGGTGTGACAATAACACCCACAGCGACCCACAGATTCCTAGGAGTAATCCTTGACCAAGAACTGAGGTGGAAAACACAAGCAGCACACGCAATAGCAAAAGGCATGAAACAGGCCCTACTACTCAGAAGAATATCCATGTCATCATGGGGAATGCTGATGAAGTTAATACGTCAACTCCATCAAATGGTAGTTGTACCGAAAACAATGTACGCCGTGCCAGTGTGGATCCAACCAGCTTACACCAGCGATCACAAAGCCAGAACAAGAGGTTCGAAAGGAATAGCTAACCGCCTTCTCTCAGTACAGAGAACAGCAGCCATAGCGATCACGGGTGCCATGAAGACCACCCCCACCGACACTCTCTTAGCCCATGCACACATCCCTCCTGTGCCGCTCCTCATACAACATATGTTATACAAGGCAACACTCCGACTTTCGACACTACCAAACGAACACCCCCTCCACACACATGTCAGGAAAATTGCCAAAACTAACATCAAACGACATAGAGCAGCTCTCCACCGTTTAATACACAACATGAAAATCAACCCAAAGCAGGTGGAAACTATCAACCCCTGCCCAACCCCACCCTCAGAATGCCCGTCGCACACAACCATCATTGCCTCAAGCAAAAAAGAAGTGATCGAGGACCTGGCAAAAATAAGGGATCTCACCTTAGTCTTCACCAATGGATCAAGCACAGAAGAAGGAGTAGGAGCGGCAGCAGCCCTATATGTAGACCACCAACACATAACCATGCTACAATACCACCTGGGCAAAGCCTCACAACACACTGTGTTTGAGGCAGAAGCAGCAGTGCTAGTACTTGCAGCACACCTCCTCGCAACCAGGGAAGAGGTCACGTTCCCAGCCACCATACTGGCCGACAACCAGGCAGCAATCCAATCGAGTGAGCGACCGTTGGCAAGATCCAGACACTATCTGCTGATGCATTTCAGATTGACAATCCAAGAAATCACCGCCAATGAACACCTAACGAGAAAAAGCATCACACTGCGCTGGATAGCAGGACATATGGAGGTAGAAGGCAACGAGCTCGCAGATGAAGAGGCAAAAAGAGCAGTGAAGGGAGCCGACTTTGCCAGCCAGCAACAAGCGCTCCCACCAGTGCTGAGAAAAAACCTACCACATAGCGTAGCTGCCCTCAAGCAGTCACACGCTGCAAAACTAAAAGCTCTGTGGACACAAATCTGGAAGAAATCCCCCCGCTACGAGAAGATATCCAGCATCGACCCTCACCTCCCCAAAGACTCATTCATGAAACTAGCCACCTCCCTACCCAAAAAGCAAACGAGCCTGTACATGCACCTTCACACGGGACACGCACTGCTTAACAAACATCTATTCCGGCTCAAATGCAGCAACACCCCCACATGCCTCCAATGCGGGGGAACCAGACCCGAAAGCATACATCATTTCCTATTTCAATGCCCCCGATACATCAGAGAACGTCACATACTGCAAAGAGCTCTAGGGAGAGACGCCACCTCCTCGTCCTTCCTACTGTCCAACCCAAAAGCTCAGCCACACCTACTCAAATACATAGATGCCACCAAACAGTTCCAACATACACTTGGTGAGATACAAACACATGACCGCAACATAAGATAATGCAAAGGCACAGGACACCCCTCACATACTCCCCTACATCCCCCTCCCCTCACACACATGACACACATGACACAAACCTACCAGGCATCCCATTTCATGTCGCTCACCTCCCAACCCTACACCCCAACCGTTCACATGTCATACAAGAACACCACTCCCTTGACACATCGTACCATATAAAACCATGACAGCCCCACTCAATCGGACATGTAAGAACATGTCCAAACCCAAATTCGTTGGCCACACAGCCATCGCTCTGTGTAATTAGAACTACTCGACTAGCTGAAGCACTAAACCACCCTTACCGCAAAGGTGGAGTGTCTAAAACGGCCAGCGGGAACGGAGGACTAATGGGGAACCGAAGGTTCTGCCATTAGGGCATTCACTCGCTGGTAAGGTGTGGTAGGCCACAGGGGGCCTTGCTAGATCGATAACTAAGGTAGAATAGTGCAACATAGGGTAGATACACCCTCAAGCACTTTAATTCGAAAAAAAGGTGCTCTGTCTGGCCATCTGTCTGAGGGTGGAAGGCAGTGGAGAGTTTGGGTTTGACCCCAAGCATTTTGCAGAGCTTGGTGGTGAACGCACTGGCAAACTGGGGATCACAGTTGGAGATAACAGAGGAGGGCAACCCATGCTGGGTCCACACGTGATCACGAAAGAGCTCTGCTGTCTGCAGTGAGGAAATCTCCTTGGTGGTAGGAGCAAAGACCACCTCCTTCGAGAACCTGTCTACCACCACCATGACGCTATCGAAGCCCTGTGCCTCTGGTAGCTCCATAAAGTCGACCGAGATGTCAGTCCAGGGTCATTCAGGGACAGGGTTTGGGAGGAGTTTTCCTGCAGGAGGTACCCTAGAACTTTTAGCCATCTGGCACCAGTGGCATGCTGAGATGTAGTCCCTGACAGAGGAGGTTATTCCAGGCCAAACATAGTTACGGGATACGAGCTCTAGAGTTTTCTTCCACCCCAGATGACCAGCAAGTGGAGTATCATGATGCTTCTCCAGAGTATGGATCCTGGCTGTGGGGGGAACATAGACCCTTCCTTCGCAGACATAGAGGCCTTCCTGCAAGATCGACCCTTCCAGTTGTGGCATCACTGAGGAAGCAGACTTTAAGGCGGTAACAAGGTCTGTATCTTCCCCTACCAGCAAGGTGGCGGCTACCCTGGAAGGGTCGAGGAGTGTGACCCCTTGATTATCTGATCCTTTTTCAGGTTCATGATCCTCCCTTCTCGAAAGGGCATCTGCCTTAGCCATTGAGGAGCTGGGCTTGTACACCAACCTGTAGTTGAACTGGGAGAGGTACTGGGCCCAACATGCCTGGCGATGATCCAGATTTTGTGCTTTCATGAAGTACTGGAGGTTTGAGTGATCTGTCCAGACTTCAAATTGATAAGGGGTGGCCTTGAGGTAGTGTCACCATGCTTCTAAAGCATGGATTATGGCCAGCATCTCTTTGTCAAAGACCTGGTAGTTTCGTTCGGGGGGGGACATGGAATGGGAGTAGAAGGCGACAGGTCACCAGAGATCATCGTCACATTTTACCAAGAGAATGGCTCTGGTAGCGAAATCTGAGGCATCAGTTTCTAGATGAAACTCTCTGTCCTGGTCTGGGAAAGCAAGAACCGGGGCAGTAGTGAAGGCGGCCTTTAGGGCAGCAAAAGCCTGCTGCTCTCAAGGGCCCCAAGTCCAGAGCTGATCCTTTTTCGTGAGATCATTAAGGGGACAGGCGATCTGTGCAAAGTCTCTGATAAAGCGGCAATAGAAGTTTGCCAACCCCAGGAATGCTCATACCGAGCAAACCTTCGTGGGGACCAGCCACTCTGTTATAGCCTTCACCTTGCTCTCATCCATCCTGACTCCATCGGTTCCAACTACCATCCCTAGGAATTCCACCTGCCTCTGCTTGAAGAAGCATTTCTCTGGTTTAACAAACAAATCATTCTCTTCCAGCCTTCTTAACACCTCTAGGACGATTCTGTCATGTTTGGCTTTGTCATCTGTTCTTGTGAAGATCATCAAATCGTCGATGTAGACCACAAGAACATCCTCCATATCTCCAAAGATATTGTTCATCATGTTCTGGAATGTAGACAGGGAGTTGCAGAGTCCAAAGTACATAATGAGGGGTTCATAAGCGCCTTTATGAGTGACGAAGGCAGCCTTCCACTCGTCTCCCTCCTTGACACAGATGTTGTTGTATCCCCACTGAAGATCCATTTTGGTGAAGAGCTTGCAGCCCTTGAGTTTGTTGACAAGTTGGGAGATCAGGGGAAGGGGGTATGCATTTTTGACAGTGTGTTCATTAAGGTAGCGATAGTCTTGAACCATTCATTTCTTTCCATCCTTTTTGGGAACAAAGAAGACAGGAGAGGTCTGGGGTGACTTAGAGGGGTGGATGTATCCTTTTTGTAGCTGGTCCTTGAGGAAGTCCGAGACCTCCTTTTGTTCTTCAGTAGAGAGAGGAATGAGACGACCGTGTTTTGGGGTGAAGGTTTCCTTGAGATCGATGGCATGATCCCATGGTTTGCAAAGTGGCATCCTCTCTGACTCTTCCTTGGAGAAAACCTTGAGATACTGGTGATACTCTTTTGGGATGAGCTTCTCAGTGGTCCCAGCTCAAAGCCTGGTGGAGCAAAGCTTTGGATAGAGGTACTCCATGTCCTGTGCCTCTTGTTCTTCAGCCTGTCTTTCCGCTCTCATCCTTGGAGCAAGGTCATGGCATTCTCAAGGGCAACAAGACAACTTCACCTGCTTAGTCTCCCAGCAGACCTCGGGGTTATGTTTTCATAACCAGGTATACCTGAGGATGAGAGGGTGTGTCCCAAGCGTGGTGACCTGAGCCCACATGGATTCCTGATGTCCCTGATAGTTCATGACGAGGGAAGTGACATGCGTGATATTGCCTGCTACGTTAGGAGTGCCATCAACATTGAGGACAGCAACAGGTCATCCAAGTTTGATCAGGGGAACATTATTTTCATCAGCCCATTTCTTATCCAAGAAGGTATCATTGGCCCCTGAGTCTACCAGCGCCTTTACATTCCACTTCTTTTCTCGTCCTTCCAACACTACTTCTAGCTCCAACTTGGCTTTTGGATCTGCTGTTCTTATTCTCGGGTTTTCTTCTGTTTTCTGGACAGGCATTTTTTTATTTTTACCGCAAGAGGAATTAAGCACTGATAGTTTTACATCTGCAGCCGTGCCCACTGGGGTTGCCTCTTCAGATGGTACAGTAATCTCCAAGTTAAATATATCCTGCTCGGTAGAAAGATTGTCAACGCCTAAGACAGAAAACTTATTGTAAATGTAGCCAGTGGAGACCTGATCCTCTACTGGCCAAACTCTTTTCCCTGGGCCTTCATCTCATTGATCTGTTTGTCATAGAAGAAGGCCTGCATTTCCTCAAACGACATTTGGCAGAGAGCAAGCTCTTGTGCCTCCTGGGTCACCTCCTGTATGCTGGGCTTGGCAGGGCCCTTCCCTTTGGCATGAGGACAATCATGTTTGTAGTGATTCCCTTGGCAGTCAAAACACTTGATGTGGGCGGGGACAGGATGAGGGGGGAAGCGAGCAGCACCAATCTCCATAGGGGCGCCATGACCAGGCTGGGTGCCAGTGGGAGTGAAGTGAGGGGAATATGGGGGACGGTTATAGGAGGAGTGGGGAGTAGGTTCATCAGGGTAATGATTATAAAGGAGTTTAAAATGATCCCTGGCAAGGGCGGCTTCTCGAAAGGTGACAGTCATCTGGAGGTAGTTGCCTTGGGTATATCCCCTCCTTAGGGCTTCTTTTACGATGGTGGGATGGATGGCATTCTCCAGTAAGAAGCTGGCAGTTTCATCAGTGACCCATCCCTGAACCTTCAAGGACTCAAACTTCACGTAGAACTCCTCATATCTAGAGTTCCCTTGGCACATAGTGTGCATCTGAGCTTTTGCCCACTCAACATCTGTTTGAGGGGCGAAGAACCTATTGATGTCTTCTATCATCTCGGCCATATCAGGCCATACTCCAGTTACGATGGCGAGCGAAAACTTTGCCTGAGTGAATCTTCCTGCTACAGGCCCTGTCATGTGGGACCAAACCATGGTACACTTGTCTTGGGCGGTCGGTAGGGCAGTCCTATTCTGAGCAACCCATACCTTCATCTTTACCCACCATTCAGAAAACTTGGCACAATCACCGGCGTACTGACCCGGGTCTGCCATCACTTCTATCCTCCTCTGGATTACATCAGCAGGGAGGGCATTCCATTGATTACACTGACCCTCAATGGTCATGATCATGTCCTGAGCATTTCTTAGGCTGTCATTTAGCCTGTAGTTTTTGTCGCAGAGAGTGTCGAGGGCATTTTGGAGGTTGGTTATCTGGTCCTGGATACCTTCCATAGCAATCTGGATGCCTTAGGTTCTGATGGGGACAGAGGTTATAGTGGGGTTGCTGGGGTTCAGCAGGTAGTGAACAGGGGAAGACAGATTTGACAGAGAAAGGGTAGGAAGGAGGCAGCAGGAGAGGGTAGAGGTTGTGGTTGAAGAGCAGAGTGAGCGAACGATGCTCGGGGATGTATGGAATGTAGAGGTTTGGGTCAGGTTCTGAGGCTGGGGGACTTGGTGAGTACACCCACAAGCCTTCACAAAGGAAATGAGGAATGGTGGCGAGCAGTGCAAGGGTACAACAAGTAGAAGCTAGTTCAAGTGTGACAAGACCTAACAACAGGGTTTGTTGTAGGCTCGCACCAAGAACCAAAAGAAGAAGGAAGAAGGGAAAGAAGGGAAATGTCTTAGAAGCAGGTGGCTTTAGGACTTGTAGACCCAAATGAACTAGCTTAGAGCTAGTTGGGTGATTGAGCAACGGTACTTATACTAAGATACATGAGGTAGCAGTGAGGCATACACGAGGTCCATGACATCATAGTGATGTCATAATGATATCATAGTGGAGTGGAATGTACTAGAAGGGGGAGACACAGTAAAGGTGAGGCAAGGCCTAGGCCAGAGTCTGGACCGAGTCCAAGAGATAAGATAAGATCAAAAGATTAGATAAGATGAAAGAGAACAGAGGAAAAAAGAAAAGAGTACGTATCATAACATGTGTTCCCAGCTCTGTGATGACATGCTAACTGAGCAATATCTACAGTTAATGCAAATGCACTGCCCACCTGGCCCTGTCAACCTGCAGGGCCCATTTCTGGGCTGGTAATGGTGAAAGAGCTCCTGTCTGACAGCAATGACAACACCCCACCCAACCCATGGTCCACTCAATTCGATCAAACAATGTTGCTGAAGGATGATGATGTCTCTGATATTGATCTGTGAACTTGCTGACCATTTCCCCTCCCCTCCCCACTCACTATATGTCTGTCCCTAACAGTAGACTGATGTTTGTAATAATGATTCATTCAATGTGATTTGTGGTTTCCAGCAATAATGTCTGCCCGAATGTGTCAAACAACTAACCATTGATATGAGGCCACCTTGTCATCGAAGATGAAGACATTCACATTCATATTACCCACCACTTGGTAAATTTACTAGCCAATACAATCACTGTTGTTTATGCAAAACTCAATCATTAATGTGCAGGGATTGATTGTTATGTTATGTAGGCATATACAAATATACACATAGTATGGTTATATATATATATGCGGAAAGCAACATACAGTCAAGTGGTGTGGTTGCGGAGGGTAATGACGCAGCTGAGAGGGCACAGTGGTGTGGTTGCAGAAGGTAACAATGTGGTTGAATGGGCATGGTAGTGTGGCAGTGCGGCTGCAAAAGGTAATGACGCAGTTGAATGGGCGTGGTGGTGTGGTTGCGGAAGGTAATGACGCGGTTGAGAGGGCGCAGTAGTGCAGTTGCACAACTGTGACAAGTAATGACGTGGCCAAATGGGCACAGTGGTGTGGCAGTGCAGCTGCGAAAAATAAATGTGCATATTTTACACCATACACATACCGCATTAACCTGATTGAATTTCTCCTATCACTGATGTTGGGCATGGTAGAGAGTGCCAAGCTGAATTGGGAGCGAAGATTACATGTGAGACTGCTTAAATATACGGTAAGGCGCCGCTTGGTCAGCGGCAGACACCTTGCTTGTGGATCGGACATCTGCCTCTTTTTCGGGATAGCGCAACAAGATGTTATTTACAACGCGAAACGGAGACAGAAGCAAGAGGTTTTTACAATGTGAAACACCTCTTATAAGTGGTAGAAGCCCAGCGATTGACAATATTGTGTCAAGCAAGTATACTGTGTTAAACTCAGAAAAGGTTTTTTTTTTCCGTCGTTGATTATTCCCACGATTTTCGGGGTTGCAGAGACTTGGCTCTGCAAGCAGGGTGATCCGAAAAAGAGACAAACAACGCAATCGATACAACCAACACCGACTCAGATCTGTAACACATCCTGTGCAGATCTCTCAGCTAGACGATGGCCAACACCTCAATGAAGGCGACATCACCACCACCCGTAGATTTACTTAAATAAACTCGTCGGACGCGGGTTAAGAGGGGAATAAATGTCTGATCAACAAATCCACTGCATTCAATCCCAATCATTGGCCGCGGAATGGGATTGTCTGCAGTGTGATGGTGTTTCTTGACCTCCTATCAAGTGGGGTATACTGTAGTACCGATGTCACAGTACTGCCTGCTCGATGCTCACATGTAAGCTTGGCTAGTAGATATCTCCGCGTGTATTGCCTCCCCACAGCACTAGGGTACAGAGTGGGGTGCATAAAGTACATAAGCGACAAAATGCACTTAATTCCTTTCCTAACCTTTCCGATGTGCATCTGTGAGGCGGGTAGAGAATGTCAGGTGTAAGCATGCTGATTTACAACTTATAGGAGACCGCGGATGCAGGACCAAAGAACAGTACTTCATGCATCGTGCATCATGGTGCACCACGTGGTCTTTGAGATTCTCGGGCACCCAGTCAAATTCAGGGTTTGCTGTATACCCAATCGAAGCCATTCGACATCCAGGGAAACGGCCCGTGGCGGGATGGCGGAGCATGGTAATCTGCCTGGTGGCTACAACGGCTGAGACACGACAGGATCTGGTGAGCATATGGATTGCGTAAAGAATCGAACATGGTGATATTATTGCCTACGCCGATTGGAACAACTTGGACACAGCTAGTATATCAAGTCACTGCGTCATCGACGTCCAACTGCTCACCATACAGCAAGTGGCCAAGCCGGCCACTTGCTGTATGCAGCCGCTCATGTTGTCATGCTGACAGAGAATCACCTCACAGCATATCCATCCGCAATGTAGAAGAATTGAGACAGGTACGTACGGCCTCCATGAAGCTATATAATCCATCCCTGGCCACGGAGAGATATCTCTTGCTTCAGCCCATCAGCCATGACCAACCAATTCGGCTTCGAGGTCAGGATGGGATTGGTTTTCATACTCGTAGCGTCTTTCGTGTCAGCACTTGCCGTCGGTGGTGTATTGCTCTACATTGTCGTAAGTTCAACTTTCTTCCCTCCGCCGCTGTCAGGAGGGCTGATATCCATGTCAGTATAGCGCCGTTACCATCAAACGAAATGCCTCGCGAAGGTGGTCAACCGACACGCATATACACTACTACTTCCTTCATTTGATGGTTTTTGACCTTATCCAAACCATGGGTCGGTACATATGATCTCGTAGTTCCTGTTGACGACTGACGAGGTACAGGTGGGTTACTCAGCATCAAGTGGATCGTAGAAGAGGTGAGCTTTCAATGCGATTGTGAACTTTCGCTCGTTCATTTAACTGCCAGAGCGTGTACCCAGGTGCTTTTTGCACCGTTCAAGGTATTTTCGCTTTCGCTTCACTGGACGCTCGTCTTTCATCAAGTACAGGTTTCTTCACGCACGTGGGTGATATTGGAGTTGCTCTTAGGTACGCATCAAAATCGAAATGAAATCTCTTTCACATGTTCATAGACTTCCGTCGTCAGTACAACAGTACGCCAGTTACATAAACCGTCGCAATAATGAATTGATTGAAGATAGGCCATTGCCTTGCACATACTGCAAGCATTGGTGCTAGAGTGGAGGTCTCCGCCAAAATTTGCACTCCTTGTACTGGCAATAATTTGGCTCGACATCCTCATTCTGGTGGTCGTTCCGAACGTGACTCAACACAACATTTACGGTCCCACCGGCTATTGTAAGCTTTTATAGTTCGATTTTACCTTTGACAACCTGAATCGACACACCTGTTCAGGGTGTTGGATTGACAGAAGTACCGCGGAGCAGATCGGTCTCGATTATATATGGATGTGGTTGGCTGCCGTACTGAACATTATCTCATACGTACTCCTTGCACTTGTGACTAAGCGACCCATTCTTGTAGATGGTAACAGATTCCGCTGGCGGGGAAAGCAGGAGAGAAGCATCGGAGCGAGGACATCTACAGAGAGCGTCAAAGCAATTCAAATGTTCTTGTAAGTGGCTCCTAGTCTATGTTTGGCGGCTTCTTTGGACGAATCATTTTACAGTTACCCCCTGGTATACATTATGGTTGTGAGCCGTCTTCTGTATCTTCGGTATGATTGTACTGAACGAGTGTAGGTGCTGCCTGTATCAGCGGCTCGTTTTGCCCAATTCGGGGGTCACGACGTTCCGTTTGCGGTGACAATTTTCACAGACACGTTGTTCGCATTATCCGGTCTGTTCGACACGATCTTGTATGCTTTCACTCGACCAAAGTTGATGCCACGGCGTAAACCTTCGCACGATCCACAGTCAGCGCTCCTAGCGCGTATTACTACTGGGCGGATGGCGCACGACCGTTTTCCACAGGATTATATGATGGAGGACGGCAACCTTGTTACAGAAACTGGCCGGTCCAGGCTCCATGACACACCAGAATTTCTACAGTCTCCAGGGTCTGCGCGAATATAGCTAATTATTATACCACCTTGCTTTTTTTTTTTTCATGGGGCAAAAATTTTGGGAAGGTGCACCTCTGTCTTATGACGGAATTTTTTTTTTTCGTGTCTGTGATATTACCACCCCAACGCTCCCTTATGTGGGCTTTTCGACCTGTCACTTCCTGCTAGCAACTCCAGACAGAATGTACACATGAACAAACCAATTCGTATTTAGCCTTGCAACCTCCCGTGCACCGACTGCAAGGTATATGAGTTCTTGAAAGATCGCCAGAAGTAAATTGTGCTCGCTCCGGATCTCCCCTTAGCAAAGCCAGCAAGGTCTCGTAGACATATACACCTGTTAGAACATCAACAAGCCAGGTTATGAACCAAGACACAACATATGATAGAGTAGATACTTTTCGATGATTTCCAGTTTATAGTTTAGATACACAGATCTTCAGTACGGTCATCTGTTGCTGTAATGCAGTCGACTCGAAGAACCATGCTGACTCTCTCATCATTCTCGCCTGGGCTTCGAGTTCATTGGATGCTCGACGATCCGCCTCGCTGTAATGTGCGGTACGTGCTAGCTTAGCACCTTGAAACAGAATACCCAGTGAGAGACAAGGGGGATTGAGAATAATAGCGATAAGGGCGAAGGCGTAGAACTGGTGACCGGTATACACTCGACCTCGTTCGTAAGCATGGTGATGGGCATTTGACTGATCGGAGAAACGAAGATCAGATTGATGGAGACTGTGCTCATACACCTCCCAAGAAATGCCATGGCCGAGGCCATTACTGCTAGTAGGATAGCTCAATATTCCTTGATTGTCCATTAGCTGTGCTCGGGTTCAGCTTTACGATGGCTTTATAATGTTGCAATGTAAAACCGTACTCCCGTAGGCTGTTGGACACGATGGAGTCCAACAAATAAGCAAAGGGGTACAATATCGCCAACTTGGCGGATCCTACGAGAGGCTTCGGCACTCACGTCGCACATCATGCATCAATGTTGGTACTTCAGAACAGTCGATGTGTACCACGCCGATCTCCCGAGACGACAACAACTGATACCAACAGATACGAGCACACAATGGTCATTCCAAACAGGGTACTCACTGAACCGCGGGAGATACTGTCGATTGCAGGGTGATGAGAGCGGTTTGATCGAACAACATTCGAGTATCGCGATTCGCTCTACATGCGGAGGAGAGTGCCAAAGTACACGGCAGTCCAGCTGGCTGCTGTCGTTCACGGTGGTCTGATCCACACGTCCTTTCGGCCGCCTCAGAATTCATATGGCCCCAGCAGGTCGCCGAACGGGATTATCCGTAGTGTGCGTTCTATGACCTATGCATCACGCAGGGTACTTACCGCAATGCACTACATGATGGATACATGCAGGCACGAACTCAAGATTAAGAATGATCGTGTACCTCGTTGGCAACATTCTGGGGGACATACTAAGGTTAAACGACGAAATCACTTACGGAACTGTTTTTCTTTTCGTGTCCATTTCGGATAGTTGAGAAGGTCAGGGTTTAGGGTTCATAAAAAGCTTGACGCCGCCCCGCATCGATAGGAAGGGACCGCCAGCGGCAGATAAAACCAAACAGTGACCTGCGACAAATCTATAAAGCCATCAAATCAATGTTCGTATAACAGTTTCATCATTTGGACGCGCGTATTCAAAGGGTGAAAGTGGTGTCATCCAGACGCATCTGTCGTCCTGAGTGTGGCTTCAGATCACCAAATGTGGTAAACTAGCACATGAGGTTCATGTCAAGAGAGGGATGGTCAATATCGTCACAGGCTTGCCAACAAACACGTAGAACGCGCATGACCCTCGGTAAAAAACAATGAAGTAGACGAAAACAAAAAAGTTAGAGTTCGAATGAAATGCCCAAGTCCACGTTCTGGCGGCGGCCTACACAAGGTAGGGCAGGGTGGAGCGCCTAAACGATAAACAACACGAAAGGTAGTAAAGGACGGAAATAATTCACGATGGATGACCGTTGGCTGCGGGTTCATGTCCATGAGGCGTTAAATCTCTCCGCTATAGAGCATCAGGTGTCAGCGAACCACTGGTTTTTGCTACATCTGCTCTTTCAACACAAAGGGGACGCGTGGATAACTCACCTCGAGGCGTTCAGATTCCCTTTCTCTGTATCTCCCGTTTGAATAATGGGACGTGTGTCCATTCACGTGAGGATGCGGAGGTTGTCCCACTGGTTGTTGGTGTTGTGGATGGGACGGCATTGGGAGTGGTGTCGTTGATGTCGGTGAAGGGCGTATTAGATGCATGAGGGAGGGTGTTGCGGGGATAGTGATACTTATGGCGTCGAGGAGAAGACTAGTGCGCGGCACGGAAGTGGATAATGAAAACCGTTACCATTGGTTTGGTAGAGAGAAGTTTACGACACAAAACAACTAGAGACGTACTCGTTCTCAGCTTGTAGCTTCTTTATTCGGGCGCTGGCGAGTTCTAGTTCTTTTTCGTACTCCTCGTGTAGCTGTGTGATTGAAGAAAAAAACGCCACGTCGCGTTCACAGCATGAATGCCAGTGACGGGGGAAAACAATTGTCTGCCACGCGTACCGCATTGACTTGATCGAATTTCTCCCGGAGCGTCTGGTACCTGGCCATTGTGACTGTGTGAGCAGACGGTTTCAGGTTGTTCGGGTGATGCGAGAGGTACTTTTCTTTGTAGCGCGAGCCACTGCGGTGAGCAGCGGGCTGTTAGACAGCGAAATCAAGGACTGTCGAAACTAAACGGTTTTAGGTCAAGCTTCACCTTGGGTTTGGCTGCGTCCTCCGCCGGACGCTGGCCCTTTAGTGTCGAACGATTAGCGTTGGCCTCCATGGCCGTTTCGCAGTGAAGCGCCTGTCTCCGTAGAGGCTAATACGAGTAGGACACAAAGCCGGGTAAACAGCTGTGATCCAGTAGTAACTTGTCTGTACAAACACTCATAAGTATTCCAACGACAATCTACCCTCAACGAGATCGGAGCATCGATGGACCAGGATCCTCCTCTCGTGGTCGACAATGGAACTGGTGTAAGTATCATACTCACCCGTCGTGCTGTCTGGATGTCTGATACCCAGTCCTTAACCACCCTCCGCAGTTTGTGAAAGTAGGATTCGCAGGATCCAACTTCCCAGAACATGGTGAGCTATCTACGCTCCATCTACAATCTCAAAGGAAGCCTCTAAAGAACTGTCTTGCCGAACAGTCTTTCCCTCCATCGTCGGGCGCCCCATCTTGCGAGCGGAGGAGCGTGTGGGGTCAGCCGTGATCAAGGATATCATGATCGGCGACGACGCTGCGGAGAATCGCAATTACCTCCAGGTCACACAACCAATGGAGCACGGTATAGTGCGCAACTGGGAGGACATGAAACATCTCTGGGACTATACCTTTGACACGAAATTGAAAGTCGATCCCCGCGGACGCAAGGTTTTGCTCACGGAACCACCCATGAACCCAAAGGCGAACAGACAACGGATGGTGCAGGTCATGTTTGAGGAGTATGGCTTCCAGGGCGTCTATGTTGCTATACAAGCCGTCCTGACACTTTATGCACAAGGTCGGATTGCACGTTTGGAAAAGTTGTCTTACAACAACTGATGGTGTACATTCGCAGGTCTGACGACGGGTGTTGTGGTAGACTCGGGAGACGGTGTCACGCACATCGTACCTGTCTACGAAGGCTTCGCTCTACCACATCTTACACGCCGTTTAGACATCGCTGGTCGAGATGTGACGCGGTACCTCATCAAACTTTTACTCATGAGAGGATATGCATTCAACCGTACCGCTGATTTCGAGACCGTGCGGGAAATTAAAGAAAAGCTCTGTTATGTCAGGTAAGTTTATGGACCTATTCATGACTTGGTGATTCGAAAACATGATCATCTAGTTACGACCTCGATCTTGATCAACGGTTGTCAGAGGAAACCACTGTCCTTGTCGAGAGTTATACGGTACGAGACTGTAATACCTTCGACATAAACCCGCTCATGTATCGTTCTCAGCTCCCAGATGGTCGAACGATCAAAGTTGGCTCTGAACGCTTCGAAGCGCCAGAGTGCATGTTCCAACCTCATCTTGTTGATGTCGATCAACCCGGCGTAGCAGGTTCATATTTTTTGTTCTCAGTTATGTGGTTCCGTGTTGAATATTGATGCTTAATTTTCGTTAGAAATGCTTTTCGAAACCATTCAAAGTGCAGCCGTTGACATTCGCCAGGAATTGTACAAGCACATCGTTCTTTCTGGAGGTTCAAGCATGTACCCAGGCCTCCCGAGTCGCCTTGAGAAGGAAATGAAACAACTTTACCTAACCCGGGTTCTTAAAAGCGACCCATCTCGACTTAACGTATGTTTCACCGGTCACTTGATGCAGATGATCTAACAATGGCACTCAAACCAGAAATTCAAAATTCGTATCGAAGATCCCCCACGTCGAAAACACATGGTCTTCCTTGGTGGTGCTGTTCTAGCAGACATCATGAAGAACCGCGAGGAATTCTGGATAACTAGGGAGGAGTGGTTCGAGCAAGGCATTCGGTCCCTTGACAAGCTCTCGCGGGGCGAGTAACGATTACAGTGGCTAATCGAGAGAACGGGATTATAATACGCAGATCCTGCGATGTAATATTTTTTCCTGCAGACCTCTGTGCCGGCGTGCAAATGAAGTCATGACTTCGCGAAGGATATTATTCGTTCGAAGTGACATCAACGGATGCACGCTCGCCTGACACCACACAAGATACATCCCAGAATTTATTGAAAAAGATATGAGCAAGAAACTATCAGATCGCATAGTGTCCTCCGATCGGGAGTATGTATCCTACAGCTATGCCGGCGGGGGCGGAGGTGGTGCAGGCTCGCTAGGTGCTGGTGCAGGCGGTGCGGTTGCGCCGCCAGCTGCGGCGCCCGCGTAACCCTGTTGAGCCCAGTACTGCCCATACTGTGCCTGCTGACTCGCCGCCCATTCTTTGAATTGCGGAGAGTTGACGTCGTAACCATATTGAGCCCTGCCGAGTAGACGTAAGAGAAACAATAGGACAAGTGGCAGGTTCGACTTACCAGTATGCCGCGTAGGCATCCGTCGCGGATTGCGGCGCTCCTGCACCCGGTGGTTGAGGTGGAACAGCGCCGTCTGGAGGTGGTGGGGGTTGTTCGCCAGGAGGAGGTGGCGGTGGCGCGTTATCAGGGGGTGGAGGACCTGTACCATAGCCGCCCTATTCACAACCACGGGTTAGCACGTCGGGGCGAACAATCTGGACGAGCACTGACTGCCATCACACTGTATTGCGCATATTGCATCTGCGCATGGTGTAATTCCATTTGTTGTTGTACGAGCACCGCCTGAGATTTCGCATGCTCTGCACGGACAACCTCTAAAAGGTCTTCCGTCAATACCTTGGCCCGTGCAACCTGGCCTTCATCTGGACCGCTTGTGAGGAGTGAGCACCCATTATACTGTTACACTTGGATGGGAAGGCCATGGTGCACGGAAACGTACGTTATGTGTATGTGCATCGGTTCATCCGATTCCTTCCCGGTCTCCTGCTCCACGAACCCTGAGCCGATACCCTTAATCTGTACACGAGTACTCGTTTCTTGTTGTATGTATTTCACGAACATGCCCTGTCAAAGTGAGCTTCGGGTAGCAAGACGGTATCAGACTTGGACATACTCCTGGTCCAACCACCTTGGCACGAACGTTGAAATTTCGAATCGTCTCGAGCCCCACAGGTAACTTCTCCTCTGGCCATTTGCGCTGTTATGCGACGAACATCAAATAGAGAGCACGGACGATGCACCACAGCCGTTACCTTTTCTCGCATGCGGTCTTTTTTGTCTTCCACCAGTGGCCCGAGGTCCAATGATATGAGGTCATTAATCTTTTCAATAGCTTTTTGCAGCTGATCCTTGGCGGAGCCGGACAGGTGGAGGTATAAGGGAGGGTCTTTTTCCGTGGCTTTCGATCGGTCAGGGTACCACACACCCTTGGTGCTAATTGACACTCCCGTTTCTTCTTGGATCTATTGTGAGACAAATGTATTAAAAACACCGTTGGAACGCCAAATTCAACCCCTATAACACGAAGGACGCACCTCACTCTGAGTCGAAGACCTGGTGAGTAAGTATCTGTTCCGGATGTCGTTGATGTCAATGTCATGCGTGAACTCGGCATCATGGGGATCCCTTTGACCAATTTGTATGCTTCCAGGAGCAGCACCGGATGTTGCGCTGAACTGGGCCGCAATTTTAGCGGCAATAGCTGCTGCAGCGGCGGCTGCCTCGGATGCGGATTTGCCCTCCTCTGTCTTAGTTGCTTTGACAGGCACCTCACCGTCAGCTTGGCCTAACTCTGGTGCAGCTTGGTCCCATTTGCGCTTGGAAGACATCGTAGCGTAGTCGACGTCGCGACAACTGGGCTGGTCCTAAGCACTTTCGTGTGTGCCCCACTGGCAGGCCCGTATGAGAAGGAGAAGTAACGTGGCGTGACTGTCACATATCGTGACTATTGTGACACTCGGTGTCACCCGGTCTGCGGAGCGGCCAGTTTCCTAATCTGAGCATTTCCCCGGTCCATCTGGATGAATAGACACGTAAGGCTGAGAGACGATCAAGTGACCAGCCATCGATGGGGTCGTCCAAACGCCAACGCACGCCTTCGCGATTATCAGATAGATCTGTATCGATATTGCCTACGACGACAACGACGGCAGCGAACACGAAAGACAACGACGACCCACTAGATCACACCCCTATGAACAAGGCCTCTCGCACAAATGCTGCCACTGGACCTGGATTACTGTGTACACTACCACCAACATGCAACCCACCTCACAACACTCCTACCCCACTCTCCAACTCTCGCGATCTGGAGATCCACTACGGAAAATACCATGCTCATGTGTGCGAACAGCCTGGGTGCGGATTCGTCTTTCCCGACGCGCGCCTACTAGAACTCGTGGGTATTTTCTTCATCGTGCTATCTCCATCTTTCCCTTCCATATGGTAGTCGCCTTGCGCGACGGTGGTCTCGGAGGTGATGATACGATTGACTGACTATCAATGTGATGGATGACATCAGCACCAAACGGAATGTCATGATCCACTTGCAGCGCTGCGAAAAGAGCGGGGTGAAAAGATTGTGCGTCCGTCGTGCTGTTCTCCATGTCTTATTTGTCAAAATGAGTTTCCTTGCCTCGTAGTTTGCGTGCCACCTTGCATCGTGCCCACGCAAGTTTTTAACCCCCAAAACAAGGCGGTTGCATCTTATCCAAGCTCATTCATACCCAAGGGAATATTTCTTTGCTGTCACTAACAAGGGGGTTGGTGGACTGTTGAAACGATGGGGGGACGGTGCGAGTATGATACGGGGGAAGTGGAAACCAAGGGAAAGCAAAGAAGATGAGGGAATACCCAATAGTGAAGAAGAAGGTGAAGACGAAATGGAGTTAGACGGAGACTCAGAAGAAGAAGAGGCGGAGGAGGAGGAAGAGGAAGAGGAAGAGGAAGGAGAGAGTGATTATGAGGGAGATGCAACGCCCAAAGTCAGCCAACTTCATGATTTTGATGTGGCTTCGTCTGCGACAACTCCGAGGATGGCGACCGCGCAGTCTCCGAGACAAAGTGTTGCGCAGCAATCGTCTGTGGAAGTGGAGAAGCTTGCGCAATCGATGACCTCACTTTCGTTAGTACCATCGTCGATCAGGTTTGGGCGTGGAGGGAAGAATGGTGGATTTGTACATCCGGAATGGCATAATCCACAGGTAGCGAGAAGAGACTTTGGCCCAAGGGGAGGAAGGGGCAGAGCGAGAATTGCTCCGAATGTCCACCCACTTGGTGGCGGACGCGGTGGGCGTGGAGGTGCCCTCGAGGGTGGGTCCCGTGCAAGGGGTCGGGCTCTAATCCGTCGTGTGATGTCTCCAGGCTATGCCCATGGAGGCTTCAGGGGCCGTGGGCGGGGGTCATGAGAGCGGAAGTAATGATTTTGCGAGGAGATGTACGGTATTCGAGGGTGTGCTACCAATGTCTATGACAGGGCTGTTGCTGGGATACGCTACTCGGGATGTGCTAAGTATCTGGTGACAATTGATCACTGGAGACCGAAAAAGGCAGGTGTTGTATTCGGGTGGCTCGACAATGGAGGAGAAGCTTAGGGGTGTTTGGGGTCCTCGAGGACAATGAATGTTGTGGATCCATGTTTTGTTTGCACACCACTAGTATTTGGCTTTCCATTGCCAATCAGCTATTGTCCGCGGGTGGTGCTACATGGCTAGTCGTCTTTTGTCTACGGAGTACTCTTAAGTACCTCCAAGCCAGCAGGAAATGTCCCCTCACCGTTGAGCTAGTCTCGCGTCTCCTTGTATCGAAGAAGAAAAGAGCACTTCACCTTGTCTTTCTCGGACTCTATTCGTTCATACTACTCGGAATACCCCATATTTGCATTCTGCAGGAGTCATTAATCGGCCGTTGATCAGCTGCTCGTTCCTTGTACTTTTTTCAGGTACGCATGTTCCTTTGCCTGTGTTCCGATTTCCATGCTAATACGCCCAACGGTGCGACAGTAATACTTGGTAACCGGATAAGTCCGCTACTCCCCTTTCCATTATACGAACGGTCCCAGATAACATGTCTCTTGGCCAACTTCCCTCTGAGCCACAAGTCCTCTCTATTAAAGCTGGCCAGGTGCCAAAGTATGCCTTCCTCGCTCACCCCCCACCACCCAAAAAGCGACCCGCACAGCCGCTTCCTTCCCCACCTTCACAACATAAGTATCAGGCCGCCGCAGTTCCCCCTGTCTCCGGTTTCCGACGCCCCTCGAGTACATTCGCCGCCATTACTGCTTGGGCTACTCACGTACAACCTGGGTCTCCGGCGTCCCTCTCTCCCCGTTCCCCCCGCTCTCCCCGCCGTCGGCCATCACTCGGACGCGGTCGCCGCCCTTCTATAACCTCCGTCCGTGTTACCTCCGGTTCCTTCCTGAACATCGCTCCAACTCCCACTACCACTTACGGCACAACACCCTCCATCGCAGATTTCAAACCAGATTTAACCGCAGTCGGCTATACGTCCGTCTTTCTGCAGCTCCCCAATACCCCCCTCTCTGCTGCCGTCTCTTTCTCCGTCCATCCCAACCAACCGGTGGTTCCTAAGGCCGTTCCTGTACCACCTGCCCCCTGCCAAACGACGAACAAGCCTCGTGGTTTGACCCGCTTCCGTTCCCTCTCCGTGCTCAGGCCACGTACGAGGTCCAAATCTGCTGCCCCTTCGTCCCCAACGAAGATGAAAGCGAAAGCTGCAGCTACCTCCGCCGCCATTATGAAGCGTAAGAAAGCCAAGTACGCTGCTATGCGGCCTCCTCCACTTGCCAACGAACTTGCCCTCATGCAGTTTGCCGACGGCGGAAGCATGAACGATAATGTGAGGCGACTCATGGAAGCTCAAGCCAAGGCCGCTGGGGGTATGGGTGTCAGTGACGTTTACCGCGATGGTGAAGGAGGTATCTGGTGGGACCGTGAAGAGGAGTGGGAGTACGCCCACCTTCTTGCAGGTGGTTCGGAGACGGGCGCGCACGGTACTGGCGAGCTGCAGTGGGTTACTTTCGGTGGAGAGAGCTCACCCTCTGCACTTGGCATCGACGGTGAAGAACGTCGTGGGAGCGTATCGACGCAGGACTCGGATCTCGACCCCCACTACATCGTCCAACCGACCGACCATCTCGACGTGGATGATCTTGCTACGTTCGGCAGTGCAGTGCCCCCGCTGGACTTGCGTAAGCCGGCCATGTCCGTTCTCGCGCTTCCCTCACGGCCCCGTCGGACTGCCAAGCATCTTCGCAAACCAGACTACCTTGTTGACGTCGCGTTCCCTCGCGTCTCGCTGTCCCCTCGCAGCCCCAAGTTCGGGTCTTCGGCGTTCACCAGTGTTGGGAAGATCAAGTCTGATAGGAAAGCTCGCAAACGTCCTGCTCCCCTTAAACTAATGCCATCCAGTCCGCCTCTCAAGAAGCCGTCCAACTCCCCAGGCGAATTAGACAGGGGACGCAGGGAATTCTTATCCTCGTCCTTTGAACCTCCTATCCCTGCTACGCCAGTCACTGCGGCAAACGTCGCTGATGCACAAGCACGGGGAATGCGTGGCAAGTTGACGACACGCGTACTAAACATCCCCCATGCGTCACAAAGCATGTTGAGCCTGCCACTGAACAAGGTGGTAGGAAAGAAGCCATCGATGCTGGCGATGATGGGCTTCTTCAAGCCCTCCAGGAAGGAGGACGCGCAGTGTCTTATGCACTAAGCGGGTTCTCCTCATTACACTTATGACTTATTCGTGATTGTCATGTTTGTGACGTCGGCCCGTCCTGGAGCTTCGGGCCTTCCTGAACTTTTTTCCGCCGCAAGAATTGTGCATCATGATCTCTTTACGATCACGTTGTAAATCACTCGTAATCTACTGTTTGATCCGTGACTCTATATCATAGATATTATACTGTATCTGTACCATTCATACAATGCTTACTCGCTAGAGTTGTAATATTTACTAGTTGTTTCAATCATCCTGATCTAGTGCGAGTCTGCTCGAGAACTTGAAACTTCCAAAGCTATGGGGTGTAAATCTTCATACCAGTCCCATCTAGAGCCCACCTCAACTCTAGCGAGAACATAGTTGACTTCATTCGGTGCTAATAACGAGCAGGCAGGCGAAGCTATTTTATACTTCTGCAATTTGTAATTCTTTCGAAACGCGTCGGGGTAAAGACAAAAACAAGGCCGTTGCTAGTCACTTTATACCCCGATCACTGACGAGGCGAAGTTACAAGAACAAATCGTACGTATCTGGCATATCAAAACTTCAGGTCTAGCTCAACCTGTGACACAATGGGGTTACTTGATGTCTGCAAACGTTGTAACTCAAGGGAAGAACTCACCTTGGCGATTAATTCTTCAGCTTTGTTGATAAAGAGTACCCCGAAGTCACGCATGCCTCCAGGTGCCGCTGCAGAACAGTAACGGCAATTACGATGTCGAACTATTTGTATGGCCTTTTCGATATTTTGCCGGATAGTCTCTGCACAAGGCTTGTCGCGCAAATCCAGGAAAGTGGTGTGTATGAAGGTCTCCCACCACTGAGCACTCGTAGATCCGCCTGACGCGAATCGTTTTGACGTTGACCGAGCGCATCCACAGTGGTTTCCACTAGACTCCATTGCAACCATCCATGGGGCGGCAGTCCACTGAGGATACTCCGCTGTGATCCAAGAGATGTCGGCCTTTAATGCTTGAACGGCGTCGCCGCACTTTTTATGATATGTCAATAACGAAAGGAGTTCAGTACAGGTAATCAGCTCGATTTCCTCGAACCACGTCGGAATCAAAGGCTCCCGAAGCGTGTACTTGGCAGCGAGAATGCATTCGTCTTGCATACGAGCGCGACACGCAATTGCAAAGCAGCGAAGTGAATCTGTCTCCAATATCTTCGGGCTGAACAGAGATTTGCATACAGTCCTCTCGATTGCGTCGAGGGAATACTTTTTGGAAGCTTCGAGTACGTTTACGACGTCTCTAAAATCATCCAGAGGGGGATCCTCTGCTAGAGTGCAGGGATAGCAGAAACGGAGGAGTGGCTCAAGGGTCTTGCTGTCCTCCGAGACAGGGATGACAGGTAGTCCGTCCTTGATCTCCACATCCGTACTCATCTCTTCTGACGGTTGGGGGAGATCAAAGAGGGTTTCAAAGAATGGCGATGCAAGGGACAGGAACAACTTGAAGACGCGAAAATCTACGTTGTCGGATGACCGTAAAATCACGTCCGCCTTCTCATGATCAAATGGCGGCGATGCGTAAGAGGGATCTTGCGAGTCTGACATGCTATACTGCCACAGGTCAGTTGCGTCAGACTCCTTCTGAATGATGAAGGGACAAACACAAACCTGGGCGACGGTAGGAAACCTTGAAGTCCACCTTCATCCGTCAGCTCCCTACCTTTATAGTAATGCGAGACTGCGCGTATGGCCATGTTTGTTGGTACGGCCCGTGTGACTGAGATCGTGCTATCATACCTCCCGCATCTTCTAGTTTCCGTTTTCGCCGCTGTGCGTACAGAAACCTATAGGAACGTCCCAGCGCGGTTGGAATTTATGGAACCAGGAATGCCGTCCACCGATCTATATGAATCAAATTCTACGGCCATCCAACCATGGAAGACAACGAGGCATTGAGGATTCCGCAGCGGAACGTCAGGGGTAGAGCAGAATGCACACTCCGTGATTATATCTGGTCCAAATCCATCGAGATGAAATTAAAACGTTCGAAGCAACCACCACGACCACCAAACAGAGAATATAACTCACCTTTTATCCTCCGGCATGCCAGTTTTGTCACAGGTAGGTCGGAGTCAAGATGGTTTATCGATGGATGAGGATCTACTGTTGAGCTCCGGTGGGTAAAAGTAAGAAAGTTCGAGCAATCCGACGAATGTAGACCTGTAAGTGCCGCCCTGCCGTTGACACATGCACTGTCACAGCTTAGGAAGTAAATTCTGCCATTGCAAATAATTTCGCCATGCGCTCGCGCAGACAAAAGAAGGTAATAGAACAGCAACATCTCTGACCCAAATGAGACGAGAAAAGATGAACGCACCGGGCAGACGATCATAGGGTGGAAGACATATGTGCAGGAACGAACAAACCAAGACCTGCGATTAACGGGACATATGGACCACATATTACTTGTGTGTCAGTCGAAAATGTCAATGAACACCCAACGCGCCAAGATGAGTCCACACGAAACATCTTTTATTAATGCGGCGCGGCAATATTGAAAGCCACTCGGTGGGGGCACCTTCTCGCCGCGTGGGCCATGGTCATCACAAGTTTTTGGGCCTCCCTAGAGGTGTTTCGGCCCGTACCTATATTCGAGTCGGAACGATGGTGAGGAGGACGGCATCAGCGAAAGCAAGAGAAATGTCCAACCCCCCTGCAGGGGGGTTGGAAATTTACCAGCTTACCCACACACTTCCTGCGGAGTGCTCCCATCCACCATCTCATACTTGCACAGATAGGGTGCTCCAACGACTCGGAGACGATTTGGACACGCCCTTTCAATTGGCTTACCGAATGGTATGCGGAAAAATGGTCGCTTCCTGAAGTCCTACGGAATCGGACGTCTCGACTATCGTTGGCAGTATATCTTGAAATCTGACTGTCAACGCGCCCGCAGTCCGTCGGGCCTGCTGTGGATAGCACAGAAGCCAGGTTGCCCAAGACGCTGTTAACCTTGTTATATGCTTCACGAACCATCATCAGCGCCATCTAATTCTCGTGGAGAGATGTACCTTCCAAGTACTACTTAATCTCGTATTATGAGGTACAGGTCATGATCAGTCCCGCAGGCTGGTTTCCGAGAGCAGGGAGGCATCTGGTGGGTTCAGGAGGAGTGGGATTACGCCAGCCTTTCTGCATACGTTTCGGCGGTGAGCTGCAGTAAGTCACTTTGGCGCTGCGAGTCTGCCCTCTGTACTTGGGGTCAACAATGAGGAAGGGTATCGACTACGCAGAATTCAGATCTTGACCCCCATATCGCCCAACCGGCCGACCATCTCGGTTTGGATGGCCTTCTGTTGTGACCCGCCGGACTGCCAAGCGACTTACACCAGACTACCTTGAAGGCCTCACGTTTCCTCACATCTCGCTGTCACCCCGCAGTCCCGGATTCAGTTCTTCGTCATCCCGTCTCCCCAATTTGATGCCGTCCAGTCTGCCGTGGGGAAATTTAACTCTGTTCTTCGAACCCCCTATATCTACTACACCAGCAACCGCAGCGAGCATAGCTCATGCCCAGGCACCCGGGATGCATGGCAATTTGGCTACGTTCAGCCTGCTGTTAAACAAGGTGGTGGGAAAGAAGTCCTCGATGCTGGCGATAATGGGCCTTTTTAAGCCCTCTAGGAGGGATGCGCAGTGTTTTGTGCACTGAGCAACTTGTTTCATTCACCCTTGTCACCTTTTCGTGATTGTCATTTTGTTGTGCCGGCCCGTCCTGGGGCTTCGGGTCTTACTTTTTTTTTTCCGCCGCAAGAATCGCACATGGTGATATTTTTACGACCACGTTCCAAATCACTACCAATCTGCTATTTGATCCGAGATTCTATCATAGGTATCACACTGTATCTGTAGCTTTGATATAATGCCTACTCGCTAGAGTTGTAATCACTACTTAGTTTATACATCCTGATGCAATGTCTGCTCGAGCACTCGAAACTTCCACGACTACGGTGCGTAAATCTTGATATCAATCAGTCGCATCTTGAGTCAATCCTCACTCTAGTGCGAACATAGTTGATTCATTCGGTGCCACTGACAGGAAGGCTGGAAAAGCTATGCTACGTTTCTGCGACGTGTACATATCTCGAGACACGTCGGGGTAGGGGCGGAAACAAGGTTGTTAGTTACTTTGTACCCCGATCACTGGTCAGGCGAGGTTGCAAAAACAAGTGGCATGTACCGTGGACATCAAAACTTCATGTCTAGTTCGACCTGCAAAATAACGAGATCAATGTCTCCAAGTGTTGTAGCTCCAAGAAAGAACTCACCTTGGCGATCAATTTTTCAACGTTGTTGGCAAAGCAAACTGCGAAATCTCGCATGCCACCCGGTACCACATGGGTACAGTAACGGCAATGACGTTGGCAAGCTGTCTGTATAGCCTTCTCAGCATTTTTCCGGATAGTCTCTGCGCAGGGCATGTCGCGCAGATCTGCAAAGGTGAAGTCCATGAAAGTCTCCCACCACTGAACACACGCATTTCCGCTTAGTATGAATCTTCTCGAAGCTGACTGAGTGCATCCACAGTAACCGTCACTATACCTACCGACCATCTATGGGACGGCAGGATATGTGCTTGTAATCCAAGAGATATCATCCTTCAACACCTGAACGGCATTGCCGCACTTTTTGTGATATGCCAATAATGAGAGGAGCTCGCTCGAGGTAATCAACTCGATCTCCTCGAACCACGTTGGAACTAGAGGCTCTCGGAGGGTGTATTTGGCAGCAAGAGCACACTCGTCCTGCATGCGAGCATGGCACGCGATAGCGAAGCAGCGTAATGAGTTCCCTTCCAATATCTTTGGGCTGAAAAGGGATTTGCAAATCGTTCTCTCGACTGCATCGAGGGAGTACTTCTTGGCAACCTCGAGTAGGTTAACGACATCTCCAAAGTCCTCGAAGGCAGGATCCTCTGCCAGGGTGCAGGGATAGCAGAAACGGAGGAGTGAATCCAGCGTCTTGCTGTCCTCTGAGACAGGAATGACAGGTAGTCCGTCCTTGAACTCCACATCCGTACTCATCCCTTCTGACGGTTGGGGGAGATTAAAGAGGGTTTCAAAGAATGGCGATGCAAGGGACAGGAACAACTTGAAGACGCGGAAATCTATATTGTTGGATGATCGTATGATCACATCTGCCTTCTCATGATCAAAGGGCGGCAATGCATAGGGAGGGTGATATTGTGAGTCTGACATGCTATACTGTCACAAACGAGGGCCCTTTGTCGCGTCAGACTCCTTCTGAAATGGTGAGGAGACGAACACAAACCTGGACGATGGTAGGAAACCTTGACATCTCACCTTCACCCGTCAGCCCCCTGCCTTTATAGTAGTAAGGCTTGTTGCGCCCCACGGCAGCGGTGGAATGACCAAGCAGTAATAACCTTGTCAGGGAAACTCCGTCAGCGAACCGTACAAGCAGTGTGCAAAGATACTCAGAAAAAAACCGAACGGAGAGAGAAAGGAAATCACCACCCTGGCAAAAATATCGCAGGAGGGCACAACAGAGAGGGTGATGAGCTCCTATCCACCATCTCAGATTAATACACTAGACGCAGAGTTCCAAGGACTCACGGACGATTGGGTCGACCATCAACACAGGTGCGGGTTACGTCAGACGTTGTTAATTATTTGGTCGGACGGTTCATGAACCAGTCGTCATCAACGCCACCAAATCCCTGGGAGAGGGGTATCGATGCAGGACTCAGATCTCGATGTGGACGATCTTCCTTCGTGACCTCCAGGCTCGCCACACTACCAAGCATCTTCGCAAACCAGACCGCCTTGTAGATTTCACATTTTCTCGCGTCTTGCTGTCACCCTGCAGTCCCAAGTTCGGCTCTTCGGCATTCGCGAGTGCTGGGATGGCCACGGTCAAGTCTGACAGGGAGGCTTGCAGATGCCCTCAAACTGATACTAACTAGCTTGCCGTAGTGAAATTGTATCTTCGTACCCCTACTCCTGCTATACCAGCAATTGCGGCGAGCGTGGTTGATGCGCAGGTATGAAATAGGCGTGGCAATTTGACAATGTTGAGCCTGCAAGTTAAACTCAGTGGTAGGAGAGAGGTTGTCAATACTGACTATGATAGGCCTGTTTAGGTCCTCCAGGAAGGAGGACGCACAGGGTCCTGTGCGCTGGGCGACTCTTATTACTCGTGCCACCTACTCATTTTTGTCATGCTTATTACGTGGGCCCGTCCTCAGCTTCTTAGACTTAGTTGTGTTGCAAGAATTGTGTTATGATCTCTTTACAGTCACGTTACAGAGGTCACTAGTAATTTGCTGTTTGATCCGTGACTCTATCATAGTCATCATACCGTATCTGTAGCCTCTATCATACAAGATTGCCCCTCGCTAGAGTTGTAACAACTACTACTGGTTGGTTCAAACTTATGTTGATCCAACAAGTACTAGTTTGCGTCTGTTCCTGGCGCGAAACTTTGAACGAGACCGTAGTATTATCAAATGTTGGTCTCCACATGAGACTGACAAAAGTATTCTTATTTTGAGTCCGTTCCAAGTCTAGTGTGAGCATTGCTCAACTCGATTCTTGCAATCTCACAGATAGACTGGCAAAACTATTTACATTTCTCAGTTCTACAACATACGTCGCGATGCGCGTCAAGATACAAGGCGAAAACAGTTACTTTATGCCTCGATCACTATATAATCAGGCAAATTTGCAAAAACGGGTGGAGTATATCTCGGACATCAAAACTTTAGGTCTAGCTCGACCTGCAACATAACCAGGTCACTAGATGTCTCCAAGTGTTACAGGGAAGGAAACTCACCTTCGCGATTAACTCTTCGGCTTTGTTAGTAAAGAGAGTTGCGAATTCTCGCAAGCCTGCCGGTGCCATGGAAGAACAACTACTGCAGTTGAGTTGTCGAACTGTCAGTATAGCCTTGTCGACATTTTGTCGGATAGTTTCCGCGCAGGGCTTGTCTTGCATATCCAGAAAAGTGGAATCCATGAACGTTTCCCACCATTGCGCAACTTGATATCCGTAAAACTCAGGGTACCTTCCAGACCTTGACTGGGTGCAACAAGTGTAACCATTGGGGTGCATGGCGATCATCCATGGCACAGCATACCACTCAGGATATTCGGCTGTGATCCAAGAGAGGTCATTCTTTAGCGCCAGCACAGCGGTAGCGCATTTGCGGTGATATGTTAACAGCACAAGGAGTTCGGTGGAAGTAATCAGTTCAATCTCCCCGAACCACGCTGGAACCAGAGGCTCCCGAAGGGTGTACCTGGCGGCGAGTACAGATTCATCCTGCAGGCGAGCACGGCACGCGACAGCAAAGCAACGCAGCGAGTTCTCCTCCAATATCTTCGGGTTGAACAGAGATTTGCATACTGTCTGCTCGATTGCGTCAAGGGAATACTTTTTGGCCGCCTCGAGTACGTTTACGACGTCTCTGAAATCCTCAAGGGCAGGATCCTCTGCCAGAGTGCAGGGATAGCAGAAGCGGAGTAGTGGATCCAGCGTCTTGCTATCTTCTGAGACAGGGATGACGGGTAGTCCGTCCTTCATCTCCACATCTGTACCCATCTCCTCTGACGGTTGAGGGAGATCAAAGAGGGTCTCGAAGAACGGCGATGCGAGAGAGAGGAACAACTTGAATACGCGAAAGTCAACGTCGTCAGACGACCGTAAAATCACATCTGCCCTCGCATGGTCGAAGGGCGACGGTGCGCAGGAAGGCTCGAAAGAGGCAGACATATATGATGCTAGCGGCTAGATTGGTTCGTTGGGTGAGGGACATACGGACAGACAGTCTTTATGACATTTACAGACCTGATGTGTAGTGGGGAATGTCTAGGTTTGGACGATGCTCCCGTTGACGGACGGGCTTTTATAGGCCAGTTAGGCTGCATGCGTGTATTGCGCAAGGTCAACGCAGATTGGCGATAATACAGTCATCCCCTTCTCCCAATCTTTTCGGCCGCCCTCTTACAATATTGCAAAACACGCTTCGGCACGCAGTCAAACATTTTCACTTCCCAAAGCTATATCGATAGATGGGATCAGAATCAATGAGCATTCAGATAACGAAGATACGGAGACAACTGAACATTATGACGTACGGGACCCTGCACCTTGCGTACATGATGGCATTGAGATTTCAAAAGGATGTCTTTCCCATCGGCGACCAGGGACCGCCGTGGGTCATAGGGTTCGTTATCGACTTCCATCTCACCTTGTTTTGTAAAATAGTTGCAGTCCTTCATATCCACACGCTGGAATAGGGAGCCTATCGATAAAAAGGTTGATGAACGTTGTACTAGATTACGACCATTTGGATCGTGACCTGGACTATTTTCAGACATCTTGCATACCCTTTACCTGCGGTATTCTTCAGTGATTGGATGAGTACCGCACACATGTTGCATACCTTGTTGGCTGTGATGAATTTGAGAATGTAGTTTCATGCGAAGGGAAGACAACCAGGGCAAAGAGATAAGATGTCATGCGCTCCATCAATAGTGCGGTCAAATTGTCGCCACAAGAAGAATCAGCGAGCCTATGAGCAAGGAATGACAATAAACTGAATGTTATGACGTACCTCGATATGCCGGACCCTACACATCGCGTTCATCATGGAGTGGGATTTGAAAAGTATGTCTTCGCCGCTGCTAAAAAGGGGTCGCCATCGGTCATGGGGTTCGTTATGGACTTCCATTTTACCTTGTTCTGTAAAATTTGTGGCACTCGTTTGCATCCACAAGACTGGAATACAGGGTTTCTCAACAAACGAGGTGATGAAAGAAAACCCAGTGCTGTTCTGGAAGCGAGAAATTCCTATTCCTGATCTAGGCCACCTTGAGATTTCCAACACACTGTACACGCGATGACGCAGACATTCATTATCAACTGGATGAGTGTTGCACGTGTGCTTCATATCTTGTGGGCTGCGATACATCTGGGTATGTCATGCTGCGTCGAAGCTGGGAACGTGGTGCTCCCCAACAAAATCGCAGTCAAACTGTCGTCACGAAGAAGGGTATACTACCCACGAGCAAGGATGGACGATATGGTATTGCCTTACATGCGCTGCTTTCGTAAATGCCAGTTCTGCCGGGCACCGACCAACAATCGATGCGGGTTTGGGGCAGCGATTCCAACCTACATGATAAACCTTCCCGGTTTGTTGTTGGTTGCCCCCCGTTCTCCAAGACACTCCTTCCGTCTCGAGAGTACTCTGGCGAAATGTTCATTGCACGTAAAAAGACGTACAACAAGCACAGAGGCACATTCCATACATTGCATATCTTTGTCTTCAACTGCAGAGTAATCATTGTCCTTTCAAGAACCACAACTCCAGTCCAACCTGACATTTGAAAAGGTCATACAAATTCTGCAAGCATCGACAGTAGAGATAAAACTCACCGTTAAAATTTAACTCTTCCACTTTGTGGACGAAGAGCATCCCGAAATCTTGAATGCCTCCGGACTCTGATGCGGAATAGTACGCGTAGTTGCGTTGTCGAGTTGTATTATACCGTTCTCGACACTTTCTCGGATAGTCTTTGCACAGGGCTTGTCCCACAAGCAGACAGGTAGCACCTATGACGACCTCCAGGCGACTGCGTTCCCTAAAGTAGAGAGGACCATCCGGACATTGACCACCAGAAACCACTGTAACCATTGGGGTGTAAAGTGGACAGCGCTCGTTTGAGGGAATTCAGCTGTGCGGAAGTAGCCGACTCGATCTCTTCGAACCACGGCCCCTAACAAATGCATCAGGCAGCAAAAATGCACTCACCCTGCATGTGAACTCGGCGCGCGATTGAGAAGGAGCGAAGTAAATTTGTCTCCAATATCTTCGGCGTAGACAGGTACTGGCAGATGGTCTTCTCGATGGCATGGAGGGAATACATGTCTCTGTGCACTAGAGATGCAGGGTGTGGAATATTATGTTTTGACAAACGCTCGTAAACCCCGATTTCACTTTCGCATTCCTGCCAGGCCCCCAGTATTTCTCGCGACACATCGACCTGTAGAGTCGAATAAGTCACCCGATCTGGTGGGAAAGAGAGACGGCGAGTACTGCACCACAGCACTAGTTATGCTTGCCAGGATGTACATGAGGTCCACTCTGAATCGACACATCACGACAGTACTGGTCGTGGATGTGCGCTGTAGTGACAGCCACCCGGCAAGTGCCCTCCGAATTCATAGGGGCGGGTGTTGGCCTAAGTGACTGTCAGCTTCCCAATAAAGATGAAGCTGACCTCCGAGCTGTTCCACGAAATTACGCCCGCCAGCAAACAACGCGACATTTCCAGGAATCAGCACTAGCTGTCGACTCGAGAGCATCATTGTTCTCATAGAAATGTCATTGCATCACACCTTGCTCCCAGCCGCACGAGTTCGAGACGGTTCGAATCGACCCGTGGCGCTGAAAAGATTCAACAAACTTCGACTTTCCAACTTTGGGTGAGGCCTCGCAGGGCTACGTACTCGGAATGTCCTTGCGACATATGTATGTTTCCCTTTGTGCACCCAGCTGATACGTACCAACAAATCTGACCTACGAGCCTCTAGCATTTGGCAGCCATCGGTCGTAGCACGGTCACCTGGACAGGAATTCAATCGTCTGACTTGAAAAACAGAGACCACGTTCTGGAGGGTTTGTCTTTGAAACATGTAGCATATCTTTTCATCACTCTTCCATGGCATAATGGATGCATCTGCAAAAATGGCTGATTCAACTTTCATTCAGTGTCATTTACAGGCAGACGGGCAAAGCTATCCTACACTTCCGCAACATATCTATCACAAAGCACGTCATGAAACACACTATCGTAAGGTAATGGTAATGCAGGAACAAGGCTACTCTGGGTTACTTTGTACTCCGGTCACTGATCGAGCACTTGCAAACATGAATTGAAGGTATCTTGGCCGTCAAAACTGCAGGTCTAGCTCGACCTGCAACATAATCAGGTTTATTAAAGTCTCCAAGTGATGTATCTCAAGGAAAGAGTCACCTTGGAAATTATCTCTTCAACCTTGTTGATAAAGACTGTCCCGAAATCTCGCATGCCTCCAGGGACCACCGCAGAACAATGACCACAGTTGCGCTGCCGAACTGATTGTATTGCCTTCTCGACATCTTGTCGGATAGTCTCCGCGCAGGGCTTCTCCTGCAAATCCAGAAAAGTGGAGTCCATAAACGCTTCCCACCATTGGGCAACTGTGTTTCCGTAAAACAAGGGGTATTTCCCGGACGACGACCTAGCGCAGTTACAATAGCTACCACTGGAAGTCTTACCGACCATCCACGGAGCAGCAGCCCACTGAGTGTATTCGGTAGTAATCCAAGAAAGGTCGACCTTCAGTGCCTGGATAGCCGTAGCGCATTTACGATGGTATACCAACAATGTAAGAAGTTCAGTAGAAGTGATTAGCTCGATTTCCTCGAACCACGTCGGAACTAAAGGTTCCCAAAGCATGTATCGGGCAGCGAGGGCGCACTCGTCTTGCATGCGAGTGCAGCACGCAATTGCGAAGCAGCGCAGCGAGTTCGCCTCCAATATCTTCGGGTTGAACAGAGATTTGCATACCGTCTTCGCGACTGTGTCAAGGGAATACTTTTTGGCCGCCTCGAGTACGTTTACGATGTCTCTGAAATCCTCGAGGGCAGGATCCTCTGCCAGAGTGCAGGGATAGCAGAAGCGGAGTAGTGGATCCAGCGTCTTGTTGTCTTCTGAGACAGGGATGACGGGTAGTCCGTCCTTCATCTCCACATCTGTATTCATCTCCTCTGACGGTTGAGGGAGATCAAAGAGGGTCTCGAAGAACGGCGATGCAAGAGAGAGGAACAACTTGAATACACGAAAGTCGACGTCGTCAGATGACCGTAAAATCACATCTGCCCTCGCATGGTCGAAGGGCGATGGTGCGCAGGAAGGCTCGGAAGAGGCAGACATATATGATGCTAGCGGCTAGATTGGTTCGTTGGGTCAGGGGCATACGGACAGACAGTCTTTAGGACATTTACAGACCTGACGTGTAGTGGGGAATGTCTGGGGTTGGACGGTGCTCCCGTTGATGGACGGCCCTTTATAGGCCAGTTAGGCTGCATGCATGTATTGCGCAAGGTCGACGCAGATTGGCGATAACACAGACGTCCCCTTCTCCCAATCTTTCGGCCGCCCTCTTACAATATTGCAAAACACGACTCGGCATGCAGTCAAACATTTTGACTTCCCAAGGCTATATCGATAGATGGGATCAGAATCAATGAGCAACCAGATAACGAAGATATAGAGACAACTGAATGTTGTGACGTACGGGACCCTGCACCTTGCGTACATGATGGCATTAAGATTTCAAAAGGATGTCTTTACCATCGGCGAACAGGGACCGCGGTGGGTCATAGGGTTCGTTATCGACTTCCATCCCACCTTGTTTTGTAAAATAGTTGCAGTCCTTCGTATCCACACGCTGGAATAGGGAGCCTGTCGATAAACAAGTTGATGAACGTTGTACTAGATTACGACCATCTGGGTCGCAACCTGGACTATTTTCAGACATCTTGCATACCCTTTACCTGCGGCATTTTTCAGTGATTGGATGAGTACCGCACACATGTTGCGTACCTTGTTGGCTGTGATGAATTTGAGAATGTAGTTTCATGCAAAGGGCAGATAACCAGGGCAAAAGAGATAAGATGTCGTGCGCGCCAACAATAGCACGGTCAAATTGTCGTCACAAGAGGGATCATCGACCCATGAGCAAGGAATGGCGATAACACTATCGCTCACGAGTTGTTTTGAAAGCAGGTGAGGGTGTCTGGGCTGACGCTCAACGCGAGTTTTGGGCAGTGGCTCTAAGTCAGTGGACAAGTCTTCCAGCTTCGCCTGTGATCGAACCTACTCCCCAAGACATGGCATGTATGCCAAGAAATATCCTGGTGACAAATTTATTGCACGCGAGCAGACTTACAGATAGGACAACATCACTTTTGATATCCTACACACGACCACCATGTCACGAACCGATTTACAAAGTAGACATTGCCACTTTCAGAACCTCAACTCCAGTTCAACCTGCAATACGAGCATGTTACCTGACGCCGCGAAGTATCGAAAGTGAGCAGATCTCACCTGTGAGATCAACTCTTCAACTTTGTTGATAAAGAGGGTCCCGAATTCTCGCATGCCTCCCGGGACTGCAGGAGAACAGTGACCACAATTGCGTTGCCGAGCCATCTGTATTGCCTTTTCGACGTTTTGTCGAACGGTTTCCGCGCAAAGCTTGTCGCGCAGATCCACTAAGGTGGAGTCCATAAAGGTTTCCCACCACTGAACACTCGCCTGTCCATTTAGTATGAATCTTCCTGACGTCGACCTCGTACATCCACAATAGCTACCACCAGAAGTCAATCCAAACAACCATGGGGTAGCATTCCATTGGCGATATTCGGCTGTGATCCAAGAGTAGTCCCCCTTCAACGTCTGAACGGCGTCGCCACATTTTTTATGATATGTCAGCAACGAAAGCAGCTCGCTGGCGGTAATCAATTCGATCTCTTCGAACCACATCGGAACCAAAGGCTCCCGAAGGGCGTATTTAGCGGCAAGAGCGCACTCGTTTTGCATGCGAGAGCGGCATGCGATCGCGAAGCAGCGCAACGAGTTTGTCTCCAGTATCTTCGGGTTGAACAGAGATTTACATACTGTCCTCTCGATTCCATCGAGGGAATACTTCTTGGCCGCCTCGAGTACGTTAACGACATCTCTAAAATCGTCGAGGACAGGATCCTCTGACAGGGTGCAGGGGTAGCAGAAGCGGAGGAGTGGATCCAGCGTCTTACTATCTTCTGAGACAGGAACGACTGGTAGTCCGTCCTTGAACTCCACATCCGTGCTCATCTCATCTGACGGTTGGGGAAGATCAAAGAGGGTTTCAAAGAATGGCGATGCGAGAGAGAGGAACAGCTTGAATACGCGGAAGTCGACGTCGTCAGATGACCGTAAAATGATGTCCGCCTTCACATGGTCAAAGGGCAGCGGTGCGCAGGAAAGTTCAGTAGAAGCAGACATGGAGGATGATAGCGGCTGGAGTACTTCGTTGTGTCAGGGATGTATGGGAAGATCGAAGTATTTACAGACCTGAAATGTACGGAAGCTTTGCGTTTCAACTGTACTTCCGTCGATGCTCGGCCTTTTGTAGGCCAGTTAGGCTGCCTGCGTGTACTGCACAAGGTCGACGTAGATTGGCGATAAGTCACAGGCATCCCCATCCCCCAATCTTTTGACTGTCCTTGCATCACGTTGCACAACGTGCTTCAACACGTAGTCGGACAATTTAACTTCCTAAGGCTTATCGATAGAAGGAACCAGAATCAACGACCATTCACATGATGAAGATACGCAGATAAGTAAAGATTATGACGTACCTTGATGTGCCGGATGCTGCACCTTGCACACATCATGGAATGGGATTTGAAAAGGATGCCTTTGCCTCCGCTGAACAAGGAACTCCATGGGTCACAGGGTTCGTGATCGACTTCCATTGCAACTTGTTTTGTAAAAATTATTACCACCGTTTGTGTCCTCAAGGCTAGATCGCAGGATTTATCAATGAACGAGGTGATAAAAGAAGACCCAACGCTACAGTAGGAGAGGGGGGGAATCCGGTTGTTCCGGTGGCGGCCTGGGCTGTCCTCAGATAGTTTGCAAACCTCACACCTATTAATGCGGGTACTCGTCAATGATTGGATGAGCATTGCACGCATGATTCGTACCTTATGGGCTGCGATATTGATGTTGTGCCATGCCGAGGGTGGGTGACTACGGGAAAAAAGATGAAACGTCATGCTCCCAATTGCAATGTGTTCATATTGTCGTCGCTCTGAATACTACGTGACCTGCGAGTAAGGAAGGACAATATACCGTCGCCCTTTGCCCCTGTGTTATTTCTGCAAAGGTTAGGCAAGAGCCTCGACTCTCGGCTGGATGGCTTCGTCTCAACGTGGCTTTGGCCCAGCGAATCCAAGTGACCGGACAAGCTGTATAGGTTGGCTTGTAATAGTGACCTACCCTTCAAAACACGTCCATCTCGGGACTAACCTCGTGGTATATCCATCGCACGCGAACACTTACAAAAGGCAAGTGGTGACACTCAACGCCGTACACATCCCCTCACATTTTCAACTAGAAAGAAATTATTGTTGCCCTTTCAAAACCGCAGCTCGAGCTCAACCTGATGTGTGATGCAATCATCCAACTTCTACAAGCATCGACAACGAGACAAAACTCATCTTAGAAACCAACTCTTCCACTTTCATGATAAAGGGCGCCCCGAATTCTCGTATACCTCCATGCACTGACGAAGAACAGTGAACACAATTGCGCTGTCGAACTGTCTGTATGGCTTTCTTCACATTTTGTCGGATAGTCTCAGCGCAGGAAAGTGGCATCCATGAAGGCTCCCCATAATTGATCAGCTGCATTTTCATTAAGTGTGGGGTGCCTTCTGGACGTTTCCCGTTGACCACCAGCAATACAGTTTATCGATCTCTACAAACAGAATTCCGGGACCATCCAATCACGGGAGACAAGTAGGTGTTGGAAGACTTCGTGGCGCGACGTTAAGGCTGTCGCCGATTGCACTCTCCCCAATTGAATCTGGCACAAATCCATCGAGATGAAATTAAAAGGTCAAAAGTTGCAAGGGACCCACCCCAGCCACCAAACAGACCCCTTTTTTCCTCCAGCATACTGATTTTGTGACAACTTTTCCATCGGAGGTGGGATGGAGCTGTTTATCGATGGACGAAGATCCAGTGTTGAGCTCGGGAGGGTAAAGGTCAGAAGGTTCAAGCAATCCAACGAACGTAGACTTTGCTGCTCTGCCGATGATACGTGCACTGTAAAGGCTCACGCAGTAACTTTTCTGCCGTTGCAAATAGTTACGCCATGCACGCGTAGCGAAAAAAAGGAGTAGAACATCAGCATGCTGATGAGACGAGAAAGGACGGACCCACAGAAAGATGATCGCAACATGGAAGACGCACGCGAAAGAACGAACAGCACCAGAATCTGTGAGAGAGACAGAGACGAACAGTACACCATTATTGTTGCGTAGGTCGAGTGTAATACATGATATTAATATTCAATGTGCTAGGATAAGCCGCACATTGTCAGTAGGTCAGTGCTTCGTCTTCAATGAGGGCCACTGAAGGAATCTGCTCAGCCTGATGGTCGCTCACTTGTTTCTGAGTCTCCTTTCCAGACCGCCAGCAAGGGAAATCGGCACCTGCCTCAGAGGGGTCGAAAGTTTGGCGGTTGGCCATATCCGTTCTCACGCTTGCCCTGCGACCCCATTCCCTCCGCCCCCGGCGTTCGCGAATGTAGGGATGATCAAGTCCGATAGAGAGACTCACAGAGGTCCTACCCTACTCCCTTAAATCAACACCATCCAGGCGAAGCACAACCATGTTACAAGGGATTTTTTCTTCCTCCTTCGAATTTCTTATCCATGCTCGACTGAGGCGCAAGCTCAGGGATACATGCGTGGCAACACCCGTACTCATTACCCCCCGTTCGTTGCGAGCCTGTCACAATTTGACCAAAGAAGTTATCGATGCTGTCCACGGCCGCCGTGCTTGTTCAAGCCCTCCAGGAAGTAGCATGTGCAGTGCCTTACGCGCTGAGCGACTCCCTTTCTGAGAAGACTAGTATGTCAACCTTGATATCAACCCAACCGGTCCACACGTGAGACTAGAAAATATACATAGCTCCCATCCTTGCCCATTTCAGTGCGAACGGAGCAGACTCATTCGCATTTACAAGCAGACCGGCAAAACTACCCTGCACGTCATGCAACATTAAGGTAATACAAGGCTACTCTGGAGTCTAGGTTGCTTTAGAACCCAACCACTGACCAGGCGCCTGTAAAAACAAATCGAATGTATCAGAGCTTCAGGTCTAGCTTGACCTGCGACATAACGAAGTTACTTGATATTTCCAGCATCGCATCTTGGGAAAAGAACCTACCTTGGCGATCAACTCTTCAACTTTCCTAGTAAAAGAGCTGCAAATTCTTGCAAGCCTCCAAGCGCCATTGCAGAACAATTACGACATCTGCGTTGTCGAAGTGTCTGTACACTCTTTTTGAGCTTTCGTCGTCCATCCTCGTCTCACGCATTTCGCTAGCATCTGTCCTGTCAGTGGTTGGGCTAGGCCGAGCGTTAGCTCGGCGGAGGCGAGGCAGGCGGAGCCGCTCGGGAGGGCGGGTCACCTGCTCGCTCTGACAGGACTGCATAGGCATAATGGTAGCATCGCGAACAGTATGTAATTATTGGGCTAAGACTAGGACGGCGACTGGGCTAATTTACGGCTGCTCACGCTAATACGCGGGACACAGAGCTCCAAGGACTCGGGATACAGGATATGAAAAGAAGACAGTCCAGGTCGTTCTTCGACAGCTTGTCTTGAAATCTGACCTTCCGCACAGCTACAGTCTTCCAGATTGTACTATAGGTAGTACAGAAGCCAAGTTACACAAGGCGTTGTGAACTCGGTTGGACGATTCATAAACATTCCTGCCAAATATCCGTGAGGAGACATACCTTCCGAGTACTAGTTCTCATGGTGCGGTTGCAGACACAGTCGATCACTCTCGGTTTTCAAAACCCGTAAGTACCGGCACTTGTACTGAATAAGTCCCAACGTGTCACGGACCATGTTGAGCCTGCCATCGAACAAGTTAGTAGGGAAGGAACCGTCGATACTGGCGATGATGGGCCTGTTAGCCCTCCAGGAAGAAGGGTGCGCAGTTTCTTATACACTGACCGACTGCTTTTTATTACTTTATTACTTGTTCATGACTGCCGTGCTGTTAGGTCTGCCCGAGCTGCTCGTCATGATCTCTTTACTATATGGTGCCTGCTCGCTAGAGTTGTGCTTGATGGCTCACAGTTATCCTTAACCAGTGAGTCTGCTGGGGACGTCTCCAAGACTACGGTATGAAATCTTAATATCAACTGTATGCCCACGTGCGAGACACAGCTGAGTTATTCAACGTCAATCTGCCAAAACTATCCTACACTTCTGCAACACATTTATCACAAAACACGTCATGAAACACTTCAAGGTAAAAGCAAGAACAAAGCAACTATTTATTTGTTACCCTGATCACGGATCAGGCACTTGCAAGAACAAATCGGGTATGTCTTGAACCTCAAAACTTCATGTCTAGCTCGACCTGCGGGATAATGAGGTTACTTGGTGTCCCGAAATGTTGTAACTGTGGGGAAGAACTTACCTTCGTGATTAATTCTTCGACTTTGCTGGTAAAGAGAGTCGCGAACTCTCGCATACCTGCAGGTGCTGTGGAAGAACAACTATTGCAGTTGCGTTGGTGAACTATCTGTATAGCCTTTTCGACGTTTTTCCGGATGGTTTCCGCGCAGGGCTTGTCGCGCAAATCCGCAAAAGTGGAGTCCATGAAAGTTTCCCACCATTGAACACTCGCATGCCCATTTAACGTGAATCTTCCTGACGCCGACCTAGTACATCCACAGTAGTTGCCATTAGAGTTGTACCCACACATCCATGGGGCAGCATTCCACTGGCGATATTCGGCTGTGATCCAGGAGTCGTTGTCCTTCAACACTTGAATGGCGTCGCCGCATTTTTTATGATACGTCAACAACGAAAGGAACTCGCTGGCGGTAACCAACTCGATCTCCTCGAACCACGTCGGAACTAGAGGCTCCTGAAGGGCGTATTTAGCAGCAAGAACGCACTCGTTTTGCATGCGAGCGCGGCATGCGATCGCGAAGCAGCGCAACGAGTTTGCTTCCAATATCTTCGGGTTGAACAGGGATTTGCATACTGTACTCTCGATTGCATCAAGGGAATACTTCTTGGCCGCCTCGAATACGTTTACGATGTCTCTGAAATCCTCGAGGACAGGATCCTCCGACAGAGTGCAGGGGTAGCAGAAGCGGAGGAGTGGATCCAGCGTCTTACTATCTTCTGAGACAGGAACGACGGGTAGTCCGTCCTTGAACTCCACATCCGTGCTCATCTCATCTGACGGCTGCGGGAGATCAAAAAGGGTCTCAAAGAATGGCGATGCGAGAGAGAGGAACAGCTTGAATACGCGAAAGTCAACGTCGTCAGATGACCGTAAAATGATGTCCGCCTTCACATGGTCAAAGGGCACCAGCACGCAGGAAGGTTCTGTAGAAGCGGACATGGAGGGTGATAGCGGCTAGAGTATTTCGTCGTGTCAGAGATGTATGGGCGGATGGAAATATTTACAGACCTGAAATGTCACAGAAGCTTTGCGATTCAATTCTACTTCCTTCGATGTCCAGCCTTTTATAAGCCAGCGAGGCCGTACGCGTGGACTATGCGAAGTCGACGTGGATTGGCGATAAGTCACCAGGCATCCCCTTCTCCCAATCTTTCCGCCTGTCCTGGTACGCCCTTCGAGAAGATTACCTTCTTAAGTGTTCATCGACAAAGGGGATCAGAATCAATGACCGTCCACATGATGAAGATACGCCGATAAGTAAATATTATGACATACTTCGATGTGCCGGACGCTACACCTTGCGTACACGATGGAAGGGGATTTCAAACGGATGCCTTCCTCGCTGCTGAGCGGAAATCATTACGGGTCATAGGGTTCGGTATGGACTTCCATTTCACCTTGTTTTGTAAAATAGGTGCAGGTGTTTGCGACCACAAGGCTGCCATGCTGGGTTTATCGATAACGGAGGTGATAAACGATCCAGTAATAGACTGGAAGGGGGGAAGTAAAGACCGTTCGAGCCAGGTCCTGGGTTTCCTTCAATATCTTGCATACCCTGCACCTGTTAATGAAGAAGGAACTCGATAGCCATTGGATGATTGTTGCGCGAATACTTCGTGGCTCGTGGGCCGTGATCCATCGGAGGATATCGTATCATACCAACTGCGGCCAGGGCGGAAGGGATGAAACGTCATGCTCTCCGACAATAGTGCGGTCAAATTACCGTCGCAAGGCAGACGATGAGCAAAGAATAATGATATACCGTCGCCCTTCGCCCTTGCGTTGATCCTAGAAAGGTTAGGAAGAGGTTTTGATGACAACATAGGCTACATGCAACCAATCCAAGCTCGGGATACGCCTTCCGGGATCGTTTGTAATAGCCACCTACTCTTCAAGACACACATCCATCTCGGGGGTGACCTGGCGATATATCCACGCACGCGAAAACAATTACAAAAAGCACGGAGTCACATTCAACGCCTTAAACATTCCTACCACATCTTCAACTAGAAAGCAGTTGTTGTTGTCATTTCAGAACCGCAGCTCCAGCTCAACCTGACGTTTGATAAACTCATCCAACTTCTGCAGGCATTGACAACGAAGATAGAGCTCACCCCTGATATTAACTCTTCCGCTTTTCTGATAAAAAGCGATCCAAATTCTCGCATTCCCCCGAGCGCCGACACAGAACAGTAAGCGCAATTACGCTGTCGAACTGCCCGTATAGCTTCCTCCACATTTCGTAGGATAGTTTCCGCGCACGGCTTGTCCTGCAAATCCAGGAAAGTGGCATCCATGAAAGCCTCCCACCATTGGGCGACTCCGTACCCGTGAAGCGCTGGGTACCTCCCAGAGATTGTCCGCTGGCAACAGTTATTATAGCCATCGGACCGTAAAGCAGTCATCCAATGGGTGGCACGCGTATGAGGGTATTCGGTTGTGATCCAAGTGAAGTCGTTCTTTAAAGCCTGAACGGCGGTGCCACATTTACGATGGTATGTCAGCAGCGCGAGGAGTTCGGTGGAGGTAATTAACTTGATCTCTTCAAACCACATGGGAAGCAGAGGCTCCCGGAGGGTATATTTGGCTGCTAAAATGCACTCGTCTTGCAAACGAGCACGACACGCAATGGAAAAGCAGCGAAGTGAATTTGTCTCCAATATCTTCGGGTTGAAGAGAGATTTGCATACAGTCCTCTCGATTGCGTCGAGTGAATACTTTTTGGCAGCTTCAAGTACGTTTATGACGTCTCTGAAATCCTCCAGGGCAGGATCATCTGCCAGAGTGCAGGGATAACAGAAACGGAGGAGTGGGTCTAGCGTCTTGCTATCCTCCGAGACAGGAACGACCGGTAGTCCATCCTTGATCTCCACATCCGTGCTCATCTCCTCTGACGGCTGGGGAAGATCAAAGAGGGTCTCGAAGAACGGCGATGCGAGAGAGAGGAACAGCTTGAAGACGCGGAAATCTATGTTGTCGGACGATCGTAAAATCACGTCTGCCTTCTCATTATCGAAGGGCAGCGATGCGTAGGGAGTGAGATCTTGTGAGTCTGACATGCTATACTGCCACAGGTGAGTCGTGTCAGACACTTGAATGATGAGGGAACGAACACGGACCTGGGCAAAGGTAGGAAACCCTGATGTCTCACTTTCATCTGTTAGCTCCCTGCCTTTATAGAAAACGAAACCATGTGCATGGCTGTGTTTGTTGGCGTGGCCCCTGCGAGTGAGGCCATGCCTCGCATAACTTCGAGTTTCCGTTTTTGCGGTTGCACGCACGAAAATCAAGAGGGACGTCCCAGTGTAGCTGGAATTTGCAGCACCAACACAATGGTTCATCGATTGCTATGTATGAAATTCTGTAGTCATCCAATGAGCAGGCATTAGAAGACTTCGCGACGGAACGTGCAGGAAAGAGCCGAATACACGCCCCCGAGTTATATCAGGTACAAGTCCATCGAGATGAAATTAAAACTTTTCCATGGACCCATCATAACCGCCAAACAGAGAATCCTACTCGCCTTTTGCCCCCCAGCATCCCAGTTTTGTGATAACTTCGCCTTCGGATGCAGTACATACAACATGTGGAGAGTTTATCGATGGACGAAGATCCAGTGATGGGCTGGACAGGGTTAAGATCCGAAGGTTCGAGTAAACCAATGAACGTGGGGTCCAGGATGCCGCCTTGCCGTGGGCATACATGCGCTGCAAAGATTACAGAGAAAATTTTGCCCTTGAACACAGTTACGGCATGATGCACGGCGAACAGACAAGAGTAGAACTGCTGCTGCCTCTGATCCTGATGAGACGAGACTGGGGGACTCACCCAGGAAGATGATCATGATATAGATAAGACACGTGCCAGAGCGAACAGCACCGACATCTGTGAGGGAGGCGCAACACCGTAAAAGAGAGATGAACGTTTGAACAGCATAATATAACCCCGTGGGTCAAAAATGTTGTCGTGGATGTTCAATGCGCCAGGATGAGTCGTACACTACACATTTGGGATGCGCTTCCAGCAAAAGTCATTGGAAGAATAAGAATCCGGTCAGCATATCGAGCATAGAAGTCCCAACTTTCTGAGCCTTCTTGGTGAAAGGAGGTACCTCCGAGTCCGCACGTCTGTATACCGTGATGAACGATCGGCAGGCACTGTCAAAACAAAGGGAGTACGAACCCGCTTCAGGGGGGTCGAAATTTTACCAGTGTGGCGGTGCGTCTATCCAGTCACTGATCTCACATCAAAGAACGCAGAGCTCCACGAGAACTCGCGGACGACTGGAATGCGCCATGTCAATCAGCTGACCGAAGGATACGGAAAATGGCACTGCTGTCATTCTCGACATTTCCTGAGGTCTTATGGTTGACCTCCCCAACTTCATGCAATCAGATGCACCTTTGACAACGTGTCCTGAAATTGACAGTCTACAGACGTGCGGTCCCTCAGACTCTTCTATAGATAGTACAGAAGGCTAGTTAGCAAGGCGTTGCCAACGCAATTGGTCGTTGTCATGAGGGCAAATATGAAGCTGTTGCCCTGATGAATAGGACAAACAGGTGGTTACACGTTGTGTTGACCAACAAGACACAGAAGACGACGTGCCTAGCATTCGCAACAACCAATGTGATGGATTCGACATCAAACCGCGTGGGCAAGTCACCAAGGATAAAAGTGATACCCAGGGTTGTCGCCTGCGTTTGCGGAAGACCAACAGCCGTGATGATGTTTATGGACGTGTTTACCATGCTCGTGATTGAGGTATCGCTTAGTTCAGCAGCGAGGGTTAAGTTTACAGTGGCATTGGATACGGGGGAAGGATAAAGGCACAGACTCGACGCTGTACGGACGAGTAGATCAGACGGCTTGAGATGCAAGGAGAAAATGATTCAATTGCCTCGGAATGTCAAAAACATTTGGAATATCACATTCCCGGCTTGTGGTATTGGTCCATTGGTTGAAATCACTGTCGTAGAGACCGAAGAGTGGTTGAGGAGTTGCTTGAGGTGGAGACGCACGTTGACAATGGAAGACTACTGAGAAATGGGACAAAGCCACCACGGGCTGGTACAGCCAGAAACGACATCGGAAGAAGAACAGAGGCGGGTTATAGATGATATCTGGATCGTTGCTGGAGAGGACGACGATCTGTTGAGCGCACGCATGGTATATCAGAGCGGTCGAGAGACAGAGACTCAGAACGAGCAGGACACAGAGAGCCAAGATTTGGGTCATGCCCAAGCGTGGGCGTCGAAGGAGGGCTTCTCGTTCCCAAGTGCGAAGTGCGATGTCAACGTAATTTCCCAGTCACGCGCGGGATAATTCTGGAGACGCTCAGGCAGTCGACGACCCATCGACGAATCAAACGATATATTTTCTGATAGTAACATTATGAAACGTAAGAAAGCCAAGCACGCTGCGATGCGGCCCCCTCCACTTGTCAACGAACTTGCGCTCATGCAGTTCGCCGACGGCGGAAGCCGAACGATAATGTGAGGCGGCTCGTGGAAGCCTAAGCCAAGACCGCTGGGAGTATGGTGTCAGCGACCTTTACCGCGATGGTGAGGGAGATACTGGTGGGACCGTTGGAGCAGTGGGGGAGTGATCCTCACGAGCAATGAGCTGAGCTTGAAGCAAACTGCAGGATGATACCGAACATGTCCGACATGTCTTTGTCCACTTCCGTCTGACTAAGCCTGAAGTGGCTGTGTCCTCACCTCCCGCCGGGCTAGGCCTCCCCTACTACACCTTGAAGAGGAGTGGGAGTACGCCCACACTTGCAGGCGGTTCGGAGACAGGCGAGCTGCAGTGAGTCACTTTCGGTGGAGAGACCTCACCTTCTGCACTCCAAGTGGCGTCGACGGTGAAGAACGTATCGACGCAGAGCTCGGGTCTCAGATCTCAACGTTCAATCCCCCATTGCATCGTCCAATCAACCGACCATCTCGACGTGGATGATCTTGCTACATTCGGCAGTGCAGTGCCCTCGCTGGATTTGATAAGCCGGTCATGTCCGTTCTCGCACTTCCCTCGCGGCCTCGTCGGACTGCCAAGCATCTTCGCAAACCAGACTATTTTCTTGACGTCGCATTCCCTCGTGTCTCGCTGTCCCTTTGCAGCCCCAAGTTCGGGTCTTCGGCGTTCACTGGTGTCGGGAAGATTAAGTCTGATAGGAAAGCTCGCAGACGTTCTGCTCCCCTTAAACTGATGCCATCCGGTCCGCCCCTCGAAAGGCGGTCCAACTCGCCAGGCGAAACGGACAGGGAGCGCAAGGAATTTTTATCCTCGTCCTTCGATCATCCTATCCCTGCCACACCAACCCTGTGGCAAACGTCGCTGATGCACAAGCGCGAGGGATGCGTGGCAAGTTGACGACGCGCGTACTAAACATCCCCATGCGTCACGGAGCATGTTGAGTCTGCCGCTGAACAAGGTGGTAGGAAAGAAGTCATCGATGCTGGCGATGATGGGCTTCTTCAAGCCCTCCAGGAAGGAAGACGCGCAGTGTCTTGTGCACTGAGCGAGTTCACTTCATTACGCTTATCACTTGTTCGTGATTGTCATGTTTGTGAGGTCGGCCCGTCCTGGAGCTTCGGACCTTCCTGAGCTTTTTTCCGCTGCAATAATTGTGCATCATGAGCTTTTTACGATCACGTTGTAAATCACTCGTAATCTACTGTTTGATTCGTGACTCTATATCATAGATATTATGCTGTATCTGTACCTTCTATACAATGCTTACTTGCTAGAGTTGTAATAATTACTAGTCGTTTCAAACATCCCGATCTAGTGCAGGTCTACTCGAGAACTTGAAGCTTCCAAAGCTACGGAGTGTAAATCTTCATATCAATCAGTTTCATCTCGAGTCCATCTCAACTCTAGCGGGAACATGATCGACTTCATTCAATGTCACTAACAGGCAGGCAGGTGAAGCTATCCTACACTTCTGCAATATGTAAATCTCTCGAAACACATCAGGGTAAAGACAAAAACAAGGCCGTTACTAATCACTTTGTACCCCAATCACTGACGAGGCGAAGTTGCAAGGACAAATCATATCTGGCACATCAAAACTTAAGGTCTAGCTCGACCTGTGACATAACGAGGTCACTTGATGTCTACAAATGTTTTAACTCATGGGAAGAACTCACCTTGCCGATTAATTCTTCAACTTTGTCGATAAGGAGTACCCCGAAGTCACGCATGCCTCCAGGTACTGCTACGGAACAGTGACGGCAGTCGCCCTGTCGGACTGTCTGTACAGCCTTCTCGATATTTCGGTGGACAGTCTCCACGCAGGGCTTGTCCTGCATGTCCAGAAACGTGGAGTCCATGAACGCTTCAAACCATTGGGCAGCTTCGGTTCCAGGAAACAAACGGTATCTCCTGGACGACGATCGAGTGCAACAAGGGCTACCACTAGGAGTCTTACCGACCATCCACGGAGCAGCGGTCCACTGAGGATACTGGGTGTTCATCCAAGAGAAGTCATCCTTTAGTGTCTGTATAGCTGTGCCGCATTTACGATGGTATGTCAACAGTGCAAGGAGTTCGGTGGAAGTAATCAGTTCGATTTCCTCGAACCAGGTCGGAACCAACGGCTCCCGAAGGGTGTATCGGGCAGCAAGAGCGCACTCATCTTGCATGCAGGAGCGGCACGCAATAACGAAGCAACGCAACGAGTTTGCCTCCAATATCTCCGGGCTAAAGAGAGATTCGCATGCCATCCGTTTGATTTCGGCGAGGGAATACTTTTTGGCTGCCTCGAGTACGTTCGCGAGCACTCTAAAATCCTCGAGGGTAGCAATCTCCACCAGAGTACAGGGATAGCAGAGGCGGAGGAGCGAATCTAGCGTCTCGCTGTCCTCTGAGAGAGGGATAACGGGTAGTCCATCCTTGGTCACTACATCTGTGCTCGTCTCTTCTGACGGTTGGGGGAGATTAAACAGGGTTTCGAAGAATGGCGATGCAAGAGACAGAAACAACTTGAAGACACGAAAGTCTACGTTATTGGATGATCGCAAAATTACGTCTGCCTTCTCATGATCAAAGGGCGGTGATGCGTAGGAGGAGGGATCTTGCGAGTCTGACATGCTATAATGCCACAAGTCAGTTGCGTCAGATCCACCTAAATGACGGGGGACGAACACAAACCTGGGCGACAGTAGGCAACCTTGACGTCTCACCTCCATCCGCAAGCCCCCTGCCTTTATGGCAATGCAAAACTCTGTGTATGGTAATGTTTGTTGGCATGGCCCGCGCGACTGAGATCATGCTATCATACCTCCCGCATCTTTGAGTTTCTGTTTCCGAAGCTGTACACACAAAAATGTAGAGGAACGTCCCAGCGCAGTTGGAGTTTACGGAACCAGGAACGCGGTTCATCGATCTCTATGAATCAAATTCTGCGGCCATCCAACCATGGAAGACAACGAGGCACGGGAAGATTCCGCGGCGGAATGTTAAGGATAGAGCAGAATGTACGCTCCGTGATTATATCTGGTCTAAATCCATCGAGATGAAATTAAAACGTTAGAACCGACCACGACGACCACCAAACAGAGAATATGACTCACCTTCTTTCTTCCAGCAGTCTGGTTTTGTCACAGGCAGGTCGGAGTAAAGACGGTTTATCGATGGACAAGGATCTACCGTTGAGCTCCAGAGGGTCAAGGTAAGAAAGTCCGAGAAATCCGACGAATGTAGACCTGTAAGTGCCGCCCTGCCATTGACACACGCGCGATCAAAGCTTAGGAAGTAAATTATGCCATGCGCTCATGGAGTCAAAAGAAGGTAATAGAACAGCAACATCTCTGACCCAAATGAACCAAGAAAAGATGAAGATAAACTCACCGGGCTGATGATCATAAGATAGAAGACATATGTGCAGGAACGAACAAACCAAGACCTGTGATTAACGGGACACATGGACCACATACTACTCGCCTGTCAGTCAAAAATGTCAGGACCACCCAATGCGCCAGGGCGAGCCCACACTAGACATTTTTTATGTGGCATGATATTGGAAGCCACTCTGGGGGTGCTCACTCGCCACGTGGGCCATGGTCGTCACAAGTTTCTGAGCCTTCTTAGAGATGTTTCTGCTCATGCGTATATTCGAGTCGAACGATGGTGGGGGAAATGTGCACCCCCTCCAGGGGGGTTGGAAATTTACCAGCTTACCCACGCGCTTCCAGTTGAGCGCTCCCATCCACCATCCCGTATTTGCACAGATAAAGGAGCTCCAGCGACTCGGAGATGATTTGGATACGCCAATTCAATTGGCTTACTGAAGGATATTAGAAAAAATGGTCACTTCGACATTTCCTGAAGTCCTCAGAATCGTACCTCTCGACTATCGTTGACAGTTTATCTTGAAATCTGACTGTCAACGCGCGCGGTCCGTCGGGCCTGCTGTAGATAGTACAGGAGTCAGGTTGCCCAAGACGCTGTTAACTTTGTTGTATGTCTCACGAACCATCACCAGCGCCACTTAATCCCCGTGAAGAGATGTACGTTCCAACTACTACTTAATCTCGTATTGTGAGGCGCAGGTCATAATCAACCCCGCAGGCTGGCTTCCGAGAGTAAGGAGGCATGTGGTGGGATCGGGGAGAGTGGCCTTTCTGCATACGTATCGGCGGTGAGCTGCAGTGAGTCACTTCGGCACTGAGAGCTCGCCCTCCGTACTTGAGGTCAACAATGAGGAAGAGTATCGACTACGCAGAACTCAGATCTTGACCCCCACATCGTCCAACCGGCCGGCCATCTCGATTTGGATGACCCTCTGTTGCGACCCTCGGGCGCGCCGCACTGCCAAGCGACTTACACCAGACCACCTTGAAGGCCTCACGTTTCCTCACATCTCGCTGTCACCTCGCAGTCCTGGGTTCGGCTCTTCGTCATCCAGTCTTCTCAAACTGATGCCATCTAGTCCGCCGCAGGGAAACCTATCCCTGTTCTTCGAACCCCTGAGTCTACTACACCAGCAACCGCAGCGAGCATGGCTCATGCGCAGGTACAAGGGATGCATAGCAGTTTGGCGACGTTCAGCTTGCAGTTAAACAAGGTGATGGGAAAGAAGTCGGCGATGATGTGCTTTTTTAAGTTGTCTAGGAAGAAGGATGCGCAGCGTCTTGTGCACTGAGCGACTTTTTGCATTACCCTTGTCACATTTCCGTGACTAGGACAGGCCTTCCCGAAGTCATACAATTGAGCGCCACATTCGGACGTCTTGAAAGTCACCGACAACGTGTCTTGAAATTCGACCATCAACACAGCGGTTCATGAACCAGTCCTCATCAGCGCCACCAAATCCCTGGGAGAGGGGCATCGATGCAGGACTCAGATCTCGATGTGGACGATTTTCCTTCGTGACCTCCAGACTCGCCACACTGCCAGGCATCTTCGCAAAGCCAGCCCGCCTTGTAGACTTCGCGTTTTCTCGCGTCTTGCTGTCAACCTACAGTCTTAAGTTCGGGTCTTCGGCATTCGCGAGTGTAGGGATGGTCACAATCAAGTCTGACAGGGAGGCTTTTAGATGCTCTCAAACTGATACTAACTAGCTGCCGCAGTGTAATTGTATCTTCGTGCCCCTACTCCTGTTATACCAGCAGTTGTGGCGAGCGGGGCTGATGCGCAGGTATGACAGGTGCGTGGCAATTTGACAACGTTGGACCTGCAAGTTAAACTCAGTGGTAGGAGAGAAGCCGTCAATACTGACTATGATAGGCCTGTTTAGGCCCTCCAGGAATTACGTGGGCCCGTCCTGGAGCTTCTTGAACTTTATTGTGTTGCAAGAATTGTGTTATGATTTCTTTACAGTCACGTTACAGGTCACTGATAATTTGCTGTTTGGTCCGTGACGTCGTCATCATTCCGTATCTGTAGCCTCTATTTGGCCTCTATCACACAAGATTGCGCCTCGCTAGAGTGGTAACAACTACTTCTGGTTGGTTCAAACTTATGCTGATCCAACAAGTACTAGTGTGCGTCTGTTCCTGGCGCGAAACTTTGGACGAGACCACAGTGTTATCAAGTGTTGTTTCCACATGAGGCTGACAAGAAGTATTCTTATTTTGAGTCCGTTCCAAGTCTAGTGTGAGCATTGCTGAACTCGATTCTTGCAATTTCACAAATAGACTGGCAAAACTATCCTACATTTCTCAGTTCTACAACATACGTCGCGAAGCACGTTAAGGTACAAGGCGAAAACAATTACTTTGTGCCCCGATCACTATATAATCAGGCAAACTTGCAAAAACGGGTGGAGTATATCTTGAACATCAAAACTTTAGGTCTAGCTCCACCTGCAATATAACCAGGTCACCAGATGTCTTCAAGTGTTACAGGGAAGAAAACTCACCTTGGCGATTAACTCTTCGGCTTTGTTAGTAAAGAGAGTTGCAAATTCTCGCAAGCCTGCCGGCACCGTGGAAGAACAATTACCGCAGTTGCATCGTCGAATTGTCTGTATAGCCTTGTCGACATTTTGTCGGATAGTCTCTGCGCAGGGCTTCTCCTGCATATCCAGAAAAGTAGAGTCCATGAATGTTTCCCACCATTGCGCAACTGTGCATCCGTCAAACACAGGGTACCTTCCAGTCGTTGACAGGATATCACAACTCCAACGATTGGAGCCCGTGGGGACCATCCATGGCACAGCACGCCACTGACGGTATTCGGCTGTAATCCAAGAGAGGTCATTCTTTAGTGCCAGCACAGCGGTAGCGCATTTGCGGTGATATGTTAACAGCGCAAGGAGTTCGGTGGAAGTAATCAATTCGATCTCCTCGAACCACACTGGAACCTGAGGTTCTCGAAGGGTGTACCTGGCGGCGAGTACAGACTCATCCTGCAGGCGAGCACGGCACGCGACAGCGAAGCAGCGGAGCGAATTCTCCTCCAATATCTTCGGGTTGAACAGAGATTTGCATACCGTCTGCTCGATTGCGTCAAGAGAATATTTTTTGGCCGCCTCGAGTACGTTTATAACGTCTCTAAAATCCTCAAGGGCAGGATCCTCTGCCAGAGTGCAGGGATAGCAGAAGCGGAGTAGTGGATCCAGCGTCTTACTATCTTCTGAGACAGGAATGACGGGTAGTCCGTCCTTCATCTCCACATCTGTACTCATCTCCTCTGACGGTTGAGGGAGATCAAAGAGGGTCTCGAAGAACGGCGATGCGAGAGAGAGGAACAACTTGAATACGCGAAAGTCAACGTCGTCAGACGACCGTAGAATCACATCTGCCCTCGCATGGTCGAAGGGCGACGGTGCGCAGGAAGGCTCGGAAGAGACAGACATATATGATGCTAGCGGCTAGATTGGTTCGTTGGGTCAGGGACATACAGACAGACAGTCTTTAGAACTTTTACAGACCTGACGTGTAATGGGGAATGTCTGGGTTTGGACAGTGCTCCCATTGACGGACGGCCTTTTATAGGCCAGTTAGGCTGCATGCGTGGATTGCGCGAGGTCGACGCAGATTGGCGATAACACAATCATCCCCTTCTCCCAACCTTTTCGGCCGCCTTCTCAAAACACGCTTTGGCATACAGTCAAACATCTTTACTTCCCAAGGCTATATCGATAGATGGGATCAGAATCAATGAGCATTCAGATGACGAAGATATGGAGATAACTGAATATTATGACGCACGGGACCCTGCACCTTGCGTACATGATGGCATTGAGATTTCAAAAGGATGTCTTTACCATCGGCGAACAGGGACCGCCGTGGGTCATAGGGTTCGTTATCGACTTCCATCTCACCTTGTTTTGTAAAATGGTTACAGTCCTTCGTATCCACACGCTGGAATAGGGAGCCTATCGATAAACAAGGTGATGAACGTTGTACTAGATTACGACCGTTTGGATCGTGACCTGGACTGTTTTCAGACATCTTGCATACCCTTTACCTGCAGCATTCCTCAGTGATTGGACGAGCACTACACACATGTTGCGTACCTTGTTGGCTGCAATGAATTTGAGAATGTAGTGTCATGCTAAGGGCGATAACGAGGGCCAAGAGATAAAATGTCATGCGCTCCAACAATAGTCCAGTCAAATTGTCTTCACAAGAAGGATCATCGAAACCGTGGGCAGGGAATGGCGATAACGCTATCGCTCATGAGTTGTTTTGAAGGCAGGTGAGGGTCCCTGGGCTGACGCTCAACGCGAGTTTTGGGTAAAGGAGTCTAAGTCAGTAGACAAGTCTTCTAGCTTTGCCTGTGATCGAACCTACTCCCCAAGATACGGCATGTACATCGAGAAATATCTCGGTGATAAATTTATTGCAATCGAGCAGACTTACAGATGGGACAACATCACTTTTGATATCCTACACACGACCGCCGTGTCATGAACCCAACAACAAAGTAGACGTCGTTACTTTCAGAACCTCAACTCCAGTTCAACCTGCGATACGAAAAAGTTACCTGACGCCGCCAGGTATCGAAAGTGGGCAGATCTCACCTGCGAGATTAACTCTTCAACTTTGTTGATGAAGAGGGTCCCGAATTCTTGCATGCCTCCAGAAACTGCAAGAGAACAGTAACCACAATTGCGCTGCCGAGCCGTCTGTATTGCCTTTTCGACATTTTTTCGAATGGTGTCCGCGCAAGGATTGTCACGCAAATCCACGAAAGTGGAGTCCATGAAGGTTTCCCACCACTGAACAGTTGCGTGCCCATTTAGCATGAATCTTCCTGACGTCGACCTAGTACATCCACAGCAGTTGCCAGTAGAGTTGAATCCGCACATCCATGGGGCAGTATTCCACTGGCGATATTCGGCTGTGATCCAGGAGTAGTTGCCCTTCAATGTCTGAATGATGTCGCCGCATTTTTTATGATACGTCAACAACGAAAGGAGCTCGCTGGCAGTGATCAATTCGATCTCCTCGAACCACATCGGAACCGAAGGCTCTCGAAGGGCATGTTTAGCAGCAAGAATGCACTCGTTTTGCATGCGGGCGCGGCATGCGATCGCGAAGCAGCGCAACGAGTTTACCTCCAATATCTTCGGGTTGAACAGAGATTTGCATACTGTCCTCTCGATCCCATTGAGGGAATACTTCTTGGCCGCCTCGAGTACATTTACGACGTCTCTGAAATCCTCGAGGACAGGATCCTCCGACAGGGTGCAGGGGTAGCAGAAGCGGAGGAGCGGATCCAGCGTCTTACTGTCTTCTGAGACAGGAACGATGGGTAGTCCGTCCTTGAACTCCACATCCGTGCTCATCTCCTCTGACGGCTGGGGAAAATCAAAGAGGGTCTCGAAGAATGGCGACGCGAGAGAGAGGAACAGCTTGAATACGCGGAAGTCAACGTCGTCAGATGACCGTAAAATAACGTCCGCCTTCACATGGTCAAAGGGGGGCAGCGTGCAGGAAGGTTCAGTGGAAGCGGACATGGAGGATGATAGCGGCTAGAGTGTTCCGTAGTGTCAGGGACGTATGGGCGGATGGAAGTATTTACAAACCTGAAATATACGGAAGCTCTGCGTTTCAACTGTACTTCTGTCGATGCCCGGCCTTTTGTAGGCCAGTTAGGCCACCTACGTGTACTGCACGAGGGTGACATAGATTGGCGATAAGTCACAGGCATCCCCTTCCCCCAATCTTTCGATTGTACTTGCATCACGTTGCGAAACGTGCTTCAGACAATTTGACCTCTTAGGGCTTATCGATAGAGAGAACCAGAGTCAACGACCATTCACATGATGAAAATACGCAGATAAGTAAGTATTATGACGTACTTCGATGTGCTGGACGCTGTACCTTGCATACATCGTGGACTGTGATTTGAAAAGCATATCCTTGCCTCTGCCGAACAAGGATCTCCACGGGTCACAGGGCTCGTGATCGACTTTCATTGCATCTTGTTTTGTAAAATCATTACCACCCGCTGTGTCCTCAAGGCTGGAGTGCAAGGCTTATCAATAAACGAGGTGATGAAAGATAACCCAACACTACACTGGGAGAGGGGAAAATCCGGTTGTTCCGGTGGCGGTCTGGGCCGTCCTCAGATAGCTTGCAAACCTCACACCTATTAATGCAGGTACTCGTCAATGATTGGATGAGTATTGCACGCACATTCATACCTTACGGGCTGTGATATTGATGTCGTAGAATGCCGAGGGTGGATGACTAGGGGAGAACAGATGAAACGTCATGCCCCCAATCGCAGCGCGATCATATTGTTGTTGCGCTGAAGACCACGCGACCTGCAAGTAAGGAAGGTCGATATATCGTCACTCTTTTCCCCTGTGTTATTTCTGCAAAGGTTAGGCAAGAGCCTCGACTCTCGGCTTTATGGCTTCTTCTCAACAAGGGTTTGGCCCAGTGAATGCAAGTGACGGGATAAGCATTATAGGTTGGCTTGGGATAGTGACCTACTCTTCAAGGCACGTCCATTTCGAGACTAACTTGGTGGTGTATCCATCGCACATGGACACTTACAAAAAGCACGGGGTCACATCCAACGCCTTACGCATCCCCCCACCTTTCCGACCAGAAAAATATTATAATTGCCCTTTCAAACCGCAGCTCGGGCTCAACCTGATGTATGATAATCTCATCCAACTTCTACAAGCACCGACAACGGAGACAGAACTCATCTTTGAAACCAACTCTTCCACTTTCATGATAAAGGGCGTCCCGAATTCTCGTACACCTCCAGGCGCCGACGAAGAACAGTGAGCGCAATTGCACTGCAGAACTGTCGGTATGCTTTATTCACGTTTTGTCGGATAGTCTTCAGCGCAGGGCTTGTCCCTCAAGCGCAGGAAAGTGGCGTCCACGAAGGCTTCCCACAATCGGGCTGCTGCATTTTCATGAAGTGCCGGGTGTCTTCCGGACGTTGGCCGCTGGCCATCAGTAATACAATTCATCGATCTTTACGAACAGAATTCTGGGATCATCCAATCATGGAAGACAGGCAAGTGTTGGAAGACTTCGCAGCACAACGTCAAGGGGGTCGCCGATTGCATGTTCCCCAATTAAATCTGGCACAAGTCCATCGAGATGAAATTAAAACGTCAAACGTTGCAAGGGACCCACCCCAGTCACCAAACAGAGAAGCCGGTACCCCTTTTTGCCTCCAGCATACCGGTTTTGTGACAACTTTTCCATCGGAGGTGGAACGGAGTTGGTTATCGACGGACGAAGATCCAGTGTCGAGCTCGAGAGGGTAAATGTAAGAAGGTTCAAGCAATCCAACGAACGTAGGCCTGTAAATGCTGCTCTGCCGACGACACATTGTAAGGGCTCACGGAGTAAATTCTGCGGTTGCAGATAGTTACGCCATGCGCGCGTGGTGAAAAAATGGAGCAGAAAATCAACATGCGGATGAGACGGGAAAGGGAGGACCCACTAGTAAGACTCATCACAACAAGGAAGACACGCGCGAAAGAATAACCAGCATCAGAATCTGCGAGAAACAGAGATGAACAGTACACTATTACTGCTGCGTCGGTCGGGAGTGTATTACATAGCATTGAATAATCGATGCACTAGGATAAGCCGCACACTGCACTTTAGATGTGGGTCAGTGCGTCGCCTTCAATGAAGGCCACTGAAGGAATCTGCTCGGCCTGAGGCTCGATCGCCAGCAAGGGAAATTGGCACCTGTCGCAGGGGGGGTCGAAGACTCGCCAGTGTGGCAGTGGCATCCGCTCTAGGCATTCTTTGACATTTACCGCGGTCAAGTCGACCATACCCGTTCTCGCGCTTCCCTTGGGACCCATACCGCCAAGCATCTTCGCAACCCAGACTATCGTGTCGCGTTCCCTCTGCCCACGGCGTCCGCGAACGCAGGAAGGATCAAGTCTGATAGAGAAATTCGCAGACGTCCTACCTTACTCCCTAAAATTAATGCCACCCGGGCAAAGCACAAATATATTACAAAGGATTTTTCCCTTCCCCTTCGAATTTCTTATCCCAGCTCGACTAGCCACTGCAGCGACATGGCTGAGGTGCAAACTCAAGGGACACGTGCGTGGCGACTCGCGTGCTCAATATCTGCCGTGCGTTGCGAGTCTGTCTCAATTTGATTAATGCAATAGGAACGAAGTCCTTGATGCTGTCCACAGCCACCGGGCCTGTTCAAGTGCTCCGGGAAGCAGCAATTGCAGTACCTTACGCGCTGAGCGACTCCCTTTCCGAGGAGACTAGTATGTATGTCAATCTTGATATTAACCCGACAGGTCCGCACATGAGACTGGAAAATACACATAGTCCCATCCCTGCCGAGTTTAGTGCCAACGGGGCACGCTTGTTCGCATTTACAAGCAGACGGGGAAAATTACCCTACATGTCATGCAACACTAAGGCAATGGCGAGGAGCGCCAAGAACTAGGCTACTCTGGAATCTGTGTTACTTTAGAGCCCGATCACTGATCAGGTGCTTTTGAACACAAATCGAGTATATCAAAACTTCAGGTCTAGCTTGACCTGCGACATAACGATCGTTTCCAAGCATCGCATCTTCGGAAAAGAACCTACCTTCGTGGTTAACTCTTCAACTTTCCTAGTAAAAGAGTGCCATATTCTTGCAAGCTAGAACAGTTACGACAGTCGCATTGTCGAAGTGTCTGTACACTCTTTTTGCCCTGTTGTCGGATAGCCTCCGCGCAGCGCTTGTCCTGTTGTAGTAGGGAGGCCTGGGGGCCGGAGATGAGGACACAGCCACATTAGGCTTAGTCAGACGGAGGTAGACATGGACGTGGATAGTGTTGCCGCCGAAGTGAGCTGAGGTGAACCGAAGTGGCAGTTCGTGCCACTTCGAGTCATCGAACTTGAACGAAGTGAGGTGGAACGAGGTCGGCAATTGTCTCAGCCAATCAGCGCATGATTACCAATCACTGATATTGAAGGACCGCTGACAGAGAGCAGTCAAGGAGCTCATTGGCGAAGGCAAATTTACAGAGCCTGATGAGCTGGCACCCGATGCTTCAGACGTAAGCTTCAATACTGTAGTCTTCTTCTTGTGCAAGTAAATTGCGTGTAAAATTCAACCTGTCCTTCCTCCAGGCAAATTTGAGGATCTGTAAGGCCTCCAGTAGTTTTGGAGAAATCCTGCTTTGCTGAAGTATACAAGTTTTCTTGCTTGACGAGACATTGCTCGAAATGCACCCTCTTGCTATGAGTTTAAAGTAAGTGGCCTATACCACGAAAGACTTGGTGATGATGAAAGTTGTCTAGCAGAATTGTATTAGAACTGTATCCTTTTCAGTTTTTTGGAGGAGACAGGGTGGAGTCAGTTGATGGCAAACTCAATTATTTTCATGTCAGTGAACCTGCTGCAAAGCAGAGAGGAAGACGAGCTTTCTACTGTAGAGATTGTACACATGTACTCATGCACATATATACACTAATAAGACAGTCCATCAGAGTCCACATATTATTGGTCAGTTCGAAAAGAGTTCGATCCAGCAGTTTGTTTGACTTCGAATCTTCGAACCACATCGAACTGGTCAAATTTCGAACCGAAGCGAGCCCCACCTCGAAGTCACCTCACTTCGACGGCAACACTAGACGTGGACATGTTCAGTAGATACATCTTCCTGCAGCTTGCCTCGAGCTCAGCTCATCGCTCGTGAGGCTCTCTCCCACTGCTCCATCTTGGTGACAATAGTGCGATTCGACCCACACCAGCTTCCCTTTTTTTTCCATCTCAGTCACCGTCATCTCCGGACTACTTTTCGGGCTGTGTCAGTTGCAATGTGGCAGCAACTCTTCGTTTTTCATGGCGACTATCAGAATGCACATGAATGGCTTACAATAGCGGATCAGCATGTCATCGTCCGTAATAAAGGCCGCGGGAAAATCCAGGTTGTCTCCTGCAAACTAGACTTGAAGGCGTTCGAGTGGTTTTCACAGCTCCCTATGGGTTTTAAGAAACACTGGGACATTTTCAGAGAATTGTTTGTCGCAAAGTGGGTTGATAGGCTAGGGGAAGTAGAGATGAAGGAAAAAAGGTTAGCTCTGTTACGACGTTTGAATCCTCTTGAGGCAGGTACCCTTGCTCTGGATGTCTTCTTTACTGTTCCGGAGGTGGAACCTGACACGAGGCCAGCCACTGAGGGTGAAAAGCAGAGGGAGGAGAATGGAGTACCCTCGTTCAATTGGGCGGACGACGTCGACACAACTGTCATTCCAACTACCAGACTCGTTTCACCTGTTACTCACGTACCTCGCGACTTCTCAGGCCTTCGTTCGAGCACCAAGAACCCTTGGGAAAGTCTAAACCATCGCCACCATCGTTCTCGCCCACGTACACAGAATTTATGCCATTCACACAAGTATGCTACATGCGGTCATGCACCTCAACCCCCTACATCGTCGCAGTTACCACCGAAACCACCGGCGCCAGTGCCAGTTCAACTCGTCGAGATCATTCGACACCCTCATGGGATCGCGCCGACAAAGCCTGTGGTTAGGACAATGTCGCCTTCCACAGGTACTTGTACAGGTTCACCTTCATGGTGTTCGTGCATCCTTTCTTTAGGTTGGAGCAGGGACCCCCTTCTTGCGGGTCTTTCCAGGGTTTTGGAGGTGTTAGGGTGGAGGCGAGACTGCAGCGCGGCGAGGACGCCGCTATGTTTTGAAGGGGGCACATGTAGTAGGGAGGCCTGGGGGCCGGAGGTGAGGACACAGCCACATTAGGCTTAGTCAGACGGAGGTAGACATGGACGTGGACATGTTCAGTAGATACATCTTCCTACAGCTTGCCTCGAGCTCAGCTCATCGCTCGTGAGGCTCTCTCCCACTGCTCCACTGTCATTCCAGAAAAGTGAATTCCATGAAAACTTCCCACCATTGCGCAACTGCCTCTCCATGAAATACATGGTACGCTCCCGACGTTGTCCGAGCGCAAACGCAATTCGAACAACCGACGCTGGTAGAAGACTTGCCGATCATCCATAGGGCAATGCTCCACTGAACGCATTCAGTTGTGATCCAAGAGAAGTTGTCCTTTAAAACCTGAACAGCAGTTGCGCATTTACGATGGCATGTCAAAGTGCAAGGAGTTCGGTCGCAGCAACCAACTCGATCTCTTTGAACCACATCGGAATCATAGGCTGTTGAAGAGTGTGTTTGACAACGAGAACACACTCTTCCCGCATGCGAGCGTGGCATGCAATTGCGAAGCAACGAAGTGAACTTGAATTTCTCTCTAATATCTTCGGATTGAACAGAGATTTGCACCCTGCCCTCTCGATTGCATTGAGGCAATACTTTTTCTCCGCCTCGAGTACGTTCATGACGTCTCTGAGATCCTTAAAGGTAGGATCCTCTGAGAGTACGAGGGCAGCAGAAGTGGTGGAGTGGATTCAGGGCCTTGCTGTCCTCCCACACCCATGCTCATCTCCCCTGACGGACGGTCGGGGGTGATCAAAGACAGTTTCAAAGAACAGCGATACGAGAGAGGAAGCTTGAATACGCGAAAGTCAAAGTTGTCAAACGACCGTAGAATCACGACGGCCTTCGGATGGTCAAAGGGCGACGGCGCGTGGCAGGGCTCGGTAGAGACGGTCACATATGATGCTAGCCGCCAGAGTGTAGAGACGTATGTACGTGGAAGCACTGTTTCAATTGTGAGAGGTTGGCCTTTTTCTTGCTCAGTTCTGCTCCCGCGAGACGCTTCTAAGACTAATACAGTACGTAAATCTTGATTTCAAATCGTAGCCCCGCATGCGCATAAGTGAGAATTCAGGCAAGTTGGTTTCATCTTTGTTGGGAATGTAGCACGAACATGTTACTGTAATTCATCCAATCTCATTGACGACGAGTCTGGCAAAAACTATCGTACACCTCTGGAACACGTACTTACATAGCGCAAAACATGTCATACAACACTTGAAGGCAACGGTGAGAACACTGCTACTGATTACTTTGTGCCCCGATCGCTGATCAGGCCTTTGCAAAACAAAAGAACAGAAGTTGCCTTGGGTGTCAGAACTTCAGGTCCAACTCGACCTGCGACAAAATGAAGTTGGTCGATGTTTCCAAGCATTGTATCTCAGGGAAAAAACCCACCTTGGTGATTAACTCTTCAACTTTGTTGGTAAAGAAAGCCGTGAAAACTGACATGGCTCCCGGTACTACGGGAGAACAGTAACCGCAACCGCGTTGCCGAACGGTCTGTATAGCGTTTTCGGCGTGTTGTCGGATGGTTTCCGCGCACGGCTTGTCGCGCAACTCCAAAAAAGCGGAGTCCAAGAAGACCTCCCACCACTGAGCACTCGTGTATCCACTTAACACGAATCTTTGCGACGATGTCCGAGGGCATCCACAGTATTTGCCACTGGGACTCAGGGCGACCATCCATGGAGCGGCATTCCAATTAGGATATTCGGCGGTGATCCAAGAGAAGTCGTTCTTCAATGCCTGAATGGCGTCGCCGCATTTTTTATGATACGTCAATAACGAAAGGAGCTCGCTGGAGGTAATCAACTCAATCTCCTCGAACCACTTCGGAACCAAGGGCTCTCGAAGGGTGTATTTAGCAGCAAGAACACATTCATCCTGCATGCGAGCGCGGCACGCAATCGCGAAGCAACGCAGTGAGTTCGCCTCCAATATCTTCGGATTGAACAGAGATTTGCATACTGTCCTCTCGATTGCGTCGAGGGAATACTTTTTCGCCGCCTCCAGTACGTTTACGACGTCTCTAAAATCTTCGATGGCAGGATCCTCTGCCAGGGTGCAGGGATAGCAGAAGCGGAGGAGTTGATCCAGCGTCTTGCTGTCTTCTGAGACAGGGACGACGGGCAGTCCGTCCTTGAACTCCACATCCGTGCTCATATTCTCTGATGGCTGAGGGAGATCAAAGAGGGTTTCGAAGAATGGCGATGCGAGAGAGAGGAACAGCTTGAATACGCGGAATTCAATGTCGTCAGAAGACTTTAAAATAACGTCCGACTTCACGTGGTCGAAGGGCGACGCTACATAAGACGACTCGGAAGAGGCAGACATGCTGGATGATAGATACTAGAGTGACTCGTCATGTCAGGGATGTATGGACGGATAGGAACATATACAGACCTGCAATGTAGTGGGCAAGCTCTGCGTTTCAACTTTGCTTCCGTCGATGCCCGGCCTTTTGTAGGCCAGTAGGCTGCACGTGCGTATTGCGCGAGGTCAATGTAGATTGGCGATAAGTCCCTAGGCATCCCCTTCTCCAATACTTTCGGCCGCCTGTGTGCAACATTGCAAGGCGTGAGTCGAGATTCAATCGGAACGTCCACTTCCCAGAAAATATATCAGCACCGGAAATCCGAGTCAAAGACCATTTCCATAGTGAAGATACAAAAATAACTGAGCACTAGAGCTCCGGACAACGCACCATGTTTTCATTGTGGAGTTGAATTTCACATAGATGGGGCCACAGGGTTCGTTATCGACATCGATTATACCCTGTTTTGTAATACCGCTGCAGTCATTTGTGTCCGCAATGCTGGGATGTAGAATTTATCAACAAACGAGGTGATGGAAGAAGCCCCAATGCTGTACTGGGAGAGGGGATATTCGGATATTCGGGAAATGCAGATATCTTGCATACCCTCTACCTGCCAATGTGGGCGTTTGTCAACGATTGGATAGATATTGCACATGCATTTCGCACCTTGCTGGTCTTTGTACGTCTGATGATCCGAGGATATCAAACCACATCGAGGCTGGGTGATCACGGCAGAGGGGATGAAACATGATGGTCCCAAATAACAGCGCAGTCGAATTGTTGCCGGCAGAAAACCTATGCAACCTACGGGTAAGGAAGGATGAAGAACTATCACCCCGTTTTTTAGTGGAAGCCTCCACAGGCTGACACTCGACGCGGGTTCCGGGCAAGGATTGCAACAGACAGGACGAGCCTTCCAGGCTTGCTTGTGATTGAACATAGTCTCCCCTGACTCGATGGAAGACAGTCGTTCCTTCTCGACTAGATTGGACACCACTCTCCAAATTACGCCATCCGTCTCGGGAGTGCTCTGGTGATATACGGACTCGCATTCAATACTTTACACATCCCCAGACCAACCTGACATCTAACAAATTAAAATCAGCCAATTTCTACAAACGTCGAGGATGGACAAAGCCTACCTTCCAGATTAACTCTTCCACTTTGTTACAAAACGGAAATGCTAATTTCAAAGGTTGATAACGAGTGCCCGGATCAGTGGACGCCGCCGTTGTGTCGTCGAAATCATCCGTACGCTCCTTTCGACATTTTATCGGATATTTGCTTCATGCAGGGCTTGTCCACGATCTCGGTGAAGCTTGCTCACCGTTGGGGGCCGTCGTTCGCAACATATCACAATAAAACGTTGGATACCTCTCGGACGTTCACCGAGTGCAACGCCACATGACCGTAGAGTGGCCATCCACAACGTTCGGCAGAAGGCGTTGAGTTTTGGTCCAAAAGGTCATCCTTTACGCCTGAACCACAGTAGGGCATTTTCGGTGGTGTATCCACAGTGCAAGGAGCTCAGCGGAAGTAACTGATTCAATCGCTCCGAACCACATGGGAACTGGAGGCTCCTGAAGTACGTATCTGCCGGCGAGAACACGTTCGTCATGGTTGTGCATGCGAGCGCGGCACGCAGCAGCAAAGCGAACTTGTCTGACATGTACTAGTCCGTCGTTGATCTCCATGTCCGTGATTACCTCTTCCGACATAGCTCGGGTCCGCGAAAATCAAATAAGGCCTTAAAAGCTGATGGGCGAAGAGGAAAAACTCGACGACGTGGAATTGGCAGATGGCATCGACTTCCACGTCTTGAAGCTTGACTCCTTGACTCTTTGCGATCATCGGACTGTCGGACGACCACGACGTGCAGGTATTTACTAGTGATCGTATCTAATCTGTATTATAAATCCTGGTCGGGTTACCGATTCAAGTTGGAGCGAACGTGACTAGGACGTTCACATCAACCCGTTATTTCTTACCCACATCTACGAATTTCGTACAATATCTTTTGGATCCCTCGTGGCTTGGATTCACAATTTCCACAGACGAGGGTGCTTCTTTTATAGACCCGTTCTAAATCTTGCGATGAACACAGATCTGGGCAATGGCACAAAAACTTGACGTCTCAAGTTCATCCATCAGTGAGAAATGAAGCTGTGCGTGTTTCTTGGTATCAGCTAGCTCGTTCCGGTATTCGTCATCTCGCATTTCACAGGACACAGAGCTCCAAGGGCTCGGGATCCATCATGCCAATCAGTTGACTGGAGGATATGAAAAAAGACACTCCGGGTCATTCTTTGACATCTGAGATCCTACGGGTTGAGCGTCACAGACCTCATGCAATTGGATGTTCCTTTTGACAGCTTGTCTGGAAAATTTACCGTCCGCACAGCTGCAGTCTGCCAGATTGTATTATAGATAGTACAGAAGCCAAGTTATGCAAGGCGACGTCAACTCGGTCGGACAATTCATAAGCATTCCCGCCGAATTTCCGTGAGGAGACATACCTTCCGAGTACTACTTGTTCCCGTGGTGATGTTGCAGACATAGTTAATCACTCTCGGTTTTCAAAGCCGGTAAGCACCGACACTTGTACTGAATAGCCCCAACACATCACGGACCATGTTGAACCCGCCGTTGAACAAGGTAGTAAGGAAGAAGCCGTCGATGCTGGCGATGGTGGCCTGTCAGGCCTCCAGGAAGAAGGGTGCGCAGTGTCTTATGCACTGACCAACTGCTTTTCATTACTTTATTACTTGTTCGTGATTACCGTGTTGTCACGTCCCCCCGAGTTGCGCGTCATGATCTCTTTACGGTGCCCTCTCGCTAGAGTCGTGCTCCGTGGCTCACACTTGACCTTAACCAGTAAGTCTACTGGGGACGTCTCCAAGATTACGGTATGGAAATCTTAATATCAACTTTGCGCTCACGTGCGAGACGCGGTCCAATCATTCAACGGCAATCTGGCAAAGCTATCCTACACTTCTGCAACACGTTTATCACAAAACACGTCGTGAAACACTTTAAGGTAAAAGTAAGGACAAGACAACTGTTTATTTGTTACCCTGATCACGGATCAGGAACTTGCAAAAAGAAATCGGATATGTCTTGAACGTCAAAACTTCATGTCTAGCTTGACCTGCAACATAATGAGGTTACTTAGATGTCCGGAAGTGTTGTAACTATGGGGAAGAACTTACCTTGGTGATTAATTCCTCGACTTTGTTGGTAAAGAGAGTCGCGAATTCTCGCATACCTGCAGGTGCTATGGAGGAACAGCTATTGCAGCTGCCTTGGCGAACTGTCTGTATAGCCTTTTCGACGTTTTGTCGGATGGTTTCCGCACAGGGTCTGTCGCGCAAATCCACGAAAGTGGATTCCATGAAGGTTTCCCACCACTGAACACTCGCATACCCATTTAGCATGAATCTTCCTGACGTCGACCTAGCACATCCACAAGAATGGCCCTGAGAGTCGTACCCACACATCCATGGGGCAGCATCCCACTGGCGATATTCGGCTGTGATCCAAGAGTAGTCGTCCTTCAATACCTGAATGGCCTCGCCGCATTTGTTATGATACGTCAACAACGAAAGGAGTTCGCTGGCGTTAATCAATTCGATCTCCTCGAACCACTGCGGAACTAGAGGCTCCCGAAGGGTGTATTTAGCGGCAAGAACACACTCGCTTTTCATGCGAGCGCGGCACGCGATCACGAAGCAGCGCAACGAGTTTGCCTCCAATATCTTCGGGATGAACAGGGATTTGCGTACTGTACTCGCGATTGCATCGAGGGAATACTTCTTGGCCGCCTCGAACATGTTTACGATGTCTCTGAAATCGTTGAGGACAGGATCCTCCAACAGAGTGCAGGGGTAGCAGAAGCGGAGGAGTGGGTCCAGAGTCTTACTGTCTTCAGAGACAGGGATGACAGGTAGTCCGTCCTTGAACTCCACATCCGTGATCATCTCATCTGACGGCTGCGGGAGATCAAAGAGGGTCTCAAAGAATGGCGATGCGAGAGAGAGGAACAGCTTGAATACGCGGAAGTCAACGTCGTCAGATGACTGTAAAATAACGTCCGCCTTCACATGGTCAAAGGGGGGCGGTGCGCAGGAAGGTTCAGTAGAAGCGGACATGGAGGATGATAGCGGCTAGAGCATTTTGTCGTGTCAGGGATGTATGGGCGGATTGAAGTATTTACAAACCTGAAATGTACACAGAAGCTCTGTGATTCAACTGTACTCCCATCGATGCCCGGCATTTTATAGGCCAGTTAGGCCGTACACGTGGACTACGCGAAGTCGACGTAGATTGGCGATAAGTCACCAGGCATCCCCTTCTCCCAACCTTTCCGCCCACCTTGGTAAGCCCTTCGAAAAAATTATCTTCCTAAGGGTACATCGACAGAGGGGATCAGAGTCAACGACCATTCACATGATGAAGATATACAAATAGGTAAATATTATGACGTACTATGAGGTACCTCGATGTGCCGGAAGCTACACCTTGCGTACATGATGGAAGGGGATTTCAAACGCATGCCTTCCTCGCTGCGGAACGGAAATCATTATGGGTCATAGGGTTGGGTATGGACTTCCATTTCACCTTGTTTTGTAAAATAGGTGCAGGTGTTTGCGACCACAAGGTGAGCCAGGTCCTAGGTTTGCTTCAAATATCTTGCATACCCTGCACCTGTCGATGACAAAGGAACTTGATAACCATTGGATGATTGTAGCACGAATACTTCGTAGCTCGCAGGCCGTGATGTATCCAGGGGATATCGTATCATGCCAATAGTGGCCAGGGCAGAAGGGATGAAACATCATGCCCTCCGATAATAGTGAGGTCAAATTACTGTCGCAAGGCAGGCGATGAATAAGGAATAATGATATACCGTCACCCCTCGCCCCTGCGTTGTTTCTGGAAAGGTTAGGAAAAGCCTTTGACGACAACATAGGTTGCGTACAACCAATCCAAGCTCGGGAGACGCCTTCCAGGAATGTGGGTAATAGCCGCCTACTCTTCAAGACACACATCCATCTCGGGAGTGACCTGGAGATATATCCATCGCACGCGGAACACTTACAAAAAGCACTGCGTCACATTCAACGCCTTACACATTCCAACCATGTCTTCAACTAGAACGCAGTAATTATTGACATTTCAAAACCGCAGCTCCAGGTCAACCTGACGTTTGATAAGCTCATCCAACTTCTGCAAGCATTGACGACAAAGATAGAGCTCACCCCTGAAATTAACTCTTCCACTTTCCTGATAAAGAGCGTTCCAAATTCTCGCATCCCCCCAGGCGCCGACGCAGAACAGTGAACGCAATTGTGCTGTCGAACTGCCTGTATAGCTTTCTCCACATTTCGTAGGATAGTTTCCGCACACGGCTTGTCCTGCAAATCTAGGAAAGTGGCATCCATGAAAGCTTCCCACCATTGGGCGACTCCGGATCCATAAAGCATTGGGTACCTTCCAGAGGTTGACCGCTGGCAACAGCCACTATAACTATAACCATTGGGCCTTAAAGCAACCATCCAAGGGGCGCTCGACTGAGTGTATTCGGTTGTGAACCAAGAGAAGTCGCTCTTTAAAGCCTGAACGGCGGCGCCACATTTACGATGGTATGTCAGCAGCGCAAGGAGTTCGGTGGAAGTAATCAACTCGATTTCTTCAAACCACATGGGAATCAGAGGCTCCCCGAGGGTGTATTTGGCTGCTAGAATGCACTCATCTTGCAAACGAGCACGGCATGCGATGGAAAAGCAGCGAAGTGAATTTGTCTCCAATATCTTCGGGTTGAAGAGAGATTTGCATACAGTCCTCTCGATTGCATCGAGGGAATACTTTTTGGCAGCTTCAAGTACGTTTATGACGCCTCTGAAATCCTCCAGGGCAGGATCATCTGCCAGAGTGCAGGGATAACAGAAACGGAGAAGTGGGTCTAGCGTCTTGCTATCCTCCGAGACAGGAACGACCGGTAGTCCATCCTTGATTTCCACGTCCGTGCTCATCTCCTCTGACGGCTGGGGAAGATCAAAGAGGGTCTCGAAGAACGGCGATGCGAGAGAGAGGAACAGCTTGAAGACGCGGAAATCTACGTTGTCGGACGATCGCAAAATCACGTCTGCCTTCTCATGATCAAAGGGCGGCGATGCGTAGGGAGTGAGATCTTGTGAGTCCGACATGCTATACTGCCACAGGTGAGTCGTGTCAGACACTTGAATGATGAGGGAACGAACACGGACCTGGGCAAAGGTAGGAAACCTTGACGTCTCACTTTCATCTGTTGGCTCCCTGCCTTTATAGAAAACGAAACCATGCGCATGGCCGTGTTTGTTGGTATGGCCCCTGCGAGTGAGGCCACGCCTCGCATATCTTCGAGTTTCCGTTTTTGCGGTTACACGCACGAAAACCAAGAGGAACGTCCCAGTGCAGCTGGAATTTGCAGCACCAGCACTATGGTTCATCGATCGCCATGTATGAAATTCTGTAGTCATCCAATGAGCAGGCATTAGAAGACTTCGCGATGGAACGTGCAGGAAAGAGCCGAATGCACGCCCCCGAGTTATATCAGGTACAAGTCCATCGAGATGAAATTAAAACTTTTCCGTGGACCCATCATAACCACCAAACAGAGAAACCTACTCGCCTTTTGCCCCCCGGTATCCCAGTTTTGTGATAACTTCGCCTTCGGATGCAGTACATACAACATGTGGAGAGTTTATCGATGGATGAAGATCCAATGATGGGCTGGAGAGGGTTAAGATCCGAAGGTTCGAATAAACCAATGAACGTGTGGTTCAAGGATGCCGCCCTGCCGTGGGTATACATGCGCCGCAAAAGATCGCAGAGAGAATTTTGCCCTTGAAGATAGTTACGCCATGATGCACGGGGAACAGACAAGAGTAGAACTGCTGCTGCTTCTGATCCTGATGAGACGAGACAGGGGGGACTCACCCAGGAAGATGATCATGATATAGATAAGACACGTGCCAGAGCGAACAGCACCGACATCTGTGAGGGGAGCGCAACGCCGTAAAAGAGATATGAGCGTTTGAACCGCATAATATAATCCCGTGGGTCAAAAATGTTGCTGTGGATGTTCAATGCGCCAGGATGAGTCGCATACTACACATTTGGGACGCACTTTCGACAAAAGTCATTGGAAGAATCCGGTCAGCATATCGAGCATAGAAATCCCAAATTTCTGAGCCTTCTTGGTGAAAGGAGGTACCTCCGAGTCTGCTCGTTTGTACACCATGATGAACGATCGACAGGTACTGTCAACGCGAAGGGAGTAAGGACCCGATTCAGGGGGGTCGAAAATTTACCAGTGTGGCGGTGCGCCTATCCATCATCTCACATCAAAGAACGCAGAGCTCCATGAGAACTCGCGGACGATTGGAATACGCCATGTCAATCAGCTGACCGAAGGATATGGAAAAATATGGAAAGCCGGACAATCATGCTCGAATAAGGAAAGTCCAATGGCAAAATGCCCAACTCAAAATGGAAATGGCCGACGGCGGACCTCGATCACTCCAAGTACTTTTTTTTTGTTGCCATCGTCGTCATGAAAAATGAAAAAAACACGTTTGTCGAAGTACTTTTTTTTTTTTGCCATCGTCATAATGAAAAAAGAAAAAACGCGTTTGTCGAAGTACTTTTTTTTTTTTGACCATCGTCATATTGAAAAAAGAAAAAACATGAAAAGTATGTAGTAGATTTCGTAGACGTAGGTAAAGAATTCACAGACTCGCCTCGACATCACTTGCTTCATCATCTGAACCAACATCGGAGAAGCGATCAACCCAGAGGAATGCACCTGGCACCTCCATGTCATCTGCACCATCAACCTCTTCCTCATCATGCTCAAGTTTTTGCAGGGCACAGACATGTTCTTCTTCTAAGGAGATGATACAGATCAGCCTTGTTTCTTCACTCTAACCATTAGTATATTTTGACTTACCCAATCCCATCCCATTTCCAAGGCCACCCATATACTGATCATTCTCAATAAGGTCTTGAAGTCCATCTATCAGAGGTATGTCATCATTCTGCTCTTCATTGTCAGACGTGGCCCCCTCGATGATGGGAACGATATCTGGCTGCTGCTGTAGGAGGGAGAGGAGGTCAAGGTAGATTGCCCATATTGTGTTGTGCTGAACAGACGGGGAGCCCAGTCATATATAACACTTGTCAATGAAGGCATTGAGTGTGTGTGGGACAAGATTGAATACTGGATGGTCAGCCTTAATGTAGAGTTGTCAGACATCCTCGATTGTTTTCGGATTGACCATCACCTGTCAGAAACCATAGCGTGTTAAATGTATATGATAAACAAATATATAGTACCTTGAAATCTAGTGTGCCATAGTCCTCTGCACAGGTGTGGATTAACTTGGGAATTCCATGAGGTAGGACCTGAAAAACACTCATTATGTAGATCACAGAGGTCCAATCACTGCATACCTTGTTTTTGTCCTGGCACTTGCAACTATTATTGACTTGGTCTCAATACTGGTCCAGCTCCCTCTGGAGCCAGGGAATAAACAACCAACAAAAGACCATCCTGTTCAGATATATGGCTCAGTGGTGAACCGTAAACTGAAAGGGATATCTTACAGCTGCAGCATATTGTTGGGATCATACCAGCCTTCATCAAGCAGAGTCTCAAAGCCAGGAGTAAATCGTCATTGAAGCTGGGACCATGTGATTTCCGGCATGATGTTCTTCTTTGTGCACATCCAGTGGTGTTGCACAAAGCCCCTCAATGCAGGATCATGCAGCTGTTGTAGCATGGTTTGAGCATTAGTGATCCCAAAGTTTTCTGTTCTGGGATCACTTTGAGTCACCATCGGCATAACTAGAATCAAATTCTTGTCAGTATAATAGCACTACTGACTTGTGTTTCACTTACATCCAAACTCTGTAACAGTTTCCAAATAATAAGAAAGAATGAGCTGTGGGTTGCGGTTAGAGTGCCAAACCTTCATCCAAAGGATCCACCCCGAGAATGGCTCAATCCCTGTGTGTAAACCGAGGCCAAATCGAAGCCATTTGTTGTGTTGATCCACTGCCCAGATGTCATTGACACCTGCAGCCCAGAACCGGTGACGTTGGAGGCACCTCACCTTGTAGTGCCTAACTAAATGAGGCTCATATGTAGTGAAGTACAACTGCATGGTGCTCCTATTAAAGATGTTAATCAGCATGCCTTGTGCAAGTTATATTTTGAGTACTCACTGAGAGATGGTGTCACACACCAAAGGTGTTTGGTGAGGTGGACATGGATACAGCTGATGAATGGAGATGAAGACCATAGCTCTCATGTGAAGAAGGACAGCCAGAAATGTTGGCAGTCATCCCTTGCACAAGAACAAGTCATCAATGCCAAAGAAAAGGAGAAAGCGAGTTAAGCACTGGTTAAAATTCTTAAGTGCCCATGTATGGCATTCCAGTTTTTGACATATCTCCGCCATTTCTGCAGATACCAAAACCATTCCCACACTCGCTTGTAGTGCTCAGCCACGCAATCCTACCTTCCAAGATTGGAAAGGATTTGCACACTCCACACATTTCTACAGCACTCCCTCCAAAAGATGCTCATTTTGCTAATTCTTCTGATATGGCTGCCTCCACATCAATCATTTTGCTTGTCCCCTTTGCTAGGGACCATGGCTACATATATCTACCAGGAGTTCCTACCAGCTTCCGTCCTGAAGCATCCTGGTACATCCCATCCTTGTCTTCCCCCTCTCAGCCCATCCAGCTTGGACAGCGCATTCTTTTTGTCAGTATGACCTCTAGGAGGACGTTCTTTGGTCACCTCAGGTCTGTCATTCACTTGGAAAGGTCTTATGTGGTCGTTTCAGTCTCTCCAGTCCAAGAAGCATATGGATCCTTCCTCCCTGCTCCCTGCAATGTTTTCATACCAGTCTCGTCCATCATTCTCCCAAAATTGCAACAGCTACAGTATAATCTACTGTTCTCTACTCTCCCTGATTGCATCCATGATGAGTATGATGCACATCTTGCCTCCTTATTGCAAGATACAGCAGAAGATGCTCCCCCTTCATCCTCTCTTCCATCAGAGCCTCATTCATGAAGTTTTTATTTGCTTCACTGAGAGGATGGTTTGGGGGGGAAAGTTGCAATCCCCTATGCTCCTGTCACCCCACAGACCCCCAAAGCTTGACCCTGTTGACATCTGACTCACCCTGTCTGCTTTTGGATGTACTATATCGGCATCAGATCAGCACTGCCTCTCTGTCATCCTACCTTGGCCTAGAAGCGATCCCTTTGAGATGTGAAATGCACAGCCTCCCCCTAATGCAATTCCAGTGCGCTTTCCCAGTTTCTGACTTTACTTGACTCATACTTTGACATCCTGACTGTCTTTGACTCACTTATTGCCAATACAGTGGCTCAAAAAAGTGCCCCAATGTTTGGTGATTTTGGAAAGAGTTGAGATTTATGAGAGAGCCAATAGGAATTAGTTCAAACTCATGCAGGACAAAAGGTAGTACTAACTGTTGCCTTGACAACAAGGGCTTGCTTATGTAATTGGGTTGACATGCCATCAAGATATAACCATTTTAAAATGACATGTCATTGGGACACTTTTTTGAGCATGATATTGTCAGTCATTATTTAGTAAATAACATAAAGATTTGACAACTTCTGAGGGATTTTTTGCTTCAATCCTGACTGATTATGTAATGTACATAATCCTGAGCCATAAAAATGGCTTGGGTCCCACTCAGCTAACCCTACTTCACCATGAAATGCATTTTTGCCTCTGCTAGAGCAAATATCCACCTTCTTTCTGAATTTGGCCTTTCTGCTCATCAAATCTCCTCCACAACTGGTGAGGGGAGCTCTACTGTGGCCAGGATCATCAAAGAGTTCCAGCTAGATTAAGGAAAACCTTAAACTAGGACATCCTTACCAGCCTTCTTCTCCTGGCAGAGGAGAATATTCACCAGTATGACCTCTGGAAGAGCTGAAAATGCTGTCCAGGCTGCCCATATAATGTGTGTGGCTGTTCCCTCTCCTGTCACTTCCCAAACTGTTTGCAGTGTGCTCAATTCTGCATCCCTGAAGGTGATTGTCAAGCAGGAGATGCCACTCTTGTCTTGCAAGCATACACAACAGTGACTTGCCTTTGCTCTTAAGCACCAAAACTGGACTGTGGATGACTGCACTAGGGTCATCTGGTCAGTTGAGCCCAAGATCAATAGTATTGGACCAGATGTAAAGAAATTTGTGTGGAAAATGGTAGGAAAGTGTTTGCAGGATAATTCTCCTGCTTGACTACAGCCTTCAAGGATGCAGAATTGAGCACACTGCAAACAGTTTGGGAAGTGACAGGAGAGGGAACAGCCACACACATTATATGGGCAGCCTGGACAGCATTTTCAGCTCTTCCAGAGGTCATACTGGTGAATATTCTCCTCTGCCAGGAGAAGAAGGCTGGTAAGGATGTCCTAGTTTAAGGTTTTCCTTAATCTAGCTGGAACTCTTTGATGATCCTGGCCACAGTAGAGCTCCCCTCACCAGTTGTGGAGGAGATTTGATGAGCAGAAAGGCCAAATTCAGAAAGAAGGTGGATATTTGCTCTAGCAGAGGCAAAAATGCATTTCATGGTGAAGTAGGGTTAGCTGAGTGGGACCCAAGCCATTTTTATGGCTCAGGATTATGTACATTACATAATCAGTCAGGGTTGAAGCAAAAAATCCCTCAGAAGTTGTCAAATCTTTATGTTATTTACTAAATAATGACTGACAATATCATGCTCAAAAAAGTGTCCCAATGACATGTCATTTTAAAATGGTTATATCTTGATGGCATGTCAACCCAATTACATAAGCAAGCCCTTGTTGTCAAGGCAACGGTTAGTACTACCTTTTGTCCTGCATGAGTTTGAACTAATTCCTATTGGCTCTCTCATAAATCTCAACTCTTTCCAAAATCACCAAACATTGGGACACTTTTTTGAGCCACTGTACTTACCAGTCTTTTGGCCTTGCTTACTGATTCTTCACTTTTTGGCTTACTTATCCTTACCAATGCTCACCAATGCTTTCTAAGATGATTACCCACTGCTTACATTCCTTACTCATCAGTTACCAATCACTTACCAAGTGTTTGCACCTTGTTTTCCATAGGCAATGCCCCTGTACTGTATATAATCACTGTACTTAGATAGCTGAAGAAGAAGATGTCAGAGAGCCCCTCTTGCTCACAATTTATCATCTCTCAGTAAATCATTCATCAGCTTTGATAGTTGAGACTTTATTAAGGGTCTAGCTATTGTCTACTTTGCTTATTATCATCTATCATCAATCTACTTTGCTCCAAGTCCTCCCTGAGCTCAGTGCAGCTCAGGACATCGAATTAAGTTGCCATCCATCCTTCTGTAGGCTGACAGCAGTCTACCCTATCACATTCTATCACATTCCTGCTCCTTCTTCATCAGGAGCATCCCCAATCCTCAGCACTTGTCTTTGAGTGTTATAGCTTGCAAAAACCCTCCCAAATCAAAGGTTCTACCATCTAGGTATCACATAGGCACACCACCACTTGCTCTTTTTGTCTTTTGTGTTGGTTTTGGTTGGTTTCCACCACTGAACCACACTTTGGCTCACAACGGACATGTCATGCTCAAAGAAAATAAGGCTGATCATTTCCCAAGTCCCAGCATTGGAGTACATTTCTCGCAGTTTGATCATGGCATCCCAAATGGTTTCTGGTGTATGTGCCTGCTGCCAGGTGTGCACAAGACCGAGGCTCTTATGGATTGCAACAAATCTTGTCAGACTAGCCAACACGTGTATCAGCATTTGGCACAAGGAAATAAATGATTGCACACCCAATGCCATATTGGCTCAAATCTATGTGCTTCCTTAACTCTGCCAGAATTTGACGGTCGTTGAAGTGTGCCTTCCAGAGTCTTCAAATGTGTGGTTCAATGAGTTCCACTGGTGCTGTGTTAGTGACATTGATCAGATGCAATGATTTCAAAGAATGAGGCTGAGCTTATGGTTCGGTTTCCACTGATTGGGCATTGAGATGATATTGAGGGAGCAAGCAGTCAGCCTGTTCCAACCTGCTTTATACCAATGAGTGGCGATTTGTGAAGCAGAGAGGTTGAGGCAGAGTGACAAGTCACCTATCATAGCTGAGTGTACTATGTATATGTAAAATGTGCAACCGCTACCTGAGGCCTGAATCTCCATGCAAGACCTCATGGCTGCGTTCTTGATTATCTCCAACCACTCAGATCCCTCCACACTACAACACAGCTGCGTCAAGGCTGAAGCAAAGTGTCTTTCATTTCAATGTGGATGCACTTAAGAACTGACCATTCCCTTCCTGTGCCTCCCAAGTGTTTCCAACTTGGGTGCATTCCTTGAGTGCACTCTGCACCTGCCTGTCCTTCCAGCATGAAGGCATCAATTGTTGGTGAGTCTCAAGTCTCGATTCCCCTGTCCTCACATGTCTGGCAGACATTTGTTGCATTGCAAATCTTGTTGTGTTGCATATACATGTGCAGTATAAATCACTGTGTGTTGCATATACAGGTGCAGTAAAAATCACTGACATGTCCACTACCAATCCAAGCTCACATCTTGTCACACAGTTCAGTGAAGACGCATATGCACAAGTAGCAAGGCTTTGCCAGCAACCTTCCTGTGCAGTCATCATCAACCCAGGTGAACCTTGCCACTACATCACACCCATTGACCAGACCAAGCCTGGCAGGTATGTGTGTGGTAGTTGCTGTGCACATTATCAGAGGAAGCCTTCAACAACTGTTAGCTGAGCCCAAGGTTAGTAAACTTTCCAGTTCTATGTCTGGCAAATATCCACTTACCCTTTGACAGCATCACTACCAAGTCCACAAGCCATTCGCCAATCTGTGGGTGCTGCTCAGTCACGCAGTGAGTTATGAATGACCATTCCCTGTCCATTTTTTTTACTCAGTTTTTATACAGCATCAATTAATCCCCCTCCAGTCATGGCTATGGCGAACCTTCGCATGCCACCTCCGCCCATTCCAATCCAACTGCTGAGCATCAGCTGCGCACCGCATCCACAACTTCCAATCCGAGGACCCAACATTCACGTGCCTTCAGCCATGGCACCACCGGGTGCAGGCACTTCATTGCCTGCCGGCTCTGTTGGCTATACTCTGCAGCACCTGCAGTATGCTGTTCGGCATGAACACTGGCAACGTGTGGCCCACTGTCCCCCACCTGCAAAAACAATATCATTGGAGGTTTTGGCATTATATGAATCTGGGGTTAGGAAGAAAGGTCTTCGGGGCAATCCCATCGGAGTATGTGTATTATGTGGGCATTTCCCTGTCAACATAGCTAACGTGTTATAACAGAACATATGTGAGGGCCTGAAGGACATTAATGCCTTGGCCTCAGCAGCCGAGCTCGTGGACATCACCCTCCGCACAATCACCCCATGTATCCAAGCTTTCCATCCTGAATTCCTGTGGTGCAACTCTGAGTTTGTAGTGCGCAATGCAATGTGGGTGGATCTCTTCTGACACTCACTGATGTCGAACAAGCCATACTTCTATGCCCAGTGCCTCCATCTGGCCACCTGCAAAAATTCCTGAGCCATGGTCTTCAAGGCCAAGCAGTTCAGTCTCTACATTGTTGTCCCTGCAAGCCAGTGGCAGGAGCTCGAGGCTTTCCAGGAGAAACTCAATGACACCACAGTGGCAGGCACATCCATGCTTCCTGTGACATCCATCACCAATGCTGCCACCATTCCCAAGGGTTCTGAGGCTCCAGCTGTATCTGCCCCATGGACATCAACTATGACCCTCTTTGATTGCCCTATTTCTCATGATATCTGGTGTCTCTTTGACCAGACAGAGCCATCTGCCTCTTTGATGATGGAGGCAGGTACAAGTATGCTTGCCGAATTCTGCCATCGCCAATCAAGCAGTATCTCAAGTACAACGGGTCTTTCTCCACCTCATAAGAAGTCTGTCACCTCAGTTCCAGACCTTGACAACCTCGAATCAAGCAGTGATATCTCGAGCACAGCAGGTCTCACCATACCTTGGCATAAGAAGCCTCTTGCCATGTTGCTTCCAGACCCTGAATCAAACAGTATCTTGAGCACAACAGGTTTCACTCTGCCTCAGAATAAGCCCACCACTGCATTGCTTCCAGACCCTGACTGTCTCAAAACTGCACTCCAGTCCGGAGGCAGAGGGAAGTTCGAGCTACAGACCAGTACGTCACACTACAATCTTCATTGACCTACGCTAATGCATCATGACATCAGTACTTAAGCAGAAATTCGAACTGATCAACTTCTATCTGATACCCACTCATGACATAACAGAGCTCGTCAGGGGAAACGACACCTTTGATATCAACAAGATCAATTCTCTCTCTGGCATGATCCTGGTAACTCACTCCAGTCACGACATCATCGGTGTGGGTGCATTTAAGACAGCACAACATGCCCAAATCAACATTTTCAGGAGTGTGGCCAACTCCCTTGGGTCTACCCCAAATGAAGAAATTGTCCTCAAGTGTCTGTATGATGTCATGCAGGGCAGTCCACCCTATACGTGACTGACACTGCATGAAGAGTCAATAAAGCTAGTTCAGGAGGCCAACATTTTGTACTGGTCGAAGGCGCTCCTCAACATGACCTACAACTACATCCATCATTGCATCTCCAAATCTACAGATCCCCCTCCTTTCAAAATCCCCATCTTGTGTTTCATAGTTGCTGGCCTAGTGGTCACATATTCACACCATCCAGGTGGTCCCACAGGGCCTCATGCCCCAAAACCTGGCTCCACCAGTGCTATGTACCTTGCCAAGGAGTTGATTAGATTTGACAATGGTTCAGACGGAATCAGTGGCAGCAATTCGAAGAAGTTCACAAAGTTTATTCACAACAGCAACCCCAATCCCTTCCCCAAACCCGGCAAGTATGGGTATGAAATGGCAGAATTTCTTGCATTCACACAACATGTCCAATACAGCAACACGAATGGTCAAGTATACATTTCTGATTACCAAGGTAAGTCACCTCGGATCCAATCATAGTACATTGATGCACTGACTTCTGTGACTTCTTATGCAGGCAGTACAATGCTGTTATCAGATCCCCAAATTCTCACCCACCCATGCACAATAATCATCTGACGTCCTGATTGTGTGTAATAGACTGATGAATCACCTTGCTTTCCAGCGATGTTAACCAAGGCCAGATCTTGTTTGGGGAAGGTAATCTGGAGGATGAAGTTGCGGTGTTTGAGCACCAGCATGTCTGTAACAAGTATTGCAAATGGCCAGGATTCCAGCTAGAGGTGTTTGGCAAGGGGAAGGCCTGAAGCTCAGGGATGGCATCATGCAAAGGAAAGACTCGCAATGCAGGAGAGGTGTTCTGATTACCGTTGAAAGTAAAGGTTCTTTGGCTGTATGGCTTCCATGAATCTTGTATAGTATGCTCATTGATGCTTGCTCTTGCTGAAGCGGTCCTTGCTCCAATTCGACATGGCCATCCCCTCAACTAACGTAGAGTACATGTGGGCAGTCATTGGTGGCCCGGTGACAGGCATCTATCAAGACTTGGACTGGTACTTTACATGTCACTTGATTATTGTGTGCAGTACTGACATGAAGCAATGTAGTCCCCGCATGGAGTGTGGGAGAGCATTGCCACCATTACCAATTGCCATTCAATGTATTTCCAAATGGGAGGCCCAACTTGTATGCAGAACACTGCAGCCCATCATGAATGCACTCAGGCTGCCAGCCAACCCAAGCCCTACTCAGTTACTTGCTGCATTGGGCAACTCTCAAAACATGCGAAACCTGCTCCATGATGATGAAGGCTTTCATGCTGTGGTAATAGGTGCACCACCTGGGGTTCACCATACTAGGTGAAGCACTTTCACACCTTTTCAACTTGCAACACTTAATCCATCAACAAAAAAAAATTAGGGAAAGTGTAACATGCGCTGAGGGTACATTCAAGTATCTCAAAAAATGTCACACTGCCTCATTCTGGGAGGCTTTAGCATTTGTCATGGTGAAAGGCATTGAAGGACTCATGCCTCCCTTGCTAACATCTACTGAAGTGCTTAACGATGGTGATTTTTGACTTCGCATTTTGCAAACTGACAGGTTTAACTGTGGTACAGTAGATGCAATCACCAACAGTCTCTGCACTCTCCAAGTTGACACAGACCTAGTAAGCTCCTCAAACACCCCAAGATCCCCTCCCTCAAGACATAGGGTTCCTTCCGTGTCCACTCCCATGTCCCCCACCTACTCGATGATATCATCACCATCCACATCTCATACCCACACACATGTGCACTCTACCCATCATCCATTCTCCCCCCCTCCCTCTTCAGGTCCCCCTGCTGGCCCAATCATCTACACACACATCCATAGCCTTCGTGGTCTTCTTTCCAGCCAATATATTCCTCATGTGAACTCGGATTTAAGCTCCCAGGTCGAGGCTCGAGCTCGACCATTGGGTGGAATAGTAGCTCAATGTCTTGCTTCCCACGGTTATGGCTTATCTGATGTTGACATTATTCTCGATTGCTACAGGCAATCTCACTCCATGGAACCACCTGTGGGCAACCAGTTTGTGATGCATCTTGCATGGGAGGGCTTGCCTGTGGCTGAGGGGAACTTCTTGTTGGCTATGATAAGGAGATGGTGTTGACACTGCAATTATAGATACGTAGGAAATGCAGTCACAAGTTTGACAAAGGTGTTTTTTCTTTTTTCAATACAACAATGGCAAAAAAAAAAAGTACTTCGACAAACGCATTTTTTCTTTTTTCATTATGACGATGGCAAAAAAAAAAAAAGTACTTCGACAAACGCGTTTTTTCTTTTTTCATTATGACGATGGCAAAAAAAAAAAAAAGTACTTCGACAAACGTGTTTTTTCATTTTTCATTACGACGATGGCAAAAAAAAAAAAGTACTTGGAGTGATCGAGGTCCGCCGTCGGCAATTTCCATTTTGAGTTGGGCATTTTGCCGTTGGACTCTCCTTATTCGAGCGTGATTGTCCGGCTTTCCATAGAAAAAGGCAGTGTTGTCATTTCCTGAAGTCTTATGGTTGACCACCAGTCCATGCAATCAGATGTCCCTTTGACAGCGTGTCCTGAATTTGACCGTCTGCACAGGTGCGGTCCCTCAGACTTTTCTATAGATAGTGCAGAAGGCTAGTTATGCAAGGCGTTGATAACGCAGTTGGTCGTTCTCATGAATCATGATCAAAGCCGCCGAACCTCCGTGACGCACATTCCGAGCGCTAACTGACACAGCCAACCACTCAGTCGGTTTCCACACCCCGTTGTTTTAAATTAAGTAAAATAGGTATGAATGATCATAGCTACCACGCTGTCCGACACTTCACACGTCTTCGATAGAGGGCTACAGAGAGTACGATAACTAAAATCACAAAACCGCCAAGTACAGAACCCAGTGTTGCACCAAGGATGGTGACTTCACTTACCCCACTCGACGTATGAGCGCTTGTGGGGGTCGACGACGAAGTGAATAAAGGAGGGGAGCTAGATGACGGTAGTAGCGGCGAGGGCAAATATGAAGCTGTTGCACTGATGAATAGGACAAACGAGCGGTTACACGTTGTGTTGACCAACAAAACACAGAAGACAACGTGCCTGGCATTCGCAACAACCAATGTGATGGATTCGACATCAAACCGCGTGGGCAAGTCACCAGGAATAAAAGTGATACCCAGGGTTGTCGCTTGTGTTAGCGGAAGGCCAACAGCCGTGATGATGTTTATGGACGTGTTTACCATGCTCGTGATTGAGGTATCGCTTGGTTCAGCAGTGAGGGTAAAGTTTACAGTCGCATTGGACAGGGGGGACGGATAAAGGTACAGGCTCGAGGCTGCACGGACAAGTAGATCAGACGGCTTGCGATGCCAGGAGGAAATGATTTAATTGCCTCGGAACGTCAAAAACATCTGGGGTATCACATTCCCGGCTTGTGGTATCGGTCCACTGGTTGAAATCACTGTCGTAGAGGCCGAGGAGTCGTTGAGGAGTTGCCTGGTGTCGAGACGGCACGTTGACAATTGAAGGCTACTGAGAAACGGAATAAACCTACCATGGGCTGATACAGCCAGAAACGACATCGGAAGAAGAACACAGAGGCGGGTTATAGATGATATCTGAATCGTTGCTGGAGAGGACGACGATCTGCTGGGCACATGCCTGGGATATCAGAGTGGTATACAGACAGAGACTCAGAACGAGCGAGACACAGGAAGCCAAGATTTGGACCATGCCCAAGCGTGGGCGTCGAAGGAGGGCTCCTCGTTCCCAAGTGCCAAGTGCGATCGCAGCGTAATTTCCTACAGTCACGCGCGGGGGTAATTCTGGAGAGACGCTCAGGCAGTCGACGACTCATCGACGAATCTAGTGATATATTTTCTGATCCTGACCCGTCAATATTTCAATACCCGCCAATGCGAATGGGAACGTGAGACATACTTGCGACCACATTCCAATATCCACGGCTACGGGCATGCGGCGAGGCTGTGGCGGATGTTGGGCGGTTAGTGTGACATGCGTGACGTGTGACTATGTGACACACTGTGGTTATTGCTCGGACTGCCCTCCCAGTCTGCCAGCACAGCTGACGGCGACGAGGCCCAGCCTTCCACTCATTCCATTCACTCGTTTCGAATTGTTTCCACTCCTTACGAACACCCCCCCAAAAAACAAAGCGTAGTCATGTCTGACCACTTCGATGTACAGAGACGCTCCTCCAACAATAAGATGCACCGCGGCCTCGCTGCTCGCTTCAGTCCAACGGCCTCCTTCGATACCGAAACGTCGTCTACTGACTCACATTCCACCCCGTCAGCATCCGTTCAAGGTACGCCAATCTCAGTCTTATTATACTTGACCCTTACACCAGTCATATCAGTGGCTACTCCCACAACGACGGCTCAGGATGCTGGCAAAAATACCCCGACATCTGTGCAGACTTCCTCTACTTCAAGCGCCGCACATGGCAATACATCGACCACTCCCACCACGACATCTTCAGCCTCAACAGCCTCCTCTGCTACCTCATCGGCAACCACTTCAACCGTTCCCACTTCAGCTGCACCCGCTGTAGTCACCGTTCACTCCACCGTACGATTCATCCTACTTTGTTCAGGCAACGTTCTTATCTTTTTTTACTTTTCAGAGTCTAGTCAATTCTCCCTCCGCTTCTCTCTGGACTAGCAGCGTCGGCTCAGCTACCACACCTTCAACCGCTGTATCAGCAACGTCGACCTCTTCTTCGAGTTCGGTTAATGTCACCGCCGTTGTTGGTGGTATTGCTGGTACTCTTGCTGGCCTCGCTATTCTTGGATTCCTCGTTATGTGGTTGATAGTATGTTTCAAACCAAAAATCCTCCTTTGTGGCTCATTTACTCGTTCTAGCGTCGCCGCAAGGAGAACTACGACGATGACTTTAATGCCAGCATATTCCGCCGCCAGTCTGCCATTCTGGTGGACGACCCACCCGCACCAAGTCACAATCCCCGGCCACCCACCATGATCGAACGCCACCTTCATAATGCTTCTCCGGCCCTTGCAGCCCAGCGCAACTTTTCTGGTCCCGGTTCCAATTTCTATGGCGGGTATGGCCAGCAGTCACTGGGTCCCGGAGAGGTCGTTCAGCCGGCTTACGGTCAACCCGTCATGGGATATGGGGACCCTGGACAACTCGCCCGACAGCCTTCGAACGCCGCATTCCTCACGCGTCAACCAAGTGCTATGACTGGATATGGTAACCCTGCCCAACTTGCTAGACAACCATCTGGCGTCACTGTCCTGAATCGCCAACGAAGTGCCGCCGGGTATGGCGCGACTCCTGAGGACAACGAGCCACATTACGTTGACCTTAATCGCTCCAGCGTGACACCCTTTCAAGCCGCACAATATGCCGCTATCTCGCGCCACTTGAACGATATGGAACCGCGTTTACCACGTACATCGGATGACTTGAACCTTCCTCCACTTCCATCGCCGTTCGACAACCCGCCACAAGGAACTCCTCAAGCTTCAACTGCTGCACCTCGTGCACCGTCTCCGGTTCATTTTGGCTCTGGCGCTAACACTGTGGTTCACTCTTCCGAGACTCCGGCTCCGAGAACACGGGAGGTCACCACAGACGCGAATCGTCCCTCGTCTGCTTACACCGTCTACGAGGATGGTGACGCCTACGGTGGAATATAAATCCCGTGTTTTAAATTTCGCCTATCTTCTGTTTCGACTCCAACTCTGGTTTTCATACTCTTGTGAATTGTATGGTTGGCTGATCTCTTGATCCTTGTAATATTTCTTTATTTATTTGCCCTCTCTTGACTTCCCTTCGCGATTGGTCCAGGTACCTTGGTTTTACTACGTGCACTGCTATAGTGCACAGGCCGGCCTTGTGCCACTCGGCGTGTAGTGCATTTTGTTCCTTTATCTCTTGCCCATACGTGATCTTGTGATGTCGTTTTGCCCTTCAGCTGTGTCCGCGATACCTTGCCGACTTGTTACATCAGCTGAATGTGCTTCTAGGCATACCCACCACCCAACGAGCCTCGACTCGTCGATACCTACCTTTTTCTTCGGTTTATATAGATTTGTCCCCTTCTCGTGGTCCAAAGTGGTTGGGAAAAAAAAAAATCAATCGTTACTTTAATATTGACAACCTTCTCTTCCTGCCATAGTTGGGATTTGGGCACGAATATTGATCTGTTTATGCAACTATGATTTTATGCGTTGAATTGTTGCATGCTGGCTCCTGATTTTACAAGAACCAAGGTGATGGGCAACAAGGTCTAACTGACACCAAGGATGACTAGAAACCCACTATCATAATACAACTATCAGAGAAAACCCGAAAGCGCGTGTATATTCTACGATCAATGACAGCCAAGAAAGAAATTGTACATTCATAGCCTTGGAAATTGCAGGACATTACCTGAGAACGGATTCAAGAGCTTGGGAGGAAACGGAAACGGCAGACCAGAGACTGCTGAAACCCTGAAGAGTTTCGCGCCACGGGCCAGAGAGGCTGAACTGTCAATGGTCATCTGCCACCTCTGTCTCCTGACCCGGGGGACATACAAGTGAACAACAGCGTAGTCTGGTGAGCGCTGTGCGCTCCGCCTCTCCCTCAGTAGTCATCTCTGGCTTGATGAGATTCAGGACCGATTGAACCCACGCAGCCCAGCGGCGTCTCTCTTCAAGCGATGGCAAGCGTTCCACGACTTCCAGGACTTCCGTTGCAATTGTGAGTAGTTTTCCGGCGCGTGAAAAATATGGGAAGTCGGTCGGGGGTTGGTGGGGCATATGAAGTATCCCCCTCATAAACTGGTCCGTGGCAATCAGCATCAGCTCGCTAAGAGACATAAGAGAGAGTGCCATCCTCTGCGTCGGGGGAGGGCGTAGAGCAGCGATAGTTCCAAGCGGTGAATTGCGGGCCCACTTGCTGTCGCGCGTGAAGAGTTCGCTGGTGCTACGTTTATGTTCCTTCTCTGTGATGAACTGACCAATGAGTGCTATCAAAACTCGACTGTCGGACACTGCAAGCAACCAGTGTTCCCTACACGCGTAGGAAGCGTTGGTACGCGCGGGTAGGTTATACCCTGACTCGAAGACATCGAGGGCGGATAACCAATACGGCAAAGCGGTGTTGGGTTCACCTGGCAAAGCAAGAGACCCATCTTTGGCGATGATTTTTCCGAAAAAGAACAGGGCCGTTCCCAAGATGCCATGGAGTTCACTGAGAAAATCAATTGCTCTAAAGAACGCAAAGTCAACTGACAACGAAGGTAGGAACCTAGGGACGCCGTATACATACATCCTTTCCTTTTCGTCACATGTCGTCCACCCCTTCTCCTGGGCTGTTGTCGGAAATTCGCGATGTTCGAGAAGGCGAAGGAATTGTAGGTCTGGGGATCTCAGTGGTATAGATGGCTGCCTCTCCTTATCCTCTGGAGTACCCAAAATGATGTCTAGGTGGGAGACGAGGGCATGGTGGCACTGATGGATTACAGCGCGTGTCAGCGTGATGAGATCGCGATTTGCACCTTCACTATCTGTCGTTTCACGGTAACAGGTCTACATGAGCAACTCATGTGTTCGGATGACGGTAATGACAATCCACACCGTTGAAAAGCCTTGCGGCCTTCGTAAATAGGGCTTTAAGCCCCAGCCAGTCATCGTGGGAGAAGCCTGCGCGCAGGATCTTTGCTGGTCTGCTCTCGGCGAGTGACGTGGTACTCATATAATGCAGATACGAAGGCGATACATCTGTGTGTGTCATAAGCTGCTCATCCGTGTCGATAAGTAGCCCCGGCATATCATCCTCTTGGGCCAGCGTGTGAGGGCTAGGCGTCGCGTGTCGGGTATACGTATCCGAGTTAAGATTCATGACTGTGACATCATGGGGGGCTGGGCGCTAAACGACAACCCGTGAAGAGTGCCCTAAGAAGTGAAGAAGTGCTCCCTGAATTCGGACATGTTTCGCCTGGTATGAAATATAGCATCCGGATATCCTGGACCCACAACAAGAATATTACGCCTAACATCATCATCTTTATTATACTATTGGAGCCCTTGTACAGCTGAGGCTTCGGGTATGCTAATAGAAACCCTCACCAACCCCGACGGTGACCCCCCCTACCCCACTTCTCGAGAAGGAACAATGTCATGTACTCGTACACTTCCCTATTGGCACCTCTCATGTTAATAGAGTGATCGCTACATATTATAATAACAGTGAGTCTCGTAGGAGTAGGATTCATCGACAGATCTCACCTATCCGTGAACATCCTGAACTTGAAATTTCGAATTTGGGCTTTTGTGAGCATGTCAAGGAGATGTGCCGAATTCGCGAAATGGACATTGTCGTCGCCACTTCCGTGCATCAAGAGATAGTCAACATTGCGGAACCCTTCGACAGACGAGATTGAAGCATTGATGTAACCGCCAGGGTTCTCGTTCGGAAGACCCATGTACCGTTCTGTATAAACGGAATCTGGGTAGCCGTGAGCCCAGCGAGGACGATTCGTCTGGTTGTTCAGCTTACCGTACAAACGCCAGCTTGTCACAGGCTACAAGTACCACACATATATTGTAAGATAATGCAACTTGAAATGCAGCGTAGACTTACCGCTACGGCCATCGCTAGCGAGTGGATGCCTGCGTCTGCCTCGGCTACTTTGGAAGCCATGAAACCACCATAAGACTGTATGCATTCATGAGAGGGATGAAGAAACGGCTTTGCACACGGTCGACTCACCCAGCCCCAAATGCCAATACGTTTCGGGTCCACGTAAGGTTTACTGGCCCATATGCTGTGAAAAGTGGATGAGCGGGAGGTCGATACTAAAAAGATTAAGGCATGCACCGCGCTGCATTGATCTGATCGCGGGTCTCCCAAAAGCCCAGATTATTCCTCACTGGGTTGCGCAACTGACGTCCCTTGTAGCCCGTACCCCTGCCGTCAACGATAACCACGATGTACTGGAGGGTACAAACGAGGTAGTCATGCCAGTCGCGTTTATAATTGACATCAACTTTCTGACTTTCAGGCCCACCGTATCTACAAAAGATGCCAAGTAAGTCTTATGGCACACTTCCGGATGGAATACCCACACGTGGAAAAGTACAGAGTACTTCGTTCGACCCGAATCATCCATTCGCGGTGGCCGCATCTCCTTCACGTTTAGTTCTTAAAAGATTCCGAAGTTAACTCACCACCTTCGATGCGTCGACATTTAGATAGACCCTTACCATAACCATCACTGATGATGGTGGTGTAGGTAACTGTGGCAGTTTCGAATACAGTCAATGTCGAGTTAAGCGCAGCATTATCTGTGAGAACATAGTCAAAGTCTAGAAACCCACCGTCAGTTCCAATTAATATCTCAGAATTGGACAGCAGTACCTGGCTTGTCAACACGGACCACCCTTTGCCAAGGAACTCCAGGTCCATGGTAGTTTAATAGATAAAAGCCAGCTCCAGGTGAGAAGCTGGCAGAGTATGAAGATGTGGTCGATTCATCTGTCAATGGGGAGGGCGTTATGGGCGATGCTGTGTTCGGTGATGAGATTGGGACAGAATACAGGTGGCGCTCGATGGAGGACAGAGCCGCTTGGAAGTAGCTGCCCTGATCTTTAGTGTCATGTGGCGGGGGAGAAAGTGTCGGACATTAAAGAGTTAGAGCTTACATCAATCCTCTTTGGGCATCCACAATTTGTATACCTCCTGTCACCTCCCAGGGTCCAGAAGTGAGAAAACGGGGTGTAGTGGAGTCGGCCGGGTCAAAAAGAGCAATATGATTGTACCCATCCTTTGATGGTACGATATCAAGGTAGGCTGGCGAATCACCTGATCGCAGGCTTGGTGGAAGAGGGTAAATGTTCTGATGCTGCAGAAGAATGGACATCAAGACTTGTGGACAACGGGGACTACACTGACCGACTCGATCCAGCCTTCATCAGCTTCCTCACCATTCTTCCCGAGTCTTCTGACGACCACACCAGACCCAGTTCCTTGCTCTGGGATCAACTCATCAAGGCTGAAGAGGATGACATTGCCGTTGTCAGCAGCGCGGTTAACTTCCCTCACGATCAAACTCGAGTCATCGACCCAAGCAACTTCAGAAATGATACTGTTGTCAGGCGAAAAGCGACCGGTCCAAACTAACTCGATCGTAGTCGCCGCAGCAGAAAAGATGTTGGAATACTCGAGATAGCTTGCCAGATTAAACACGTGTATCGAGGCAATGGGGTTGCTGTAGCCAGGCTTCGGGTATTTAATCACCACATCCTCGGTGTAGGGCACAACGGCATAGGCGTCATTAGTTGGGTTGTAGATTGGAAAGCGATATTCATCGACAGCAGTTTCATCGAGCCGAAGAAAAGCAATTTGTGAAGAATCAGGGGACCACCAAAGAGCGTAATCAGTTCCGAAAACTTCTTCCTCATAAATCCAGTCGGGTATACCGTGGAAAAGCGATGCATTTCCAGTGTTTGTCACACGGATGGGAGATATAGTGGGGCTTGAAAACTGGTTCGTTAACGACTAATAAGGAGTGAAGCTACACCCTTACCGGGGAGACGGCAGAACATAAAGGTCGTTGGATGCAACGAATGCAATAGATTGGCCGGTTGGTGCCCATGTTGCATAGGCTGTGACTGGGGGATTAGTGGGGGGCAACAGGGGATTGGTTGCCTTGGTCTCCAAATCATGGATATAGTAATTGCCGAAGCTGGAGTGCCTCCATTGCTATTGATGCATTCACGTTTGGCAGATGAAGTTGATAGAAGTGCATACGCACCTTGACCTTGTCTGCCTTGACAAGAACGTACTTCATGTCCGGCGAAAGCTTCCACTCGGTCCAGTTTAATTGGCTTCCATTTTCCTGCGAGTTGGTGTCAATACAATACTGTATTATCACGAAATAGGAAGGGTTACGTCTTTGATATCTGCGGTGGAAATCAAAGGCTTGGTCTCGTTAGTTTTGAGGTCAACGAGTACTATCCATCCATTTTCCATCATTGAGAACACTCCGTCCCCAGCTACAGTTGACATGAGCACTCGAAAGGGAACAAAGCCGACTTCAGACCTTCTGGGACCCAATGAACTGAATGGAGACTAGCACTGAACGTTCCATTATAAATGTGGTCAAGAGAGAATTTCTGGGCTCTCGGTCCACGGAATGGTTTGCCATTGTACAGTACGGTAGCAGCAAAAGTGCCAATACAAGCTGACAAAATGACAAGGGATGCAAGTGATAGGACTAGAGCTCTGAGTGCGGTTGGTCGCTGGACAGTTAGGTTGGCTCAGTTATTGAATCTTCACAACCGACTCGTGACCTAACCTTTCCGCTACCACCGACTCGAAGACCACTGTCTAGTTCGGATTCCCCTTGGTCGTGCGCCTCTTTCACGAGATACTCTTCGTCTTCATCGTCCGAACTGGGTGCGTCGAAGGGTCCCTCACCGTAGTAAGTGAGCGGTCGCGCAGCGCGGTCGGAAAGGGAGGGCGAAAGACCTCTAGGATGGTCTAATTCGCGATCCAAGCACCCCTCTTCTGCATTAGAAAGGTGTTGGTATGCATGCGGGGCCATCTCCAAGTCCGGAGGAAGCCTGTTGGAGTTAATTGCCTTGCGCGCTCAAACCTGCTTCCTGCACGCAGCTGGCTTAGATAATCTACGTCACATGACTTGCCAATACCGCACGCCTGAACGTGGCGGATATGGAGCGGGTAACGTTCGACTCATGCCCCCCTCACGACATCCCACAAGCTGGGACCCAGCACTGTTGATCTCCCAGGTATCTGAAATTGTTACTGTGGATTGGACTTGTTGAATTTTTGCTACAGATCATTTCCATGCAAACGCTGCATTATCTGGTGCTTTCGGTCCTAATCCCTCCGTTGCTTTCCTTGTTCGCAGAACCATCATCATTACTTTACGAAGGAGGAGCCGCTAATGTCGGTACGCAAAATAACACACATAGCAGTCATATTGAGGACCGAGGAATTTCGACAGGTATGATCATGGACTGGCGCGAAATGGCTGGGAAGCCCACCGTACGCGGTATGCCTGGAGAAGAACGCTGGCGTTCGTATTATGGGGCTTGGAGTGGAGGAAGGAGAGTCGGTGGAGGATGGGAGGATAGTGGTATTGGACGAATAGACCCTACAAGAGGCTGGGTCATTGCAATCTCATGGATGATCGCTTGCACAGCAGAGTGAGTGCCCCACATCGAGTCAGATGACCACTTAATTCTTTTATTCATAGTATCTATTTCCTTTATACCCTCATTCGGCGGCCGCGCCTCATCCTAGATTTCGCACTGACCTTGGTGTTCATTCATCTCGTACTCACGACTTACTATTCAGCTTCGATACCCAATTCCTCGTTTTTCTGGTTTATTCTAGTGGCAGGGTCGGCATGGACAGTCATTGTCGCCGAACAGCTGTGTGTGAAGAGAGAAATGACTGAAGGACTGGTGGTTTCCCGTCCAAGGGACGAAGATGAAGAAATGGAACTGGGCGGAGTTTCGCGTAGTGATTAAGTAGGTTGTGCACTTCCTCTTAGTGCGTTGCTCTCAGGGATACTCTTTTGCAGCCTTATAGATTTCATGTGTTGCTTTACAAGTGTATTTTCAATGACTTGCGTCTCCTTTCATCATCACATGTCATAGTCACTGGATCCTGATCCATGAGGCATAATAACCAAGTACGTATTGACATATTTGAGATGCTTATGCCTATCAAGGAAGGGTTCTCTGTGTATAATCAGACTTTCCCTCAATACACCGTCGTGTTTGTGGTGAAGTTTGGTTTTTGCACCCCCGAGTGAGTCGTTTCTTCACATTTAAACCGTGCAGGGCTCTTCACTTTCATCCTCACTCGAAGAGTCGTTCGGCATTTTTACCGATTCGAAACGGACCGGTACACAGAGTCCGTCTAACCGTAGTGCGAACAAGCGATCAGCCACATGACCAGTTCGGTGAGGTAAGTAAAATCTGCGGAGACGGTGTGGCATATTACGGACAACAACATAAGGTCCTACAAAGCGGTTCCACTGCACTATATGCTGCTATACTTGTGTACGTCAACACTTGACCCGCCCTTCTGGTTGCGAAGCTTGACACAGAAAACGCGGTGATCGGATGAAGAGGCGCCACTTATACTAAGTATCCAAATTTTGTTACTAGCCCCGCACACGAAGTGGCGGCGGCGTGGTGAGGCGTCAGTATCTGCATTGTTTTTTGATCTACCCACTCCACAATCCGCCGCCGGGTGGCTTATCCACAGCGCCATGTGTAATCCCGTGTCCTCAATTGCTGCTGCCAACATTGGCATGCGGGAAGGTAGCTGGTCACAACAGGGCTCACATAAGATTGTACATCTGCCCTGCCGAGGTAAGTGGTCTGAGATGTGGGGCTCCAATTCCAGAAGTATCGGCACTACTAGTTGCCGTGAGCGGGAATTATCAATTTTCCGCTTGTACATAAGATCTTTGAAGCCGTCCGCATGTTACATAAGTCGACTTGGGTAAGTCACGGTTTCTGAAAAACTACTGTTCATTAGCAGGTGCAAAATGTAACGCTGTGAGGTTGATGGTGGCTGAAACTTCTATTAACAGGGCGGACTAACTCCTCATGACATCGAAATTCAGCCCTGCGGTGGCGCCTTGATATGAGATACGGGCCACCGGTGCAGCTGTGCACTAGACTTCGTTCTCCCGTTTCAATCTCTGCTCCAACGAAGTACTCGATATGATGTGTGTGAGGGTGGCCACCGATGACAGCGCTGAGATGAGTTGTGCATGTCCTCACTTGGTCTGGATTGAATGTTGAAGCTTAAAGTCTGCCACATCTACCTTGGTTAGCCGTCGCCAGCGAAGGTCTAGACCGTTCATTCTCGGGGCCGCGAGCTAACTGCAAGCTGCCGCACGCCACTGACGACTTGTATAATACTTGTTTAGGAAGTCGATGCAGGTGTGGGGCGGATCTGTGAGAATGGCAGTGCGTGTGACGTGTTAGTGGCATGCAGCCAGCGCCAGCGGGCCCCGCACCCTATAGAATTCGGTTTGCTTATTGCGAAACCGTCTGAGCGTTATAAGGCAGTGGACGAGTTGCAAGCCATAAGCTTACTAGATCTGAGCACGCACAGAGATCCAAAGCAGATCGTTAGCGGTGAGCCTGACGCCGGGAGCTCGGTGCGATGAAGTTTCTGAGGATCTTGGGACGATTCGATGCGGTCCTGGCATATTGCTGACAGCAGCCAGAACTTACCTGGACTGCTGTTAATTAGTGTACTTGAGATTAGATGCATGCATGTTCTGCATCCACGGTGTGGCGGAGTGGGTGAGATCTGTGTGGGATCCCGATCAAGGTTGCCAGCGACAACCGATCCTGGCCGGCCGGTAATGCGCAGAGGGAAACCTGCCTTAATAGGCAACAGGTCTGGCCACGTGCCGGTTACGAGGAATGCATTCTACCCCGCTAAGCTCATGCTTTCTCCCAGAGCGCAGTGTGGTCCACGCCGCATCGCCGCTTTCCGCTGCAGTTTGCAATGCCTTATAATCTCCCAATCGCCATTTGTCAAGTAAACGTAAATTGCGAGCCAGGTGGCTGATATGAGACTTCCGTTCCGGCTCGCTGTTCAGGTCGGCGGTCGATGCGTTGCGGGACGTCCGAATAAAAAACAGTCTCCTTATCTGAACTGCTGCTTGCAGCTGTGGGTGTGCGACTCGGAATGCCCTCTGAGATCGCGCGCTTCATGACTCATTGCTATTCCCGCACTCATTGAAGGTTTTTCATTGCGGAAGCTTACCGAGTTTGCGTGTTATTGGCTCCGTCACATAAGTAATGCACCTTTCAGCTACCCTGTATTATTTGTGACCACGCGGCGCTAATAAACTACTTAAAAGACCGACCGTGGCAAGCGGCCTGGGCTTCTCGCTTTCCACATCCCCAACCCTACTGCAATGGACACCTTGAAAAACATGCTCTCCCCCCTGGGGATGAACACGAATGCCTTGCAGGACACCTTGGTATAGCCCTTTCCCATTCCACCTCGCCGTCATTCGCACTCACTCTGCTCAGAAACTAGTGGTCATAGGTGGTACTGTGGAGACAGCCAGGCGTATATCCGTCTCAGCCTGGAACGGGTTTGTCGACTGTGCGTCTTCCCGCCCTATCTCCCGTGTGTCGCCTCAATGACCTTCCCACCTAGCCTTCTTCTTGACGGCGCACTTCAGCCAGGAGGATTATCCATATGACTGGTAATGCGCTTTCCTTATCCCCCAGTCGACCTCGGAGGCTGACACTGTTCGCTAGGCTCATGCATTGGCTTTCCAAGGCAAGACTTGAAACATCATCCATCTTGGCTGACTACAGTACTCATTCCGTGACTAGCAACCGGCATGGGGCCGAAGTCGAGAGTTTGAGATAACGACGCGTACAGTGTCGCGCAGTGGCATTACGCAGTCGACAACCGGTGATTTGGATGAAGAGGACGTCGACGAGGACGAGGACGCGCTCATACACGGTCGGAAAAAGCGCAAGGTTGCATTCATCCCTAGCTTAGGCGAGTGTCCCTTACGGAGACACAGTTTCGTAACACCGTCTAAACTAGCTGACGCTTGTCGGCAGATACTACACATACTATATATTACCGTGGCCACTGGCTTCGGGTATGTCAACTAATAGTCCGTCTTTGGTAATGTTATTGACTCATGCCTTTCCACAGATAACGAGGACCAAGCGTTACCCCGACTATGGACATGGCGCTGCGCTAAAAATCAGGTACGTCCAAACTCCTGCTCCGCGTGGTTCGCCCTGACTGTGTGACTAGCGTGGTCGCTCGTAGCAACGACATCCTCAAGAAACTTGTCCTCGAAGCAAAACGAGAGTATGAGAAAGATGCTGAGCACCGCGTCCACATCTTCATGGCTGATACGTGAGTTTTCCCATATTTACCTCACGCGGGGCTTAGTCACAAACATTGTCAAAGTACCTACGCCTGTTGGCGGTGGAATGGAGCTCGGCAAAAACGTCCGCTGAGTTCTATTGTTCTGCAGCCGGGAGTAAAAGATATGCTCTTGGCCGATTGCAAGGACTTCTTGGCTTCAGAAGACTGGTGAGTTGCAAAGTGTTGAATTTTATCTCAATCAGAAGATTTCATTCATATTCGCAGGTATGCCGAAAGAGGTAAAGTGTGACTACTCTGTGCTGCGTTCACTCTAAGCCATGTCTAGGCATTCCCTTCCGTCGGGGTTATCTCTTGCATGGTGTTCCCGGAAGGTTGGCGTTTCCACTCCCATTTTTGACGCAATTAATAAAGCTCCCCGTTGCGTGTAGTGGCAAGACGTCGTTGATACACTCGTTAGCAGGTGAACTCGGATTGGACATTTACGTCGTTAGTTTGTCGTCGAAGGGGTAAGACGCCACTGAAGGATCTTCCAGCAAGTTCTTGACATAAATGAGAACAGGATGAGTGATAATACCTTGACCACTTTGATGAGTCATGTACCTTCCAGGTCGGTGGATACTTCCTCCTCGTGTCACTAAGTCTCATCTATTCGTGGTTATAGATGTATTTTGCTGCTTGAAGATTTGGACGCGGCGTTTACGCGTTCCGTCAGTCGAGATTCATCTTCAACTGGAGTTCCCCTAGGTGGTACCACTACGACCAATAATGAATCTGACGGATCCACTCTGAGTTTAAGTGGGCTCCTGAACAGCCTGGATGGTGTCGCTGCGGCGGAGGGTCGGTGCGTTATTCTGGAGTCCCGTAACCCGCGCCCATTTCGCTAATATATTCACCCTATGGTGTCGTCAGCCTCCTCTTTGCCACCACTAACCATATCGAGCGTCTTGATCCTGCACTGAGCCGTCCAGGGCGTATGGACGTTTGGGTGAATTTCACCCATGCGACGAGGTGGCAAGCGGAAGGCATATTCAAATGCTTCTTCCCCTCTAAGCCTAAGAATCCTCCAGTCGATTCTGCTGAGACCTCGTCTCCAGCCGACGAGAAGACTGACGTTTCGCAGAAGAATCTTCCAGTCCCAAAGCGTAAAGCATCTGGACACACCATTCCAGTTCTGGAAGAGGCCGAAATTGCAGAATTGGCTAAACGTTTCGCAGATACCATTCCTGAAAATGAACTCAGTGTAGGTGTCAACTTGTGTCCCTTCGCGTGGGATTCGCGCCTATTTGATGTCCGCCACAGGTCGCCTCTCTACAGGGGTATCTTCTCAAGAACAAGCTCCGCCCCCGAGAATGCGTCGACGAAGTCGGTGAATGGTACGTTAGCACGCCCATAATTCATTGACCGGATCTTGAAGCGATCATGTGATGAAGGGTGATTCAAGAGCGTGAGATGCGCGAGAAACTCAAGAAAGAGAAGGCGGAGGTGTGTGATCATTCTACCTTACTTGGCAGGTGACGTGCGGGATATTAATTCGGCCTTCAGCGGGAAGCCAAGGAAAAGAAAGAGGTACGGCGACACTTTGTAGTATGGTACGGTACGGAATGACGGAACTGATCCTCCCGTAATTCGTAGGCTGAGGAGAAGGAACGTAAAGAGGTAAGTTGAAATATCCTAAATTTCTCTGATCCACTGTACTGACGACTTTTTGCATAGAAGGAAGAAAGGCTCGCCAAGGAGGTAAATTATCTTTTCGAAACTGAAACATCCGCTGTTCACGGTAGCTGATCTGGTGTCCTCGTGCAGCTAGAGGAAAAGGAAATCAAGGAGGTGCGACTTAACAGAAGAGGCGAGTTGCATGCATTCTCATAACTGCTATTTTTGCGTATTAGAAGCTGGAGAAGAAGGAGCGAGCCAAAGCCAAGAAAGTGCATCGCGTTGAGGCAAGTTTAAAGCTCGATAGTGCAAATAGTTCCACCAGCAACACCGTCATTGGCTCGAGCGGCCCAAATACTCCTACGGAAGTTACATTGCCTGCTGTCGTTGCTGCCGTCAAGTGCGAGTCGTCGTCATCATCATCCGAATCGGATAGCAGCAATGGCGGTATTGAGGCCGACACCGAGGAGAGCATAACATCGGAGGAGGAGCTGGAGAAACCCATTGGTGGATCAATCAATGTCGTCACCAAAGAAGTTGGGAAGGAGAAGTGGGTTGCCGTCAAGGGGCAACTGGAGGCTTCTGACTGAGCGAAGCCATTCCCAAGCACTTGCCATGTGTTGAGCTTCGACGTTCCTCCGGGCTGTTCTACTAGCCACTCGCTACCTCTAGCTTTTGCTCGCCGCCAGTCGTTCTACTTAGATGAGTCGTGCGTCCCATTTAGTGTTGCTCTTTCGCTTGGTACTCGTTATATAAGTGTGGTGACTGTTAGCTTGTTATCTAGACTTGCCTGTTTGTCGGTAGGGTTGCATATTGATGCTGATGTGTCTACATGTTTTGCAATAGATGGTCACATCTATTATCTCCAGTGATCAATAGAAGAATACTACAATAAAGTCGTAGCGCTAGACGGCATGCAAAAACGTCAGGGTAAAAAAGTAGTCTAAACGGTCTTGAGGTTCACTTCAGAAAGTGTCTTGAAAGCCTCCTTGTAGGCATCCAACAACGCCTTCACCCGTGTCCGTTCCGCTACTAATGCTTCATCTTCATCCAATAACTCCGAAAACAATTCGGGTTTGTAGAGCGTTGCTACTAGCCGATTTTGCACGTGCTTGGATGAATAATTGACCAGAAGATGCATAATCGCTTTCGGAATGAGGTCCTGTATACTTTGTCTGACAATCGAAAAGTACGAAGCGATCAACGACCGAATAAGGGCCGTCTCCATCTCTTCGCGTTGCGTCAATTGAGAGCCACTGTCACCGGCTGACGAGACCTGTTGGGCATTACCAGCCAATCATTGAGTTAGCGTTTTGAACGCAGGGAATATAGTAATTTCCTCACAGCTTCAATATGTTTACCCAGGCTTTTCATGTCAAACGCCGCATTATTTCCATCTAGTGACCGTTTAGGCGCCAATATCCCAGTAGGACCCGGTACATCTGCTCCGGAAACATCACGGCCAGTGGTGAGTGGTACAGAACCTGCATGAGACCGTTCCACGCTCGAACCTGCAAGGGGACCAGGGCCGTTCTGACCAAAGAAATAATTGAGGAAGGTCTCCCGTGTAGAGTTGGGCGACGTTCCCGGCACAGCAGGTGCGTGTGAGTGCGATGATGGCGGCAGAACAGACGAATGCCGAGGATGTTTTGTTTTCCCCGAGGTGCTAGCAGCGGAGATAGCAGATCCTGTCGGGCGGGAGCGATCGTGAAGTGTTGCCGACACGGAACGACCATCTCGCGTTGGAACGCCATTCACAGCTGCTGGCTCTTCGCTGGATGAATCGTCACCATCTCCATGTGTTGGGCCGCCAGGTATCGGGTCGGAGTTTACGGCCTGAGACAATCAATGAGCGATCCAAGGGGATAGGCGGACGTTCTGTCAGATAAAGCGTGACACTACAATAAAGCGAATACCCACGCGTGAGGGTGGCGTTGGTTTTGGTGAAGGTGCCGTTGCGGTTTGCGCAGCAGCAGCAGCAGATCCCGCAATGAATGTCGGATGGTTTGTGTTGATGTACGCAGCTTGAATCTCAATAAGACTTTGCGCATAGTCCGAGGTTGGTCCGAGGCGTTCCCGCAGAAGCTCTGAGACACATTCTATGAGTTGGGCGTGTAAATGGGGGAAGCGTTCCAATTCCTGTAGTAATGGAGAAGATTAGATATACGGTGCCAAGGAAAAGTTGCTTACCATGCTTGTGCAATTATGGCATATTTTGACCAACTCCTCGTATACTAGCTCGACGCAACGAAGACTTGGAGCTTCCAGAAGTTTTATCTGTGGCTTGACCAGCAAGTCGAAGGCGGCTTCGGGAACAAACAAACTTGGGCGCGGACCAGTGGAATTGCGGATAGCCGTTCGAATGTCTTGGTTATCCAAGTTTGCAGTGGAGTCAATGGATGCCAGAGCATGGCCGAAGACGTCATTGAATATATAATATATCCTTGCACCACCTGACAATTCTTTGGTCGACATATCCACCTTGGTACCTTCGATGGATGAGATAAAATCCTGAGCAAATTGGTTCATGAGCCGAAGAATAAGAGCTCCTTGCTGTAGGGCTGTCAGCTGGGGGGAAAAGATGCTCATGCTTCATTACCTGATTCTTGTCCCCGAATGCCGCGGCATCACCAAAGGAGTTCAGCTCCTGCTGTGCTTGGCCCATCAAGGTATTGAGTCGAGCTTTCATATCAGGCAATTTATCGCGTATGTGGCTCATCAAGACCTTGAACAGAGGCTGTGAGTAGCTCCACAGAAGGCGTCAAAAAAACACACCTGATTCAGCGCCCTCGCTAGATATTTGGTGCCATTCTTATGCGCAATATTCCGGTATGCCAAATGGTTTTTGAAAAACTCTGCTTCTGCCTCTAACGCGTCTTTCATACTCTTGTCGGTTATGATGTCCTGTTGACTACGATTCACCACGCCGATGAAACCCAATTTCAGAGGATAGACGCGTCCCGTGAGTATGTCAAGCGCATTTGTCCCAGCATCCATGAGGTCTAGCTTTGTCAAAACTCCAATGGTACGGCGTCCTTGAGGATCTACAGAACGGGCGAGCTTGAGTGCGTCTGAATTAGCCAGATCGACATTGGCAGGGGATACTGCGAGAATAACGCTATAGAAAACATTAGTTAAGCGTTCCAGGACCATCGCGTCGAAATCCAAATCCACCTGTTAGGCTTTGAAATGTAGTCTAAAACCAGGTTCCTAATTTGGCGTTCAATGTCGCTCGGTTGATCGCCCACCGGTATCTTAGTCAACTATTAGGTGAGTCCATGGGGTGCTTCGGTACACGCACCTTTGTTAGACCAGGCAAGTCAACCAAAGTCAGGTCCAACACGTTTGGACTGTATATTCGTAACGATATCGGGAGTTTACTGACGCCTTTGTTCTGTCCGGCAACACGGAAAGTCTCCTGTTCGATTTCACGGCGTACATCGTTGAAGTCTGTGAACCGTTTGTCGATATGGAGGAATTGTGCCCACTCGGTATCTGCAGATGGGCTGGCGGACGGATCCGGGACGGGAGTGTGAATTAGCTGGAGAATGAGGGGTCGGCGAGTCACAATGCCTTGGCCACGCGGAAGAAAGTCTCGTGCGACAATGCTGAGAAGAACATGCCGGTGAGTTACTACTATGCAACGGCAGATGCCCACACACACTTTTCTAGCACACTAGATTTGCCCGAAGACTGGCTGCCAACCTAAGAAAGAGAGTATGTCTACGCGATGTCGGCTGGGTTATATGGTACCACGACTTACGACGACCAGTTGGGGCATGTCCAGCTCCCCACCTGTGACATATGTTCACCATGAGTTCAAAGCCCACTGCCCAGGAACATTCATTGTACGCACCAAGGTTATTGAATGTGTCCTGAAGACGGTTAACGAGTTTGATGAGGTCGACGTCCATCGTGGTAGCTGGGTTGTCCTGGCAGGAGCGAACGGCGTTGGCCTGGAACGGAACGTCAGTCACCCAGCGCTGAGCTTGCCGGAAACGCGAACGGCTCAGCGCGCGTCATCGCGGCAGGGACTGTTTGGATTTGTTTGGACACGCGACCATCTTAGTATTCAAGCCAAACAAGTACGATAAAAAAGGGCACGTCGTGCTACATTTTCTATCGGTAACGGTAATCTAGCTAGCCACGACCTCCCTAAATCGCTTTGCTTTTCACAAGTTCTGTTGTCGTCCATCGTCAGACATGATTTGTGAGATACTTGCAGTATGATCGAACTTACGCTCAAGCTCCGCCACGGCGTTGGCCAATATCTCCTTCTGCATCTTCTCGTCCGTGAGATCAGACGTAACCCTTGCAATGATGGTTTTTGCAAGCTCAGCCTGCTCGCTCTCCTTCAGCTGTTGCTCGTATCGCACCCAGCTGTCCAGAACGGCCTTGAGCTCAGAAGCCAGTGCAACCTTTTGACGCTGGACGAAAGCTCCTGCCTCCAACTCGGCAGTTTCCTACATATGCAAAGTCACACGTCAGATCCAAAATACTGGGAGTCCATGCCCGGACCTTCGAAACGGCAAAGAGACCCTGCGTTAGGGAAACAACGTCCTTCATCTGTTCAACAGAATTGATGCGGTCTTTTACAGCCTGGGTATGTTCGGCACGCGAGTTTTCTAAAGCGGTCTTGACACGTTCAATGTGGCCGTTGGCCCAGTCACGGTAGGGTTCACGGATGAGCTAAACGAACGGTTACGAGTGTGACAGCGTATTTGACAGAGCCACATACCTTGGCAAGGTAAGCAAGGAGGATAAATGTCCCTGCCGCAACCACAGTTTCCTCATTCACGACATAGAGTTCTTGGGAGATGGCCGTAGCAAGAAGGCCAGTACCGAGGATGGCAGTGCCGGTCTTGGTGATGAGGTTGGGGGAGGACGGGAGGGAGTTTATGATTTCCGAAGCACGCTCGGAAGGAGGGGGATTTGACGTGCTCATGACACGGCTGGAGGTGAGATGGTCAATTAACTAACACGGCTTTCGACTTGAGGAAACGCACGCATTGACAGCGCGGACGACAGTGGGCACTGCGCATGGACGGGCTTCGCTGGCCATGAGTGAAAAACATATTAGTGAGTGAAAACAAACAAACCAGATGCCTTGAGGGTATTCAGTGCAATCCTGGACGCCATTGCGATACTTTGTAGACAGAACCAGCAGTCCCGGCGTCCTTGAACGACAAGCAAACCATCGTGGGAATAAGAGCATTATTCCGACTTGTCGCGATGATTATGTCATCGACCCTTAAGACACTAGTACACTGTACCCACCCAATCATGGTGCCGGTGAGGTGGGAATGCTGTCTTCGTGCTTTGCATTGTAGGATGGTGGTAAACGACCGCCACCTCGTGATGTATTTCAATATATTGGTTGTCGCAATTCTGATGCAAACGAGTTAGGATGCCCCGGTTCATGTGCGCCGGCCCTCTTCTAATTCGCCTGATCCTTCTTCCCACCAGCGGCAGCTCTACGCACTAGGTTTTGGAGTCTGCACGGTGCTTCTGGCTTTCTCGTTTGTCGAGGGCGGTTTATGCGCCCCTCGCCGTCCTGTCGGATACATAGTCTCTTGACGAGAAGTTGGCCTACTGATTGGCGCCCGCAATCTCATCGCTCTGTTTGTGATTATCGTGTTCCCGCTGCATCGGAGGGCTACGTGTTCGGCAAACGCCTCCAGAAGTACCTTCCCGACTTCGTAAGGATCCTACTGTCCACCTTTAGACAAAGGCGACCATTAAATTCTCGATACCCGATACCCGGCAGCAATCTTAGAACGTTCAAACGCCATGAATAGTACAAACTATGATACGCCCGCATTAATGATTTCACACTGCCCTTGTTACACATAAAGGCAAGATCTCTTCCCATTTCGTGTACATGTCTGTAGTGTGCGCTTTCGTGGCCCAAGGTTTATTAAACCTCTGGTCTGACCTCGCCAGAGCCTAGCACGGCCAATGATAAGTGCAACTAATCACTCTTCCTTCCATGTATACAGGGTTGGGGGTCTGCTCGGTGATGACAAGGTAATCAAGGCAGATGATCGAGCCACAATTTTGTGCGTCCCTTTCACGTTGATTGTTCATAGTCGCAGCTGAACATGGTCCATGTGTGTGGGCCTGTGATAGATACTATCTTAAAGGGTCTCGTACCTCCAATCAATGGCAATTCGGGTTGCATGCAGGCGGCCAGACTGGAATCGCCGTTTGCCATGTCAGTTCGCCTTGCCTTGCTCAATGTACAACGGACTATGCACCTGGACACATCGTCATCACCATGCTTTCCACTCCCCGACAGGCTCAGTTTCAACTACCAAGCAAGGGGGACCGATCCTTCAAGGGGCCCGATGGCCGGACATACCGCTGGAAGTCGAACGCTGGCTTGCTACGCAACGAGATGCAGGTGTGTCCGTGATTACACTTGTACGATGACACGAATCTTGACGTTCACAGTGCTCAGATACGAAGGGAGTTGTTGTGGCGACATATCGCATAACAATGATGGCCGTGTCAAAGGACGGAGAGCTCCGCATTAATCCAGTAGGATGACTCGACGCATTAATAGTTTATTCTGCTCATGTTCATTTCATTACAGCCTGGCCGATTTATGGTAGATTTCCTCGTCGCCACTGCGCTTGCAATGCGAACTCCAAACTTTTGACTTGAATTTGCAGCATGCATTTTGAATTCATGGCATGTGGTCAGCTTCAATATGTTCCTTATCGTCTGTTTTAATGTTGTCCATGAGCAGACTGGATTTTCGTTTTTGTAAATACTTTCTCCTTTTACTTGTACTCGAGATTTATGGAGAACCTTAGGCCCGGATTTTAAGCGGACAGGTTCCACTAATTATACCAGAAGTATGCCGTGCTTATTGTATGGGTTACTCTCAGCTGCATTAAACTTAATGTTCGCGCAACTAAATGACACTTCCTATCGAACAGTGGTTTGGTCTTAACCAAAGTGAGTTCGGATGCTTCGCTTCCTTTCCTCAAGGTGGGATATGTTGCCCTAACTCCTCAGGCCTCCGTGTCATCTAACTAGCATTCTCGCGCCAACTTGACATATGCATCCACGTAAGTGGCCTACGAATTGAAGCCTAATAGTGTGCCCACGCCTACAGTGAGTACGTCTGCCTTCGTTTCTGGCCACTGCCACGTCGCGCGTTGGCGACAATTTGAAAATCGTTTCGTGAAATTTGACTGATCAGTGAAAGCTCGAACCAATATTTATGTTATTGGGAGGTGCCCAGGTGGGGCACATTCATTCGGCATGTCGATGCGAGTGGATTCATCTGCGCACGTTTCTCTACTGGGAAGTTTGTATCCGTGGTATAAGTACCTCGTCATCTACGGAGCATGCTTTTTTTGTTCTACGGGTCATCAGGAAATTAACACTTTACTATTTTTGACCTTTTTGTGACTTTTTTTGACTTTTTTGTGACTATTGTGACTATTTGTGACCTTTTGGGAAGGAACCTACTATCTGTACTTTTTTTTTGACCATATACAGCATTTTGAAGAATGAAAAGAGAACAGAATCTATTGAGACAACTAAGTGATGATATATCTAAGCCAAGAAGACTAGAAAATGTCTGAAAATTCAGGGATATTGAGCCATTGGTGTGATGCACACTGTCTGAGAGAAAAACCACAATATCTCTTTGGAACCTCCATCAATTTGAATGTATGTGGTATCTACTGAAAGCTATGAATTAGGTGGTTGGAACAAGACAAAAATCAGCAAGAACAGTGCAGCCATGCCTGCAGGACATGGGTAATGATAGTAGATTCCTTCCCAAAAAGTCACATCAGTCACAAAAAGTCAAAAATAGTAAAGTGTTATTTTCCTGATGGTTCCAAAGACCCTCAATGTGGAGATCCTTACAAATAGCCTCCTGTCGAAACGGGCGGCGTTCGCTACGACGTGGCAGCAGGACATGGAATAATTATCCGCGCTTCAGAGAGATTTCAAAGAGGGTGTCTGTACGTGCCAGATATACTTCTGTCACTGCCAGTGTCATCAGCTTTGAAGCTGGAAGGTTGTGAATAGTCCGGGCGTGGAACACCGTAAAAATTTCCTCCCTCCATGCCGTCTGCCCAATACCATAGATTCTACGACGAGAATAATCTTTGGTCGACCGCCTGAAGGGCGGTCTTACACTGGTCGATATTCACAAGCCTTACATACATGCTAGTACCAGGTTCTGTGGAACATGTTCCTAATATAGCAGCACGCCCATCGTCATGAGGCTCCCGTGACACCACTTGTATCTCAAGCCTATCGTATAACACGAAGGCACTTTGAAAGTACTTCCAAGCTGCCTGGGGGCCAATATCAATCCTACCTTCACCAGAGATGACGAGTGATCGAGACACACTTATAAGCATGGGCTTTGACCCATCACGCGTCGATTGTAAGCTCCTTTGATTACAACTGTGCCCTTAAATCTGATCATGGATGGATGACAACATCATTCGGCCCGCGGCGACTTTGCGTCCATATCAACCCGTATGCGTAACTTTGGACTATCGGTCGGTTACTTTGGAAATCTGAACGGGTGCAGGGGCGTTGCGTGCCACCAGCCACCGTGGTCTGCAACCAGCTATGGACCATCTCCTTGAGCACGAGGGCGAGCCAATATCCGATGCCAGCGCTCCAGCGGGAAATTCTTTGCCGTCTGGGAGTGCAGCTCAGTCTACCTCAGCTATGGATGTAGATGGCGACGACGATGACGCTGAGGCTCTACGCCACCTCATCGGGAAGAAAGGGGCGGTCTCTGCCGCTGCTACTGCAGGGGATGTCGAAGCAAAGGTACGTACACGACTTCAACGAGCAATGATCTACCTAATGACATGTCGTCGGACGCGGTATGGACCAACGACAGAGCATAAAATGCTCAGTGTGTGGGAAGACGTTCAAAAATACTGCTTTAGCCAATTACCATGCCGAGAAGAGTGGCCATGACCAGTTCGAGGAGTCTACGGAAGAGGTGGCACGATTATTTGGGAGTCACTGTTATAGTGAATGCTGACTTCTGCGATTCTTACCGCAGATCAAGCCTCTAACTGAAGAAGAAAAGAAGGCAAAGTTAGAAGAGTTGCGGAAAAAGCTTGCCGCGAAACGTGCTGCCAAGGACCAGGAGGAAGCGAAAGCAAACGAAGTAATTAGACGAAAACAGGGCAAGGTCCGTCATTGAATTGTTAATGCCGCTTGACGAATCAACGCACTAACCAACTACACACGCGTAGGATCTCAACAAAATCAAAGAAGAGATCAAGGCCAAAGAGATGATTAAGGAGGCTGAGCAAAAACGGAAGGGTAGGTTTCAAGTGGCCCAGCATCGTGCACAATTTTTCACACAATTATCAGAAAAGGCGGAGGATGCGAAAGCGAAAGCTGCAATCAAGGCCCAAATTGAAGCCGACAAAAAAGCACGGGCAGAGAAAGCTGCTCGTGAGAAGGCTCTACGTGAAGGCAAGCCCATAGTCGACAGCCAGTCTGGGACCAGCAATTCTACACCCTCACCAGCTGCAGCGGCATCATCGTCCAGTGGTGTAGCTGGTAAGGATTTCAAAGATACGCGGCTGCAGATTCGTTTGGCCAGTGGAGGCACTCCATACACTACGACGCTACCCAGTGACTCCAGTGCGTCCGATGTAAACTAGTCTAAAATTGACATTGATGGACCCCTGACAGCTTTACACGACGTCGCTGAGTTCGTTGCTGCGCAAACACTTTCCGTGAGCGTGGAAACGGTCAGCTTTACGCAGCAATTCCCGAGGTATGCGTGCATTGTTTTACTTATCCCTTGAACACCCCTTCCGACACTGCACCCCCTAGGAAAACATTTTCTCGCACTGATTTCAACAAAACTTTGCGGGAGTTGGGCCTAACCCCATCAGCGGTATGCTTCTTCGCCCCAGGAAACGATTAACAAACTCATCCGGTTAATAGGTCCTCATAGCTTCGTAGTCGGCGTTAGGGGGTGTGACGACCAGAATTGAGGAAGGTGTAGATTTATGACGCGATGTACAGTAGCGCTCTGCAAAGAGATCTGGGGGGCACGATGATGTGCAGTACACACCAAGTAACCACCAAGATATTTGATGGATCCGTAAGTTGTACCAACGCAAAAGCGGCACGCCGTAAATTTAACGTCCGGAGAGTCCGGGGGATTTGGTCATTCGTGAATCCATTTGTGAACATTCGATGTAAAGATGCCAGAATTGTTGTATACAAAAGTCAGCCACCAACTAGCTGGAGGGATGTGGGGGGATTGGTTCATTAGTCAACGGGTATATGTAGGATTCAGGTTCAGTGACTTTTTGGCTCGCCCAGCTTAGAGACCGGGCCATTGTTGTTATGCTGCCTTGGGATTTTGCGGATAAGTTTGGGGACATGACTTGACGTAAGTCTGATGCCTCTGACTGTTAGCAGGCGGTACGGATGTACTAAGTACGGCGCCCATCTCCCCGTCCTCCCAAGTACGCTAAAAAGGTGTCAGAGCGACCGCCCTTTTTGTTTCGTCCCAGAACGACATAGATGAGGAATCGAGGATGGTAACCACGAGGAAACGGTACGACGATATGGACAAAAAGCGCGGAGTGCATGGTTGGGTAAAGTACCCATCAGTCTCCTAGATGAAACCCAAAGAAAAATATTTTTAGAGCTCTTGCGTGTTCATGAAATATTACCAGCGCCGTGGGAGTGCTTCCAGACGTTCTCGAATATTGGTAAAAACAACTTCGGTCATTTACTTTTTCGGCCCTGGTTCCAAGGATTCACAGGCTTCCCTAATCTAACCGTCCAAACCAATGTCCGGAACTCTGAGTGCCAGTCTGGCCTGTGGAGATGACGAAATTGCTGGATTCTGGAGTTTGAATTACATGGTGTGAGATAAGGCTGACGATACCAAGATATGACGGGAGTGCTCACAGCTACCTGCGGCAGTGATATGTGTAGTACCAATTTGAAACGGTTGGTTAGATTATCAAAAGCGGACATATACCTTTTCATCATTGCTTTGGAGGGCTGTTACTACACTGCAACGGCGCTCATCATGATGGTGAGTCATGGGTGAGTCCGACGGTCCAAATTCGCTTCCGCGGGGTTGACCGCACCTGAAGTTGGAAGGCAGGCCATAAAAGTTTGATTAGTAGACCTGTTGTCAAAAGTGTGCTGAATGGTGATAAGCTGAGCGTAATCAAATTTGCGATGCAGGAGCTTTGCACTGGTTCCGTGGCCAGCCGGGTGGGTGTGTGGACTTGTAACATAAGTTATGAGCGCCCAAAGTCGTGCTATTTGTGCATCGACTGGGAGACCCTTCTGGCTGTTTTGCCAATCTCCAGCGTATCTCCCCGTCAACCCCTACGATGGAAAGGGTCGTCCAGGAAGAGCACACTTCGCGAAGGCCAACGCCACCCCTGCGGGACAGGCCCGTTCGTGTTCCATATGGCCCAAGAGTAGGCACCCATCCGAAATACTCGGTCGATGTGGTTATCCCCGGTCCCGGTAGCCCAGCTGACGGCAGCTCCTCACCAACATCGACTCTCCCTTCGCCCAGCGTCCTGAGCAGACCCACATCGCCTGCTCGCGAGATACCCCCGGCTTCCGTCGATCCATCCATCAGCATCACCCCTCGTATGGTAGACGCTGCCGTACAGATACCCTCATCACCACCTTCCCCATTGCCAGATTCGACACTGCGAAACCTTCCGGCTCAGTCCTCTACGGCACCAAAGACTTTTGTAGGGTCATTCCTTGTCCCACCACCTCTCCCACCACCCCCTGTGATCAAATTCGAACCCGTTCCTATCCCTTGGAAGAGTCTTTCTCTGGAGTCCGCCCAGTGGACGTTCACATCATCAGAGCTTCAAGAAATAGTCTCCAGAGCAATCCGTCTCAGTGCAGGAGAATCGTTCATCCGCCTCCTTTCCTTACAGGTTCTCGATACAGATATTATGGAAGCGGAGCAACGTCTGGACAGTCAACGTCTTGAGGCGCAGGGGAAATGGCGCTTCGAGGTTGGCCGTCGAACGATGCTTATGCAAGCTCTGAACTCCATGGTGGCTTCACTTCCCAATGGATGCGAATATGACAAAGATAACGCGATGGGCAGTCTAGTAACACAACTCGCTACTTCCATTGCATCCTGCGATACCCAGATGTCTACCATCCTGCAAGCAATGGATCAACAGACACAGTTGTCTTCACTGAAAAATAGACACTGGTCTTCGGCGCTCAGCCTTGCTTTGCGCAAGCTCAACAAGGCGTGCGAACGTCAGGCTGGAGAACTGAAGCACGCGTTAACGAGAATACGTGACCTTGAAGACGAGCTCGAAGAAGCGTGGAAGGAGGCAGAAACAGTTGCCGCCGAACTCGATGCTTTGAGGGCAGCGAACAACATTAAACAAGAGAGGACTGAAACATGCAATGAACCGGAGAGAAACACTGACACACAGAACGAGTTGAAGGAAATAAACGACACAGACAACGAGTTGCAGGAGATGAATGATATGGACAACGAGTCGGTGGGAAATCGTGATATGGACGAGTCTGAGGAAAAGAGCGACGCGGACAACGAGTCTGAGGGAAAGAGAGATGCGGACAACGAATGGGAAGAAAAGAATGATACAGGCAACGAATCGGAGGAAGGCGCTGACCAGTCCGACATTGACAACACTCAAACACTCGAGGATCTCACTGTCACCACCGACATTGGACAGTTAGTTGGCGTCACCGCTACTGCCGTTGCCTCCAAAGCAGTCCTCCTCAGCCCAACAATCCCAAGTATAAACAATTCGGATTCCAAATCCATCAGGTCTTCCAAGTCCGGAAAATCTACACGGAGCAAGCGTTCTGATGCGCAGAGCCGTCTCTCGCGCGTTTCCGCCGCACGGGTGCGAAGTCGCACCCTCTCCAATGCAAGTCTACGGCTACCGAGAAATCTTCGTGCACCGTCCAATGCGGTTCCATCTGCAAGTCAGCCGCCCGTACCAGCGCTGCCAGACAATCTACATGGACACTCCTTCCTCGACATGGGCAATGTCTCCAACGAGTTCGTCAGGCCCCTACGAAAGTGGCTCCCAAAGCGTACGTTCCTTCAGCTTTTACTTTAAATATCCTTCGTCTTACTGATCCATTCCCAGGCCACCCGGTACCGAAATCTGTGCTTCCTGGTCCACCCCTATCTGAGATTTCTGCTTCGAACAACCGTTCGCTGCCAATGCGTGCCACGTCGCCAGCGTCGCAGCCACAATGCACTTCCCAGTCGCCAAATATTCGCTCATATCACAAAACACGGAGTAACCTGGTTACAAGTTTTTCAAACTCTGATCCAGGCCCTTGCACCCCAATGATCTTGTACGACCGAATCGAGGTGGCGCCGGAGAGACCAGGTTCCGCCCGTGGGCGTCTAACCTATCATGATGATGGCGCGCGCTCGTTTGTTAGTAGGGCGAGTTCGGTCCTCCGCAGGTTGTCGCAGGCAACAAGCTCGAAACATTACTCCGCGAGCACTTTACCAGCCTACAAGATGAAGGAGGAGGACGAAGAGGGGAGCTTCCTGCCTGCAGCAGATTGAAAGGTGTTGGGTTCTGCGGTTTCTACGGGCGATTGGAACTTCGGAGTGGTTTCGACTGAGACTGCTGGTCAACTCGGTAACTTGAAATTTCGAACGAGTCCCTCATTAATGATTACGATCCTTGGTCTACCCTTTTTTTGTTCGTTTCTCATCCTGAGCTTCTGACCTCTTATGTATGCAATACGCGCTATCTACGCTTACTTTACTCATTACTTTCGTACTCGTCGCTTTTCATCACAGCTACTACCCATGAGCGTCTCTTGTATTATCATATAATAGGCAAGACCATTCTCCCGAGGATGTGGGTGCCGACATGGAGGTGACGAAGTTCGGTCAATCAGGCCCCACACCCCCTAGTTGTCGTATCAACCACATTGCTACGTGAGGGTTCCTCAATTATCATACATCATCAGCAAGTTCTGGTACTATCAGATTCATTAAATTCGACCCAAAATGTTGGCCCCCTTGTTGCCCAGAAGTGTGAACCTAGCACCGTCCTCCCCTGCCTTGCTTGCACCGACATCAGGAGGCAAGCCAGAAGACCCGAGTCGTCCAGCGTTTACCATAGACCTAGCCAACACTGGGATCTGTGTGGAATGCATGAGAGATTTGCATTGTCAGAAAGTCCTATGCCAAGGTAGTACAACGCCAAAAAAAACAACATACCCAGATCTCGAGGTCCGCAGTTACATGGGAGAGTGCGCCTGTCAGGTAACTTGGGAAATTGACATGTACGCAACCATCACCTGACCCGAGAGAATAAAACGACATACCCCAAGAGTGTCTCACCGATTCTCTTTTGAGGACGTTCTGCACCTCTCAGGAAGCCCGGACGAAATACTATAGTGTCTGAATACCCAAGCCGAGCGAGTGCAAGCTCAGTTAAACCCTTTGACTTGGGGTAGAGGAATGGGGAAGTTGCACTGGCTCCAGCAGACTGTTGAAGAAGGGTGTGTGATTTGTATGGACAATAGGCGGGTAAGTGGCTAGCTTACAGAAAGATACACGAGCCTTTGTTGGAATGCAGGATTATCGGACTTGGCGGCTCGACATGCGTTGACGACGTATCTGTGATAACAAGCAGAAGAAGAAATTCGTTCAACAACAAGGTTGGAAGTCAATATTAATCTGGCTTCGAAAGATTACACACTCTCTATCGATTTTTTCAAACATTTCCGCGCTCCCTGCCTGTGCACGCGTCGTACCGAGCGTGACAAAAACGACGTCCCACTGGCCATCCTTTAACCCAGCTGCCTCGATGTTCTCGAAGTCGATCACTTTCTGCTCCAGTCTACCCTCTCGTTGACCAGGAGGGAGGTTCTCGAGTGCCGTCACTCGTCTCCCGTATTCCCCAATTTTGCACCATTCGTCATGCGCAAGAAGTTCTGCTAGGAGCTTCTTCCCCACAGCGCCGGTTGCTCCAAGTAAGAGGGCAGATTTACGGGACGACATGGGTGTTGTAAGAACTGGTTGGAATTGCAGCTTACCCCTGTTCAGTGTGGGGAACTTCGTTGCTTCCGGCACTTGCGTCACTGCGGCACAACTGCGGCGTCCGAATTAACCGAGTGCTCCGACCTAATAACTGGCGCACTCACATTGTACAATTCATGTAATAGCAGGCACGGCCGAAACCACTACCACAAAGCTACACAATAGTTGCGCCGCCGTGAACGTTGATTGTGCAGTAGCCACTCTAACCGTTCAAAATTTCGGGTGAAAACATCAGCCATCACTCAGCCAGGCATTTTGTGCCCGATGATCTTTGAAGCCAAATTACTAAATCCGCAAAAAAAGAAACACATTGAAATACGAAGGGGGAAACCTCCACTAATAAGTAATTACCGTACGCGCAAATGCACAAGCTGAGGACAACAGAATGGTGTATTTCTCATCAATAAGGTCAGTCATCGACCTCCCCAATGACATGCACTGGACGCTCTTCTCGAGGGACACGAGAATACCATTTGGAGGCGTCCCGTGGACTCGTGAGCTCAATCCCATCGTTTGGAGGGGCTGAGAAGATTATATCTCTTCCCGCGTGTATTGAGTTGGCGTTTTGGCCCGTCGTCACGTATAGGTGGAAGAGGAACAGTGTAAAAAGATACAGCAAAAATGCAATGCTGATGATTGTCAGAGAAGTGGAAACGACAAGCATGCCTAGTACTCACCTGTACATGCCAAGAATGTACGTAACATGATCCAGGCCTGCGTCGTCTGCTACTTCGAGTTCTTCGTCTGTGGCAGACATGAACAGGAACCTAGTTTTATCATTAACAACCGTGTCTCATCTACAAGTCAAAAATGCGTATACCCAGAAGCAACGAGCAACTAGTAACGCGATTGTTAAACGCAACCCCTAGTTCATGGCTAGTGACTGCGACTTACGAAAGGTGGCAAATGGCGGAAAGCTCGAGCTGCTATTATCTGTGACGTGACAACACCTTGCGATGGTGACAGAGTATGTTCACTATCATTGTCTTCCAATGACCCTGCGGTGTGAAGAGTGGCAGGTAAGAAACAGATTTCTATCATACGAGTGACTCCAGCGAGAATGAGAGTATAACCAAAGACCGCATGAACCTGGGCCCTGAATCAATCGAGTGCCATAGTTTTAGCAATAAACAAACTCACTTTGGTAGAGAGCATGAGAGCTTGGACGTGATCAGACATCGCCCAACCTGTAAGTATGATGCTGCGGAACTAGTCAGGGTTACCACAACTTCGGGAGGAGAAGCACGGACATTAGCGCCGGAATGACATTTCTCTGCGAGTTCAATGAGTGATTGGGTTAGGATCGGAACCAGACATGGATTTACCTGATTGTTCCGGGAAAGGAATATGCCCAAAGCGCCACCAGTCCACCAAAGAACTCCCAGTACGCTAGAAAAAGCCTGGAGAGTCAAAAGGCTTGGACACGCTCAGGAGCGTGCAACGTACGTATGTTGTAAATCTTTCACGGACCATGCACCGCCCCAATGCTCAGTGAAAGTATTTACAATGCCCTGAAGGACGTCAAAACGGGATGAAACGACTAAGGGGCTAGCAGAAAACGGACCCAGAGCATAATCACCCATGAATCCCACCACTCGGGACTCTTCCCGCTTCTGCGGACCCAGTTTTCGCCCAGAACAAGCACCAAAGAAAGAATGATTCCGTATCCGATGAAGGCGCTTCCCTGAGCCTGGGGTGTCGGCACACTCTTAAGTCGTAACTGTCGATACTCACCATGATGTAATGTGCCGCACACTGACCGGCACCATTTGGGCCACACAAGTCCCTGAGAACGATGACTCCGAACAAGCTTTGCACCCAACCTAATATGGGCCATAAGCGTCCAAGGATTCCATGCGCACGCACGGCGTACGGTCTAAGCGTCTCTTGGTGTATGTGAAGTTTGAGGTAGATGCCGAGGATGAGCTGTGTGAATATTGGAACAACGATCCATGAGCCAATAGATCCGTGCATGGAGTGGCGGAATTGGCGACCCCCATGAGCGTGCCCAAGGAAGATACCACCTAAGGTCAAGGCAAACCCGACGCTCTGTATGAGACATGGTGAAACGACGAAGCTCGTAGCCGGCCAGGGAAAGGTGCGCACCTGCGTAGGGACGTGCCATCGGCTTCGACTAAGACCAAAGACCATACCGATTGGAAAGATAATTCCCCAGACAACAGCTTGGAGGGCCATGTGCATCCATAAGATAGAATCTATCGGAGCGTGTAGTTCTTCCTCGGTGAGGTTCCCTTCATGCTTGTGCCCGTATACCACAGATGCCTGGCTAGACAACCAAAAGGCAAGGCCTGTCTTGAACCCAGTCGAAATTGGCCTTGCCATCGCTGAGAGTGGCAGCAAGCGGCGGACGTCAGTGCTTCAGTACCCTGTGCTCACCGCTCACTGTGAGGCTGCGATGACAAAGCTTAGCGGCAACTATATTTTCACCGCAGAAACTGGACAATCATACACCCAAAGGGGCAAGTGCTTTCGGCGGAATGCCGAATTGCAACATGAATTTCGACCTCGAGGTCAGTATAGCTGAGGTGCTACTAAGTACGAGATAGTACGACGAACTTCTGCACTTTGCATTGGCTTCCCACTTGCCAAGCTTGGGTGCCATCCGGGAGCAGCCACAGGACCGAGTTTGGGGCAGCTTCGTCATATGACAAGACTCTGCCCCGAACTCAGCCTCTGTTGCTGGTGGGGTCTGGGTATGCACCCCATTGAATGGGGGAGCTTGTGACAAAAAACACAACCTGAGTGCAGTTTCTATTGTGGAAGACGGTGTTCAAGTTGACCTCCAGGTTTTTTATCCCAGTTTAACATATTGAGCCAAGGTTGTATGCGGGGTATGCGGGACTGATATCTTTATAAGTGAACTACTAGTCTAGCAGAGAAATCAGCGACACGTATCAAAAGATCGTCGCTGGAAAGGACATCGATTGGGCACTTTTGACGTACGACAGAGGTGGAAATTTAAAAGTTCAATCTACCGGCGACGGCGGGCTCGGGGAACTGGCCGAGGAATTCTCCAATGGCAGGTAAGCAAACCGCCCATCGCACAGTAGAGTTAAACTGACGCATTCCGAAGGATCCATTATGCACTCGCAAGGGCTATTGACCCTAATGCCAGTGATCCAACGGACACTTGGAGTTATTTTGTCTGTTATCTGCACCGTCGTCTTAGAACCGATTGGTCAAATTCGTTCAGATCAACTGGTGTGGTGATGGCGTTCCGGAGATGAAGAAAGGTCTCTTCCTTACGCGTTCAAGTTCTGTAGTCAGCCTCCTATGAGAACCTCACGTCGTCGTCAATGCTCGTTACGAGGTCTGTCGTTGCAATTTCCTCTTCGTCATCCTGATATTTCTTCGAAGGTGGACGTTGCTCCACTGGTGATTATGAAGCGGTTCGAAGCGGCTCCTGGTGCCTTGTATTTTGCTCACGATGAGCAGGCGCGCGAATTTGAACCGATCGCACCTGTTGGGATAAACTGCACGCCAGTTGGTAGGCCGGATATGGGAGCAATACGGAAGGCGCCTCCTTCGCCAAACCCTTCTGTTGTTCCCTTTCAATCGTTGGCACCTAGACCAGCAGCTACAACACCGGCACTAAAGCCTGCGGTCCCGAGGGCTTCCCGTCCCACTATTTGTACGACGATGCCAAATTACATCCAAGACTATCGCAGCAACAAGGGCACCTGCCGATACATGAGAAGGCACTCCCGCCACACCTCCGTTTCCTCCCCCGGTTTCTTCTCGTCCTCTTACAATATCAACTGATTTTGAGCCGGCCCTTTGGTAACGATCCAGTTCCTGTTCGTAATATGCACAGCAAAATTGACTACCTTGTCATAGACATATGCTGCCCTCGCCTCATCAAACCTTCCGACAAAGTCTGCGGAAAAGGATCCAGACCCTTGTTTTGCAACTTTTGTGCCTTTCTCCCAGGAGACGGCGTATATTCCAATTAAGCTTTCCCCTGGAAAGCTCAAAAAGCCGTTCGAAGGCCGGGCACAAGAGGCACAAGCGGCATCCGTTGTGAGGAGTGCACCCTCCGGAGGGCCTAAGAAGCTTACCTGGAGTGGGCGCCAGGCTCTAGCGAAGAGGCAAGCAGAGGAGGAGGAACAACGGAGCAAGGCTGCCTCTTGGAAATCACCTGCTCCCACAGCATTTTCTGGACTGTTTGGTTCCCGTGTAGGTTCAGTGGTTATCAGAGGCGCGGCAGTAGGAATTACTGTTTCTGTGTCGGCCAGCGATCCAGAGGTAGAGGCGGCGCCTCCGCCTCCGGCCTGTGTTTAATTCTGTCGTTTTTCTTTTCTTTTCTTTTTCACTCACACGTCTTGACCTAGCCTCCCCCTCTCCCTCTCCCTCCCCCTCTCCCTCCGTTTGGCACCCGCCCACAAATAGGACTTGAGCCTGTTTCTATCCCCGAGCCTGGGCCTGAGCCAGTAACGCCCCGCCTCCGCCTCCGTCATACCGTCTCCGCCTCCAGCAGCGCCCGCTCCCACTTCTGTGGCTAAAGACGAGGAAGTACCTGTAAGTTGGTTCACGAGCTGTCTGAAGCACATAGTCTGATTTCATTATCAATCGGTCCTCGTCCTCTTCTCCACCGCCTCCACAGATTGCACGAAAACAAGGTTTGGTAGTGTGGACAGGAAAAGCTATAGGATGCTGGTATGTACTATACCATAGGCCCATGTTTATTGGATTGGATTGGATAAGCTGACTACGCTACTAGGGTATAAATTCAGTGCAGCCTGTTGAGTAACACACGAGTCGGTTACCCCAGGCCGCAAAGGGACCCCTTTTCAAGAGTAAGTTGCAGCACACTACATAAGTATCTCGAGCGCTGCTAATATTGTTATGAGCCGCCGATGCAGCTATCGACATGGACTATTACATTCCTTTGACCATGTCCACAACCGCCTGTTTCCACAGCTTGAGCTCTGTTCCCCAACCTCCGATGCGCCTCATGTTCCCTCCCACGTGAACCCCCCACCTTTGCAGATTCTCACTTTCTCGGCGACGCACGACTGAATGGTGGGTAATCGCCCAGTACAGGATACTCTCCTCTTTCGATAGGAAAACGTGTGCTAGGGTCTCACTGCATCCAGGTGCACAGTTGTCCTTGAGGCCGAACAACCTTTGCAGCGTACGTACGACGAGACGGGCGAAATATAGCACGAACGGCGGATCCAACCCTGCAAAAGTCATTGGAGCAGGCGTTCTATGCAGCCGTAGGACCAATAACGCTTGCATACATACACACGATGTCTGTTCTTCTCTCCGTAACGAGGTCCCCGAGTCTGGATCCGTAGTTACCGTCGACCACCCAGCCTCTCTCATCTTCCATGAGGCGTTTTAAAACTTTGACCTGGAATTCCTCTGGAGTGCTTGGAGTCCAGTTCGGGTTCCAGAAGAGAGGGTCCAGCGGGATATACGGCACACCAAGGATAGAGGCGAGCTCCACACCCAGTGTGGACTGACCAGGAGGACATGTAATCAAAGAAAGCTATTGGGCAGCGGGCGCTTCTCACCTTGCCCGCGCCTGACAATATTACAACACGTTAGCAATTAGGCAAGCGCTTGTGGTCGAGGCACTGACCGCTGTTCCCCACTATGTGAACGCGGTATCGGCCATGGCCATCACCGAGAAGGGGCGGAATTTGCGACATTTGTGAAGGAGGGAGTTACTCGGCACCTCTCAGGTACGTGCATAGCATCATGACATCAAGACGAAACCTAGCAAAATTCGCACGGCCTAAGCCATGCGGAGAGATCCACTCGCTGCTTATCATTACAGCGGCAGGGGGGAAAAAGTACCGAAAGTATTTTGTTGTTTTCCTGACGACCATATTACCCTGTATTTGCCAAAACTAGAGCATAGGGCCGTCGGGGACAGCAGGCACCTTTTTTATGGATGTCACCTTGTTTACAAGGTCACTCCAGCCCGAAATGTGAGACGCTTTTTTCGACATCCGCGCACATGCCAGTCAATCGACTCCGCCCGGGAAAACCCACCAGTCGCGACTGCTCCATCCAACCACCCATTGCCACGCAAGGCAAAGGTTGCCAGGCAAGGCAAGGGCAATTAGTACAGAAGTAGACCGAAGTGTATTTTTGTCGTTATCTACCATCAATCAGTCGCTATTCGTCTATATATCCCTTCTGTCGTCTTTGTCTGCTCCCACCATTCCCTTGTCTCTTCATCCATTTTGTGTAGATGCTCGTCTTCCCTACGCAAGTATTCACTAGGATGCTGAGTGAACAGTCGGACGTCGAAGTCTCTTAGCAGCCGGATCGTCTCACGCCCGCGGCTACGCGAGAGTGCCACGTACGCGTTAAACGGAGTCAACTGACCACTAGGTGGCGTGCCGATGTCGACTACGCAATGCTCGAGTGTTTGAGCTTGCGCGCGATAATCCGTAAATGCATATGCTGGTGTTATCGGCAACTGCAATCGGCTGATTGTTGATTGCTTGCCTGCTGCCATTGTGATGGTGAACATTCTAGAGATTGGTGTCACTGGCAGCATGCCTCCACGCAGTCCTTCCAGTGCATTCACCCTGGTACGTTTCATCTCCACCAGCACATACAGAGGAGGATATTGCAATTGAATCACATTCTTCTCAGAGCTGATGGCACTCTCTCTCAAGTCAAGTACAATGTCAACCATGCAGCCTCGTGCCCCATTGGCCAAGTCGAGATCGGTTGCAATGTTGAACATGACCATGACTTGCATGCCAATGGCAAGCACCACCTCATTTGACAGCCCTCCTTGCTCCTGTCGATTGTGACCTCACCCACCTTTTGGGTTGGCGGCCACAGTGAACCTCTCTTGTAAGGTGAGTGCTCATCCACCTATAGTGTCCTGAGCAGGACAACTAATGAGTGATAAACCCTCCATGTTCACTCTTTCTTTGGCAGTCATTGAATTCCACTCAATTTGCACGGCATGCCGCAGGGTCACCAGTACAGTATCCTTCCAAGGCAAGGTACTGAAGTCCATTGGTGTCAAGTACGGGGATTGTCCGGGTTGAGGCCGGACTGGAGACCGAAGCAGGCACGAGGCCGAGGGGTCGGGATCAGGAGAGGAGTCGAGGATACAGGTAGTTGGACTGATTGGACTTAGCGACTGAAGATACAGCGCTATTCCCTTGCGTGGATCTCAGTCCGAGTCCGAGGCCAAGGCGGGGTTATCAGAGATACTTAGTTGATTTCAGACTAAGGAGTACAGGCCGAGTATCTACGAGTTTATATACCAGAAGTAACCATAGTACGGAGACTGGTAATGCCGGTCTCGCAAGGATTGCTAAGATGATTGGTAAGGGAAGTATTAGTAAGATGTGACTAAGATGACGGAGACCGGGACAGAGTGGACCGGGGACACGACCGGGCAGGATTCAACCGAAATGACAGACACTGCAAAGCAGTGTCTACCGCACTAGACCAACTGGAGATACGGGATTGGCGAGGCCGAGGCTGGACTGAGTGAGCGCTGTGAGTCAAAGTGAGGAATGCTGGTGAAAACCAAACAAATCCAACACAAAAGACAAATAAGAGCGAGTGGTGGTTTGCCTCCGCGGAACCTGGAGTGCAGAGAAACCTAAATGTGTGGGGGGGGGACTTCAAGTAGAGGGCTCCTGGCGCAAGTCGTCGACGAGTTATGCAGGAGAGGATGAATGAACGCTGATTGAGAAGGGGATGCTGAACAGAGCAGGGGTGTTCAGCTGAAAGGACTTGGGAGTAAATGGATTTCGATAGGACGTGCTCCTGGCACAAGTCGATGACGAGTTACGCAGGAGTGGATGGATGACTAAACAAGAGGTTGCTGACTAAGCACTGATGATACAATGATATAAATGAAGACAGATAGACTCTTCCAAATGAGCCTCAACTGTCGATGACGAGATATGCTGAGCTGAGCTGACTTCTGGATTGCTTCTGAATTGATTCTGATTGATTGTGGGTAGCTAAGTACATGGGGGTTTATATACTGTGGGGGAAGCACAGCTTGTGACAAACAAGGCACAAACACCTGGTAAGTAATGAGTAAGGACTGAGTAATCATGATGAGTAAGCGAGAAACGATAAGTAAGCAAGCAAAGAGGATTGGTAAGTATTGGCAATGAACGAGTCAAGGATAGTCAAAATATCACAAAATGAGTCAAATAGAATCAGAAACTGAGTAAGCGCACTGATATCACATTAGGGGGTGGCGATGCAAGTTAGATCTCGGCGGAGACATCTCTAGATCCAAAGATGGCATGACAGATGGATGGTGTTTCCAGATAGGGAAGTATTAATTCCAGAATTGAAGGGCATGAGTCAGGTGTCAAAGGGGGCTAGGGCGTTGGGGGTCTGTGGGGCAATGAGAGCATACGTGATTGCGTCTCCCACCCTTCCATCCTCTCAGTGAAGTTAACAAAAACTTCATGAATGGGGCTCTGATGGAGAAGGAGGAGAAGGGGGGACGTCTTCTGCTGGATCTTGCAGTAAGAAGGCAAGATGCATGTCATACTCGTCATGAATGCGATCAGGGAGGCTGGAGGACAGTAGATTATACTGCAGCTGTTGCAATGCAGGAAGAATGATGGACGAGATTGGAATAAAGACGGTGCAGGGAGCAGGGAGGAATGATCCATATGCTTCATCAACCGGGGAGACTGAAACGACCACATAAGACCTTTCTAACCGAGTGACAGACCTGAGGCGACCAAAGAACGTCCTTCTGGAAGTCATACTGACAAGGAGAACACGCTGACCAAGCTGCATGGGATGAGATGGGGCTGACAATGATGGGATGAACCAGGGGGCTTCAGGACGGAAGCTGGTGGGAATGCCTGGCAGATATACGTAGCCACTGTCTCTGGCAAATGAGACAAGCGAGATGACTGATGAAGAGGTGGCCATGATTGATGGACTTAGCGAAATGAGCGTTTGATGGATGGAGTGCTGTAGAAACGCGCAGGGTGCGAGGATCCTCTCCAAATTTGGAAGGAAGAATCGTGGGGCTGAGCACTTTAAGCGAGTATGTGAACCGAGTTGATATCTTTGGAAACGGCAGAGATACGACGAAAACCGGAATGCTGTACACGGGCGCTAAAAACTTTTAATGCGCGCTTAACTCGCTTCCTCTTCTCTCTTTAGCACCGATGACTCGTTCTTGTGCGAAGGATGACTGTTCACGTCCAACAGTCTTTCTACGCATGAGGCCTTTAGTCTTCATCTGCATGCTTGGGCATTGCGCACAACTCGTCAACGAGTTAGGCAGAGTCAGCTGTAACCATGTCCACAACACCTTTGGTGTGTGACATCCACCGGCAAGAAGAAATGCAATCGTCCCCGATTGCGACCAATGCAGGGAACCCAGGGAAAACAAAAAGAAAATGAAGGAATGACAGGCAATCAGTATCGTAAGAAATGAAAAAAGGGAAATCATGAATAGTCGTCTGAGTCGTAGTCGTTATTGGTGTCTTTGTTTTCATCATTTGTTTCATCTTCATCATCGTCATCATCATCACTGTCGTCATCGTTACTGCTGTTATTATCCTCTTCTTCATCTCTTTCTTCTTCCATAACACTGGGTAAGGGAGTGTGGCGAGAATAGTAAGGAATGAGCCGAAACGCTGCAACACCTCGAGCAGAAATGGTGCCATCGAGTTCTTTAAGGACATAGGAGCCTCCCTTGGTGCGACGAACGACCTCATAGGGACCAAGGTAGCGTGGCTTTGACTTGCGATCCAGTTCTTTCTCTATCTGTGTGTTGCGAACCAACACCAAATCTCCTGGCTCATAAGCTGACTTCATCAACCGTAAAGCATACCTCTTCTCAAACTGACCCTTGGAGCGTAAACGAGACTTCTGCAAAGTAGTGAAAGCGGCATTGATATCTTCCTCTCTCTTTTCCAACTGACGAATGCGAAGTGCGAGAAGCTCTTGAGACGACATTCCAGAGTAAAACCCTTCAACGAGACAGGTAGACTCGAAGAGATCAAAAGGCAGGACAGGATCAAGACCATGTAGCAGGAAGTAGGGGCTGAATCCAGTGGAGCGACGAGTAGTGACCTTGTCTGCGAAGAATGCATGATGGACCTTGGACGGCCAAAGGGAAAGATCTCCTTCACAAGCTTTGATGATAGCTTCTCTGATAACAAAGTGACCACGTTCTACAACTCCATTTGCCTTGGAATTATACGGGGAGATACGAATCTGGGGAATGGAGTAATGCTTCATGAGTTTCTCAAAGGCGCCCTTGACCTCACTGCCATTATCAGTGACAACCTGGGCAACAACACCATAATGACAGAAGACTTCTTCCCAGAAGAACTTAGCGAGACTGTCTGCATTGGCATGACGAAGAGCACGACCTTCTGCAGCGAGGGAAAGATCATCTCGAGCTGCGACAAGATAGCGATAACCACGTGCTTTTGGCATGAGCATGACGTCGACGTAGACCTTCATAAAGATTCTGGGGGAAGCAGAAACGGTGATGGGAACCTCTGCTTTACGAGTGCTTCGGACCTGGCATTCATGGCAAGAGCGGACATGATGGGCAACGTCCTGGTACATCTGAGGCCAGTAAAAGCGCTGTCTGACTGTATGAAAGACTCCAAAAACTCCACGATGACCGAGTTCTTCATGAGCATGACTGAGGATCTGGACACGGAGATGGGGATCGAAAATGACCTTGGCTGGAGGATGGGGACCTCGACGTTTAAAGAGCTGGTCTCCACGAAGGAAGAACTGAAGGGACCTGCGAATGAAGCGCTTGCGAGCAGTGTTGGAAGGGAATGGGGGAAGTTCTGTAGTACGAAGGAAGTGTAGGACTCGACGTAAGAGGACATCCTGAGACGTATCACTGGAAAGGAATGAAGGGAGGGTAACGGCATATGTGGACCCGCACACAAGTCGTCGACGAGTTGCGCTGACTGAAGATGGATGGGCATCTGTAAAAAGAAAACTCTCCAACCACTCATCAGCTTCTTCTGCATCAGCTTCGCCTTCTTCATACTCCTCTTCTGTAGGTTGACGTCTGGAAAGGGCATCTGGGGCTCGGTGACGAACAGCAGGGACATGAATGAGCTTAAAGTCAAAGAGAAGTATACCCTCGATCCAGCGATTGACAGTAGCGTTAGGTTGAAGATCTGGATCATTGAGCATACCTTTGATGTACTTCGCATCAACCTCTACCCATAGATGACGAATGCCATAGAGATATAGACGGTAGTGACGAAGTGCTCTGAAGAGACCATAGAGCTCGAGCTTAGGCTGACTGTAGCGAGATTCACGTTCATTGATGGGGAGTGAGCCATAGCGAGCAGGACGTTTGCGACCTTCTTCATCATACTGAGAGAGAACGAATCCAATGGCGATGTTACTGGTGTCAACGGAAAGAATGACTGGCAGGTCAGATGAGTAGTCAACGGGGCGAAGGGCAGGAGCAGATGAGACGGCGAGCTTCAAGGCATCAAACGCATCTTGCTGGGGCTGATCCCAAATGAACGGAGCATTCTTGCGATAGAGGTCAACGAGTGGGCGAGCCAACTGCGAGTAGTTCGCAATCCAGATACGAACAGTACCACAGAGACCTAGGAATGAGCGAACATCTTTGGGCGTAGTGAGCGTTGGCCAGTTGACGACCTTCTTCACCTTGTGGTCGTCAGGAGAGCGACCATGAGGATGGCATGCTTGACCAAGAATGATAACATGAGGCTGGCAGACCTGAGATTTCAAGCCAGAAAACGTTCCGCCGGCATGAGCAAACCGATGCATGACTCTATGCACGTCTACAGCATGTTCCCAAATGAAGCGACGTATGCCAGGATTCTCGGGTAACGTTTCGGCATTGCCATCGGCATCTTCATAACGGGTTGCAGGGCCTTTGACTGGCAGATCGTCGATGAAAACGTTGGCAACGTGAGGGATTTCGTCCTGTAGAATGAAAGCTGTACAATTCTGAAACTCCGATGGTGAGTTGGTGTAGCCTTGAGGCATGGCAGTATGGCGCAGTAAGCCAAGAGGCGTCATGAAGGATGTCAGATCTCGGCTATCGGGATGGAGTTGGCGTGCATCAAATCCTGAAAATAGATCAAAGACTGTGTAGCATTGACGACCGGCAAACGGCTCCACAAAGTCGTCCAATATTGGTGGAACACCAGCGTCTCGAATGGTAACCTTATTCAGAGGCTGTAGATCATGAATGATACGGATCTTGCCATTCTTTTTCATAACGCAGAACCATTTGGAGCGATAGGATGATTGGGCCGGCTCGTAGAGACCAGCGGCGATCTTCTCCCGAAGAAGCTGTATGACATGTTCTCGTATGCCAGGGGGAATTGGAATGTTACGAAACTCCCATGGTTCGTGCGGCAGGACAGGAATGATGTAAGGCGAAAAATAGTCCGAACGAAAGTTTCCTCTCTCCGGTTCATTGAACGCCAAGGCACGCTCATTAAGCTTCATGACATGCGAAAAAAGTTTTTCCTCTTCTGGCCAGAGAAAGCCATCAGCGTTAATCTTCATGGAGGTAAGGCGCTCTTGAGTAAGCTTCCTTGTGGGAATGAACACAGGAGGGTGACAAGTGAGAGGTGTGAGTGATGCAAGGGGGTCTTCTGGAAACTGGCGATGGACTCGAGCATCCTCTGGATAGACTCCAGGCACTGGCTTGACTTTACGATCGACGCGCTTGTATGCTCCATACACCGGCTGACCTGTTTCATCGGCTGAGTCTTCTGTATCTGTAGCAAGGCTTTTTCTAAAACGTAACAAATCAAGAAAGTCAGATAGGGAATAGTAAAAGTGAAGCTGTTTTTCAGTTTTCTGAATAGGAAGGGGATCTGGTGCTTTTGAAGGATTAGATAACGAAGAAGAGAAGACATCAAGATAAAAAGAGCTCTGGAAGCTTGAAACTGAAGGAGGCATAGTAAGTGATGTTACAGGAGTATCTGAGCAAAGAAATGATATATGTGGGTTTAGGAGTTTAACGACTTCTCGGTCAAAGTGAGCAGACGAAGAACAAGAACAACTATAAGTACAAGAGGGGACATACAAATCAATCTTCAAAGAACTGGAGAAATAAATGATGAGATATGGGAGAAAGTGGAGGAACACATCCGAAAAGATCACTGGACCTGTCTTGAGTTGAATCTGAGGAAGCAGAAGCAGGAAAGTGGTCTGGGTATGAAACTGCTTCGAAAGGGGGAGGATGAGCTGAGGCTGAGGCAAAACTGACTGCACTGGCAAGGATATGAAGACTGGAGTTTGGGAATGCACCTGTGTCCTCTTCATCCACCTCACCTGAATGGTCCTCTGCAGCTTCTTGCAAATGAGCAATCCATCCAGTAGGGGTACGACACATGACAACATTGCTATAAGGCTCTGGCATGGCAACTGACTCTTCACCAACGGCAGCATTAGACATGGCTTGGGGAGCTGAGGGTAGCAATGGCATAGGAAGAGTTGAACTAGATGAATGCTGATGCCTGCATAAGTCGTCGTCGAGTTGTGCAGACTGAAGCAAGGATGGGCTAGGCAGATAGAAGCAAGAGCCAACACCAGTGTTGAACATATCAGAGTCAAGTGGCGAAAGTGTGGTGGGTATATCCGGGGACAGACTGGACAAGTGGTGGGACATGCGCAACTCGTCGACGAGTTGCGTGGACTGAGAGTCATGACCTATATCTGAGGATGAATCTGGCAACTGCACATGGCTGCACAAGTCGTCATCGAGTTGCGCAGACTGATGATGGGTGGATGGACTGGGCGCATATGGATCCCTGCACAACTCGTCGCCGAGTTGCGCGAACCGAGAGTCATGGCAAGCATCATGGGAAGTAGGGGCAACTGAACCACAGTAGGAAGTATTGAAGATGGAGAACGTAGCTTCAGAGTCTGGAGTGACAGTGTCTCTACAGAACAGAAGTGATGCCTGGTGGGAACCATCAGTGGGCTCTTCCTGAATGATAACTGGACCTGGGGATGGAGGAGAGGGAGTCTGAGGCGGAGCAGTAATGCCATTAGAAAGTACGTGTGAAGCAGGTAGACTCGAGTTAGATGGCAGGTCTGGAGGTGGAGATGCATTGCTCTGAGTGGGAGATGCCTGTGGGTGTAGACGAGGATAGAACCTGACATAGGCAGAACCTTCAAGCTCATGGTAATGCTCAAGTGGGGCAGGGACCTGTCGGACTAAGCGAACATCAAGCATAAGGAAGTCTTGGAAGTAGACTCCTGATTCATCAGTACCTCTTTCTCCAGCAAGTGCATGGTTTGAGTCAAGATAAAGGGAGGACAGATGGGGAGTGCGATGAGCAAGGCTAGTAAGAAGTGAGACAAGTGACTGGCGCTCTTCTCTTCTGATCTGGCGACGAATCTGGGCAAGGGTAGGACTATCCTCCAATCCACTCACATCAGTGGACTGTAACTCCTGAGTAAGCTGACCAACAAACTCCGAAGGAAAGGGACTGGTAGGAGGTGGGAATGCTTGGACTGGAATGGGATGGAACACAGGAAAGGCTGAGGCAACATCAAACCCATCTGGGGGTGATTCAGGATATAGCAGAGCAGAATCAAGTGACTGAGGGGGTGACTGCGAAGTCGATGGGGGTGGAGCGAAGACAATGGGTGAAACATGATGAGGGGTACCAACTGCTACATCTCTCATAGGTTCATCAGCTTCTTGCTGAGAATGGACAGGCTCTAGAGTCGCCATAAGAGTATCTGCAACAGACCCAAGCTGGCCTTCAGTAACACACATCTCCAGGGGGCGATCTGAATCAGCTCCAAAGACAACATAAGTTCCAGACTCTCTTTCAACAATGCTAACCGAGTTCCCAAGAGCCCAAGGACGACCAAGGAGGAGATCAAAGCCTGCATTAGTGTCTGGGGCAACGAATAGATTGGTCCAAGTCCTGGCAGCACCACAGAAGAGAGGGACATCCTGTACCAGACCTTTCAGAGTAGAGACACCTCCTTTTGCATCTCGCATATTGATGGTCTGCGACATATCAATGGGCATGCGAATGACTGACTGGGCTATACCAGCACGAACGACATTGAGGGTAGATCCAGAGTCAATGACACCTGTTACACGACGACCATTGCAAGTCAGATTGATAGTGATGAGGGGGCTAGAAGTCAAGGCCAAGTAGGAGGATGCAGGAGGAGTTCCTTCAACAGCAGTAACAGACTTGACTGGCTGAGCCAGGGGCTGTCTCTTGAATCGCATAAGCTCCTGAAGGTGCTGAGAAACATCCCTAGATGATCCAATGACCTCCCCAACAGATACAGTCAAGGGAGTAGAAAGAATGCGCTCTACAATGGCTTTAGAGTTGGCAGACTGCGAAAGTGATGAAGACAGGGAAGTGGTAGGAGGGGGCTTGGATTTCTTAGACCTGTCTGCAGATTCAGTGGCTTGACCAGATGGCTTTGGGACAGAGGCATCTTCCATGATAGCATCATCTCTAGTACCATCAAAGACAGCGGGATGGATGTCAACTGGTACAAAGGCAGGGGCAAGTGGTGCTTTCTGTGGAGCAGGGATGGATGCAGAGGATGAAGGCTTTGGTTCTTGAGTCTCTTTCTCCTTGCCATGCGAACGAGGTGGGACAAGGACACTGTCAAAGACAGCCTTTCTCTTCTCTTTAGTAACCTTGTTAGAGCGATCCACAGCAGCAACAAGGGGTTCTTCTTCCAACTCATAGATCTCGGCACTAGACTCTTCTTCGGCCTCTTCATGGATAACAAAGCGAACTGCATTGGCAGGCTGAGCAGCAGCTTTAGTGCGCTCATAGGCTTGAAGGATAGTCTCTTCTCCATTGCGATAGATGCGCTGTCCATTAGGGTAGATGACTCGATGGTTTTCATCACGTGCCAAAGAACCCTTCTGAATGAGATCATTAATGGCCTGGCAACTCTCAACACCATGGCCTTCAACACCACAGCCATAACAAGTGATGGTCCTCCTAGCAGGACGGGTCTGGGATGAGGAAGTAGCAGCAGGGGCAGTGGATGCAGGAGTAGATGCAGGAGCAGGACGAAGGGAAGGAGCACGAAGCACCTTTGCAGCATCAGGATCCATCTTGATAGCACGATAGTAGAGGAGGGAGTAGTCTGGGTCACTGAGTGACATGCGAGAGAGGGACTTGATTAGGGTCTCAACCTCATCTTGTTTGCGAGCAGTAGGACCTTCTTTCTCCAAATTTTCAAGGTTTCTTCTGGCTTCATGGGAAGGGAGCAGAGGGCGAACACTGTCATCTCTTCCATCTGAGCGATGAGAAGCATTAGGCTGAGCCTGAGGAGCAGGGGCAGCATGAGGGCCAAGGAAGTCAAGGTCATCTGCATCAAAGCGATCACGGCGAAGAACCTCTTCAGCTGACTGGCATACATCATCATAGGGGAATGGCCTGCTGATGTCAAGGTTGGGATCCTTTGTCCTGAGACGAGTTTCAACCAAGCCACGAAAGACTGGGGACAAACCAGCCCAGAAGTAGCGATTATATTCGTCAACCGAGATCCTTCCTTTGTTCTTCAACCAACCTCCAATGCGAATGAAGCCACGGTTGTAAGCCCTAAAGTCTTGAAGTGTCATAATGGGCTGCATCCTAGACTCCAAAGCAAAGCTCTTGAGATGCCTTTCAAAGAACCTTTCATCTGATAGATCAGCATCAAAGTACTTGAGGAGATCAGCCTTCAAGTTAGCCCAATCAGGAGTGTAGTAGTGAGCCATTCCTTCAATAATCTCCCTAACACGAGCATTGCAATACTGGAGGATTGACTCGACCATTTCCTGGTCAGAAGTGACATTGTGGTAGGCACAGAGACGTTCATAGTGGTCCAAGAAGGAGCGAACATGGGTATGGTCTCCTTGGAATAATTCAGGGGCAGACTTCATGCCAAGCAAGGGCATAGTGAGGACAGAGCGAGCAGGGGGAGCAGCCATAGCCACTGGAACTGCTGATGATGTAGGAGGATAGATAGTGGGGATGGTGGATGACATAGTAGCAAGATATCAAGTGGGTTTTAGAGACAAGTTTCAATAGGCTGAACGAGCAGGGTTCTTGATCCAGGAATAACCACCCCTCGCGGTGGGCTCCAGATGTGAGTCAAAGTGAGGAATGCTGGTGAAAACCAAACAAATCCAACACAAAAGACAAATAAGAGCGAGTGGTGGTTTGCCTCCGCGGAACCTGGAGTGCAGAGAAACCTAAATGTGTGGGGGGGGGACTTCAAGTAGAGGGCTCCTGGCGCAAGTCGTCGATGAGTTACGCAGGAGAGGATGAATGAACGCTGATTGAGAAGGGGATGCTGAACAGAGCAGGGGTGTTCAGCTGAAAGGACTTGGGAGTAAATGGATTTCGATAGGACGTGCTCCTGGCACAAGTCGATGACGAGTTACGCAGGAGTGGATGGATGACTAAACAAGAGGTTGCTGACTAAGCACTGATGATACAATGATATAAATGAAGACAGATAGACTCTTCCAAATGAGCCTCAACTGTCGATGACGAGATATGCTGAGCTGAGCTGACTTCTGGATTGCTTCTGAATTGATTCTGATTGATTGTGGGTAGCTAAGTACATGGGGGTTTATATACTGTGGGGGAAGCACAGCTTGTGACAAACAAGGCACAAACACCTGGTAAGTAATGAGTAAGGACTGAGTAATCATGATGAGTAAGCGAGAAACGATAAGTAAGCAAGCAAAGAGGATTGGTAAGTATTGGCAATGAACGAGTCAAGGATAGTCAAAATATCACAAAATGAGTCAAATAGAATCAGAAACTGAGTAAGCGCACTGATATCACATTAGGGGGTGGCGATGCAAGTTAGATCTCGGCGGAGACATCTCTAGATCCAAAGATGGCATGACAGATGGATGGTGTTTCCAGATAGGGAAGTATTAATTCCAGAATTGAAGGGCATGAGTCAGGTGTCAAAGGGGGCTAGGGCGTTGGGGGTCTGTGGGGCAATGAGAGCATACGTGATTGCGTCTCCCACCCTTCCATCCTCTCAGTGAAGTTAACAAAAACTTCATGAATGGGGCTCTGATGGAGAAGGAGGAGAAGGGGGGACGTCTTCTGCTGGATCTTGCAGTAAGAAGGCAAGATGCATGTCATACTCGTCATGAATGCGATCAGGGAGGCTGGAGGACAGTAGATTATACTGCAGCTGTCGCAATGCAGGAAGAATGATGGACGAGATTGGAATAAAGACGGTGCAGGGAGCAGGGAGGAATGATCCATATGCTTCATCAACCGGGGAGACTGAAACGACCACATAAGACCTTTCTAACCGAGTGACAGACCTGAGGCGACCAAAGAACGTCCTTCTGGAAGTCATACTGACAAGGAGAACACGCTGACCAAGCTGCATGGGATGAGATGGGGCTGACAATGATGGGATGAACCAGGGGGCTTCAGGACGGAAGCTGGTGGGAATGCCTGGCAGATATACGTAGCCACTGTCTCTGGCAAATGAGACAAGCGAGATGACTGATGAAGAGGTGGCCATGATTGATGGACTTAGCGAAATGAGCGTTTGATGGATGGAGTGCTGTAGAAACGCGCAGGGTGCGAGGATCCTCTCCAAATTTGGAAGGAAGAATCGTGGGGCTGAGCACTTTAAGCGAGTATGTGAACCGAGTTGATATCTTTGGAAACGGCAGAGATACGACGAAAACCGGAATGCTGTACACGGGCGCTAAAAACTTTTAATGCGCGCTTAACTCGCTTCCTCTTCTCTCTTTAGCACCGATGACTCGTTCTTGTGCGAAGGATGACTGTTCACGTCCAACAGTCTTTCTACGCATGAGGCCTTTAGTCTTCATCTGCATGCTTGGGCATTGTGCACAACTCGTCAACGAGTTAGGCAGAGTCAGCTGTAACCATGTCCACAACACCTTTGGTGTGTGACAGCGCGAGGCCGAGTCTGGCCGGGGTCGAGGCATGACTATGACAGTCGGTGGACAGGTCGGATTTTCCAGGACAAGTCCCCGCAGCATATTTATCTCATGTTTGCTGCAGGATCCGTTGTGGATGTGGCAAAGGAGATCGCACCAGCCCACATCGGTGACTCACACCTGTGTCTTTAGGCAGACGACGACGTCAAACTGTTCATAGATATGACATCTGACAAGTTCCTTGTGTGTATCATTTTCCACATTACATGGCCAAAATAATGGTGTGGATGCTTTGGTCGCCATGGGCGGGAATTGATGGAAATCGCCAACCATGATAACGTTCAGCCCTCCAAACGGAAGATCAGTCAATGTGGCGTCACTCCCTGTTCGTGTGTGACAGATGATGTTGGAAAGTTTGGCCAGGAAGGGTCGAGATAGCATCGACATTTCATCGATGATAAGATAGGCTTTCTCATGCCAGAAATTTTCCAGCTTTTTAATTGTTTGAGCTGATTGTTTTCCACTGTTTAGCGGTATCATGCCTGTGAGCACTCCCTTAGACACCGTATGGATTACACCGAGTGACCGTACCTATATTGTGCAAAGTCTTGCTGTCGATCACCAACGCTGCAATGCCTGTGTACACCACTTTCACAAGCATACCACTAACTCCTCGGTGGGCAAAATTGTCCATAATTGTTTGTATCATTTTCGACTTGCCAACACCATCCTCCCCTGGAATGATCATATGCAGCTGATCAGGACACCCACCTGTGACAAACTGTTGTAAGTGCCAGTCGATGATGTCGTAGGCTTGCCGTTGATCTTCTAACAGGTCATCCACATCAGTTGGCTCAAGTCTGTTTTCATCACCCACCAGTTGTGCAAGCATGTAGGCACCTCCAGCTTCTATGCCTGTCATGCCAACGTTTTTGATGACACTGCCCTGGTCCATTTCATCGTCGGCCATGACAGACATCTGGTTTTGGTTGGCACTATCCACCATGGCATGCATGGCGGTCATCCATCCTTCCAGTTGAGGTACGTCCCCTCCTACAGCTATTCGATATGAATAATTATCTGAAGGCAGGGTGGGGGGTCTGGCAGTGAACACCCCATAGTGCAGTGCTATGGCAATAGCCTGTTTTGCGTGAGCTTGTTCTCGTGCTGAAAGTTGATCGCATTGGAATGTCACAAGGTCCACCTCAGAGAGAGTGGCTGTCCAGTCTTCACAATCCTCAGTGTCGTCGGCACCTGATTACAACTGATCTCTCGTGATATATAGAAAAAGGACGAGGATGATGACCCAGACGACATCTCCCACATTGGTTTGTGTCTCCCTCTTGTATGAAATCTGCGTTCTCATCTGCGTGTGATCAAAGATGCTACGTTGGCTTGGCCAGTGCAAGACGACAACAGGGAGGCGCTCTGTCGTGCTGCATCTACCCACTACGTTTCACCCCTTCCTGCATTTGATGTCGATGGCAGACCCCATGTAGTCAGCTTAGTCACAACACATGGGTAGCCTGTGCGCCAAATTACCATTACTCACATAGAGCCCGATGCAGGCCCATCAAATTAATTAAGTCACAACATATGAAGAGGCCCGGAGGCCTAGAGTGACAGCAGCAAATGAGCAGGCCCGTGACAAGTATATTACAATGTATGTGCAGGCCCGGGCAGGCTGGTGGCAGGATGTGCTGCCCCACGGCACCTAATGCGCAGGCCTGTCATCATCAAAGTAGAGGGCATCCCAACCCATGGGCTGGCCCATCCAAGAAACTTTGAACCCGTAGAAACTGATGGGTAGGCCTGTCCAGAAGATATCGCATCTGTCCCAACATATGGGTGGGCCTGTCATTTCGGGGGCAGATGCTGCAACAACAAATGGACGGGCCCAACGAGGGTATGTTGAACCCATCGAAGCTAATGGGCAGGCCTGTCATATGTGGGATGGGTGCTGTAATAAGGCATGGACAGGCCCGTTGAAAGGATATTGCATCCATCAAACCTATTGGCGGGCCTGTCACATGCGGGGTGGGTGCTGTGAAAATACATGGACGGGCCTGTCCAAAGAATGTTGAACCCGTCAAAACTAATGGGCAGGCCCGTCCTGGGAATACATGGTACTGTCGGAACAAACGGTCGGGCCCATAAAAGTGATGTCGCATGTGTCACAACTTATGAGCAGGCCTGACGGTTAAATTCCAGACACTGTCACAACCCATGGACGGGCGCATGCATGGACTTCTGAGCGCGTCAAAATGGATGGGCAGTGCCGTGCAGTATATTGCAGATGCCGGCGTAAGGCATCGACGGGCCTGTCGAAGAAATGTTGAACCTGTCGAAACAGATGAGGAGGGCTGTGAGCAATGTTGTGGGTGCTCTCATAGGCCATGTATGGGCCTGTCGATGGGATGTCGCATGTGGCGCAACCTATGGGGGGCCCGATGTTGGTTTGGCGGATCCATTTGAACACATGGAGGGCCGCTAGCAAGCCATCTTGACCCAGGAGAATCGAGTGGGAAAGCCCATCGCATGGATGGCGTGTGCTTTCATAACATTTGGGCGGGCCTGACGGTGTGACGTCGAAACCTGCGCAACTTATCTCCAGGCTGACGAATTTATGCAGCAGATGCTGGCACAATGAATGAACAGGCTCATCTACGCAACATGGCATTCATTGAAAGTTATACACATGCCTATGGTTCATGTTCTGGATGATGACAAAATGCATGAGCCGGATCATCAATTGCATGATGGTTGAACGCGGCAACAGCAGCAAGGGACCTTGTATGGAACGGTCCGGGCAGTTGCAATTCATGAGAACCCATCACAACCAGCCTAACGCCATAATTAAGAGTGCCTGGACCCCATAGATATTCAGGCATGGCCACCAGATGGTGGATATTGGCCTGCTCGATGGATGGACCTGTCATTCGTCTCAGACATTTTGTGAAAGTTCCCCGCAAATAGAGATGGAGATTGCAAGTGAAGGAAATGTATTCAGTGAATTGCAATGCCTTTGCGACATTTTTTGTGTATTGATTGTGAAGGTCCAAGTGACAATGCAGTCAAATGCCGCTCTGGCAACATTGTGGGCGGCCGGTGGGCGGATCCAAAGTAGCATCCCCTCACATACATGGCCAACCCGACAATGCACTGAATATCAAGGCCCAGTGACACTTGCCAACTGATGCTGTGAATGCTGGGACTGGTATCTGCACTGGATTTGTCAACAAGTGGGTTCACATCAGCTCTGTTTTCATAATATTGCGACCAAGGGCACCTGCCTCACATGATATATCAACTTGGGCATATACAAACATTGTAAAGATGGAATTGTCGTGCAGGTACATCCATGATGCTGGACAATAGCAACAATTCAAATGTGCAATATCATTACCATCGATAGCTTCGATTTCCTTCCTGATGCTTGAGAATACATCAGGTGCCCGGCGTTTCCGTAATTCAAATACTGATTCGTCTCATTGTCCGCCTGTGCCAACGATCTCAGAATTTTGATCCAACGATCTGTCGCTTGTACACCATACAATGACACCATTAAAAAGCCCCAAAAGCCTCCCAGGTAATTGGAAAATGGATCTGATGGACTGCGTCTCTACATACATGGTGTCCCGGTTGTGTGAGGAGGTCATTGGTGGCCCACGCGCCCTCCCGCATGTATCGATTCCGTTGCAGATAGCGTGCGAAGCAGATCACATTTTGCCAGTCATAGTCGAGGCATATCGTGAATGCAGTCAGTCCATCTATCCATGAAATTTGAAAGGCTAAGAAATTCCCAGTCGTTGTCGAGGAAATGTGGGACGTTAATGTCATCGCAGACCGTTCAAGTTATGTGGAAATCGACCGTCCAGCAGCGGTAATTGACAAAGAGGGAAACATCCTCCTGTGGTATCTACCGAATGCGTTCGGCGAGGCATATCAGGTTGGCAAACTGAATGGGGCATCCCGCACTTTGCTAACGATCCCATCAGGCTGAGATTTGGAATTCGTTGGGCAACCTCAGTATCCTGCTTGCGCGGAGCGTGAAGTCCAACGGGGCAGGTGGCTGGCGGCATGATTCCAACCATTTTTGCCCAGCCGCAGATCTTAAAGGCGCCATCGACCTCTCACTGGCATGGTTTCAGCAAGGGCATGGGGTGAGTCATTATCCATTCGAAGATGATTTCACTCTCGTAACTCTGCTGACAGCCCAGCAACCCTTCACATCACCCGGAAGTATCGCTACTTTTAAAAGAAAAGTCGGGAGCAAATGAGACCTGTCAATGGCTGGATAGCATGGCTGGGCTACATGCCGTTCTATTGGGTGCATTGCAAATCATGCACCCAAAAATGTACCTACACGGGCGGGAGGCACTCATGCGACTCAGATCAATGGCAGTCACACGGCAAGACAAGGATATGCAGGCTGTATTGCCAATCTGGAACAGTGTCTACAGTTCCATGTCATTAATGGTAAATCAGAAGTCTCCCCTTCATAAAGATATGAATGGCTGAAAGGTATGGTTGGATACGTTGTTGACAGTTGGACGCTACACTCCTCTGGACTTTGTTGTCCCAGAGCTGGGAATGCGGTTCCGATACAATTCAGGCACCGTAATCGCAATGTCAGGAGCGTCATTGGTTCATCAGGTCGATAGCGCAGACGGCAATCAGGCATGCCTTGCATATTACATGCGAGAGAACGTGCATCAGTATGTAGACATCCCACTATGTTGTGGGCCGCATATATTGGATATTGCGACAGAGCTGTGTGCAGGTCCCACATAAATGTAGACGAGAGTTAAGGTATTGCTAGGAGAAGTCCTAGACAAATGTATATCTGCTATGGTAATACAAGTTAATTTCCATCCATACATACAATGCATGTGTTGGGTTTGCGGTACCGCCCCAACATCTGAGCCATGCAGTTGAGCCGCTCAAATAATTCTTCGACTTCGGCCATCAGACCTGGGAGCAGCGCCTCTACCCTCAGTGCATTGTTCTTATACCGCTTTACCTGGGCGTCCAAGACCCCATGTAGGCGATCCTTGATGGGGGACTTTTGCAATGGCCAAAGATCCTGAGCAAAGTATCATCATCCTCACATATAAACTGGACAACTCAGAACCCCTACAGTGAAGTACCTCTGGGTGATAGTCTGGACCTCGTCGGAACACAGGACCCGAGCCTCGCTTGCATAGTTGGATATGCTGTTCAACCACCAAGGCAACACAAAGCCGCCATCGGTATCTGGATGCGGAGACCACTGAGGCAGCAGCTCGATAATGCTATAGGTGAAATCAGTTATCTGCGCCTCAGGAATTTGAAACAAAGCATCGCGGAAGGTTGCTTCTGTCCATCCGCCCATATGATGTAAGATGTACACGGCGGGAAGCGGGGGCCGATAACAATTCTGGGTGACCGCAATGGGAATGAGACAGTCCAGGGTGCCCTGGATAAATGTACAAAAGTGGGAACATCTGCCTAGAAATAAAACTCACCATATCAATGCGCAGATGTTGATACCAGTCTTCAGGCCAGTGAGCGGTGCTCGGCAGCTGGGTCAGGTGCCGCACTGCAGTATTGATTTGGCAAGCCATGTACATGACAATCATGTCCATTACTGAGTTTCGTGCGAGATTTCGCGGCTGTCCTGCATAGCGTTGGAGGCCTAACGAAACAAATGGATCGTGGAACTCTTCTAGATCGTCTAGCTGACCCAGGCACCTGTCGCCTTCTTCAAGAAGGTCCATCCAGCGTGCTACCGAATATGCGAATTCAGTTGCCATCTGGGACATTCCATCTGCAATCACCCTATCATGCCATTCATGCGGGACAAAGGGAAAATGATACCGCACAGGACGATGATCAAGTCTCAGTCGATGAATTTCCCAGTATACTGCTCAGATGTCAACCCGGCTGTCCCAACATTATCTGAATGCTTACCCACAACGTCAGCTCCAGGATGTACAAACCCGTCCATCTCCATTTGCGTCTTCTCCTCATCAGATAGATCATGCCCTGTACCATGTCAGCTGTTGTAACTAGTCTCATGAAACGTCATGAACCTTACCAATCCAAGCAGAACACAAATCCTGGAATGTTCGTTGCAGTCGGTTCCGTTCTGTGTGCGCAAATACGTCAGGTTGATCTTCCGGCGACAGATGTTGTGGCACAGCAACTGCAGCCGCCAAGAATCGAGTATCTGTAATTTCAGATAATCATTGCTGACTTCATGTCATCAGTCATTGAATGATTACCTTCAGCTTCAGCTGGCAGTAGTTCGGCCAAAGCTACCTCTGTTTCCATTGCTGTAGCGATGAGGGGGCCAATCTAATGCATGAACAATCGATTCAACGTACCGGTGGGCGATGCAATGGAACTGCGAGAGTCAGATTCATCCACGGGTGGAGGCGGTGGTGGGATTGGCTCATCTGACATACTACAGTCCTCGCATGATGGAGGTGGAGGTGGGGTAAGGTCATCGGCAGACTCGTTGTCATCAGATGATGGTGGCGGTGGCGGACGGTCCGTGTCCTCATCCTCAATATCTTCAGCAGGCGGTGGTGGTGGTGGAACTTCTTCTGGCTTGGCTGCGACCTCAGCGGTGTCCGAAGGCAGTGGCGGAGGTGGAAGGAGCTCTTCCATTGGGAAAGCGGTCTCAAATGGTGGAGGGGGGGGTGGAACGAGATGGTCTTTTGAATAGGCGGCTGCAGATGGGGGTGGTGGGGGTGGCACTGGATCCTGCATTGTTTTTTCACCGTAGCTTGCGGGTCATTGATGTCTTCTTCGACTGTGATCGCTCTGCGACGGGTCTGCAGTTCCCGGATTGTCCCCTCTGGCTTCGATTCAACGGATCTGAACTACCAATGATTAGTGAGATTACTGTGGAACAAGGTGCGAACCATACCTCCAGGATTGAAATGAACGCCGCGCAGTGATTGTTCCACCATGATGGGAGAGTACTCAGTAATTTCACCATCAGAAGGTGTTGGCACTCGCAATATCAATTTCAAACCGTGGGAATGCCATACGCGAGGTGGGAGCCCCGCGTGTCGTGCAGCTGCAGCGCGTAAATTGGGTATGCCCCTGCCGCCTGAAATATATTCCAGGTTGAAATTGTACCGTGTTCATTTTGATGAGATCATCGTTGTGAACTTTGTCTGTTCGTTGAAAAGGTTCGTTGGACTGAGATTCCTTGGCAGCTCATAGCGCGGATATGCCACTTCAGAGCCCAGGGGGCCTCTAGCATAGGCATTCCAACAGTGACTACCTAAACTAAGATGATCACGTCTATCTCACAGTATAGAGCTTCCAATACATATTCCATCTGATATCACTGTATCTGTCGCCTCTTGCCAGCTGGCCCAGGGGATGCAGCTGATTTGTGCTTCTGTGATTTCTTTGATGGAGGTGAGAGGACATCAGCATCTGGCCGGGCAGGTGCTTTGCGAACCTGAGGTGATTTCCAGATGGCATCTCCCATTCCATCTCCGAGGGTCTTGGCTGGCGTGCCCTTGGACGATTTACCGTCAGTTGTGCCTTTCTGCATTGTGCGTGATGGTCCGCTCTTTGGGGCTGCTGCGGCCGCATGTGCGGATGGGTTCTTAGTAGCTTGTGGACCTCGGCTGCTTTTCAAAGATGGCCTCAACCGTCCATCTGCTGACTTCAATTGGCATCGATCTGGAACAGTCGATGCGTTTTTTGCCAATGGCAAACTGTGCAGGCTATCATCGCCTTGATTTGCAGAGCGGTCTTTGATCTGGCCAATTATATCTGAAGAACATTTTAATATCCAATCTCTCCAATGACAATGGGGCTGACCTCGATTCCTGCAAGCCAATGCAGGCAATTCCTCCATGTCATCTACGCTGTCCGAGGCTTTCCCTTCGGACTGGCCTTCCTCATCCTGATCAGCATTGGGACCGTGGCTTGCTGTTACCAACGTGACAGGCAAAGGTGTTTTCTTGCGCGACTTATGGGTCGCTTGCTGATGCTCGACGGCTGGCCAGGTGTGCACAGCCATAGGTCGCAGGAAGGGAGTTGCAGTGTGAGGGCCATTTGACCACTGCTCCACTTCATCCTCAGCATCTTCACCCTCTGAGGTGGTGTCAGGCATGATCGTATTGCCAACAAGACGCATTCTGCGGGATGTATTGCCGGTGGAATTAATCTGGCTACGGTGATGTTGGCTCGAGCCAGACATGCGTCCCATCGGGTGGCTCACGGGGGATGTCTGTTGAACAATACCTACGTCAGTCTGATGAATATCTGCTGGAATTGCATCTGCTTTTCCCTTTCCCTTTCCTGCCATGCCCGATGGTCTGGTATTCTGGCCGGGCGCCTTCGATCCCTCTCGAGTGGCCACAGGGGTCCGAGACCTTGATCGCCAGTCCCTTGCGATTTTTAGTGGATGAATTCTGCCGTCCACTGGGGAGTGCAACTCCCCAAATCGATCCAACCACTTGTGAAAGGTGAACACATCATCTGGATTAGTTTGTTGCTGTTGCTGCCAAAAGCTCAACAGCCGTGTTGCCGCTGACACCGACATATGACTAGGGTCACCTGTGAAGGAAAAATTGGCAGGTAGATACTCTGCTGCAATCATTTCGATTTGATGTGACCTGAGCTGTTTGAATGGGACAGCCGCAGTAGCTTTTCCGCAGGCTTGTCCTTAACATTGCCTATCAGAAGAAGCCGCATATACAAAACTGACACTCACTGTAGTGTGCTGTCAGGAACCCGCGCACTGTTTTCTGCAGCAAATCGCACGTCAGACCTTCGATTTCAGGGATGGATATGGTCCCATCTGCATCCATAACCAAAGTCATGGGATCCACTTTAACGGTGCAGACCGTCTTCTTCCGCAGACTGCCTTCAGTGTGGGGGTCGTCTTCGTCAGTTGATATTCCGTCCTCCTCGAATGCTTCACCAAGGTACTCCCGCCAGGACCCTTCTAGGTTGCGGATCTCATTAAACGCAGTTCCATCGGCAATATCTCAGTTGAAGTCCATTCTTGCGGAGGATCAGTGTTCTGCTACAATGCTGGCTGAGTATCAGCACTTATGTGCATGCTTCGATGCTGCCCTCCACATTCTTCCAACCTGCAATGCATACCACCCGCATGCCGCAGTACTGCCACATCTCTTCTGCGAAATTTCAGCAATACTTGTACCCATATTTCACTGCATTTCTATGCACTCACATCAATTTGCAACTTCAGTGACGATCTTCACAGCTGACAACGCACCTGGCTTTCATTTCGGGGGTGGGTCCTTCCATTCCATTCCACTTGTCGGCTATGTCCTGTGCTGCTGCCAGCTGCTCGTCAGAGAGGTCCTCTTGTATGACCAAGGTCAATGCCTGCTGATACACCCCAATTGCCCTGGTTCCTTCACCATCCTCATTTTCCCCTCTCATGGCAGCCAGCTTCCACTGGATACGGTCATGATATAGTTCCCAAACCACCGACCGCACTGAGTACTTGTGTCTGGACCGGAGAGTAATACAGGGCTTCCGTGCATGCAGTGGCTTCTTCAACCAAGAGGTGACAAGCTACCAGGTACGTGTTAATCATGGAAGAGGCATCCATAGTTGCAGCCACATACCCCCGCTTTCAGCTGCATTTCTGCATGCAACAGCTCCCTGTTTTTTTCTAATTTGTGCAGCTCTCCCAATATGGACTGCAAGATCATCGGCTTCTTCGTCTTTCCAGACTCTTTCCAATCCTTCTGTCTTCGAACCAAGACCTCCAATTCATCTATGTCAAAACTCTCCTGGTCCTCATCCCCAATGACTGACTGCTCTGTGCCTTGGTTGAAGATGCTACCACCATCATCGAGATCTGTCAGGCCACTATCATTGTAGCCGTTGTCTTCGTCATATTGTGAATCCATGTTGATATCTGGAATGGAAAGTGGGTATCTTTCAACATTATTGCATTAAGTATTATAATAGACTAATCCAATGCACTTTGGTATCCATGACATTGTCCAAATCGCATCCCCATTGCATCTGCCCACTTGCCGATTGACTTTTGGTGATCTTCCCCCATTAATTATCGGCGCTTCGGGGGCCATTAATCTTGACATCCAGCAAGCGAACCAATTGCATTCATTCCGTTGACTATTCCTACCCCAATAAGGTTGGCAGCTGCTGGGTTTAGGTCGGGGGCGAAATTGGAGCCACCCAATCACCTTCATTGGGCAATGATACCAAAGATCTGGTGCATCACATTGAGATCTGTGAGCTGAAAGTGAAACAGTAGTAAAGAGATCATGGTCATTCCTACCAGCAACTAACAGATACATAGTTCACTGTCAACAGCATAGATATGGCTAAACGCAGTGGAGGAAAGCATATGTGAATGATTGGCCATACCCCTGGCCATCGAGTCAAGCAGCTTCAGATTAAGACTCGGACAACAAGTGGTAGGTGCAGATCGAGATTAGTAGAGGTGGCAATTACACCACTAGATGCCACCTCCTCTGTCCATTTTCCCTGCTCCTCCCCATCCAAGCACTCTTGATCTCCTTCCAAGCCACACATGGATCCCATTGAGGATGCATTTGACATGCAACATGATAATGATGCCCCACCTGTAGAGCCATTACAGTTACCTCGAAAGAAGGTGCCAAGACATCCTTCTGGCATACAACCAAGCTCACTCCAATTGTCAGACACAGAATGATTATATCTGAGAGTGGCTTCCACACAAGGAGGAATTCATGAAGGTCCTTTTGGATCTGGAAGCACCCCCCAAGCCACAGAACTGTGCCAGGTGCGGAGCGGAAGGGGGTTACAGATGTCCTGATTGCATCCACCAGCCACTGTTCTGCAAGGAATGCTGCAGGGTTACCCATCAGGGCTTGCTGTTCCACAGAGTCCAGCAATGGGCAGGGAACTTCTTTGAGGAATCAGCATTGCACATGGTGAGAGATCAGTCCATGAAGTCGGGTGACAATCACAAAGCGGGCCATAGACAGGGGCTGAGCTCCATCTCAGGCACAGTGGAGCAATTTGTCCATCGGATCTGCCAAGTGCAAGTTGTGCTAGCGGGACCTGCCCAATTGATGGAAAGGAATGGGAAGACGTGGATGATATGCCACCCCACTTGCGGCGACCTGTCGGGTCGAAATATCTCACCATGGTCGATGTCACCGGGGTGCATTTCATCCCAGTACGTTGGTGCCAATGCGAAGATGCCGAAGCCTACCCAATTCAGTTACTCCGAGCGAAGTTATTTCCTGCAACCTTCGAAAAACCCAGCACTATGTTTACATTTGCAGTTTTGGATGATTTCGTGAGAGACAACCTTGAATGCAGGACAACCGGGATGAACTATTACAGCAAATTGCGCCAGATCACGTCTGCCATGTTTCCTCACTTGGTTCCAGTAAGTGATCGTAGTAAAATTGTCTTTACTAACCAGTCTAATGACTTCATGCAAACAGGACAGGTACCGCGAGTTGCTGCGAGTCGCATGGCAATGGCGACTCCTGAAACTGATGAAATGGAGCAGCATCTTGGAATGCACAGACACGCACAAGCGAGGTGACCTAGCGTTATTTTGCGCAACATGTCCACAGCCGGGTATCAATGTCGACCTGACAGAAGATTTGAATCAGTGAGAGGCCAGAATCGACTCACTCACCATCCGCTCACCTTCTGAAGCTGGAAATATGCCCGCACGCTGGTGATGGACAGAAATTTCAAAGCCAAACATATGCATGACAGGCATCCAGCAGACCAGGTGCAGATGATGGATGGATGCAGATACATGGTCTCCGACTCCGAGTATCAGGCATACCTGCAGGCCACTCCCCATGTCACAGCACATGATTCAGTCACTTGTAGTCCTAAAAGTGGGTCATCCGACATGTACATTTCGTCCTGAAACTGGGACTAACCGACATCGGCCGGTGGTCCCTAGGGTTGGGTAGGCTGGACTGTGAAGGTGGGGTCGGCCTATGTCACAGGATGATGGATCAACTTCCCTGGAAGTGGGGTCGGCTGACATGACTATAGGATGGATTGATGACCTGGAAGTGAGGTTGGCTGATGCAGCTATGGGATGAATTAGTGTCCTGGAAGTGGGGTCGGCCGACACAGCTATGGGATGAATTAGTGTCCTAGAAGTGGGGTCGGCCGACACAGCTATGAGATAGATTAGTGTCCTAGAAGTGGGGTTGGCCGACACAGCTATGAGATAGATTAGTGTCCTAGAAGTGGGGTCAGCCGATGCAGCTATGGGATAGGTTAGTGTCCTGGAAGTGGGGTTGGCCGACACAGCTATGGGATGAATTAGTGCCCTAGAAGTGGGGTCGGCCGACACAGCTATGAGATAGATTAGTGTCCTAGAAGTGAGGCCAGCCGACACAGCTATGAGATAGATTAGTGTCCTAGAAGTGGGGTCGGCCGATGCAGCTATGGGATAGGTTAGTGTCCTGGAAGTGGGGTCAGCTGACACAGCTATGGGATGAATTAGTGCCCTAAAAGTGGGGTCGGCCGACGTAGCTATGAGATAGATTAGTGTCCTAGAAGTGGGGTCAGCCGACACAGCTATGAGATAGATTAGTGTCCTAGAAGTGGTGTCGGCCGATGCAGCTATGAGATAGATTAGTGTCCTAGAAGTGGGGTCGGCTGATGCAGCTATGGGATAGGTTAGTGTCCTGGAAGTGGGGTCGGCCGACACAGCTATGGGATGAATTAGTGCCCTAGAAGTGGGGTCGGCCGATGCAGCTATGGGATGAATTAGTGCCCTAGAAGTGGGGTCGGCTGATGCAGCTATGGGATGAATTAGTGCCCTAGAAGTGGGGTCAGCCAATGCAGCTATGAGATAGATTAGTGTCCTAGAAGTGGGGTCGGCCGATGCAGCTATGGGATAGGTTAGTGTCCTAGAAGTGGGGTCAGCTGACACAGCTATGGGATGAATTAGTGCCCTAGAAGTGGGGTCGGCCGACACAGCTATGAGATAGATTAGTGTCCTAGAAGTGGGGTCGGCTGATGCAGCTATGGGATAGGTTAGTGTCCTGGAAGTGGGGTCGGCCGACACAGCTATGGAATGAATTAGTGTCCTAGAAGTGGGGTTGGCCGATGCAGCTATGAGATAGATTAGTGTCCTAGAAGTGGGGTCAGCTGACACAGCTATGAGATAGATTAGTGTCCTAGAAGTGGGGTCAGCCAATGCAGCTATGGGATAGGTTAGTGTCCTGGAAGTGGGGTCAGCTGACACAGCTATGGGATAGATTAGTGTCCTAGAAGTGGGGTCGGCCGACCCAGCTATGAGATGAATTAGTGACCTAGAAGTGGGGTCAGCCAACACAGCTATGGGATAGATTAGTGACCTGGAAGTGGGGTTGGCCAACACAGCTATGGGATGAATTAGTGACCTGGAAGTGGGGTCAGCCAACACAGATGGGATAGATTAGTGACCTGGAAGTGGGGTTGGCCAACACAGCTATGGGATGAATTAGTGACCTGGAAGTGGTGTCAGCTGACACAGCTATGGGATACGTTAGTGACCTGGAAGTGGGGTTGGCCAAACCAGCTATGGGATATATTAGTGACCTGGAAGTGGGGCCAGCTGACATGGCTGGGGGAAGGGATGATGTCCTGGCAGTGGGGTCAGCTGATGTGGCTGGGGGGAATGAACCATGACCTGGAGTTGTGGTTGGGCAGACACTTTGCAAGAAAGACCAATATCTTGCTAGTGGGTTAGTGGGGCTGGCCAATCTTATTACTCAGTACACTACTTCCTTGGTAGTTAGCTGGCTGAACCCACATGGTTGTGGAAAAATCCTATATCCTATCCTTATCCTGTGGTATTGAAGTTAACTCTACCAATCTGGCCATTGTATTGGAATTAACATTGCGCAAATTTACTCAGTTGTGTATCAGTACTTAAGGAGGAATTGTCCTGCAGGAAATTACTTTTTTTTCTGAACATTCAATGTCATATGAAATTTGAAAACACAAAGCAGCTATTTTTGATTGTAGTACATGCATATCATATGTATCAAGGTAGGGTATTTTACAAAGATTCCAACAGCCAGGATGATGTTTGCCCCTTTCCCTGTGTCAGTTTGGTAGCCCCTTTGGACATGCAGATAGTATAGGTTTGGGGAGGCTGAGATGTGCCTTGTGTGTCCTTCCCACAGCCAGGATTCTTGCACTCATAGGAATAAGTCTGCCCTGAACAACCAGCTTCCCACTTCTGAATGCTATAACACTGAGGGCACTGGGCAGGCAATTGTTGTCCCCAAGGCCTGATGAACTTGTCAGTCCAGACAAATTTCTCCACCACTACCTTCTCCTGCCACAACATCAGGATGATGTTGGAGTGCCTACCCAACATACCACAGTCATTCAGGGCATACCTGACTGCACTTTGGACATGGAAGCCTTGAACAAGGGTGGAGTCAAGGACACTCATGAGGAAGGGAATGGTGGTGACTAGTTGAAGTCTCTCAGCATCAAAAAGCAACATGGACCTTGGCTTGAAACTGATATGGTGTCAGCCATAACCACCAACATTGAAAGAAAACCTACTGTTGCACAGCTGCCTTCAGTCCTTGGAAGCTCTGCTCCTTCCTTACAGTAGAACCACATACAAAGAAGATGAGGTCTCCACCCTTGACAATGTTGGAGAGGGGTAACAGAAGGCCTTGCAGAAACTGCAACTGGTCAGATGGGAGTGACAGTCAAACAATGGTGACTTACCTCAAAGACCTCTGTGGCTATTGGAACCTTATTCTCCATTCCAGAGAACAGATCCCCCCTGTCTTCATCAGTATGGGTAGTAAGGAAAATGACTACCTTAGCAAAGGTAGTCAGACTTGAAGCTAGCTTTGATGCTGCAGTGTCATAGGCAGCTCTGGACTCCTCAGTGGCAAAGTTGAAGGACAGTTGTGAGAAGTGGTAGGTGTCTTGTCTGAAATATCCCTGCAACATGGTGTGAAGGATATGCACAGGGGCATGGCCAAGCTCTAGAGACTCAAGGTGGAGGTGGATAATGGCAGTAGAGTTACCAGCCACTTCAGAGGTGGTGGCATGCTCAAACCCCCCAATGACCACAAGAGGGTGTTTCAGGACTGGCTTGCCTGACAAGTAGAAGCCCTGTACTTGGAGTTAGAAGTGATTGGGGTGGCAATATGCACTTACAAAATAGGGCTGAGGACTTTCAAATCTTGTCATTTTCCAATGACAGGCAACACACCTGAAGTTCATCCAGAGTTTGAGTCAATGGAATTAATTCATAAAAGGGAGGTTAACACACCTGAAGGTCACAGGAAGCTGGGTGACCTCTGCAAGGCAATCCTCAGGTACTACAACACACTTGTTACACACTACCCTTCTGCATCCTGCCTGATCACAAGGCCACAATGTCCCTCCATCCCTGCACATCACACAGAACTGCATAGAATGTTAGAAAGATGGATGGAATATAAAAAGAGACTTGCCAAGTTCCTCATCCTTCTCTTCTTGGCAACAGGGGCCTTCCTAGCATGGGCCTTGCTTGACTTGGCAGCATGTTTTTCCCTAGCTTTCAGACCAGCAAGAGATACCCTGGGAGCTCTACCCCCAGTGGTCTTCTTAGCTGTCTGCTTGGTCTTCACCATCTGAGTGTATTATGCCAACATTAGTGAGTGGCAGCAACATGACACAGAAGGGAACAGTAGCATACCTTATTATCTTTACAAGACACAGAAGGTGTAGGGGACAAGCAGTAAGATAACAATAAATGCATTTAGTTTAGTACATATATCATGCAGCAGGGATGGATATCTACATATTTATGGAAAAGACAAGCCAATGTATGCAACTACACAACACTGGGCACTGGATAAGCAGACCAAAGAGGGTGATATGTAAGTATCATCTGGACACCATGAAGTAGAAGTCCAACAACATACCTTATTGGATGAGACACAGCAAGGGAGATGCAGTGTGGCAGGAGGGAGATATGAATTGATAGCCTACTAGTGTGTTTTGTGAGTGGTACAGGGACACCAGGAACTGGGACAACATACCTTTTGTAGGATGAGACACAGCAAGGGGGTGTTCTGTGAGTGGTAGAGGGATGCCACGACCTGGGACGACATACCTTTTTTTTTTTGATAAGGCACGGCGAGGGGGTGTTCTGTGAGTTGTAGAGGGACGCTGCGAAGCTGGGACAACACACCTTTTTTTTTGGATGAGCATGGCGAGGGGGTGGTCTGTGGGTGTTTTGTGAGTTGTAGAGGGACGCTGCGCGAGCTGGGACGACGTACCTTTTTTTTGGATGAGGCACGGCGAGGGGGTGTTCTGTGAGTTGTAGAGGGATGCCGCGAAGCTGGGACGACATACCTTTTTTTTTTGGATGAGCATGGCGAGGGGGTGTTCTGTGAGTGGTAGAGGGACGCCGCGACCTGGGACGACTTACCTTTTGTTTTTTGATAAGGCACGGCGAGGGGGTGTTCTGTGGGTGTTTTGTGAGTGGTAGAGGGACGCCGCGAGCTGGGACGACGTACCTTTTTTTGGATGAGGCACAGCGAGGAGGTGTTCTGTGAGTGGTAGAGGGACACCGTGACCTGGGACGACTTACCTTTTTTTTGGATAAGGCACGGCGAGGGGGTGTTCTGTGAGTTGTAGAGGGACGCCACAAAGCTGGGACGACATACCTTTTTTTTTGGATGAGCACGGCGAGGGGGTGTTCTGTGAGTGGTAGAGGGACACCGCGACCTGGGACGACTTACCTTTTGTTTTTTTGATAAGGCACGGCGAGGGGGTGTTCTGTGAGTTGTAGAGGGACGCCGCAAAGTTGGGACGACATACCTTTTTTTTCGATAAGCACGGCAAGGGGGTGTTTTTGTGAGTGGTAGAGGGATGCTGGGAAGTAGGACGACATACCTGTTTTGTGGATGAGACAAGGCAAGAGGGTGTTCTGTGAGTGGTAGAGAGACGCCGCGCACTGGGATGACATACCTGTTTTTTGGATGAGACCCGGCGAGAGGAGGGGGGTGTTTTGTGAGTTGTAGAGGGACGCTGCGAGCTACTTACCTTCTTTTTGAATGAACGGGCTTTGTGAGTAGTATGGGACACTGAACAACGCGCAATAGACTGAGAAGAATGGCAGCGTCCTGGTGTGTGATGTGAGTGTTGAAGCCATGAGAGGTTCGACAACATACCTTTTTTGTTTTTTTTTTGAAGGGAGACACAGCACGACGTACCTATTTTGTGTTTAGAGAGGGAGAGGCGCGAGAGATCCAGAGGACGACGACATACCAAAAATTTCGCTGAGACGCAGCGGGGCCAGAGAGTGGGATAACGCAACGACGGTCGGTGAGGGAGACACTGTGTGGCAAGAGGAGAGGAGTAAAAGACTGTGTCAATCCGGATACTCGGATGCACAGATCTCGATTTTGGACAGGTCACGTAGTGAGACCTATGATAATCTTGGACACAACCTTAATTGTGACATGAACAACGTCACGGCTGTCATGATTATCACACGTGTCTACCCGTACTTCGGATGCGTCTCTGGAACATTACGTAGGACTATATACGGAGTGGTCCATCGCCGCTAGGCCGATTTCCGGTTTCAATAAGTGACTACATGTATTAAATGATCCAGTAGTGCTACTACAATACATTTTCTGTGAAATCCCAAGGGTAAGCCACCACTACCGCTCAGCCAACGGCACGAGGGAGTGCTTGCTCGGCTCGACAATGCAATTACGAGAATGTCAAGCGAACATTTAGTATTTAGTATATAGAAGCCGAATCCGGTGACAGTGGAGTCACATGACATCGCTATTCGCGATGTATAGTACGACACGCAGTACTGACTCAGAGGAAGTTGCCGGCACTCACGGCAACTGAACACGCGCTGAGGCCGAGAACGTGACATTGACGGCGACCTCGCTAGTTGGACTGTGGCCAAACAACAGTACATAAGACTCAAGTATATAAATCCCCCCCAGTCAGTGGCATATTTTTTCCCTTACTGCGTTTCTCTGCGATGTGACGCTTCCCCTCCGTCGTCCTCCCTCTCCCTCCATCTCCATCTCCCTTTCCCCCTCTCTCTTTCCCGTTTTCTGTGCTACGTCATCTTCATTTTTATCTCAGCCCGTCGTCTCGGCTGTCATAAGGTAAGTGGCACCTCTGATCCCAGAATTTTCACATTACTTGATTACCGTTACTTTGCAGCATCCTTGGTGCCTCACTATTGACTGTAGTCTGCAGCTACAGGATGTAGGGAGGGGCTACCCTTGACCTTAGATTGTGCTTGGCCAGCGCAATTTTTGGTTGTTGGGTAATATGTTGGGTCTGGGGGAATAGTCTGTGCCTACATTGTAGGCCAGCTCATGGGATCTGGGGGCTAGTCTGTACCTACATTGTAGGTCAGCTTATGACGTTTTATTTGGTCTGTACCCACCTGTGTGGGTCAGCCTATGACGTTTTTTTGTGTGGTATGTGTTAGTATATATTGGTAGTAGCTAGTTGGTCAGGCTTTGGTGTAGTGAGTATTCAACTTCTGTATAATCTATGTTGTACTGACATAAACTTTCTAGAGCTGTTTATCTTTGACTCCTGGTGAATAAAGAGTGCACCTCAGGTATGTGAACTTTGCAAAGTTGTGTTGATGCTAATGTGTTTTTAGGATCTTTGTTATCAGCTTTTGTGCGCTTTTTTGGGAACTTGGTTGAATTGAGGTCGGTTTTTATTGGCCCAACTGTACTTCTGGAGGAGGGCCCCCTCTGGAATGCAGGCAAGCCTTGGTTTCTTATGAAACCATTATACCTTTGTAGTTGAAATTGTAACTGTAGTTGAATTTATGTATGACCTTGTAAATGTCACTGCTTTGATTGGATTTGAATGCTGTGTGGGAATCTATGCTTCTTTTTTTGAATGAAGCATGTGCTAACCCTAACCCTAGCATAAGACTTGGTGTATTTCTTCATGCAAGTCTGCTTCTAACCCTAACCTTAGCAAATGACTTGGTGTATTGTTTCATGTCAGTCTGCCTGGCTGGTGGATGGTGCTAGATTAGCACTGGTGTTCCATGGCTGATCTTCTTAAGCAAGGTTTCCCTTTGATGCTCAAGAGCTTGCCAATGGCATTACTAGCAACCCAACATCTTCCCTTCAAATGCTGTCTGGATGTGTTCCTAGCTGTTGGATGTTGCTAGATTGCTAGATTAGTATTGGTGTTCCATGGTTTCCCATGATGCTCAAGAGATTGCTGGACTGGATTGACTTGGAGTTCAACTGCTGCTGAGTTTGATTGCACCATTCCAGGCCCCTGCTTACATGACTAGATGTTTCAAGAAACATGGTGTATCTAGTAGACTAGGTTGGGTTTCTGGATTCTGGATCTTCCCCCAAGTCAAGCAAGGTCCCTTGTGGAGAATAACTTCCTACTTATGTACTGAGTGATTTTTAACTATTTTTCTTGTGGTTGAAAAATTTTCCTTTGACTTTTCCAACACCCCCCACATCATCATGGATGATTCCCTGCATACAATGGTGGTTGGAATGCTGAAGGCTGCCTTTGGAACAGTCCCTATGATCTCTTCCAGCTCTATTTTCTCAAATCACCAGCTCAGGAAGCCAAGGTAAGCCATAAGCAGTGATGCTACACTTGCTATGTATTTAGTTGGATAATAGACTTCGATCCTTGGCTGAGTTAACCCAAGTCAGGGCAACATTGCAAGGGGAATCTGGTCTAACTTCAGATGCTATTACATCTTTGGAAGTTAGGCTGGCATCCGCAGTCATTACACATGCCATCCTCAATCCCTGTAGGTGATTTCCACAACAATTCCAAGTGATCCAAGTCTGACCCTTAATAGATGTGTTGCATTGGGATGCAGACAGGTTTTCTGAACCATTGGTGCATGCCAAGGACAGGACCATCCATTTTGAAAACCCAAAAATTGGGTATATCAATGCTCCTGCCACAGTTCTGGATGTGCATGGCAGGGTGATAGTATGGTATCTGCCTGGTATTGTCCCAGATGCACGGATAGTGAGTGTTTTCATTCTCTGACAACCCTTCACTACAGCTTTTATATCATAGGAACTTCTCAATTCCCTTCTCCTTTCCATAAAAGACAATCTTCAGACTGAGCCCAAGAACAAGCCAAAAGACAAAAGCAAGCTTAACAAACGATATGGCCATAAGCATCAGCCTGTTGACCAAGTCATGTATGGACATGGCAGGATTTCCATGTCTCCTGCCACATTCCAACAGGCTCATGAGGTTTGTCCAGGTGCTGTGATTTCCATGGTAGGGGCTGACAAATTTAAAGAGGTTGGTTGATACACTCTATCAAAGCACATCCCTCAAACAGAAAGCCAATAGGGAATGGCTGCTCAAGATTTCTTATGTGGAACACTTCTGGAGCAATATAGCAAAGGTCTCATTGCCAGATATGGCCAGGGCTGGTGATCAAGCAATGTTGGCCAAGGCTGGCAGGGTGGAGAATGAGATATCCCTGGATTGGCCATCGGTCTATACCAACATTGATATTATTGTCAATCAGGAAACTCCCTCTCACCGAGATGTCACATCCACCCCAACCCTTCTGGATTCATTAGTGAGCCTGGGTTCTCACAATGCTAAATTCCTTATTCCAGATCTGGGGGCCGAACTGGCTTATTCCCCAGGCACCATGATTTTCCTATCAGGAAAAATCCTTCAACATTCTGTGCCAAAGTGGGAGAAGGGAGAAAGAATTGCATTGGTGCATTATATGAAGGACAAAGTACATGACCGACTCAAGGTCACAAGACCAGCATGGACTACCCAAAAGGACATTCTTGGGTTGGCTGTCAGATACACTTAAAACACATTTTAGTGGCAATTTTTGGGTACAAATATTTTAAATACATTTGATAACCTTGTTCTGGACTTGTGTGGTGTTGTTTTGGGGATGAAAAATTTTCAATACAGCTGAAAACCTTGCTTTTGACTCTTCCTGTGCTCAATCATGTGTCGTCGTAGAACCAAAGTCCTTGGCAAAAGCTCTGCAGGAGGTTTGTATAAATTTGAAGTCACTAAAACCCGGAGAGGAAAGGACACCTACAAGGAGGTGGATGCTAGACACCTCTACCTCCCATCTCAGAGTCAACCTTCAACTCCAAGGACCCCCAGGACAATAGGCTCCCAAAATGTTGTCCCAGACTCCTTTGACATGCCTACCTTGGACTGGAATGATGAGGAAGATACCCCAAATACTAGGAGGGTTACCAAGGTGGGAAGTTTTGCCTGATACTGCATTGGCTAAATTATCCCCTAGAGTCAAAATGATTTCATCAGAGAATGGCTGCCTTGGAGAGCAGAATATCTCAAAGTCATTCTCGAGGGAGAGCAGCTGGCTAAGGGGGGGATATGTGAGCAGTGCTGTCAGGCAGAAGGAAGTATCAGATGCATGTCCTGCATTGGTGTGCATGCCTGGTGTGGTCCTTGTGCTGTGAAAGTGCATCAAAATCTTCCATTCCACAAGGTACAAAGATGGAATGCTACTCATTACCAGGCTACCTCTTTGATGGCACTTGGGTTCCTTTGGCACATTGGCCATGGGGGTCGTCCTTGCCCTCAAAACAGACAGAATCAGGATCCAGACTCAGAGGAGTTGGGCTATACTTCTGGGGAAGGGCCTCCCAATTACAGGTCAATGGCAGTCATATCCTGTAGCCTCCATGTTAACCTCTGGTAGCAGGAGATCCTTCAGATCAAAAATGACCATAGTGCACACAGAAGGAATTTTCACTCATGAGATTTCTTGGTGCAATTGCCCTGGGTCAGATCCAATGGACTGGCACCTTGATTTACTCAGGGAAAGACTCTTTCCAGCCAGTATAACAAAGCCCAAGACTGCTTTCACCTTTGATGTTCTTAATCACTTTCTCATTGATGCCCTGGAATGCAAGACTTCAGCTATGAGTTTCTATCAGAAGCTGAAGAGGTTCACCAACAATGCATTTCCTGACTGTATACCAGTTGAGTGCCATGCACTATTTGCTCTTAGGGGGTTCTATTAATGCATTCATTTCCAATTAGGACAGGTACCGAGAGCTGATGAGGGTTTCCAGACTGTGGAGGGATTTGAAACATAGGAAATGGTTTGGCTTTGGTCATGATAAAGAACAAGATCCTAGACAAGGAGAACTTGCACTCTTTTGTCCTGCCTGCCCACAACCAGGTATTAATTTACCTCCAGATTGGAAAACCTGATATGACAGGTATGGAGTGATAATCTGTAGGGTTTTGATTTCTAACTCCCCTCCCCCCTTAGTGATACCATAATGAGGCAATATGTCATGGATGGCAACTTCACTGCTCAGCATATGAAAATGAACAAGCCTGAGTTGGATGTGTCATTATCAGATGGAACTGGTTACATGGTTGCTGAAAAGCCCTACCAGGCCCATCTTGAGCAGTCTTTGGATAACAAGGAGGTGAGTTGTCCCAAGGTCATGGAGTTTAAATGACCCACTGTACTGGTAGAGATCCACCTGCAGCAATCACAGGGCAATCAATGCTGCTAATATTAACAAGTCCAATCTCCGGTCCACTGGGATTGGTGCCACAGCCTGTGCTCGGCATGGTTGCTTTGTTCCCCATTCTGTGGTGGACTTTCAGAAAGGGGAAAAGTGAGTGGACCTGATGGATGTACTGGAAGCCTTTGGAACTCATTTTGTGCTAGGTACATGAACACAGATTACTCCATCTGCAGTGCTCTTGATTATCATTCAGAAAGCATCACAAAGGCCCTTGTCATTTATGATGTTGGGTGCCAGTGGAGTATTAACTTCCAGAGTCGGGTAAAATCCAGCTGCTCTCTCCATCTCCCTCCCTCCCTGGAAATCATTCCTGCTGTGGGGAAGTTTCATCTTGCTGCCCACAAACTCTCTTGCTTTCCAAGATATAGCCTCAACTTTATCAAGGGTGCTGGTCATCTGGATGGTGAAATTTTGGAGACATTGTGGGCTCCATTCAATAAGATCTCTCCCACTGCAAGGTCTATGACTCAGGCCCACAGACAAGAAGTGTATGATGACCATATGAGAGATTCTAACTGGAAAAAAATTGTCAACATGGGTGAGAGACCTTTTCTTCAAAGAGAAGTTAATTTACCCTGTACATCTCAGTTCCTGCACTGTTGAAAAAATACAAGACCTCACACAAGTGCCTAGAAGAAATGAATCAGGCATATGAGCAGTTGACAGCTGTTCTAGACCCTGGCCAACTTGCCCAATGGGAGTCGGATGTTCTTGAGGCAGAAGCAAATCGAGGTGATTCCCTAGACATTTATTTGTTGAAAGGGGAAAAAGGTCAGTATGTTCCTAAGAAACCCTGGGCATGTCTGATGGCCTGTAGCCCCTACCATGGGTGAAGTGCAGTTAAAGCTCATGAAAAATCCACCTGTGTCCCCAGGGAGCCATGGTTCTGTGGCTTGGCTTGTGGAAGGAATTAGCATAGAGGATGCACAGTATGGTCTGTGGTTTCCAGAAGCAATAGGTTGCTAACCAGACCTGCAGGGACCAGCTAAGATCTGAGCTTAGACAGAGCCACATGTCTACCAGACAAGAAATCAAAGTCTCAGAGAAAAGAAAAAGACTTTCTGCCAGGATTGACAAATTCCATGGCACCAGCCAGGCATTTCTCAAAGGTTTGGAGGTGGACGATGTCTTCATACCCCAGGATGATCCAGCATTCCTTGGGCAAGGTGAAGAAATTGATGACAATGGAGAGTACTGGGAAGATGATGAGGATTGGGAGGCTACAGAAGAAGGAGAGGAGCTACCTGCTGAGCTCATGAGTATATGGATGCCCTCATCCATTGGAGCAACCAAACTGATGGAGCTTGGCCTTCATGACCTCCTCAAAGAAGAAATGGAACTCAGGATTGGGCAAGCTAATGATTGTCTAGACCAGCTCCGAACCAACCTTGGACACAAGGCAATGTTATACAGACAGAACTTCCGCAGTGCACAATCAACTAGGGAAGGTACAAGAACCAAGCAGGACATCCAAAAAGTGGTGGCTCGGATAAACAAGCAGGTCAGAAGTTATCAGAGGGCAAGGCAGGCCATTCTCCAGTTGGAACCCAATCAAGAGATTGGACAAAGATATCAGGCTATTCAGCCCCAGGACCTGGCAGTGAGTAAGGATGTTACAGAGGAGAACCGGTTTGGGCAGGGAACCAGCAAAATGGCATGGTTTTGGATGATGGATGGTGAACAGGGTCAACTGAATGCTGAGAAGGGGGGTTTAATGGAGGAGTGTAAGTGTTAATACTACTCAAAAAAATCTCACCAATAAATTGTGGGGCAGTTTACAGGATCAACTGGCTCAAAGCAAGGGCAAGAAGGGACAGGTGGAAAGAAGAATTGTCATTGGTGAGGCATGAGATGGTTTGGGCCATCTTATGGTTTGAGTTCCAGAAGGACATATGGGAGAAAAGGGCTCTACAATTGTTGGAACCAGGGAAAAAGGCTTATGCTCATAAGCAGATAGTGATGTGGACTGACTTTTCCAAAAAGGCCCAATTGATGTTCCAAGGTAAACAAATGGATTGTATTTAGAACATGGGTATATGTGTATAGTTTTCCGATTACCCTTGCTTTGCACTTGGTATCTGAATCAAAGTGAATAGCAAATACATCAAAACAATCATACCATAATGGTACCTTTCCTAAAAGAGTGATGGCCGAAAACTTCAACCTCCTGCCTAAATTGGGAAAGGCTGAAAAATTTTCACCTTGCTTCCAACCTCCATCATCTGTGCTGCTAATTATCCCCCTGATTTTATTCTCTCATGGCTGATTGGTCTGAAGTCTACTCTGATCTGCTGTCCTCCTATGTGGAGCAGTACACAGATGCCCGAGGGAATCCTGACCTCAGGGCCCAGATCCTGGCTGATGTGAAATCCCAGATCCTTCAGCAAGCATCTTCAGGATCTGTGGAATTGCCCCAGAACTTGAGAGTGGTAGGGTATCTTTTTCATCAAGTTTCACATATCTCAAGTGTATTTAGGCCATCAGAAGGGTGTTTTTGCCAGAACTAGACCCTGAAGACCAGGATGATGAGGAACACATCATTGAGAGCATCCTGGCTGCAACAGACAAGAGGAAGGAGCAGCCTGGGACTGGTGAGGATGAGGATGGCAGAGAGGAGAGGACCAGACCTACCAAGGCTGGAAATTACAGAAAACCCTTCACTGATTTTACTGCCTCCCAGCAGCTCTTCAAAGAGGACATGGATGCCTATGATAGGGAGAGGAGGGACACCAAGGACCCCAAGACCATAGGTCAGAGGACCAAAATCATCCAACAGTGGTGGGAGTCTCTTGCAGATGACAAGAAGGCTGAAGCAGGGAGGGCTGCTTCCAAGTGGAATAAGTTGGGAGCTCCAAAAGAAACTCATGAATTGTCAGTGCTGGTCTACTTCAAATGTCTTATACTAATCATGCAATAATTCAGGTACAGGAGAAAAAATTTTCCCAACATGGCCAGAGACTTTATTGAAACAGTCAGGAGGACCATGGGGTCAAATATAGTGATGTTTCTGGCTCATGAGACTACTGATTCTCAGATCAAGATGGCAGTGTAGGTTCCCCTTTACCTTGTCTATCCAATGCTAATGAAGAAACCTAGCTTTGAAACACAACCCCCTGATGGGAAGAAGGCCTTCTCAGAGTCTTCAGAGCCCACCAAGGATTGGGTTCTAAAGGGAGAGCAAATGTTAACCAATTATCTTTTGACTGAAGCTGGTAAGTGATAAACATTGGTGATCAATGTAATATGTGTACCTAGGTTGATTCCATACTCAGCTGAGGAAGATTTGAATGATGAGAATCCAAAGGTGGAGATAGCCTTGGATGATGAAGGAAACCCAGAGGTACCAGCTTGGACTGGTCAGAAACTCAAGGTCCAGCAGAGTTTGGCAAGAATGGTCTTCCAGGCTGCCTATGGTATGTTCTTGATTGTCAAGTGCATCTACAGTTGTTGATGGAAGTTGGAAACATAGCAAAGTTTACAGGGAAGCCCAAGGCCAAGGTTCCCTGGGGCCTGCTTATCAAGTCCCATTTGGAGTATCTGAGTTCCGATTCCATCCCAGAAGGATTCATGATGAAAGATCCTTCAAAATGGACCAAGGCCGACATGTGGATGCTTTGGAATCATTGGAATTCCCAAGAGGAGGAGGATAAGGTGATTGTTTCATTCATCAAGTGCAAAAAGGAGGACGAGCCATTGGGAAGGCCCTGGAACAGGAAAACCCCATCCAAAAAGAGAGAGTGGATGAGCCCTGGGGAGGACAGTGAAGCTGGGGTGGAGGCCAAGCCCTCAGATTTAGGGGAAGAAATTGGTGGGGCTGGTATGACCCCTATAGCAACTTCATCAGGGGCCCAGGATATCCTTGACTCTGGGAGGGCCCCATCTGAAGATACCCCTCATGAATCCAGCCCTGCTTGTCATGCCAATGGGGACAGGGTGAAATATTTAAAGTCCCTTTGCATCATGCCCAGGTACCAGGAACTTGTTGAGCTTGTAGATGGCTTGCCAGAGACAGTAAGTGATAAACTTTCTTCAAATACCAGGTTAACAAACATTTTGTACAGGAACCTGATGCTGGACCAGTCAACCTGCCTGTCTGGGCATCTTGGGCCTGGAGTGCCCAGTATTTGCCCCAGGAGATGCATGGCAATGGGGATTCCTTCTGGAAGGCACTGTATCAATTGCAAAGTGAAAAGTTTGCATCCACCCAAAAAGGTCTTACCATTGTACTGGGATTTGGTTTGTTGTGGAGGGAGTGCAAAAGAGCACAGGACATAGAATCAGATGACCCTGAAGCTGCTAATCTGGGCTTTTTGCTAGGCTCAGGTCTTGATATCCACAAGGGGGAAGATGTTATGGGTGCAGTGGGGCTGGTAGTTGCAAGACTGCAGCAGAATTCTGGTGGCTCAAGCAGAGGGATTGGTGCACAGGAAACAACTGGGGTCAGTGCAGGGGATTCCTGTCCCACCCAGGGGGGTGGCATGAAGGAATCCCAGAATACAAGAAAGGATGTGAGGAAAAGAAAAAGGGGAGGCAGTGGGGATGTTGATCAGAAGATGGCAAAGGAGGGTGAAGAGGCAAGCAAGAAATCAACTAGAGCTCGTCAACCAACCAAGAGAGCTCTGGGTCTTGGTCTATAAATAAACTGTAGATGGTGTGAATCAAAAGGATCCCTATATATGGCTACCCATGCTCATTGCAAGTTTCAAACCCTGTGAGATCACTGACATCACCTGGAGGTGAAGAATGGCCATGGATTCAGGGGGTAAGGCCACCCCCCAGTGAGGTTGGCCAACACTGGTCTCAGGGGGTATGTCCATCTGGAAGTGTCATCAGAGTCAATACTTCTGGTAACATCTAAATTGACAAGCAATTGATTATGCCAAGGGAATTTTCAGGGTTTGGCCAACCCTACTTCCAGGTGGTGAGGTCGGCCAACACCACTTCCAGGGTGTGGGTCCATCGCCCAGTGAGGTCGGCCGACACCACTTCCAGGGTGTGGGTCCATCGCCCAGTGAGGTCGGCCGACACCACTTCCAGGGTGTGGGTCCATCGTCCAGTGAGGTCGGCCGACACCACTTCCAGGGTGTGGGTCCATCGTCCAGTGAGGTCGGCCGACACCACTTCCAGGGTGTGGATCCATCGCCCAGTGAGGTCGGCCGACACCACTTCCAGGGTGTGGGTCCATCCCCCAGTGAGGTCGGCCGACACCACTTCCAGGGTGTGGGTCCATCGTCCAGTGAGGTCGGCTGACACCACTTCCAGGGTGTGGGTCCATCGCCCAGTGAGGTCGGCCGACACCACTTCCAGGGTGTGGGTCCATCGTCCAGTGAGGTCGGCCGACACCACTTCCAGGGTGTGGGTCCATCCCCCAGTGAGGTCGGCCGACACCACTTCCAGGGTGTGGGTCCATCGTCCAGTGAGGTCGGCCGACACCACTTCCAGGGTGTGGATCCATCCCCCAGTGAGGTCAGCCGACACCACTTCCAGGGTGTGGGTCCATCGCCCAGTGAGGTCGGCCGACACCACTTCCAGGGTGTGGATCCATCCCCCAGTGAGGTCGGCCAACCTCCCTCCAACATGTCAGCCTATCCACCATCAGGGTCTATAGGCCGATGTCAGTTAGTCCCACTTTCAGGACCAAATGTGCATGTTGGATGACCCACTTTCTGGATTACATGTGACTGAAGGGTCTGGTCACAGAGGTACATATATCTGACATTTTCCATCATTCAAGCACTCATACAATGGCCAGAAATCACCATGCAACAACCATAGAGCTATCAATCAGGCCAATGCTAACCACAGCAAACTTCACTCAACTACTTGATTTCAAAGTTGTACGACGGGTGGACTAGGGGTGGAGGTTCTTCCAGCAGTGACAGTGAAAGGTGCAGCATCAGTCGTTCTTCAGAGACTCATGGACTGCAACATCGAATATGCATTTCATCATGTATGGGGAGACAAAAGTTGAGAAAGGAGTGAATACGTCTATTCAAGTGCGGGTGTCCGGCGTCTCCTTCAAGGAAGAACTCGAGGCCGACGATCTGTTCATTGATGTGGTTCTACTGGCGTGGAATTGTGCGGAACGTAGGGAGGAGACGTATGTAAGCCGTACCTCGCACTGGACTGTCACCATCGTGGTCACTGTTACATAGTTGCATCTTTCAAAATTTCACAGGTCATGCCACGGTGTACGTGCTGGATCCCTTTATGACCATAACACGGTCAACCCCCCTTCGCTCGTCTACGTTCAATCACTTCTTGGTGAACATCTACCTGTGATGTCAATAGCATCAGAGGGGCGAGCCATTGGGTAAGGAAGCGAACTTGCCTGTCCTATTCCCCCAGCCTTCGTTGTTCATGCTCATTGCACACCGCACCTAGCTTTGGGTCACAGAGCCCCTATTATATGTAAGTCATACTCATATAGCTCCGAACTAATTAGCACTACCCGTCGAACCTCGGACTCAGTCAGCCGCGGACAATTGGTTTTTGCTGGTCTGCATTCTTCCTCCGTATCTGAGCATGCTCTGGACACTTGCTTCCCTTCTCGAAACTCGCGATTATACTATTCAGCATGTCCACAGCATGCTGAGCTTCGATGAGAACCCCGTCGACTGCGCCTGCAGGACGCTAGATTTCTCTGTTCACGTTGAGGGGATACCGCGCCCCTCCGGTCAAAATCAATTGACATGAACTTTGTCATGTCAAATCGCAACCCCATAATGCTGGTACTACGAATGTCACCGTGAACATAGCCTTTACCACGTAACCAATCAAGGCGGGTCAACAAGGACATCATACAGTTGCACGTAACCATCCAGTGAATCCATCACCACCATATACCATCCCCCCATGTAGCGCGTTGAAGCCGCAGAGGGTTGATGCACATTCCAGTGATACGGAGAACCGGTGGGTATCCATCGAACAATGTCCGACAAATTTGATACGAGTAGGCTGACCAGCAAGAGTACCAAACAAGACAAGCTTATTTGGGCACTGCGACGTGTATTGGAATTCTTCTACTGCATTACTCTGAAGATACTCGAAGTAGGTGGGATACGGAAACAGTTGGGAGTGGTACGATTCGGATGGATTATTATTCGGCGAGAGAAGGTGGTCCGCGTCCGCTCTGCTGAACGTGGCAAGTTTCTTGTTCTTTATAGCTTCCTGGGGGAGTAAAACACTGTCTGGCCTTGGAACCTGACCCCAAAAAGTACGTCAGGAACGGTGCCGTAGAGCCAACACTCAGGTAATTCCATCTTGCATGGTTTCACCCCATGTTAAAGTGAAAACTTGGTAATGTGTAACGAATCATTGGGGTAGATCAGTCAGAGTTCCCTGACACAATTACGTAGGAGATCCCCTTGTGGTCGCAAGCCTTTCGTTGAACACTACTAGGATACAGTGCATGCATTATTAGGATGTCGTACCCAGTGATCGACTCATTGGGCCATTCGGGAATATGACACTAGGAATGAGTGTGCTATATTACTGCTTTTCCTATGATACAATGTAGAATTTCGAAATCATATCAAACCATGATGGCGATGTCTAGTACAGTACCCTTCGAGGAGTGGGATTATACAAGAATTTCAAAGCCGGAAACCACGACAAACGTCGCGGCATGCGAGCGAAGCAATCCGTTACGCGTACAAGTCATCCTCCGCCTCTTCCTGGAAACCAGCGTTGCCAGCCGATCCGGCCCCACTGCCCCCTGGTGCGTCAGGGAAGCGGAAGTTCATACCAAACCCGCGAGATTGTTGTAGATTCTGCATGGGTAAAGTTAACGTCGCACACCGGAATTTACCAGGACCAGCGTGGCTTACCTGAGCAAACATCTCGTACCGCCTGATATCCTGGTCCGAGACAGAGCGACGGGCGAATTTCATTGCGTCTTCGAAGTGCTCTTTGGTGATCTCGGGGACAGGATCTTCCTCTGCGTCCTCTTCCATCTTGTTGTCGTCATCCTCTTCCCTCTTCTCACGTTGCCTCTGAATATCCGCCTCGATGCTCTCGCGGATGGCAAGCTTCGCAGCACGTTGGCATATTTCTGTAAGGTCAGCTCCGGAAAATCCGTGTGTTGACTTCGCAAGATAGGTAAGGTCAACATCATCGGCAATCGGCGACTTCCTCAGAGCGGCCTTCAGGATCGCCAGACGTGATACCTCATCGGGCAGAGGAATATAGATGAGTTGATCAAGCCGCCCTGGACGAAGCAACGCAGGGTCAATCTGGTCAGGTCGATTTGTGGCGCCAATGATGAAGACGTTCTTCTTCGTATTCATTCCATCCATCTCAGTGAGCAGCTGGTTAAGTACTCGGTCACCTGCTCCTCCCGCATCTCCCAAAGAACCGCCACGAGCTTTGGCAATGGAATCAAGCTCGTCGAAGAACATAACACAAGGGGCAGCGGCGCGAGCCTTGTCGAAAACGTCACGGACGTTCGCTTCGGATTCACCAAACCACATCGTGAGCAACTCAGGCCCTTTGATGCTGATGAAGTTGGCATTGCATTCGTTCGCAATGGCCTTTGCCAGTAGAGTTTTACCAGTTCCCGGTGGGCCATAGAATAGCACACCCTTTGACGGTGACATGCCATATTTGAGGAACTTCTCGGGATGTTCGACGGGATATTGGACGGTCTCCTGCAGTTCTTTCTTGACTTTCTCCAGGCCTCCGATGTCGTCCCAGGTGACGGTGGGTACCTCCACAGCGGTCTCGCGTAAGGCAGAGGGATTGGATGTGCCAAGAGCGAAACGGAAGTTGTCCATCGTGACGCCTAGCGAGTCAAGTACCTCTGCATCTATGGTATCCTCATCAAGGTCGATGAGATCCATCTTTTCACGTATTTGCTGCATTGCCGCCTCCGAGCACAAAGATGCGATGTCGGACCCGACATAGCCATGGGTGTCAGCGGCAATCTAAACACCCATCAAAATAAGGCACTCTCCCAACGAGGTGTGACAAGACGCACCTGTTCTAGATCCACATCATCCGCTAGTTTCATGTTCTTAGTGTGGATACGCAGAATTTCCAACCGGCCTGTTGGGTCTGGGATACCGATGTCGATCTCACGGTCAAAACGCCCAAAGCGTCGAAGAGCAGGATCGATGGAGTTCGGACGGTTGGTAGCAGCCATCACTACAACGTTAGAACGGGCCTTAAGGCCGTCCATTAGAGTAAGAAGTTGGGATACGACACGACGTTCGACCTCGCCATTGGTCTAGAAGGCAGTCAAACCGAGAAGAAAGGTACAGTAATATTGGCCTTACCTTTTCACGCTTTGGAGCTATAGAATCAATCTCATCGATGAAGATGATGGCAGGCGAGTTCTTCTCAGCTTCTTCAAAAGCTTTTCGTAGATTGCTTTCACTTTCTCCAGCCATTTTACTCATAATCTCAGGGCCATTAATCAGGAAGAAGAACGCGCCAGTTTCATTGGCCACGGCCCTAGCTATGAGTGTTTTGCCTGTGCCTGGAGGACCGTACATCAAGATACCCCGTGGAGGCTTGATACCGATGGCTTTGAAGAGTTGCGGGTGTCGGAGAGGCAGTTCCACGAGTTCACGAATCTGAGCCATCTGTTTGCGACATCCACCGATATCGTCGTAACCAACATCCGCGAGGTTTGCCTCCTCATCTTCGCGTTTCACGGGGTCACCCTCTAATTGAGATTGAGATGTCAACAACCCAATACATGGGACAGGCGATGCTGCCTACCGGTATGGATAACGGTATCTTGGGCTACGATGCAATATTCTGCAGGGTCAGTCTCAATGACCTTGAATTCGACCGGTCGCATGCCGCCTCGCACAAGGAATGTATCGCCCTTCCGGACGGGGCGGTATGCTAGCCCTTAGTTAGCACTTGGAAGTTGTATGGAATTTGGCCTTGACACACCCTCAAGGAAGTAAGGCTTCAGGTAGACGTCGAACAAATTCCCACTGAGGCCTTCGATGGAATCGTCGAATGGTAGGACATGTATCCTCTTGCCATACTTGATGTCAAGACATTGGTGCACGTTGACAAGATCTCCGAGTTTCACGCGCAAGTTGTTACGAGCTACTTTGTTCATCTGAATGCGGCCCTCCTCGACATCGTCAGAACTCAGGCAGATAAGGACGGTGTCATGCCGTTTCTTTCCTCTAACGATGACATGGAAGGTCAAGTCAGGAGAAGGCACACCAGTTGTGCGCTCACGCACCTGACGATAATGGTGTCGCCTCGGAATAAGGAGAGCAACTCCATGGTTGCCGGGTTGAGGGTAGCAACTGCGATCGCATTAATGAGGGCCACGGAAACCACCTATGGCTGACCCACCCGAGTTATCATCTGACGTTGCTTCATCTACTATGAGACGATTTGGGCTGGATTTCGTGGAGATTCAGTCACATCAGCCGACTAGTTCGCATCGAGTATTCGGATACGTACGATTTCTTGGGACGCAGAATAGCAGTTGCGGTATCATTGGGACCGGGCTGAGGTGGTGCACCACTGGGATCAGCCATCACGCTGGTTTGGTTGGGAGAGTGTCAGGCAGATCATTGGTTTCCACTCGTTTTCAGCTTTTGTAAGGCGACTGCAGAGGCCGCGCGTCCAGCCACGCCACACCATCCTTTCGTGAACCTTCCACTGTGTACTGGGGCAGTGCACATAATACCGTATCTAGACTAACCGACAGGATGGACGTCCGATACCTTCCCTGTATTCAGCCCCCATGCCATCTCTGAGAGCCCTCCAGACAACATCACCCGGATCGCACTTCTTCAGCCGGTCGTAATCGTACCAGACAATAACACCCTCAGCATCCGCCACCACTTTTTGTTGTGCGTACGAGTATAGGACAGCATTCAGCAGGAATTGAGTGCGGCTTGACGACACTATGGCCTTGTGACCGACAAGTAGCTGCAACATGGTTCAGTGGGGTGGATCCCAATTCACGGTAGAGAAATCGCAGATACCGTGTCGGGAAAAGTGACTGGTTTTCTGAAGTTGATATTAATGGACTTCAAGATGAGGGATACGCCTTTCCCCGCAAGCATCGCGTCGACACGTTCCCTTCCGCCGAGGATATCCCCTAACTTCATGGCCCATTGCATACGACCCTACGCCATCCAAGTAATCCCCATGGCCGCCGAGGTACGAAAGATAGATTATAGACTCACCGACTCAATGAAGCGCACTGTGTTCGTTTGGGAACTTCAGAACTAATCCTCATACTGCTAAGAGACCGTTCTTACAGTAATGAGCATTATTGACATGCCTTTTGTATCGTCGGACTGTCAGCAAAAGCCTAAGGAAGCTCTAGAGAATACTCTTGCCTGAATGCGTCATGATACCCCCAGACAATACTTTGTTCCCACAGGGTATCTGCGTCGCACCCCATGGATATCAGAGCCTCCCGTGCCTTTTCGGCCCGTTCCGCGGGCAACGCGCCATGTGGGTCAGTGTCCTGTTGGAGATCAAAGCGGTTGGTTTCACAAGACGGTGGAGGGTCGTCTGGTGATGCCGGTCCTGTTTCGCCTGGGGGTATGTGGAACGGGGAAGATGGGTTTCTGAAGGCCGCTTGGAGGGACTATCGGTGAACGTAGTACATATTAGAAGAGGTCATGCATGTTGTGCAAGTCCTCAGGCCCACCTCTATCGAAGAGCCGCTGAGGAACGCTTTGTCCAGACACAGCCGAGCTCGCAAAAGACGAGGTCTGGCGCATCCTGAAAGCATGTTGGATGTCAGCTATAACCACAAATATGGTAACCCGACATGTACGGAGGAAGGGGCTGAGCTTGCCCGCCTCCCTTTTTCCCAGAACATGTCAACCATCGTGAACGTCTTTGTGGAATCCCCGGATACGCGCTCGGAGCGGCGTTTCGATCTCCACATCACTGTCGAACAGCTCAAGGTACCTGTTTGAGGTACACGCATGATGATGTACTTGATCATCTAGCATCGCAACACAGGCAAAGCTCGAGCTCATCACGGGTATTCCAGTGCAGAATCAGAAGATCGTGGTCGAAAATAACGATGGCCAGACGATCGCGCAGCTTACGGATGACTCCAAACAACTTGGATACTATAGCCTGTCGAACTTGCAGACCCTCAAGGTAATCTGGCCGTCCAGGTGCACCGTTCTCGCAGGATTGACACGTTGTTCCTTCCCTGCAGGTTATAGACACCAACCCTTCGACGTCTTTCACTGGGCAGCTGTCTGATACCTCCAATGTTGAAAAGTTTGAACTTAGCGAGGAAGCTTACGCCAAAAGAACAGGTTTAGGTGTTCCCCCGCGAGGCTCTGGCATACACTGACATACTTCAGACACCGTCCTTGCCTACAAGCAACAACACAAGATGGGTCGCTTTGCCCCGCCGTCCGAATCACCTTCACCTGTGCCACAAGTAAACATCCCGATCGGTGCGCGATGCGAAGTTGAGTCTACTGAGGAAGGTTTGCACAAGCGCGGTACGGTGCGTTTTGTCGGACCCACAAAGTTCGCTAAGACCGGTGTCTGGGTCGGTGTAGAGTATGATGAGCCGATCGGTCGCAATGACGGATCGTGAGTGGACACGCCTCTTCAGCTGTACAAATGCTCATTCGCATTCGAAAGTGTTCAAGGGGAACGATATTTCACCTGTCGTCCAAATTATGGCGTTTTCGTACGCCCAGACAGAGTTAAAATTGGAGACTTTCCTGTTGAAGAGATCGACTTTGATGACGAAGAGATCTAGGACCATATCTACAGGCGGGCGGGCGCTTTGCCGCAGGTGCAAAACCAATCTTATTCACGTGTCTGTAGTGTTCGCCAGGACGAGCATGGCGAAACTCATGCATTCTCCTTTGGTGTCTGATGGCTTTCGACATGTTGCAGCCTATCTACAATTTCTTCCATATTCAAGCGTGATCCATCCATATGAATACATTCTAACTTCAATGGCTGACACTACAATAATACTAGTTGTGATGTCGATTGTATAGAGTCCGCTTCGTTACGCTTACTACATACGTACGCTAATGTTAAACTTGAAGAAAATAACTGTTACGTGCCAAGGTTGTATTGTCCTAATCAATAATGCTGAGTTCCCTCTTTCGCGTTTTTGCAAACTCGTCTTTATATGTGTTCCATATTCTAGGCAAAGAGGAGCTCGATCGATGGTGCTGCACGAAAATTTGGAGGTTACACACCTGGTGAGTTCCTCAATATATTTCGTTTGTACTCGTGTCACTTCTTCTAGGCTGGGTTTCTCGCACTTTTCGATATGAATCGGGCAGCCGACTTAAAAGGGGATAAGAGAGGGAAGAAGATGGGTATGCAAACTGTAGACTCACTGACAGACACAATTCTGCGGCGGTAGGGGAGCAACCCCAAGTTGTCTACGTTATACATCAGCTATCAATCGTAAGACGTGACCTCGGAAAAACATTGTACAATTCATGAGCCCCCGTCCATGGAAAAGCGGTAGGGTAAACCCAAACATCTTCTGGAACCTCTTCTGCAGGGCGTAGATCGTGGTGCCTCTTTCATTGGCCATCTGCTGGTATATCTAGAAAATCACGGTGAGGCGGGGAGAAAACAGAAGTCATAAAGTTCATACGTCGTTCTCTCCAAAAGAAAATACAGGAACAAGGTCAGCGCTACGGGGAAAAGAGGTTCGTGTCAACGCCTATTGGCCTGAACTTAGGCAGAGACAGAATACCCGTGCTGGATAGCAACCTTGATGAATCCAAGTCTGAAGAGCGGCAAGTCAAAAGAAGGTACACCGGGAGGGTTGAAGGTCGTACCTCCGTCTCAGAGTGAGATCTGCGGTACCCGGACGTGCACTCAAACTCTCGGCTGCGCCACCTACGACAATGGTGATTGCCTCCCCTGGTCCACGTTTTAGAATGTTCGAGCAGGACCGCTTGGAAACACTGCTAATTCCGAGGGCTGCAAGAATCTCTCGGTACACGGGAACATCGAAATTGTTAGTAAGGGTGAGAAGATGCGGTCGGATACCCGGGAAAGCCGCGGAGAACCCGGTGGCTAACGCGGATGATTGTTAGAGTAAACCAAACTTTGATTCCAAGTATATACCTTCGGTTGCAAAGGTAGCAAGAGCACCCCTAGAAAGTGATTTCGGTAAAACAACGCACTTCTGATTAATTAGGCGACCTTCTTACATTCCGATAATTCCTGCATTTGCTCATCAAAAGCGCTGATCTGGAGTCCGTAAAGGCAACACTGACCATGAGGGTGATACCCGAATACGTATGGGCGATCGGGGGGAAGATCACATTCCTTGCATGAGAAGCACCGGTCACTACTACTCCAGCTTTAGAGGGAAGCACTCACTTTCAAGAGTCTGCGAGCATACAGAGGGCATCAGCAACACAAGCACCGGACACCAGACAAGTACTGCGCACGATGCAGGATAGTATTCAGCAAAGTACCGCCATAATTTCAGGGAGCGGAACCATGGGCTCAGCCTTGTGCCATGTTCAGGGCTCTTATCTATCCACGACATCCAGATGAGATATACTGCGATAAAAGGCCAGAGGGCGGGTATCGAACTATGTTCATTTTTTAGCTCGTAACTAATCTTTAGTCAACAAAGTAATCAGGAAGGGGCGCACCAGAGATACAAAAACAGGGAGACGGAAATTATAATTACTGTGGACCAGACGGCAACTGCCAACGTTTGCAACCTGCGTTTTCGCGGTATCTTGGTAGGCACAAAGCTGTAGTGAGTGAAAGATGCCTTGAGCAATGATCTTTCCGAGTTATAGACTATTACGCAACTCGATGGAAGCATGAAGCGAGACAACTGGGCGTAGCGGAGAGGTGGTTAGGTGTGTCAATTTCTCACGGAGTGCCGATGCGGAAAACGTGCTGGGCGACCTGGTGATTACCCTGCCCTCCATGTCTGCTGGATGATCCAGAGGACGGTGGAATGGTGTCCACCTGAGATTAGTTGCAAGAATTAATCAGATTCGTTCGCAATGAGATCTTCATTGCCGGTCACGTGACGTCTTCGAAATGAAAAGCCTAGGCCCTTACAGACCCACGCCGGCATCATTCGAATGTGGAAGGCGCACGGTCCCTTTGCGGAAGGCAAGGTGCGCACCTCGGGTGTGTCGTGAGCCCATAATTGCCGATCTATTAATGTCCTTGTTTCCTTTACTAATATGGGCTGACGATGGATTCCGCACCATCCATCTACCTGTTTATCAAGTCCCCGCAGAGCACACTCATATTCACCACTCTAGTGACAAGATATACTTCCCCCTACAATCCCCCTAGTCCAATTTCTCGCGCTTACTTTAAGGAGTGAAGGACAGAACAAAGGAATTGTTTTCTCAGCACAGCTCTTCGATTGCCTTCCCGACATGCATCACGAGGTTGTCACATCCCCACTGGCCAACTACGCTTACGCCTACTGGCCATCTATCAGCCCCTGTCCCAGCAGGGATACTGAGCGCAGGAAGCCCAGCAAGGGACGCAGGCACAGTCATAATATCTTGTAAATACTCACTCAGGCCGAGAGCAGCTTTACCACCGCTATGACTTTCCTGCGCCCTTCTATCAAGTGGAGGTGCCGTGCGAATGGCGGAAGGGTGGAGCAAGACGTCAACACCATCCTCAGGAGGAAATGGCCGCTCCAACAGGGCGCAGGGATGGCGAAACACTCTGTCAAAGTCTCTTCTGACATGCCCGCGGATACGCTGAGCCTGCAAGAAATAGTTATCAAAAGCACTGAAAGAAAAGAAAGAATTATTAACACAACAAAAAGTACTACGACAAGCACTCACTCGGCGGTGAGGGCGTATGTTCCGAGCAAAATACGCTTCTGAACTTCTTTTCCAAGACCAGCGCAACGTGAGTGGGCAAATACATCACTGGATTTCGAGGTGTTGGCTCCAGGTGGTGGCGCGGTGCGAAGTCCTGCTCGTGCATCAGTGTATCAGGATGGGCAGGCAATGTATCAGGCAAGTCAGCGCCTGCGCCCTTTATTTAGAAAATACGAAGATCACGACATACCATACCGGACGGAGTCGAAGCGGGCGAGGTTACTAGAGGCTTCCGCGCTCGCAATTACATAGTATGCACTAAGCGTATACTGTGTTGCAGGAACGGTGACCGATGTAAGAGCTGCGCCGGCTTCTCCGAGACGACGGAGAACAGTGCGCAAAACGTCGACGATACTAGGATCAAGTTCTGAGGGGAAGTACTCGATAGGAACTCCGATCCGAAGGCCCTCTAATGAACGGGGTTGATGCGTTGAGGTCGTGACAGAGAGAAAAGGGCTATTGAATTGGCATGCTCTCTCGCGCAAGTCAGGAGTAGCCGCAGTGGGATCCCGGGGATCGTACGTTGCTACCGTGTCTAAATCTACATGAGTGAACGCCTTGACTGGACTCAAACCACCCACCGAATACGCGTTTTACAATACCGACGGACTTCCCCAATATTCCGACGCAGTCAAGGCTGTCTGCGAAGGAAATGACGCCCCAACTGAGAATGTGTGGTAGGCGAAACTGTGGAAAGGACGAGGGTAATCAAACCAACCGACTAATAATACCGTAGGATGGTTTCAAGCCCACGACACCGCAGTATGATGCGGGAAGTCTCACAGACCCGCCAGTGTCGGTACCAAGAGCCCTAGAAATAGTTCATGAGCACAACGCGCGGTGTACCGACATCCATCGTCACTGACGCGTCGCAGATGCCTGCAGCCACGCTTGCAGCGCTTCCGCCAGAACTGCCTCCTGCTGATCTGTGTTCCATCTGGGCCGCAGGGACGTTTGGTGCGGTTTGAAAAGGGTTTATGACGGGTCCATGTACTGAATTCAGGTTCAGGGAACTGTGGTTTAAATAGGGTATTGGTTTAGGAAGAGATGGACAGAAGAGGCGAAAGCTCACCCCATTCCAAACTCGTCACAATTAGTCTTTCCGACGATATGGGCCCCTGCGTCGCGTAAAAGCCTGACGACAGTTGCGTCAAAAGGGGACTGGTATTCTGCACACGTAAAAAAAATAAGGCCAGCAGATGAAAATGAAGTTCCACAAGACTGACGCTGCAGTATGGCGGAGGAACATGTTGTCGGCAGAGACGATGTGCAAATGTTGTCTTTGATGGCTATTGAAAGACCATGCAGTTGGCCATAACCTCCGGTGCTGCGTTCGGAGCTTACTGAAGTGAGGGCATTGACACCAGCGTTGAGAGCCTCAACATCACTCCCGATCGGTGGTGTACGTAGGGCGCTGCTTGACGTTGTGCTTGAGCTGCGAAACAGTCGTTGACACCGGGTGATAGGTCTTGGTCTCATGGCGTCGAGCTGAGCGCGGTGTCCGATTTCATCATTGGACCGGCAGCGGCCCGGCTTCCTCCGTCAACGATCTACTTCCGAATTTGGGAGGCACATTAGCCACTGCAGACACGGCCGCCAACATTGCAATCCATCCGATGGTAGAAGTTTCCAGGAAACAAAAGGCGTACCGGAAGGACAAGAGGGTCAGATACGAACCTTCTTCTCCGAAGGATTTACGACAAAAATCGTCAAAACTAAAGCCAGTCATTCCTTCTGATCCGAAGGGTAAAGAAAAAGCAAAAGAGGTCAACGGCGCATCCTCACGACCCTCTCAACAATCAATACTCTCAACGTCGTTCAAAATTGTCGCAGGTTCTTATGAGAAGTTACTCTACGGATTGGAGGGCACAGTATCTTCCTCGGAATCTGGATACGAGTTCCACTTGAAGCCAATTTTCATATTCCCCGCGCATGTCTCTCATATCAAAGCTGTTGCGGCTTCGCCAGGTGGAAAATGGCTAGCAACAGGAAGTGCGGATGAAATTATCAAAGTATGGGACTTGGCAAGGAGGAAAGAAATAGGAGGTTTGATGCACCACGAAGGTAACCCTTTCCAAATTACCAGGTGCACCTCACGTAGACACATTTCCCGATTATCCAGGATCTATCACATACCTGGAGTTTCCATCGCGATCCCATCTACTCTCTGCGTCCGAGGACGGCACACTGAGTCTATTCCATGCACGCGACTGGGTCGTTCTCCGCACCTTTAAGGGTCATAAGGGCCGTGTCAACTCTGTTGCAATCCATCCATCTGGAAAAATTGCATTGAGTGTTGGACAAGATCGTACACTTCGTATGTGGGATCTGATGCGTGGAAAGGGGTCTGCTAGCATTAAGCTGGGGAAAGGTACTTATCCTTCCATGTTGCTTCAGCCTTGGATTAATTGCCTTCATCAGAGGGAGAGATCGTGCGGTGGTCAGTAGGAGCGACGTTTTTCATCGTACAGTATCACTCGACCCTCGAAATATTTTCCACTGTAGGTTTCTCTCGCATTATCTTTTTGCTACATCTGCTCATTTTTCCCGGTGTAGGATATGGTTTTGCGCCATACCTTATCACACGCTTCCAGGATTCACAGCGTGCGATTTTGTAGGTGGGCCGGCAGCGGAGAACTAATGCTTGTCGCGGCGGAAGATAAGAAGGTATCTATATATCACTTTTTGGAGGACCCAGAAAAGCCTCCGTCAATTATTGCTGAAATGATTGGCCACTCTAATCGGTCTGTACATTCTCCAAGGCGTATGAGCGAACACCTCATTTACGTCGTACTGATACTTCAGCGTCAAAGCCGTGGAAACGCTCGAAGTTGCTGTACCAGAACCAGAAACCAACACAAAGAACGCCCGGAAGTCGACGACAATAGCTTGTACCATCTCATCCGACGGAAACATTTTTGTGTATGATCTAGCAGCGTTGCATGACGGCACTACAGAACCAATACAGTTACGCCCCGTGGCGGAGTACGATACTAAGGGCACACGACTGACGTGCCTAACTGTCTCAGAAAATAGATCTAGAGATGAGTCCGACGCTGAAAACGCAAAAATTGGAAAGCGGAAACGTGCCGAAGATCAGGAAGACAGTGGAGAGGAGGACCAGGAAAAGGGGGCAGAGGAAGAGGAAGAGGAGGAAGGGGAGTGAGAACCGAGACTGGGTGGCCAGGAGTGGATGCCAGAACCACAAGTGTCATCTGCAAGACTTGGTTATTCCCTTGGGCTCGTCAGTGATGGAGTACTTGGTGGAATGACTATGTAATGTGAACTACTGAGGTGTTCATACCATGTAAACCCAGTCTTAGGGTCAGGATAGTATTCGGCTACAAACAGTCGGGATTCGGATAACAACGCGTCAGACGATGAGCACGGCAAAGCTCAAACGGAAACTTGGAGACCTCGGGGTTGACATCTCAAGCAGGAGAGCCAATGAAAACTTCTGCCTAGTGAGTTCTGCTTGTTCTCACCATCCGACCAGGCCATAACAAGTTCACTGTAGATCGGGACTCCGTTGCCGCCGCTCGAGAAGTCCAAGGACACGGGCGAGTTTGTACCGGTGTGGAAGCAAGAGGTCGGTATCGTATCATCAGTGGCTTACGCGGATTTTGAAAAAACGGCCTAGGTCAGAGATGAAAAGGGACGAAGAAGGTTGCATGGTGCTTTCAGCGGTGGATTCTCAGCTGGGTTTTTCAACACTGTCGGTTCCAAGGAAGGTACTCCTCACGATACTTTTCAACGTCAAAGGAGACTAACAGCTACGTAGGATGGACACCTTCTACATTCATATCCTCACGTACCGACCGTGCCAAAGGCCGAGTCGCTCGGCCGGAGGACTTTATGGACGAAGAAGATCTTGCAGAACTGCGCGCGGACCAGAAGCTAGTAGCCGAGCATGATGAGATGGATATTGTTGGAGGGACTATGGCAGAAAGAGGGCGAAAGGACGGGTTGGAGGAGACGGAGAAAGAGTTTGTTATTGTTCTGCTTGTTGTTTTCGCTGCTCATATCAACGCCAGCCCTATTACACTTGCACTGGAAGAGGCGATCGTTCCTCCACCGAAAGATTCGGTTGGTGCGCGTATCCTCAAGAAGATGGGCTGGAGGTTAGGTTGGGGGATAGGACCTAGAGTGTCATGGCGACAACATGAAATTCAGTATGGCCGGGATCCCAGCGCAACGGAGGTCGACGAGGAGGCTAAGAAGCATACTTATCCGCCGCGAGACACACCGCTTGTTGTTGCGGGGCGTAAAGATGATTTTCATGGGATTGGATACAACAAGGGACTCGGCTTACATGCAAGTTCAGGCGCTGTCCAAGGGAGTTCAAGTGCAAAACAAGGGCCTAGATTGGCAGGTTTGCCCGTTTATTTCTCTCGCTAGGGTTCGCAACTTAGGTTTCTCAGGCGGTTTTGGACTTGGCGTGATGAACGATGCGGATGAGGATGACCTGGACGTATATGATCATGCTGCAAGTCTCGGCAAGAATAGGACGGCTTTCGATGTTACCGACGTTCAGGATGACGAGCGCATTGTCATTGGGAAAGGAGGTCCTTCATCAACGCAATCGCGGAGCCTCCGGGCACAGACTACCCAGCCACGGGATGTAGGTGATACTTACTAGTCACTTTCTAGCGGTACAGTTCAGCTGATGTATTCTAGAGACGAGGATTTGTCCATGCTGCCTTCCGGGACGGTACCCCGGTATTGTCCGGCTTCGTTTTATCTGATAAACCAGTGGCGGAAGATATGTGGTACTTGCAATCCCGTTTCGCTGCACAGTTCAAAGATTTAAGTTTCCTATTCTGTCAGGTTTCCCATACCGGACGTGCCACAAGGATGGACTCCCAATCCAAAGCAAGTCTGGGAGAAAGCAAAAGCAGAAATCGATGACAAGGAGAATGTTACATCGATTGCTGTCCCGTCACAACCCCAAACTCATGCTCAGTGGAAGTCAGGCATCACCCCTGATCAGGTAAGTACAGACGTGTGTGTTATCCGACAGCTGATTCATGTCTATGCAAAGCGAGGTGCTGCTCTTGGAGAAACGTCTCTCCCTGCTGCGCCGCGGTCTGTTTTCGATTACATGTCCAAGAAAGATCAAGAAAAAATCAAGAATATTGCGGCAGGCCGTTCGATGCCCTCTCTATCCCCTGGTGAGGCTGCTGTTCCTACAACATCTGAGACTCCCCCTGGTCCACATGGGGTTCCAATACCTCATGTTGAAGCCCACATCGCCGAGGCAGCTCTACGTGGGTTCCAGCCATTTGCTTCCAATCCGAAAAAGCAGGCTCGATATACCGCTTTCCTTCGTACATATGCTGAACCAGGATCGGATGCATCCATACCTCCACGGCTGCACGACCAGAAGCCAGAGTCGTATGTTTTTGAGTTAAACGAGTACGCAAAGGCTGCGGCTTTGTTCCGCCCCGTGACTGGTGCAATGGCAGGACGGTTTACGAGCGCTGCTGTGCTAGAATTAGGGCCCAAGATTGTCGAGGGGTTGCATAAGCCAATGGAAGAGCCAACATTGCCAGAGGACCTTCCTGAAGAGCCTCCTAAGGAGGATCCAAAGGAAGAGAATCCAAAGGCGCACGCGGCACGACTGGGAATGTATGGTCCAATGACGAGGGAAGTTAAGCCCTGGCAACCGGCACGCTTGCTTTGTAAACGTTTCGGCGTGAAGGATCCCAACCCCGATATGCAATACGATACAGGAGCCCCTGCATCATCTTTCAATCCCCCTTCTGCAGATGACACTTCGTCGGGCGCTGTCCCCCTAGGTTCCACTCCAGTAGAGAGCGACGGCGGCATCGCTTACAAACGCGATCTGGCTAACATTGGCCTTGGAGAGGATGACAGTCAAGGGGACGATATTCTCACATATGAGAGGCCAGCGATGGACATATTCAAGGCCATTTTCGCTAGCGATGCGGAAAATAGTGACGAGGAAGATACTAAGGCGCACGAGACGGTAGACAGTTCGATGGCGCCAGAACCGTCAACGTCGACTCAGGCTGCTGCTCCTGCGGAGTTGCCGAGTGAAACCTTGGCCGCTGACATTGACATGTCTAACTTTAAACCGACATTCATACCCCGCGACCCGCAAGCCAAAACTAAGGCGAAAGAGAAGGAGCACTCTGGGACGGACAAAAAGAGCAAGAAATCGAAAGGTGCTAAGGGTGGCGTGCTTGTCTCCTTCGATCTCGATGAAGAGGGGGGAGAAGCGCTCTCGCTGTCTGGTCTACGACATAAAAGAGACCGTGATCGTGACAGGCCGAAGAAGAGAAGGAAAAGGGAGGGAGGGAGAGGAGAGGAGACATGGGTGGAGAAACCCCCACCTGACATCGTGAAAGACTTGCCTCCTGATTCCTCTCTTGATCCAGACGTCATGAATAGTCCATACGACATAGGTCCTCCCCGAGGTCGCAAACGTGCCATAGACTTCATGTAACCCAGCCACTGGCCTCTGAAAGCATTGAGCATTCCTACCGCCTAACATTTACTACGCATTTGAGGAACGACTGTCTTCCCTTGATCTATAGCATAGCTGCATACTTGTAGCAGGAGACTACTTCATATCACTTCGACTCCGTGATGCCTTTGCGCCGGCATCAGCGTTTTTCAGATCTCCGTCGTGAAGTCGTTATCAGTTACGCAACCAGGCACGAGAGACGTCAGGCATGACATCGAGTTATCAGTGTGAGGAGTTACTAACTTGCCCGTCATGAAGCCGTTATCGGTCGTGTAACTAGGCACCGTGCCGGGGCGTGACAGCGGAGCGTCTGCTCTCAGAGAGAAGTGAGGCGTGATGCATATGCATGAGCGTCGAGCCATCAGTGTGAGGAGTTACTACCATAATAACTAATGGACCCCTAGACCCGGATTCGGTGCATCATGCTTCCCAGGATATAAGGCTATCCACGAGATCGCCAGCAGCTACAACTAGCGCCGTGACTTTGATTGGAGCATTCAAATTGGGAAAAGACTTAGAAGCACTTGATTCACTGTAGAATCCTTGGCTATCTCTTTCATCATTTTCCTGTTCGCGACATCAAACCATTTGTCAGGGGGATCATAACAACCAACAGTCAGCAAGACAAACTACTCCAGTTAGGGGAGTTCTATTATGATTTCTTCATTCGATCGTGTACGTCCTCAGTGGCTTTTACTCGTGGCATACTTAAGTCTAACGAAGGACAATTGCCGTCGTTTTTGTCTTCCCTATCACCACACTCCTCTGGTAATGTCACAAAGCTGATAGAGTGTATGCTGCAAGAGGCACCTCAAGATCATCGAACCGCTAAAACACATGTTTGTATCATCACCTTTTACATAATCTAGACACGTTGTCTTACATATGTATGTCCCAAATAGGCTCTTGTTAGAGCCAACTTTCAGTGTCCTGTTACGAAGGTGTATGATTGGGACGCTGTCATGTGCAACAAAGAGATGAAAATGAAGATTATGTGTGAAGGAGTGGAGGGAGGGTTCACTCAGTGTGTTCACATCTTTCCAGAGTTTACCAACGCGAATATCACACCAGACTCGACCGAAGTTGATTTTTCACTCAACCAAGTCCTTCATTGTTAATCATTGTTCTAGGTGACATATGCTGCCTCCGCTTGGGGGGCCCTTGAATGCTTTGGTTACTTGGGACTATGGAAGGAGCTCAATGGTCCCAATATACATCGATTGGAAAACATAGTGACAATGGAAAAATCGCTTCGTGTCCATTTCGGTTGGTTATGGATTCTGGTTCACTGCAACGGTTTGCACCATATTTTCTCTCCTTTTGTCTTTGGCATCTGAACAAGGACCTCACATCATAAGAGGAACCCAACAAATATAAACTTAGAGGAATTTGTGACTGGCTTATTTCCCAGTACCCGAAGTATGTGACATTCTCAACCGCAGATCCGAAGAACCTTCCTCTTCCTAGCCCAACTTACCTCTCTATTCATGCTGCTGTGCCAAAATTGCCCATGTCTTCAGTGCAGGTAGATATATCGAAAAAATATTTGGATGCATGGAAGATGCTCGTGCCTTGTCAGAGGATGGAGGGTCAGCAGAGCTTTTGCAGGAAGCAACATTGTCTTCGATGCATGCTATTCCAGTCTGATGTATTTTTTGCTATTCAGTCATCACGATGTTTGTAGGAAGTATATCTGGTCTGGCTGCTAAGTAGAATGACTTTCCACATTTCGGACATGTATATACTGCCCGGTTGGTACATCTCCAGCCTTGTCATTTGTTATCCGCCCCGAGACATGTCTATCTTTGTGAAAATCAGCTCCAAATCATTGTTCATCTACTATCTATGCCACTCAGTGCTCAGTAGCTATATGGAGTCTGATCCTTGTGTGCTACTAGTGTGTGATGAAGGCCAGATGCTCACCTGTGGGCTCCCTTCGGCCACGCCACAGACTACAGAGGATTCCGAGGGTGTGGCCCGTGTGCTCTCATAGCATGTCTGGTTCGAGACCAGTGCTACGCGATGTTGGATGCCAGCTGTCTTTACAAGATTTGTCCAACTCTAGCATCACCGGCAGTTGCGTTCGCAGGAGTGTAAATCTCAGGAAAAGGTAGTATTGTACATTACCGCGTGTCAGTCAGTTGAAGACGTCTCTAAAGATCGCTGGTCTACAGTCAGAGGTGTCATCTATCCGATACACGGAAGAGCTGACACCCCGGTTCAGTCGAGCCTGTTGCGACAAGTATTATATCTCAGTATCCGGACCACCGAACTTGTTCGTGGAGATTGGCTGCTATTTACAGACATTGTGTACATAGTAACCATGAACTTACCTCAAGCAAGAGCTGGTGGTTTAGACGTAACCCCGGCAAATAACGTGGTCGCGTCCTGGTTCGAGTGCGCGCACCGGACCACGTCCCCCAGAGATCAGGACATATTTATGATCATGGTCATAACATTCAATGCTCTTCAAGCATTGACAGCTTCTCTAGGCGAGACCACAGTTGTGGAGAAAACCTTCATGGACAAGAGAGGGAAGCGGGATAAGTAAGTCTGTATTGGCAGAAACGATCTCAGAAGCATGAAAGGTCAGTTACTTTTGCAGATTGGCCAAACTGCGGACGATGGTGATAATCACCGCCATATTTGGGGAGGAGTGAAATGGGCGCGACTTTTATGTAAGTTTGCACACCCGTTACCTGCAAGTCAATGCTGTGCCTGAAGGGGAGATGAGAAACGTATGATCAGAAGTAATTCATGCTACCTAGACAGCATACGCCGTACCACCGCGGTAAAAATATATATCCGCACCTGCTGTGCGAAATTATTTGGAATACGTGAGAGCTAGCAGTGTGAAAATCCGGCGAACGGTTTCCGAATAAGCTGGCCGTGCAGTGACTGTACTGTGCAGGTAGCAAAATTGGAGCTGCGTTTCGAAGGCCAATTCAGGGAATAGTACATAGCAGTTTAGGGTGTATCTTGTGACGAGCTGTGGCGCGAGAGTCAACGTTGCCACCGGGTCCCTGACAAAAATTGTTATCTCGACCCTGGGCTCTCCGAGCTAGTGAGAGTTGCAACATTGTACTCGTTGATCAAGTTCCTGGACCCGTGCCGAGGAACGGTTTGAAACATCTGATAAGCTGTCATACCGTGGAGCTGGATCTGATGAACTTGAATTCTTGGACGCTGAGCCGCTGCTGGACTTACATACAAGCGGAGTCGTCGTGAAGGAACAACTGATCCTGAAGGAATTTTCATCTCGGGGGCGTTAGAAGTGGATGAAAGTCATGAAATGAAACGGGCACAAAGAAATGGCCGTATACCGTGAAAGTGCAGTATTACTTTGGGGTCAGCTGCTACCAGAGGACGTGCTGGGGTGACGGCGCACGAGGCTCGACAAGGGTTAACGTCAACGTTGAAAACGAGGGGTAAGTACGTTAGCATCGTACTGCACAGACGGTCGGTCACAATAGTACCCGTTTGTGATCAATGCGCAAGGCCCGTCTAAAAGTTCCACAAGGCTTCTGAACGTGTACTTCTCCGGTGTATCCAGGGATAAATGGCGGTGCCAGCTTTTTTGAAGTTGGCCGCAGTGCTCGATCCGGATTTATGTATGCTCCAATTTCCATTTCCCGTGGGCTACGGTTGGACCGTGGAATCTCCATCTCTGATAAGAATGTTCAACGATCATACAGGAACGGCTGCCATGTGCTCTACCAAGGCCCCATCTCCACTCCTCTACTAGAAAATGGCACTACAAAGGCAACCGGATGCCGTTCTTTGTCCCCCCCCCTCCCCCCCCTCTCAGCCCCCCCTTCCCCACCTTTCCAGTAACCTCTGCGGGCATACACGATGTCCGCACAGAGTCAGCAGAAAGATGATCACTCAGGTGGAGCTAGCCTTGAGAAGTTCGGCGTCGATGTCAACCTTCAACCTGTCATCGCCGGCTCTGAACATAAATTCGACGTTGCCTCCATCGATCTTGTTCAACGCCGTCTAAAGCAGCGTCATGTACAAATGTATGTTTCTTCCCCTTTCCGCTTCCCCCTGTTTATTTCTCGTTTCCCGACCTCAGGATAGCCGTATGTAGCACCCTGTCATCACCTCCGTCCATACCCCTGACGTTTCTAGATTGCTGGTACTCTTGGAACCGGTCTGTTCCTTGGCTCAGGGAAAGCCCTCAGTGGTGCTGGGCCTGTCGGTGCTCTCATTGCCTATGCGCTCGTAGGAACTGTGGCTTATTCGTAAGTGGAGTTCATGTTAATCCATCCCACTATCTGACCTCTAATTTTTTTCCAGCTCGTTATGCTCCATCGGCGAGATGGCCTGCCACGCCCCCATTTCCGGTACCTTCCCGCATTATGGTATGTTTCAACACTCATTTCCCTGCATACATGGATCATTTACTTTTTTTGCTAGCTGCAAGATGGGTCGACCCTGCTTTTGGTTTTGCTGTATGCTTTTTGTAGATTGCCCTTTGATCATTGCCTGACTTCTGACAATATAGGTTGGCTGGGTATGTCACCTCGTTATTCTGCCTCACCATCAACTCACCCTTGGCCGTGGTTGAAAATCCGCACTTAGAACTACTACTACGTGGGTACTCTTTTCTAAGATGAATCGCTAGTCGTGCTGAACATTGCACTGTAGACAAACTTGTGAGTTCCTACGCGCTTACGTTGGCTTGTAATTCTCAACATAGCATAGAATGAGTGTGCCCGTAGAAGTTACCGGTGCTCAACTCCTTATTACATTCTGGGACAATAACGTGAATAACATTCAACGATCTCACCTCAGAGAATGCTCATTTTTTTCCAGCCCAAACATGTAGCGATCTATACGACAGTCATCACTTGCCTGGTCATTCTCATTAACATTTTCGGAGTCAGGTGTGCTCCAAACACTCATTACATGTCAGGAAATCTAAGTCGTCGCACGTCTCTAGGTGGTTTGGAGAAGGTAAGGGGGACCGGAGCTGCAGTGTCACGACCACGTCTCAACCCAATGCTCTTTCCAGCGGAATTCGGCTTTGCCTTGATTAAACGTGAGTGTCCTTGTCGCCTTCTATTTTTCTCGTACCAACAGGCGCCAGTAACCATGATTACCGGTCTTATTCTCCTGGGCCTCGTCATCGACCTGGGCGGCGCGCCAAACCACCAGCGGCTTGGATTCCAAGTTAGTCCAACGCACTCTGTCTTGCGTTAAAAAAACAGTGCTAAGGACGTTGTAGTACTGGAAGAACCCTGGTGTGCTTGCTGGTGCTGGGCTTGAACCGAACCACATTGGCCTCGATCGCTTCCTCGGGATCCTTTCTGTACTTGTACAAGCAGGATTTTCTTTCCAGGGAATGGAGCTAGTCGCCGTGTGTGTGATGCGCCGTATTTATGGTTATTCCATGATCTGACCGTTTGCAGTGCTGCCTCTGAGACAGAAAACCCTCGCCGTAACATTGCCAAGGCTGTCCGTCGTGTCTTTTACCGAATCTGCATTTTCTACGTAAGTGGTACTGTCTTCCCTCCATCGCGGTATTTGGTAATGAAGCATGGCAGATTCTGGGAATTTTCGTCACTGGACTCATTGTTCCCTACAATGATCCCGAGCTTCTGCAATGTGAGTTCGATGGGTTTATCCCAAATATATGTTCAATGTGTTGTATTAGCTACTGGTAATGCTGCGGAGTCTCCGTATGTCATCGCGATGACTCGGGCTGGTATCAAGGGTGGGTCTTCACTTGAGCGAGTTCACCACGCTGCTGATTGTCGCCTTTAGTCCTTCCCAGCATCATCAACGCCGGTGTCCTGACCAGTGCCTTCTCCGCATCCAATTCATTCTTATTCTGCTCGTCGCGCATCCTTTATGGACTTTCTCTTCGCGGCCAGGCTCCCCGTATCTTCGCTCGCTGCACGGCAAGCGGTCTCCCGATAGTTGCAATCGGCTTCACTAGTGTGTTTGGGTTCTTATCACTTATGAACGTCTCGTCTGGTTCGGAGACTGTCTTCAAGTGAGTACTTTCTATACAGAGACTAACGAGCTAATTGCTGTCCGCAGCTGGCTGGTGAGCTTGACGACCATTGGTGGCTTCTTCACATGGGGCTCTATCAATCTCACGTACCTCTTCTTCCGTGAGGACCATGCCATTCACCATATAGAAATCGGCTCACAAGTGTGCAGGTAGAGGCTTAAGTGCTCAGGGTATCGATCGCAAAGAGCGCCTCCACTACTGGAATCCTCTGCAGGTGTGTGGTATGACACGTGGGTATCAATACCATCAGCTCACGATCCCCTTATCAATCTCCAGCCTGGCCTCGCGATGTGGGGCCTGACGTGGTGCATTATCTTCATTCTAATTAATGGGTTTGAGGTTTTCTGGTCCTTCAATGCTGCAGGTTTCCTCACCGCGTGTAAGTTTCGCGTCTTTGCCACATCTCGTCTTTTAACGGCACCCATCCTCCCGTTATCAAACGTAGATATCAACATCCCAATCTTTGCTGGTCTCTATTTGTTCTGGAAAATCACTAGACGCACTAAAGTGTGGAAGCCTGAGGAGATGGACTTTGTCACCGTAAGTTATTCTTTCCTCCCATGTGGGATATATTTTGCCGACCCCTTGTTTGCCACTCCAACCATTTCGGTTTGAGGAGCATGGACTGATATTGATATACTTGTTTTTAGGGAATTCCTACGCCAGAAGAGACAGAAAGTCCAGAAATTCCCCCAACAACCTTCTGGGAGAAGGTCGCGGCGGTCCTGTTCTAATCGACTGTATATTGCATTTCTGGCAATCGCCACATTTTTCTCAGGTTGTCGATTGTAGGCATGTATCGTATCGCCTTTGCGGTTCCGTGTATACGTTAGGGTACACATTCATGTAGCCAGATCCCTGTTCGTGAATCATAAGACATAAGATAATATCCATTTACCTCAAATTGGAAAATGAACGGTGGCACACACGATGGAGGGAAGTGACTGTCCAGCAGCCACGTCGGCGGCGCCAGTGCGAAAAGATTCATTGACTACAAGATGTACAAATTATGTAAACGATACTTCTCAAGCTGGGACACAGAGCAACTGAACGAGCAGCGTAGTATACTACATGGCACGGGAAATGATGAAAAGGCTGAGTGAATGCACTGTTTACCTCCACGACGTGGAGTGTGTCAATGTATTCTGTACGAAGCTAGGCGAGTGCGGCGGAGAACTGGACTGGGGGAAGTAAGCTGAATTGGAAGGCGAGGTAAGTGGTCCCGGTGGATAGAGGGGAACCGTAGGCGTCAATTCAAACACGTGTTGCGCGACGGATCGCACCCTAGCACCCTGGCTAGGTTGTCCATGGGGTGGCTCCGGCACCGAGGCCACCGCATGTATTCGTGGCTCGAGGTTCATTGACTGCTTGGGCCCTTCTCCGCTTGTCGATGCAGCTCCGCTGGACGTCCCCCGCCCATCCCAGATGCACCGGATTTCATTTCCAGGGATGATCTGGGCAAGAAGACCAGTAGATACTTGCCGCACCTCAATGAATCGTGAGTCGAAGAGAAGAATATAGGGCCAGTGCATTGCAACACGTTCCGCCGTGCCTTCCCATTCAATCGTACCCGAAGACCGACTGGGGCTCCCGTGTTTGTTCACGTAGATGCCGAATTCTGGAAAGGGTCAGACCTCCAAAGCGGGAGAGCATGAAATGGACAAACCATCATAACAAAGTAAGAACTCGTTGTCCACGCGGAACATCCCTACGGGCTTGCATGATTCGCACCGTTTCGCGAGCCGTTCGTGGCCGTCATCACGTAGAGGAATAGTGACACTCTTGAAGCTGGTCAAGACAAAGGTTAGCGTATATATCAATTTCTCCGCAGCAACGTGCATACTCGGCGAGATCCATGATTTCGAACCCTTTTGTGCAAAGAATCGCAATTTTGGCTTTCAAGAAGACCAAATCGAATGATTCTGATGGTAGGAAGAATTCCTAGATCACTGTTAGGTCGAGGCAGTTGTGGCAAGGTAGTTAAATTTACCCTGTACAAGCGGAACCACTCTGAACGCGCTGGCCGTATACCAAATCGGGACGTGAAGGAAGCAGGTGTCTTCGTGCGTTCATTAATCTTTTCCACAACAGGTTCGAGCACACGGAAAACGCTGTCGAGCTGCTCCCAGCTGAAATAAATCGTGACATCTTCAAATGAAAACAACTCACCCCTTTCTTCTTCATGTAGATCACCAGCGTTCGACCACCTTGCTGGCCAACACTGAAGAAATGAACGTCCCTTGTCCCATTGACCCTTTGGGGAGTTTGGGAAGTATGTGCACTTTGAGGTGACGATGGCACAAGGGCTTCTATGTGATACGCGAAAAGTGCCTGCGCAAAGGCAACATTTACCAGGTAGCACTCCCAAAGTAATAACCTTGCTAACCTTGTCTGCTAGGACCAGGAACATGCCGAAATCTTCCAACATTGCGCACTGCGTCACCATCTTTAAGTGCAGCACACGACGCATTGCTTTGTACCCGACAAAGATCAGCAGCGGGCCCGGTAGTAAAACGACAGACTAACATTTGGAATCGTGTCTGAATCCAATCCATACCCCTTCTGCACAACCAATCGCGACGAGCTCTCGTCCATCCGGAGTATCTATTTATACATGAGCATTCCCAACTTCGATAGGCAAAGATAAGCATACTGAATGGCACAGAACAGGTAACTTTTCCCGTAAAAGCGTTTTCGTGGTTCCAAGATGGAGCAGTGTTGCTTGCCGACAACGTTGGAATGAAAAAGGTGTCGGTACTGAGGGGATCCATTTCAAACACTTTGTTTGACTCCTGCACGACCTTCCGCAGACCAAGAGCCTCCTCCAGTTTTTGCTTCCATTCACTACGGGCTTGTTGGCTTTCTGTAAAAAGGGTATACAGTCCACCAAGTCTCCCGCTATAATGGATTGTGCAAGGATAGAGAAGACGGGGATCTCCGGCACTGTCAGGCATGCCACTTCCTGGGGCTGATGGTGTCCCACGGTCGTCCGCGTGTTTATTGCCACCAAGTCCGAGCCGCAATATACTTGTACTTCTCTGAATTGGCGCATCAGTAAAGCTGGCGAGGTTCAACAGATCCAATGGGATAGGCTATTGTTGATTAGCGGGGTCTGGATGGATGTACTCAGAACAAACCTACCCTCCGGTTGACGTGGTATTTAGTAATCCCATCCTTCTCCTTAGGTTTGGTTAATACCACTGTAAGCAAGTCATCAGCAAAGCAAGACACACAAGGAAGTTGGATATGCGGTTACAATAGTTATCGAAAAGCAGAACGAATAGCTCGGTCCATCCGCTCCACTCAAAGCCAGTGTCTGGTTGGCGCAAAAGTTTACTGGCATGCACGAGGGATCGACTTTCATTCAGCAAATCCATATCCTAGGAAAGAAAACTCTGAGCATCGGTCATTAAACAACGATACCTGTACTCACGACTGACTCTCCGGTCTTGAATACAAGGTTGGCGTTATAGCACCATAATTGCACCTTTTGTTTCGCAGACTGAACACCAGGCTCCGTATCCTTCCCAATAGACTTGATTATCTCAAGAACTTCCGGTATAGCTTCACAATCCTCATGACCAGCGGGCGTTTCCTCCAGAATATTCTTGAGTAACAGCTCGTACCTCAGGAGGCGAGGGATCGGACGGTATATGAAGTTCTTCATATCGAGGCGATGGGCGTCGGGATGCCGGACACATTTCTGAAGCGACCTGAATGAAAGCTCTTGAAAACGTTGTCATGCAACGTACCTCGACGAATGCCTTGAAATCAGGATTGTTGGCGTATTCGTCGTCTATCCTGTAAGCAGCAATCGGATAATTGGGGATGTACTCCATGTAAGCATCCCTAAAGTTCAGGGCGGCGTCAAACAGTGGGGCAGTAACGCTCTTGATGGTCGGATGCTCTTCGCGTTGGACCTCGTGCAGTTGATCGAGAAGTCTCCTGTGGTGAGCATATATTTCGGAAGAATTGTGGTAGACGTCCGAGATGAAACTGTTCAATCTATCACGGGGAATAATCGGGGAATCTGCATCCCGCAATGGCCGGATGTACATCTACAATCATAAGCTGAGCAGTCAAGGGACGACTGGTGTCGCGCTCACCGTTTCTATGGATTCCAAATCCTTGACGTATGCCATTTCGCCCTTAATAAGCTCGAATATTATACTGCGAAGGGCAGCTCAGACTTTGCTTGCACCTTGACTCCAATACTTACGACTGCCGTTTCGCTTCGGTCTTACTCAAGCCCTCCCTAACGTCCTTAGGTACCAGATCATGCCATTCCCACTTACCGGTCGGGCCCTTGCCCATAGCAGCTTGGAAGGTCCGCAACTGAGCAACTCCTTGTAGGCTCTTGATCGCCTGTATGGCTTCGGCCAAGTAATATGCATCTGGATTACCCTCTGTCGTTGCTTTCATGATTGCTTCTAGTGCAAGTGGATATTTCTGGAGATGCTCGGGAGGGCGGTTCAACAAATGCTTCACGTCTAAACGGCGAGACTCCTGCTGCCTTGCTGATTGTCGTGCGCATTCCTGTGAATATGCGTCAGCTAAGCTTCATTGGGTTCACAAGCATCAGAACCTCGAAGAAGAGTCTAAGCTCCGCATTTTCTTCCATTTCATCTTTGAACTTCTTCTCTGCGAGCGGAAGATGCCCCACATAAGTCGGATACGCATACCGGAAGCTCCTAGCGGCCTCCAAAAATACGTCGCCGATCTTTTGTATGATTGGTGCTTGTTCGCGCTGGCGGACGTACAGCGCTTCTATCAACCGTTTGTTGCATTCACGAAGGTCAAGGATATTGCCAAACACCTCCTCGATAAATTCGTCCAGCTGGGCAGCAGGCATAATGTGGGTTGCACGACGGAGGGGCTTAATAAACAACTGTCGGTTCGTCAGCGGCTGAATGGTCACGAAGCTCGTCGACATACTGCCTCAACTGTATCGAGGTCTTGGATGTACTGCTCTTCCTGGCTGATTGTCCTGTATATGATACTGGTTGGTTGTCAAGTGAGCATTGTCCATGGGCGAAAATACGGTAGAACTCACGACTGGCGGTTTATCTCACTTTCGGGAAGGCTACTAATAACTGCAGGGTCAACTGTATTTTGCCAATCTTCGGTTTGCTGGAAGGCGAGTGAGTAATCCGAGGACAATATCTTCATGCTTCAACTCACGTGCGGTGGCTCAGGTTCAGGTAACGGGGCAACGTCGGCCACACTGGCAGGCTAGAATATTATCAGCGAAACAACATTTGGGGATAGCCGAATTACTTACGCGGCGTCTAGGACACGTGAATGAGTAGCATGGTTCCCCTTCGCTGCAGATTGATGCATAACATTTGGTGAGCGTCGTGATGACCGCAGTCGGAAGTTCTTCTCTTTCTCTTGGACCTTCAGAAGTTCCCTCTAAATCGTCCAAGAACATATAGACGTCTTCCACCCCATCCTGCAGAGGTTTGTCGCCCCACTCAACTTCGTAAAAGAACAGCTGTTGTTGGAGACTTCGTGCCACTTGCAAAGCTATACGCCTATCCGCAGTCGAAATACCGTGATTAATGAGCAGTTCGCGTTGTATCTGCGACTGTATCGTCGACTTGAGGGCATATATCAGGACCAAGTGCGAAGAAAAGAGATAAACACGTACAACTATGTCCTTCCCTGTAAATGCGCGAGGATATGGTATGCTGCTTTTGACGTGTGTACCCCTTGGCACCTTGTCACGTAGTCTGACAGCGAGATGCGACAATAGACTGAAGTTGACGAATCTATCTGGATCTGGGTCGTCACTATCTGTGAAGTCTTCCTCATCGTAGTCCTGCGCCTGATTATCGAGCGGATCGAGCACACTGCCAGTGGTATCATAGATACTAGGACGAGAGCGATCAAAGGGATCTGCGCTGCCGCGATGATAGTCATCGACCGATTCAGCAAACGTATGCGTCACATGCGAAGTAGACGGTCCAGCAGAAGGCATAATGTAAGAACCCACAGAATCATCTCGAGTGAGAGTAGTCAAGCCAACTTGCGAAGACGAAGGCTCGTAGGCGGTATACGCTGTAGCAGCAGTTGACGTTGTTTGGTGCCTCGAGAACATACCGCCGGGTATAGATGATGCGGTAGAGCCTGTAGAAATTGCGCGTCCTAGACCAACATTGACATCTTGGTCTGTATCATTGAGCATGGCGGTAAGTTTAACTACGAATCGGTACTTACGTTGTTGGTTAGAATCTGGTGATGTGGAAGGACTTCGATTATCAATTTGGTGCAAAGGGACTGCAGTCTCATTGTGGCTGCCATTTGCATGATATCGTATATTGGTTTGCGAAGGAAAATTCTCTGAAAGCTGCACTTGTTCTGCGTCGCGGTGGCGGTGTCCCAGTGGTGCTTTTTGAGGCTCCTCAGCGTACATATCAAGCAACAAGGACTCGTCATAAGAAGTGCTATGACCCGGTATCATGGGGGGTGAAGCACCAGGAGGACGCACGAATGGTTTCCTTGATCCGTGATCTGGAATACATTCAGGAAGTTGCAAGCCATACCCTTCTATGTTGTGTGCCTGTCCGTTGGCAAGCATGGGCACAGCTGGAACTGGTTTATTAAGATTTGGCAAAGCGTCCAGAGGGGAGCTCGCAGCAGGCATCCTGCCGATAGATACTGTCGGTGAAGTGGCGGAACCTATGGAGGGATGACTGCTATGGTAACCATTTGGTTGGGCGCCCGGCGCTTGGGGCAACTGACGCCTCCTGCGACCAGAAACGTCAGACAGACATCTCACTTAGTTAGAACCTAGACATACCCCTCGATTCCCGTGGTTGCCGATCTCGAAGCACTTGGAATGGGAGGAGTGATACTGTTACGAGAGTCTACGCAGCCAGTTGTCGACGGCAGTCCCGCGCCAGGAGGTAAAGGCAATGGCCTTAGTCTCTTCTGAGTTGTGGGGGACAAAGTAGAGTCTGGAATTGCGCGCAATTCAGCGGGGAGGGCTGGTGGCGCGGGAGGGACTTGGGCACATATATCAATGCAAGTGCATCGAAGAGCAAACCAGAAAACGTACGTGGGGGACGCGGGGAAGCAGTCACAGCCCTCAGGCTCGACATGGGTTGCCCAAGGGTGTCAACGTCGACGCGTGCATTATTGTTGAATGATTCTCGGACATTGGAGGTTGTTACCGCTGCCACAGGCGACCGCTCCGTTTCAGAAGCCTCCTCGTCAAAGATCCGCCACACTTCGTCGTACAGATGCTGGAGATCGTCATCTCCAGGTGCAGGCGATCGTGCTAGAGGCTGAAGCGTGGACATGACAACCGTTCACTCGCTGCTTTCAAAGGGTTGATCGATGCCGCCCTTCCGGGGGTGAGAGGCAGAATGGTGGCCTATAAATCACAAGCCGTTGGGGAACTTGATGCTAGTAGAGTATCAGGATCTCGGCAACGTTAAAATCGAGCTCTGACACAACCGACAGAATCGAACACTTGGATGTAGCGAAGCAGGCCAAGCGGACCTGTCCACCGCACGCCTACCGCTAGCACAGCGCTCGGCCACTGCGGAGACCCCGGCTCACTGGTAGCACTGGACAGAACAGCGCCGTTGAAAGATCCATCAACAGTAGCACCACTACACGTGGATTTCGAACAAGCCAAAATTTAGCTACAGCAAAATTCATACTTTAAGTCTATACGCTGTGCTATTTGTTGCAGTACGGTCATCATTATGACCTTCCCATTGTCCAGGAGTGTGACCACCGCCTGCTGGGACCCCGAAAAGTGTGGGATAGTATCAGTGGACTCCCTATTTATGGAGGTGATAGCATACTGCTGGTTGCGATCTTCATGCACTCGGTCTGTATGGACTACATGAGTACACAGGATATTGGACCGTCGTGTTGTCGATCGCCGATGCTTGAGGATCAGAACCGCGAAACCACCATCGAAACATCTGCACGGATCCCAAAATTGACTTCATCAGTACATGACATTGCTGCTGAGAAACCACCATTTGGTTCGAGGTAAGTACAGATCCAATGACGACTGGGAATACGTTGATGTCCAGTCGTTCAGATTTCTCACAGAACAGTCTGACGTATGGACTCAGAACGCCTGGGACCATGTTCCACCTCCCAATGATCAGGCTGAGACCATATCTGCATCACTAGCGAGACAACGTGTTGCACCAGTACCCGAGCCTGAAAAAGAGAAGTACAACGCCAAGCCCGCAAAGTATTGGTACGTAGTCCAGTCCGGATGCACTGCACGCATGCTGATATCCGTGTGGAAGGGATAACTTTTACAAAACGAATGCCGACAATTTCTTCCGGGATAGAAAATGGTCTGTTCGAGCCTTGGTTTATATGCACGGAAGATTGATCCGCCCAGGCTGCACTTGGAATTTCCTGACTTACTAGCAGCCGCCCAGCCGGATGCAGGAGACATCACGATCTGTGAAATAGGCTGTGGTGAGTTCCACAGGGATGTTGTCAAAAGAATAGACTCTGACTTTTGGCCCGGAAAAGGTGCGGGTAACACCGCATTTCCTCTCCTTTTGGCGAATAAAAACCCTAAACTCGCGATACGTGCATTCGACTATTCATCACACGCCGTGAAGTTGGTCCAGGTCCGTTCACTGGTGTTCTACCTCATGGCAGGGTTTTTACTTGTTAAATTTAGGCGAACAGTTTGTATCGTGATCCGCCTGTCGGATCCATACAAGCTGCAGTGTGGGACCTCTCATGTGAGAATAGCCTTCCGCCTGGAGTAACACCCGAGTCAGTGGACATTGTGGTACTGGTTTTTGTCCTCAGTGCTCTGCACCCCGACGAGTGGGAAAGAGCCGTGTCCAATATACACCGGGTTTGCCCATCTATTTAACGACGTTTGCCTTATGACTGATGCGTCTATTATCTCTATAGATGCTGAAACCAGGTGGCATTATCTTGTTACGGGATTATGGTCGGTATGATCTCACTCAATTACGTTTCAAGTCGGGGAGACTACTGGAGGATAACTTCTACATCCGTGGAGACAAAACGAGGGTCTACTTCTTTGAACTTGGTAGGCGGTAGTTTCACGATTGTTTTCTCGTGTTGTGGTTAACTTCACCGTTTACAGATGAACTGGCTTTGATATTTACGGATGCACGACCTACCTCAGCCCAGAAAACCAGTAATACATTGGAGATAGTTGAAGAAGGTCAGGACGGTTCATGTGATGACCCCCTAACCTTATCACCGTACTCGGGAAGTCGTGATGATCAGATATCTGGAGGCCATTCCCCGCCACCTGAAGTGGTAATTCACCCCAGCCTCCTCAGGCCGCATCCGCCCCGTCCCCCGTTTATCATCGAACAACTTGGAGTAGACAGACGTTTATTGGTGAATCGAAAACGCCAACTAAAAATGTATCGGGTGTGGGTGCAGGGAAAGTTTAGAAAGTGTCCTTTTGATGGAGGGGGTACGTTAGCAAACGCGATGGGTATGTGCGATGCCTACGAGCTCGAATGTTAACAGTGATCTAGTATCTTCATTTATTACATGTTAATTTAATTCCTGGTGTACAAAAAAGGAAGATGAGGAATAGCTACAACTGTATCTTGTCCATTCGGTTTGGTTGCATTCCATACTACACAAACTTTCCATCAGGAGGGGGCTTTAGTGCACAGCTCAGACGAGACGATAAGCAAGCCTCGCCCAGAAGCCGCTAGGCACTTCCTCGGGAACTTCAGTTTCGTCCTTTGAGGGTATATTCTGCATCCAACGATCCAAATCATCATGTCTAGGGTTACTGGTGCACGTGTCGCGAATGTACTCACGTTCACAAAATCCATTTCAGCCGCCGAAATCATCTGAGTTTGATGCAAATGTCTCCAGCCGATGAGACCAAGGAGGAAGATAGGTGGGATCAGATCTAAACTCGGGTAAGAATGCAACAATTGCTCAAAAGCCAACTTGACTGACAGCTAGTGATGAATGGCTGGTCTGCCTCGTAGAAGTGCAGGAAGACGGGGTAACCACTAAGAAGAAGGAAAACGATACACCAAAACAATCCCCACATAGCGAGCCATGGCTAGATGGGCTTTGGATGAGCATGCATACAAATTGGAACATTGGCAGTCACTCACTTGGAATCTATTCCAATATTCCAAATGCTCTCTGGGAAATTTTTGTACTGCTATGCCCCTGTCTTTTGCAAATGAATGAGAAGATCAAGCACCGCTGGGAATGATACCAACAAAAGCGAAGATATGTGAAGTTTATCACACTCCATGTGATCAGCTGCCCGACTGCTGCCATATTATAAAACCACCTAAGAACCGAACTCAACGACCGTCCAATAAGCTGCACACGGTACTGACTGAAAGGTCTCGTTCTTGAAATCCATGAATGCTAACAAGCCAAATGCTGCCTAATTCCATCACTATCGCAAGTCTGTCCGAGGCAAGAATTCAACCAACCGTGAATAGTACAGCGGGTATAGAAGTCCCCGTATGGGTGTTGAGTTTTGCCAAACATGCCGGTGCTTGACCACGAAGGGCGAGCCCATATAGGATGCGAGAAGCAGAGAACATAAATGAATTCCCAGCAGAGACCGCACTACTGAGCACACCGGCATTAACGACAGAAGTCACAGAGCCTAAGAAGAGGGTGAGTTTAGTTGTAAGAATTGAAGTGGTTTTCTCACGCTTAATCCCTGCATTCCGCATTCCGATGACAAACGGAGACGCGTTGACTGTGTGCTGTACTGTGCCGTTTGACTGGGTGATGTTCCCTGGAGCTGTATTATATGTTAGAATATAGAGTCAAAGATGCACGTTACGGTATCAACACACGTTGCAATAATCCTGGATCAGTGCTTCCTACAATCAAACCAGCAGCAAAAACACCAGCAATCTAACAAGAATAATGGACTCAAGTTTAATGAAAAAAGGGGGGATGCCACGAACGTAGAAGATGCCTATGCGGATAAAAACCCTCTTCATAGCTCTAGCGACATTTCGACGGGGACTTATTGTTTCTGACGCGGCGCTGCGAATGGCGTCACTGTCTATAGCATGAGCCTGAGAATCACCGGCCTTACATTGCGGAGATTTCGATTCCTTGAAAGGCTGCTGCGGCCTGTATAACAGCAGATATAATACCTAGGAATTTGTACCCGGGGAGTACGTTCGCTGTGAACGGACCTGGGTCCTTCCAGTACTGTAGGTAATCAAATGTTTGCATTCGATTTACCGGCAACATCGGGAGACAAACCTGGAATCCTAGTCTTCTATGGTCTGGAGCACCACCAAGATCAATAACAATGCTTATCAATATCAGGATGGCGATTAAGGTCACTGGGATGTTGATTAATGCGTGGCACCAGGATTAGAGATACAACCTACACTTCGCAATACTGAACCAGAATTCAACTGAATCATAATTTGGATTACTCTTCGGATGTCACGGAAGAGACACACCTTCCCCAAAATATCTATCCGGCAGTATTAAGGCAGCACTGAACTAGCAACAGTCAAGACTCACCTAACACCGAATATGTTAACCAGACAAGTCACACCCAGTATTAGCACGATGTATGGCTTAGTGTTTTCCTGTGTAGCCAATCAACCGATTGAGGTTCACGAGGCATGTAGTGTACCATCAACTCACGGTCCACTGCGATAGAAGAAGTTGGGCACCGGCAATCTCAGCAGGTATGGTCACACTATGAAACAACCGTCAGTATTTAGCACATCTGACAATGCTACAAGGAGACGAACGCGTTTGTCTACGAAACATAGTACGCCGAGGCTGATAAGTTACTGGTAGTAGGAGTGAGGAAAGCGAAGCTTACGAAGAAATAAATCTGGTGATAATTAAGAACGAGTAACGGGACATTCCACTGATTCGACTCACCCATCCAACCTAGATGATTAGATCAGGTAGTCTTCCAGACGAGGCAGGATATACGACTTACGGCGAAGCCGGTAGCCTCATCAACCCACCGATGCGCTAGCATGTACACCATCAAAATCTTGAGAATGGAATTTAGGAGGAAGCATACTTGCCATAGTGAGCAAAGGAACCTGCGACGGGGGCCAACGACGTCATTTCTCCTACAGAGCTAAGGGAACTATCATGTGTTAGTGATAACCCATGTAATACAACAATAATAACCATATACGCACGCGTATGCGACCGAACCAACGAAAGCGTACGCGAGAAGAGCTCCGACGGGTCCACCGCCACTGATTGCCTGACCGGAGCCAAGGAATAAAGCCGTTCCGATAGTCCCAGCAACCTAGCAACCATCAAGTCGAAGGCGTCATGTTGAATGAGTGGACAACATTCGGGATCTCACACGACGGTGAACTCACGGCTATCCTGAGAATGCAAGTTAGACTCATCATAGGCCTAAGCGTGCTCACAAAAAATACATTTGGACGTGTCGTTGCTCGAGTTGTCTTCGTGGACCGTGTACGAGATTCCCATTCCCGTTGGTATTAGCAACCTCGGTTGGCGGGGGCATGGGTGTAGAATAAGGGGATGAAGATGTCTGGGACGGTAGTTATGTAGAACAAACTCCAAACGAAGGGCAGTGTCAAAAGTACGGCATACCATGGCGGACGTTTGGACGTGTCGTTGCTCGAGTTGTCTTCGTGGGCTGTGCGCAGGACTCCCATTTCCATTTATGCTATTAAGAACCTGGATGGGCAGGGGCATGAACACAGAACAAGGGGATAGAGGTCTGGGAAGTTAGTTATGTAGAACAAACTTCCAACGAAAGTGAGTGTGAAAGTATGGCATACCATGGGAAATAGCATCTTAAAAATCAATACAGCAAGTATTAAACGCCCAAAGGGAATTCTCCGGGCCCTCATACGGGATCACATCACCATGACCATCATTATAGCCTTTCTTGTGTCCGACTCTGCCACTGCAGGTAAGCAGATCAACGGTAGAAGAATTTTTTACATTCCGGTTGAGTTCGCGACAGCAGACTGACGCCCACCGACGGGGGATAATATTGCCCACCTGCTGGTACTGCACGCAAACTGACAGAACAAAGTCTAACGTACCTCGAGGGGCACGATTCGAATCCCGTCGTTCTCGGCAAGACTCTAAACCTACACTTCGGGTCTACTTCTCTTGGCAGTCGAACATTCCTGTGTTGGTCCATGCCGTGCCAGTCAAACATAGAACAATTGCGTTGGCTGACATGCAGTGCAAAGGGCGGATACATGTACTAGCACAGTGCTTACGTGATCGATCGAGACGGTAGCGAAGCTCGTGTGACCCGCTGAAATGTAGCACCTCCAACCAAGCTGCCCAGTCACGAAGACCAGGTAAAACGCTGACCGGGACAATTGGCATCAGCGCCCTGTGGACGTACTCCATCGGGTGGCAGTGATGTCGAGGCTTCCAACACTTGATTGAGTCAATAATATCATAGCCTTAGTTTAGTACATAAGCTCCGATGACCCGTGAGGACAACTTTTGCAGTCTTCTCTGCCAACGACATATTCATCCGCCACGCAACATCAGTTTCCTTCCAGTGGCCCTATTTTTCATGTACCTATGTGGAATACCAGTCTCCCTTCTATGCAATTGTTGTTAGGGCTCCTACCTGTCGCAGGGCCTCGGAGGGCCCAGTTACAGAAAAGATCAATAACGAGGTTTTCTTGCCATCCCTGCATCATAATCGTTATTATCAGTTTAATTACCCGTACCTGCCAAGCTTTCCCTACTACTCTAATGATCTTCAATTCCGGTGCGATCTTTTCGCAGACACTCCTTGATCGTGTGGGTATTTTAGGCATGTACGGGGTTCTGAGTAAGAGTGGGATCGGATTCTGGGGATCGTACCCTGCTCTTGCGGGAGAAAGCTTCACACCAGGAGAGACTTCGATGGAGTATTTCGCTGTCCCTGCGCCTAGATGGCACAACCATTTCCTGTGGGAGACGGTGCCGGCGTCTTCAACGCCACCTCTCCGCGCTTCGCACGACGCCATCGCTTGATGAAAGCCATAATGATGACAACGTTATTCCCATCCTGAGCGAATACTTATAAGATATCATGGCTATGCCTGCCCCCCTGTAGAGCTGATAGATGGGAAGTAGGCTTGAGAGTAGTTGGACAGTGAGGATACTGACGACCTCGTGATGCATGTCGGGAAGCATCAGCAAACCATCCCTATTCCTTACCTTCTGTACAGAAAGGTAATGAGTTTTATAGAGTTGCCAGATCCTACAGAGTAGGGTTGGTTTGCTGATGAGGCTTTGGGAGGGCAGTTCTGAAGAACTACATGTGCTGATAATACAATTCCTTTACTTCGTCCCTTACTCAGGTAAGCGCATCACACTGGACCCAGAGGAATTATATGCTGTCACTGTTAGAGTGGTGAATGCGGGTAAATATGTACTGTACACATTGTGCGGTTTGTGGTAGAGTAGTGTAGATACAGATAAACAGGTGGTGGCCACAGAGGGCCACAGTATCGTGCAGAATCTATATATTAGAGAATGGAAAAGTGGGTAATAGTCGGAAGGCAGGGTCACGTAGATCAGTCGTTTCCCCAGCGCAAGACACCCTCATAGATAGAATACATCACGGCCGCATTGGGAACAACACGCATAAGGTGCGCACTTAACCCTCCGTAAAGGGACCGTGCACCCTCTTCCGCTATGACAGTCCGGAAGGTCTGCCAGAGACCAGTGTATTTGAGGATGCCATTCACACGTGGCTGGCGCAGTCGTGTCCGCAATACCTTCATTAACGGTCAATATACCAATCATCAATGATCTGGTGCGGTGACGCACTTCATGAGGGTAGGTGATTAGACTTGCAACACATTTCGCCGTGCCAGCGCTACCCAACATGCCAAACCACTCAGCGACACCCCCTCGGTTCTCCGCTCTGGCGGACAACCGTTTCAAACGCTCGTATAGAACCCACTGAATTGTTCCCTCCGTGACGCCAAGATAACTGGCACTGAGGCCCTTGTAGAACCCACGGGCACCCTCCTCTCTGAAGATCTGCCTGATCATTGCATAGCTACCTCCTAACGGCTTTCGCGTCGAACTTGCTTGGGGCGCGGTGCTTGCAAGGGCGGCGCCAATATTTTGGCGTTCTGCGATGAGCTGCAGGCGCGTCTTGACGACCCAAATTGGATTCGTCACCGTTCCAGTGACGATACCCGCGATCGCCGCAGCCGCAAGATGTACATACGAGTTCTCCTCCCCGTTGTTGAAGTGATTGGCAATGATCTGTTTGCCATTGCCATACGTGAAGAAGTTGATCGAACGCGCCGGCATGACGCCTACGAGCGTCGGTCCAAGACCCTTGAAAAGGGCACGGGGAGACTCATATTGGTAGATGTCGCTGACATTGTGTACATGCGTTGTTGTGGAGTTTGGAGGATGCATAAGCATGCAGAATAGGGGATGATTAGTGGTGGAAGATGGCTCACCGAAGGATATGACATGTCTCAACAAAATTCCAAAACAGTCCTCCAGATCGTTGCGAAAGGGCTGCGACACCGTTTCCGCCAAAGACACCAACAGGGACATGCTTCTCATGGAAGAGACTCGACTGCAAGCGAGTTTTCACGACATCAAACGGGCTCGTCACAATTGCACCGCACATTCCCCCCAACCTTGGAGGATGAGACTAGGTACTAAATGCAGAATGAGAACGTACTTACCCCCCAGCGAAAAAGTGCAGCCAGGAGTTTGCTGGCAGCCAGCGCGTCTTAGAAGCCTCTACGACCGAACTCGACATCCTACGTGTGAACGGAGTCTTAGGGGGAAGGCCAAAATGTCCAGCCTGCAGGTGAAGTGCAGATTCTCGAAAGCGACCCGAGCTCTAGCACTCTGTTGGGGCGTCGACCTTGCAGGAGTTGCGGGTACTCTCATTGATCATTTTTTCGCGGATACCCAAAAACTTTGGCGCGCACGTGACCATCCGCGGGCCAATATGCTCCTGTCACCGCAACACCACTTGAAGCACGCCCAGCCACCTAATCCAACATGTTCGTGCTCTCCACCATCAAAGTGGGCTGTGTTATAATTGGAAACTTGAATTCAAAGCCTGATGTGAACCACTTCAGGATACGATCCCCGTCCTACCCGCGAATTTCGGCGTCGACACTGAGGAGGCCCTCATTAATGAAATTAACAAAAAATATGCTAACAGGGTCCTGCACGATGTTGGCCTGTGTATTTGTTTGTTCGACCTTGCTGAGGCTGGTGAGGGGAAAGTGCGTTATGGCGATGGGTGTCATTGGTACAAAGGTTCGTCCTTCGATTCACGAAATTGCAGCATCTTGAACTCGACCGTACAGTAAAGTTTCGCATGGTCGTGTTCAGACCATTTGCGTCTGAGGTCATCCTTGCAAAAGTCAAGTCTTCTGATGAAGACGGTATTCGATGTTCGTTGTCTGCAGCATTTTGTTCCCGCTTGTTACCGACTTAGTTCTGATCCAGTAAGTGTGGGCTTTTTCGACGATATCTATGTACCTCCTGGATACCTTCCTCAACCCTCTGCTTTGTACGTGAGCGATGTGTCCCTTCAACTCCCACTCTGACTGCTCCGTATAGCGACCCGAACGAAAGGGCCCATTTCTGGCTTCCTGATTCGGAGGCGACCACTGCACACGAATTACTAGAATCTCCAACTGCTGAACGTATGTATGTTGATCAGGGAGATATTGTTCGAGTCAGAGTGGAAGCAGACGAGTTCTATGATGACGAACCTGGTCCACCCAAGGCGACAGACGGTGTCGCCGTTAAGCGAGAGGCACGCAGGCCACCGTACACTATCACAGTAAGCTGGCGTCTTTGATATACCTTAGGTTACGGGCTTATCAGGACTGCCAGTGTTCAATAGCAGAACAGGGACTAGGCCCTGTGTCTTGGTGGAAAAGCGCGCAGCCCGAAGCAGAAGTCATGGATGATACATGACGATATGCCCACTAGATTGCACCGCGGCAGCTTCCGCTGAATGTACTTGGATGGCATGCCTGCCTACCGGGTTACTCTTCAACAGATGCAAGTGGCGATACCGGTGCCAGTCGGTAATAATGACCTCGCTAGCGCTGACAGGTTGTTTTCACCGGTCAGAACTCACATCTAATAGTTGCCTACCACGATAATGTTGTAATTATATTGTCATTCAGTGGCATTGGAAACTTCAATGTGACTTCCCAAGTTGACCGACCCATTTTACCTCTAGTGTAGTCTGCAATTACATGTACTAGTACCAATGATTCTGCGACGAAGCCTATCAAAAAGTCATTCCCGGTAAGTTGCTGGGCCTGGCCGGGAATTGAACCCGGGACCTCCTCCATTTAAGAAACCCTAAGAAGGAATCATACTACTAGACCACCAGGCCGCGCAGGAAAGAAATCCCATTGACTTTGTGACCCTCCAGCAACGGTGCATCAACTGAAGGTACTACTTCTAGGCCTAGCAAATTAGCATTTCTAGATTTTAACCAGATATAATGTCCTAGAATTCGGGTCTTCGGACTTATGTGTATCCCAAAATCTGTTCCCTATTTGAAAAGAAGTCATTGGACGTCAGCGTTGCCTTAAACCAGGACGTCTGATGGACACCTCGAAGGATCGTTCTGAGGAATCTCATCCTTCCGAGCTGAGTTCCAGTGCCGAAGGAATGACCTTGCAGAAGTTGGTCGGAACTGACACAAATGCTCCCAAGCTTAGCGTCTCCATAGTAAGTCCGAAGACTTGAACATCGGTCGCCACCGGATACGAAGCGCATTGTCGCCTTGATTCTTCGTATTCTGCAATAAAAACTGGGAGTGTACATCCGGTATCATAGCGACAAAAAAACCCTATAGATGATCAAAAACGCATGTATTCCATGCTTGCTTGTGCCTTAGCGTAATCAAAGTCGTCGTGCGTGGATATTATGATCCTCGGCTTTCTTGGTGATGCACAGTCGACAGGGAGCGATCGAGTTTTGGTCTGCCTGCGGGATACTAGTGATGAGCTGACGTAGAGACACTTCATCCTAACTCCACGAATTGTTTTTATTTGAACGTGCCATTCATCTCGGTGGTGGTTCGCCGATTCCTCATCGACTTTGACTACCCGTTTTCTGCCCGATTTCTTCGACAGAGACCAAGTCTCTGGCAATGTGCTTGGCGGGTTTATCAACGTGGGGTATTCCACATTTTGGCCGTAGACCGTCAATGTTTGAGTGTAATGATCGCCTACTCCGCCGAAGACGAAGATAAAACGATTCGCGAAAGGCAGGTGGCTGTGGGTAATCTCGTTTGATGGAAAGCAGAAAGGGGAGAGCTCGAATAAAATCAAGTAGCGGACGTACACAGGATTCACAGCCGACACAAATGACGGCTGAATCTATGTAGTCTAACAGACCCGGCGTGATGCTTGGACCTACCTGATATCAGGGCTTCTGGTTGTTCGCGGTGCTGCGCTAAAAGGGAAATGTACGATCTTGTAGGACGTGGGAGTAGCGGAGAATCCACCATACGACAACCCAAACCTGGTTGGCGCTGGGTTAATATACTTGCAATTATGGAGGCTGGTGGCTACGACGAACGTTGCCGCAGGGTTAAGGGTGTCTTCGGTTGGTGGCGAGTCTCCTATGGATTGCTTGCAGACCGACCGGCTTCGACGTTCGGTGTACTTACTACTACCGAAGGTTTGGTCATGGTCACCGTTGTGTCGTGTATGTAGTCCGCCTTGTTTGTTGTGTAGACTTTCACGCCTGCCATCCACGTCATATCCCCCTCTTACTTCTTTTTTTCACGCATCTTTTGAACATTACTAGATCAGACTGTTGTCGGGGCTCGTTTCCCCCTACACACATATCTCCACCCGTTCTTACCCCGAACATCAAGTTGATGCTATGGAAAGCAAACCCGAATCCGAACCAATTGACATAGAGGAGGTAGATCTCGTGTGTACAGGAGTACGCCACATTGTCCGAATCGAACGAACACCCTCACCACGCATTCGTAAGAAGAAGCGCCCGGTTGAAGTCATAGATTTGGTTGGTTCAGGCGAGGACAATGTCCTGGTCACTTCATCCTCTCAATCGAGTGTACCGTGAGTGCAGTGACAGTACCGGTGGCGTATATAAGGCGTCCACTGGCTTTGACTCGTCCGGCTGATCAGATCAAGCAGTACCTCACGTTCCAATACAGTGTGCATGACTCCATCGCAGAGTGAGACAGAGTTGCAGCGTACTGTTCGTCGCGTATGCTTCATTTGCGTTCCCGTGGATCCAACTCTCACTGTGATCGATTGAAGGAGTTGCAAGTTTGCCGTGCTGCGGAACGCGTGGCCTTCTACTCTTCCAAGAGGCAGGCGAACGCTACCACGGTTGCGGCGCTGAACACCCCTGCTAGAACCGATTTAAAGCGGAAAGTGTGCATTCGAGAGGAGGCGATCATAATTTTGTCAGATGATGAAAGCACTGTACCCACCAAGGTCTGTCTTGTCTTCCTATCATCGCACTACGGTACTTAACGACGAGATATCCCAAGCGGCAAAAACTCGAAAGTTCCGTGCCTACGTATATACCTAATGTGGATCTCGACCTTTCAACACCTTCGCCTATGGGTTGCGAGGACGCTGATGAAGACTTGACTGACTCTGACAGTGAATGTGTCAGCTTTATGGCTACCCTTGACATTTCTGACGAAGCGAATGTGCGCTTTGGTTCCCCATGCTTAATTTCCTCCTCTCACTCCCCGCACGATTTTGATTTAGTGGGCTCCTCTGCCACGGGGAAACAAGGCAGAAGACTTGACGCCGGAATCCGTACCGTTACATTCTCCCAAAGAGGGCTCATCGTTGGATGACTGTGTTCCACAATTTCGTTCTGTTGTTAGCTACGACAAACTGCCACTCAGTCCCTTTAGGAAAGATCGGTGGAGTCAAGTAAGTACGAGGCTGTTCGTCCTTTTCGTTGAACAAATAGTCTTCCAGTTCAGCAAAGTTTGTGGAAAAGCGCGCTACCCAAAACCTTTTCACCCAATATGCAGGAAAGGCGATATTCCGCTTTCTGGCTGTACGCGTTCACGAAAACTCTACTACGACCTCGGGTATGACAAGCTCGGCCTCATATCCGAACATCCTCATTTGGCATCGGGAGGTACGCTGATTGTATATGACGTGCAATATGTTCACTCGAGTCTCTCTCAGCAATTACCAGTATCATACAGGCACCTGGCAAATTTATTGTAGGTGCAACTGCATCAGCTGGCACCGCAGAGTATTCCGAGGATGATCAAGGTAAGTAATCGAAAAATGGAATACGCTAGTGGAATAACATAATCCTAAAATGTGAACACGGAAGACCGGTCTCCCCCTCCGGGTAACAGAACAGGTGCACTTGTGGTGTATAACCGTGGACATGGCAAGTGCGCCGTCTCGAACATGTCGAGCTAAGCTGAATGAAGGATTAGTCCATAGGTTACAGGCGCACTGTCACACCCGCATTACCGATCATGGTAAGCACAAGTGGTACCTGGGGACGAGGACTAGCTTATTAACTACGCTGCCGCGCCAGGTCCCGCGATTAAATATTACAGTGTTAATGATGTGGCTTTCAATCCATTCAAGTGCGTTGCACTAGGAAAAGATCGCATATCTCCCGTTAACTTTCTGGCCCAGTTCCTCCCAGTTTCTATCAACAGGTCATGATTGTTCAGCAAAAGTTTGGCAAATTATGGAGGACGAGGGGTCCAGTCCGGTTGAACCGAGCCTGCTGCGCACTCGTAAGTCGTGTGTTTTGCGCGACACTGTAACTACCTTATATGCCACTTATGCAGTCCCGTTCCGTGACGTGCCGGAGGAACTATTCTACAAGAGCGACAACTCCCTACTTGCTGTCTCTTGCACGGATGGGTAGGTAACTCTGCAAACACATGATGGTCGCTGATCACCATTGCCTTAGCACGGTCTCCCTCTTCCGTACCGAAGATATTTTTGAAGACAGCTCCGATTATCCCGTTTCGCTGAAACAGTTTCGGGTCGCACCTAGTGGGACAGACCAAGCGACGGGTGCGACCACTTGGGGGGCAGGGCCAACAGAAGACTTATTGTTCACGTCGTCCGAGCCTCCAGCGCCAAATGACATTGTCACGAGTTACCACCGTGTTTGGGATACAAAGAAGCAGCGTCTCGCATTTGAGCTAGACGCAAACGAAGCAGGCGATGCCATCGCTATCAGTCCAGACGGGTCCATACTTGTCCTCACCACGGTTGGTGCCGGGAATTCTCATCCAATACGCCTGTACGATATCCGTCGACGTAATCCCAAGGCATATGAAAAAGAGGAACTCGAAAGTTTTTGCAGACGCCCATCGAGTTCCGACATGGGAGAAGAACCGGAGGAAGTTGTACATGTTATAACTTTTTCATCAGATGGTCATCTTTTAGCTATCGCGCGAAGCGACAACAGACTACATGTCTATGACATACGTGCACTATCCAAAGGTCCACTTTGCGACTTCCGACATTTCGACTCGGATGAAGGGGGTGGCAACTTGTGTGGTGTCGCCCACGCGGCATGGATAGAGGGCAGAGACCGACGAAGGATTGGGATAGTGAGTGGTGGTGATGACGGTTCGTTGGATGATTTTTGTTTGGTTTGCTATACTGACGCCCTACAGGCTGCGTGCGGCTTTGGGAGCCAGCACTATCTCCTTCCGATGATCTACAGGGAACCATCTTGGGCAGGAACGACTTTGACGTCGCCCACTTTTCCATTGGAGATGGTTGGAAGGGCGAAATGCCACTAGTGATGTGAGTTTTTTCATGTCCGTGTGCAAAGTGCTTGTTTTCTGAGCGAGTTGTAGTGGTGATTCTGGAGGGGGAGTGAACACGTTTGATCTACAGGATGGTGAAGGATGTAGGATAGTAAGACCATGGTCGTCTACTAGACGAATATGACTTTTATTTAGTGTAGTACAAGTGAGAGAACGTATCAGATAGTATGTTGATGGGGTCGCATGTGCCATGCCGTGCAGTGAGAACTACTGAGATGCCCTGTCGATTGTTTGGCCAAATAAACCATGGCCCACAGGGGTCGACCAGGCCTGCATGGAATATCTACATGGTCGTGCACAACGTTGGCTAGGCACTAGATCCGGGAGGGCCCGTGCGTTGCAGGGTACCTAAAGTCGGACTTTGAAGGCACAGGGTGGTTCAACAAAACTGCGTCGCGTTGAGATGAACCGCCCCCCATTTCTTTCCCTCCCATCCACAACCCAACTCTTGCTCAAATTACACTCTTAAACGATGTCTGACAACGAGGGACCCACTAAGAAGGGTGGCTATCGTGTAGAGTACGCGTCGTCCGGTCGTGCAAAATGCAAGGGTGTGTCAACATTTTTTTCTTATCCTTGCATGACGTGGACGCTGATGCACGCTATCATGCAGGTCCCAAGCCTTGTGCAGGTAGAAAAAAAATCACTTCAAGTCGTCCTTCTTGAACTGAAATTGTATCTAGGAACTGACATCCCGAAGGGCTCACTACGCCTGGGTTCCCTCGTCGAGATCAGGGGTATGCCCAACTAGTGCGTGGCTACTCATTTGGTCACTACCGCCGCTCTCATCTCTTGCCATTCCATTCACTTCAGTTCGTGGCGCCACTGGGGATGTACCACATCGAAGCTTATATCCAACATGAAAGAACGACTCGACGGCGATGTCGAAGAGTTGGACGGTTTTGACGAGCTGAGGGACGAAGACAAGGACCGCCTTCGCCGTGCCTTTGAAGAAGGCAAAGTCGCTGATGCAGATGTACCGCCTAGTGCAGGCAAGCCTGCTGCAGGCGACACTACGGAAGGTGAGAAGCCCAAGAAGAAGCGTGCCCCTGCAAAGAAGAAGACCGAGACGGAGGCCGAGGAAGGCGATGAGGAGAAGCCTAAGAAAGCACCGGCGAGGAGGCCTCGCACCAAAGTAAGTTGGTTGTCATCCGCCCATGCTCGTAATGACATCGTCCGCACTATAGAAAGTTCCCGAGGCAGTGAATGGTGTTGATTCGGAAGAGAAACCGAAGAAGGCTACAACCAAGAAAGCCCCTGCGGAAAAGAAGGCTGCCACAAAGAAGAGGGTAACGAAGAAGAAGGTAGGTTTGACTACATGTCAATGGTGAATAAAGACTAGATCGGTTTTTCCAGGATGAGTCTGAAGAATCGGGGGAGGACTTTGCAGAAGAGATTGCGGAGGTTGGGGAAGATGAAGAAGACGAGCCCGAACAGGCATCAAAGAGCAAGCGAAAGGTTAGCGCATTTCACGTTTCTGGTCCTACGATTGTACGAATCACTTCCCTGGAAGCGCCCAACAACGTCAAAGCCAGCTTCGTCCTCGAAGAAGCAAAAGACTACGTCATCACGAGCGAAGAAATCGAAGGCCGTTGAATCTGATGATGAGGATTGAGTACATATGATATCCGTGTATGTCTATGAGCACGTTTTTCTTCCTTTCGGCTTGGCCACTACGTCGCTACTTTTGTAACTTTGTTTGATGTGTCGTTCCACGCTAGTATTTACGTTGCCCGAATTACATCATAGTCTGTCCACGATACAGTAAGCACCCGTCGGATAGGAGGCAATGTCTGGTGGCATTCCCGCAGTTAAGGAGGACCGTTGCAGCCCCAACTTTGCGCAACCATGTCGCTCCCCAGAGGGGACAGCATCGTTCCAGACACACCGTCGCACGAGCTCGACGAGCTTGAAGGCAGCTCTCTCAATACCGACGAGGATGAGGACGAAATCCACGCAAAGGAGGTTGCCTCGTGGAAGAAACGTCCATGGTGGAGGAGACCCTCACCGTACTGGTCAGTCGTTCACCTGGGTAAAGATGACGACGATACTTGACTTTTTCCTTCCTAAAGGATTGCGTTTGGTATGCTAATTAGCGCGATGGGTTATTCTGCTACGTTTGCCCCAAGAGTTGAAGTCTACACCCTCCTGGTGTGCCGCACGCTCAAGGCCGAGTATTTTCCTGACAGCCCAATCTACACAGTTGCCCCCCATATAGTTGGTGCAGCATCCACCTCAAACACTGACGCCAATGACCCGTCGTACTTGTCTGCCCTAAACATCACCTACCCTTCAACGATCCCGGGCTATGAAGAGGACAAGCAGACCAGGCAGAGATGCATCTCCGATCCAGAGGTACAGGCAACTGTCGCAAAACTTTCAGCGAGTATGTGACATCGAATTCTGTTCGATGCGCTATGCTGCTCTGAATCTAACCTCGCTATAGCACTGACCACTTCTATGGGTATCTTGAGCTGTTTGGCCACTGGCTGGTGGGCAAATGTATGTCCCTTTTGACTGAAAATTGAATCAGCTCAGTGATTTGGGGGTAGTTTTGCGACCGTCATGGCAGACGTCCTGTCTTGGCGGCGTCTATAATTGGCTTACTCGTGGTGGATCTGACATTTCTCGTCACGGCGAACTTTGTGGACTACCTCCCGGGTGGTTATTGGTTTCTCCTCACTGGATTCATTATAGAGGGACTGCTCGGGAGTGAGCGCATGTCATTCACCTCATCGTCACTCGTCTTATCGGCGATCTAGGCATGCCAACGGGAGTGGCTGCCAACCACGCATATATAGCAGATACGTGTGAACCATCCGCGCGGTTCGGTCTCCCTCTTATAGCTGATAATTCTTCTTCTGATGACGCTTTCATGCAGATCACAAATATTTGCCGTCACGCTAGGTCTTATGTTTATTGGATTTGCCGCTGGTCCCCTCTTGGGAGGTTTCCTTATCCATTTCACGGGATCTACCCTGTCCGCTTTTTTCATGGCCGCCTCATGTCATTTCTTCTATACTCTTCTTCTCATATTCGTTCTGCCGGAGTCGTTAACCGAAGCCAAGGCGCGCGCGGCGCGTCTTCGGTACAAGCAAGAGAAGGAGCAGAATATGAACGTTTCCACCCTGAGACGTATTTTCAAAGAGGCGACGAGGTTTCTGAGTGCGCTTGCTGTGGTGCTACCTCGCGACGTTGTAGATGCGAACCCCCTCAGACGGTCGAAGAAGGACTGGAATTTGTTCCTTCTGGCCATGTCCTATGGGTTAGCCACTAGCCTTATAGTAAGAATCTTACCTTGTATTCTTCTCACTTTTTCTAAGGGCTTTATGTCTTAGGGTTCGATGCCGTTTCTCATCCAATACGCTATTGCGGCCTTTCGTTGGTCTCCAGAGACCGTAAGGATGATAATGCTAGAGTTTCGTGATCGGTAACCCACCTGTTTTTTTCTAGGCGAATTACTATTTCTCGTCGATCGGCATTACCCGCGCTTTTGTATTGACAGTCTTATTGCCGCGTATGAACCACGTCACTTATGTCCTTCGAGCACGTCCCCATTTTACCCCTTTTTTCAGTGATGATCAAACTCCTCAAGTCCAGGGCAGCACCTACCTCTCACACTCCATTTTCCGGAGACGTGACGCCTGAAGCCACACTTCTTCATCAATCCCCATCCCCCCTCCGTTCGCGCTCTCGCTCCCATCAACGTTCGACGCACCGGCCACCTTCGCGTAGTTTGGCAGACCAAAGACCAAATCATTCCGTCAACGTAGACATCTTCCTTGCACGTTGCGCTGTCGGTCTCGAGATAGTGGCGTGTTGGGTCATGGCAGCTGCTACATCTGGCGCCGTATTTGCGGCTGGTACGGTGGTGGGGGCAATGTCTGTTGCATTCTCGCCGACCATACAAGCGCTGGCGTTGGAGGTTTACCATTCTGAGGGAAACAACGGGACGGCCGCGCGAGGTGGCCAAGGTGGGTCGGGCAAGTTATTCGGGGCGCTGAGTGTATTGCAGGCACTAGGGTAAGTTTTCCTCTTTACTATTAATGTAAGTGGGTGATGGACCGCTGACGTGTGATGGGTATGTACAGATCGCAGATCATTGCGCCTGCGGTGTACGGATTCATTTACTCTCGCACCGTCGCAACGTTCCCGCAGGCGATCATACTGGTGACCGCGTCCTGTTTCGCCGTAGCGTTGGTGTTGCTGGCATTTGTGAGGGTTCCCGCATCTGCTCAGGGACCTGTCAATACCGAAGAACTTGATGGAGGTGAAGAGGGACGGAATGAAGATAGCGTGGAGGGAGTACTTGTAGACGTTGAGGTGGAGACGCGCGAGTGAACGTGTCGGATACGTAACATCGAAGGTGTATTGGGTTGTAAGTGCTTCATATGTTCTGTGTGATGAAAGTGTAGTTATTCCAGCTTTCGATTGTGTATATTTATATTCAAGTCTGTCTTACATGGATGCCCGACTCACCCCGCTGAATCGAGTTAGGCGCAACCAATAGTCAAATGTCTGTCAGCACTGGTTTACCAAGCGTGCCTAGACACCAATTGCGGGTCGATTTCGACATACTAAACAGGCTTGATTCCCCTTGACTCATCTACATACCAGTGGGAAGCCGTACTGGCAAAAATGATGCGCGAGAGCATCAAGCAGGATGTCACAGGTGAGAAGAGGATGGTCCGGGAAAGATGTTGGACATTTGGTAGTAGGAAGTGAAGGAAGTAAGTTATGCATCGCGCCGCGATAATCCTGTAAAATAATAACGCTAATGACGTTACCTTTCCAACCTCGCGATCTCCGACCTCCCTACAGAGCGTATCACATTCTCACTTACATTATACATTGTTATATCCTCAGCTTCCCTTCAACTGTACATCACGATCCCGGTGTCGATCGGGGATTCCGTAGTTGAGCGTATCGATATATTCGGATACGGTGCTGTATAATTAGGAATGGAAGAACGTGCCATCGACAACAGAAACCGGGTTGGAATGGGTATATTTACACCTTGAACCTAGATAACCTGAAAAGGTCAAGACTTACACGCGAGGAAGAGGAACTCGAGTCCTGCCTCACATGATCGGCCCGAATCGAACCACGAGGCGTCGAAGCACTCGAACTGATGCCACGCTTCGATGGGTGAGATGTCCGCCGGTAACGATATCACTATCGTAATACATCTTACCTCCTCCATCTCGCTGGGACGGTGCATGCGTTGGTGAGCCCGCTGATGGTCGTCGCGGAAGGGGTGCGACCTGGTGTGTGTTATCATCGCATGAGGCCTTGGTTGTGTGGGCGGGACTCGAACCCCGGCGAGAGGAAGTGAAGGGTTGAGGGTATCGGCGAGTGTGGGGACGCGGTGGACCCCAAAGATGCGTCGAGACCAAGTGTGGGGCAGAGGGCATTGGTGCACGCGCCGGATATTTTTCTGGGATTGGATGATTGTAGATATGCCTCTACGTGACAACGTCTTCCTTCTACACGTTTCTGCCAACTCTTATCCTATGCGTGACTTCGTGTAAACGAAAGCAGGTCTTGAGGGACTCAGGGATGGTTGCCAAGACCTGCACTGCCAAATCTTCATCGATATCCTGATCTTGAAGAACACGATGTGCCTTTGGTCGTGATCATATATTGGTGCCGCGAGTAGTAACTTTTCGATGCATCGTTCTTTTCCCCTCTAAACTCTGGGACGAGCTGTGTTGGCGGGCATGCCAGCGATGGTGATGGGTGCGTACCAGAAGACAGAGAGGCTGAGGCGGTCGCACTGACAATTGGCTGCGGTGGTTAAGATACGAAACGGATTCAAATTGTCTCTCAGAGAGATACATGGGCAGTCACCTTTGCAGACGAAGGTCAGGTTGTAGGAGGATATAGGAACGGTGATATCCGTCGATGGAAGATTGAAGACGGGCAGCAACAGGGTCCAACCGTGCGGGCGAGTGACACTGTCCGTTCTATTGTCGTTTCCCAGGACGGCCGGTGGATGGTATCTGGAGACAAGGGAACGAAGGCGATCGTCTGGAATGCGACCACTCATGAAAAAGTGCTGGAGTTCACAGAAAACACCAACTCTGTATTGGGGATCGATATCTCGAGCGACTGTACTAAGGTTGCCTCAGTGGACTACAGCAAGGTCTGGATATTCAGCATTACTTCTGGTGTCCGACTCCTTCCTCCCCTCCGACACCCCTTCGTTACTGGCGTCAAGTTCTCTCCAGACGGCAGTCACATTGCTACTGCCTCGGAGACTCACGGTTTCCGCGTCTACAGCACTCACAATGGCAACATCTTGTTCGATTCAGGTGAAAAGGGTTCAACCGGTTCAACGTTGGGCACTCAGCTAGCCTGGTCGTCTGATGGCCAGCAACTGTTCATCGCGAAAAAAGGCAAAATCACCTGTTTCGACCTTTCCAACTCTGTGTCTTCGGAATGGTCGATCCATGGGAGCCAGTCTCTGGTATATATAGCATCCAACGGTAGATTCATTGCATGTGCCGCAGGCTCATCGGTTTCACTATGGGATTGCGTGTCCCACAAGCAGATCAATAGCATTATCACACACACCTCACAGATCAGCTGTGTCGCTCTCTCACCAAGCGGGGGGTATCTCGCATGTGGGAGCGACAGGAACATCACGGTTCACAATCTCAGACATGTCCTTCCTCCTGAGTATTTTGACTGTGGTGTAAGTGTACGTCCACTCATGAAGCTTCGCATCGCTAACAATCATTACATCGCGTAACGCTTTAATCCATCAGCCACTTCGTGTTTCTCAGCTTCCGCTCGTTCAAGTGAACCACGAGACCCTCAAATCATGGACACGGGAAGACCTGACGAACACCGAGATGCTGCTGTCAGAAGAGCTTAGGAGTGCTCCAAGTCCTAGCCACTGCGTGCTAGCAAGTCGCGCTCTTATACGAGTGCGTCTGAAACATTTGGCGCTGGCCATGGAGGACGTCAAGCAGGTGAGTCTGCTTCCTCACTTCTCTATGTGCAAGTTCTCTCACATGCACTTCAAGTCCCTTCAGGTTCAGCCATCCCCTATTGGCCATATCGCGATGGCGGTTACTCTGCTTTGCCAGGGTGATCGAAAGGGTGCGCTATGTGCGTTCGACATTGCCTTTCATGATTGCGAGCCTCGCGACATTAGATTTCTCTTACTATTGAAGGTGCATGAGTTGATCTAGATCGTTCTCATAATTCATCTACGTTCCAATCAGCTTATTCTTGTGTTTGAATCTGGGAACCAAGAAGAGGCGGTGGTGCATGTAGAGTACCTTGCTACGAGAGCGAACAAGGACAACGATGACGACAGCGTCTACCTTTACACCCAGGTATGTACTTCGCGTGATGCAGGCGTATCACCGCCGACACATTTCGCAGGTCCTTGGAGTTATGTACATGAAGAGGGGAGATTACGGACGTGCGATACCATTGATTGTGCGTGCGAAGCACCTAGCCCCAAAGAATAGACAATGTCTTCCGCTAGTAACGGTCTCGCTCGTAGGTCTTCTGCTGTTACTACCTATTAATCTAACCCTCCATGAAGATATTTGGGTGGTGTTTCGATGGACTGGATACCGTCGCCCAGCAGCGTCTATGTGAAACACTTTATGCTGAAGGACGTACAGCCGAAGCCGTGGAGATCCTCCTCAACATCATCAGGACATCAGACGTCCAGGCGAGCAGGGAAACTACAGATTGGGTCGCAGGCATGTCTCGTAGTCGCTAGTCTGGTTGACGTGCGCATTCATATCCATCATCAGATTTCACCAAAAAATGTTCCGCTGCACTTGACCATGTTGGTGATGAAGCCTTCGGGACTGCAAAACATGGTTCTGCTGCATCTCCCCTTAGCCCTCTGGATCCCACAGGCCTGCTCATCAAGCGAAGCAGAGCTCGAGCAGTATGGGGGTTGTGGGAGGACGCACTGCAGGATGCGAACGAGGTAAGGATATTATCATTCTGGTATGAGTTCGTTCCCTACAATAGTTGTATAGGCGGTGAAGGCGGACCCCTCCGGCCCTTGGGGCTACGAGGCCAAGCATGTGGCACTTCATGGAGCAAAACGGTATGACGAAGCGGTCGAAGCTTTCAAGTCTATGCTGCACATAATCGAACAATCCCATGACCCTGCAATCAGGCGTATGTACTTTTTATGTGGATATAATACCCGCAAATGACGGTTTCACAGAACTGCGCAAAAACTACCTTTCTCCGTCCGATACGGTTGCAGCTATTGATGCTGTCATCCGTAGGATCCTCAAAAATTGTCCCCTCGTCATCATCAATGTCACTACCGGTCGCCTTTGCGACGGCCCTGAGCGAATCCGTATCTTCAAGGCTGATCCATCATTCAAGGAGCTCGTTTCATCTATGACGACAGAGGTGGACAATGAGCGGACCCTACGAGTGGTTGCATTTTTCTTCGGATACGTGATGTTCTCGCACGTATGGCAGGGGAACGAGCCGTCATTTCAAGATATCAATGACGTCGAATCCAAGTCAGTGTGGAACCTTCCCGATACGCCTCTGAATGAGAAGTTACGCAATTTCTGCAAGGAGGTGCGCAGACTTGGCCACAATTGGGCATGGTCGGATACCTGTTGTATCGACAAGTCCACGAGCTCCACCCTTAACCAATCTCTTACATCTATGTACAAATGGTATGCAAATTCAGTCGCTACGCTCGTATTCCTTGCTGGCGTAGCACATCCGTCCAAATCTGGGGACCTTGCACGCAGTATATGGATGACACGAGCGTGGACTCTGCAAGAGCTTCTGTCACCGAATGTCATCTTTTTCTACGACTCCGAGTGGAAACCGTACCTCGGCGATACTGGCTCCAACCATAAGGAATCTCCAGATATCATGCAAGAGCTGGCAGATGCCACCGAGATCCCCCGTGGAACCATCGTCACGTTCTCTCCAGCCGATCTCGGGGTGCACGAGAAACTTCGTCTCGCTTCGATGCGCAGTGCGACGGTCGAGGAAGATGTCGCGTACTCTCTCATCGGCATATTCAAGTCCGATATCAGGCCTCAATACGGTGAAGGAACCGACGCTCTCGGACATCTCCTGGAGGAGATCGTGGCTCGCTCCGGCGAGGTCACTGTGCTTGCGTGGTCAGGGAAGTCGTCGTCATACAACAGTTGTCTCCCAGCTTCCGTTTCCGTTTACAGCCAAACTCCTTACAACCCTCCACCGCTCGAAGGAGAAGAAATGAAAAGATGTATCGAGAAATTACGTGACAAGTTGCCCCGGCAAGAAGCGCGGAGTATATATAATAAGATCAACCGTCTTTCTCCTGCCCGTTTCGCAACCCGACGTCTACACCTTCCATGCATTGTCTTTTCTGTGAGAAGTATTGAGAAGCCATGCAAAAGCGATGAGAAGTTGTATCGTGCTAGGGTATCGGGGCTTGGCCAAGTGGAGTTCACGACTGCAGATGATCTTTCACTGGATGGGCTACAAAAATTCGTCTTTACGCATCCATGGATCCATCATATCCGAGGTCCGAGTAGTGGGATCGACTGGGGAGATGACTCGGAGTCTGATACCGAGTCTGACTCTGATGAAGTTGCGCCATTACCCGTTGTCCCCGCGTCCCAGGTTGACAGCTATACCCGAGCACTAGAGATGATCGCCCGCCTCGGACAGCCGTTCAGCGCGTTGCTTCTCGTACAGCAGCCGAGTGGAGAGTACAAGAGGGTCGCTACGGAGAACGAGATTGTCGTCTCGGGTCTCGGAACCAACATCACTTCCAGGAACATCCGAGCAAAAGTGTTGGAAATCCTTTGACGTATATGTCTGTGGGGGGAAGTTTGGGCCAGCTACTGGTTGTTCAAGTTGGTCTGTCTTTCTTCTTTTACTGGCCACCTTTTTGTGTTCGTATCCTTCCATTTTCCATACAGTACATACATCCTGGAGTAGTCTAGCAACCTGGGGTTTTCAGCCTTTGCTATATATAAAACCTGCAAAACTGTTGATTCTTGGTTTTGGCGGAGGGCTTCGGCCCGGAGTGCGCTCCGGAAAGCTCTTCCGTCACTCCCTGCGAGGAATACACACTGATACTGGACTACAACTGCCACGCTTTCGGTCATCACCGTCCCCATTGTACCTGGCCACAGACGTCCTCTTCGCGGACAGAAACCTCCATGATGGCAGCAACGGGTGAGCATACCATTATTGGAGACATGCACGACTGTACCCATGGGATAGAAAATGCCCCATTAATGGGAAGCGAACCACAAGATGACGAGGTCGACGGTCACACCCAAGAAATGGCATCATGGAGAAGGCGTCCGTGGTGGAAGAGGCCATCGCCTTACTGGTAAGGTACCTTTCATGGCAGAAAATGCCGCTTTTGCCAACTAACCCTTATGTTCTTCTCTTCTGATCAACCCGCCCAGGATCATATTCGTCGCACCTATCAGTTCAATCGGTTACTCGGCTGCGTTTGCGCCGAGAGTTGAGGTGTACACTCTTCTAGCCTGTCGCGTCCACAAACTCGGATACTTCGCTGATGATCCCAGCTTGGACGCGACGACGTACATGGCAGATGTGGCGCGTATCCATGATATCCCTAATGCTAATGTCGATGTCCCCTCGAACTTGCCTATACCTAACGCTACCTATGATCACTCTCCATCGGTCTGGGATTATGAATGGAGCGAAAAGACGCGTGAACGGTGTACTACGGACCCAGAAATACAAGCAATCGTTGCGAAGTTATCAGCGAGTACGTCTATATTACATCTTTCTCATACTTTTTCTTCGTTTTTATATATAACCTGTATAATAGCACTGGTTACCACTATGGGTATACTCAGCTGCCTGACCACCGGGTGGTGGGGATCGGTATGTATGTTCTCCAGTGGGTTCTGTCTCCGATGGATGGCATGGTTGGTTAGTATTAACCAAAAAGACACATAGTTCTCCGATCGTCACGGTAGACGCTCAGGGTTGGCTGCATCCATGGCAGGCTTGATCCTCACTGATCTGACATTCATCCTCACGGCCAACTTCGTCGACCATCTTCCAGGCGGGTACTGGTTTCTGCTGATTGCGTTTATCGCTGAAGGTCTTCTCGGGAGTGAGTATCATCTATAATCTCAGCCCCTTTTTTCCGTCCACTTGTCTTATTTATGAGCTGATAGGTATGCCGACGGGCATGGCTGCATACCAGGCGTATATTGCAGATACCAGTGATTCATCCTCACGGTTGGTGCATCTGATAGTTTGCTATGGCATTTGTCTCACAACCCTTGTTTGACAGATCGGTTCTGTATGCGTTTGGGATGGGCCTTCTATCCTTCGGTTTCGCGGTTGGACCGCTTGTGGGAGGGTTTGTTATCCACCTGACGGGGACGACCCTATCCGTGTTCATCTTGGCCACCGCTTTACACTTCTTCTACCTGTTCTTCATCATATCTATCCTCCCGGAATCGCTCACAGTGGCGAGTGCACGCACTTCACGGTCAAGATATAAAGTAGAGAAGCAGAGGAACGCGAGTGTTCCTGTTCTGGCGCGTGTGTCGAATAGCGTAGCGAGGTTTCTCGGTGTATTGGCCATTCTGCTACCCCGAGATCCCGTTAATGATGAGAATCCTCTTGAAAAACCCAGGAAAGACAGGAGCTTGCTTTTCTTGGCTATATGTTATGGGATGACTGCCAATTTCCTCGTGAGTGCCGTCATCCCTGATTACTTTTTCTTTCCTTTCTGAGAGAGCCATACATGTGCATTCCAGGCTTTGATGCCATTCGTATTCCAGTATGTTACTTCCACCTTTGGTTGGACGTCAGAAGCTGTAAGGATACCGGTATGCTACCTTGGGCGGCACTGTGTCAAACTCACGAGAGCCGTCGTTTTACATAGACGAACTATTATTTTGCATCTACAGAAGTAACGCGTGCACTCGTCCTGACGGTCCTACTACCCAGTAAGTTGCACAATACTATCGCGCGTTCCAATCTCATTCAGTCTCGTTCTGCAGTTGTTATTAAAATTTTTAAGTCGAGAATATCAGCTTCCACTCGCACACCACCCGTCGCGGATGATTCATACGGAGCTATGTCCGTTCGCACGTCTCACCCCGACCAGTCCTCCATGGGTCAACCATCCTCGAACGTGACCGTCATCAATTTGTCTAGCGTAGAACTGACTCTGGCGCGCTGTGCACTCGCTTCCGAGGTTCTTGCATGCTGTATCATGGCCACCGCTACGTCCAGCTACACCTTTGTGATCGGCACAATAATCGGGTCGTTCTCAGCCACGTTTGCGCCGATCTCGCAGGCACTTGCGCTGGAAATTTACACTTCAGCAGCTAGTGACAATAAAAATCAAGAGGAGGAGGGGGAGGGTGCAAGCGAGGAGGGTCAAGGCGAGACGGGGAAATTGTTTGGAATATTGAGTGTATTACAAGCTTTGGGGTGAGTTCCCTCTTCCGTTCCGGGAAAGACGAGGATGACTGATGTAGTGACGTGCGAAACGTTTCGTTAATAGACAGCAGATAATAAGTCCCGCCATGTACGGATTCGTGTACTCACGTACCGTCGCACTGGCATTCCCGCAAGCCATATTTGTGGTGACGGCAATCTGTTTTATGATTGGGTTTGTACTGTTGGCGTTTGTGAAGATACCGGTACCTGTATTCTCTGGGAATCCGCGAGATTCAGTTACTCAGCATGCCGAACCTGGTGTCTAGAATATATATAATGAACAGGCTATGTGGAGATGCCATCGAAAGGAGGGAACAGGGATAACTAATTCGTTCTGGTTGTTGAAGTGAGTCCATTTCATGAACTCTTCTGTATACATACATACATACATTTCTCCTGGGCCCATAAATGTGTGTAACTTAATAGCATTAATACAGTGATACAGGTACATATCATTCATAATACTTCTCAGCGGGTCCAGTACCACTTTTCTGAATCCAGACACCAGACAGGTTCTTCATCCACTTCTAAGAAGGCCTTCAATTCCTTCACAACCTCTTCCAACCGGTGGGAGGGCGCTGGGTCCCAGTTACTACTGATAGCGATGAAGAATATCCCGTCCCCATTGCAGAAAACCATTGTGAATTTCACATTATAATGGACCACGTCACGGAGCTGAATCATGACACCAAGTGTATTGCGATAAATTGCGCCACGGGAATGACCCATCTTTTGTTGGACGAGCTCATCAAATCGTTCACTGTCCACGATGTAACCGTACAGCATGAGTGGTGGGAATGGGATTCTTCGATCGTTGCTTGGGACTAGGGCACTAGGAAGCTCTTTGAGGAGTGGAGCGTCCATTGCAATGTCGGGATGCTGGACAGCATATTTAGAAGGGTGCACAGACAAGGCATGGAGACGTACAGAAAACTCCTTTCGCCTGAACGGTCGAGGAAGCTCTTTCCATGCAAGTTTGAATGCATCGAGTGATTCCGGCGGTGACATGACGCGGGATGGTTGTGACGGCATGATATTAATGGGGATATGTTATGTAATTTGTACTTGTTGCACGCCGAGATTACCATTTATGATATATCGGCCCCATTTTTTTCGTCTGCCTGTCTTGTTTATGAGCCCGACGGGCATGGCTGCATATTAGGCGTATATCGCGGATACCAGTGATTCATTCTCACGGTTGGTGCATTTATGTAACGGTTTGCTATGGTGCGTTTTCTTACAACCCTTAGGCTGTCTGACAGATCAGTTCTGTATGCGTTTGAGATGGCTCTTCTATCTTTTGGCTTTGCAGTTGGACCGCTTGTGGGAGGGTCTGTTATCTACCTGATGGGGACGACCCTATCCGTGTTCACCTTGGCCACCGACACCTTGCTCTACCTGTTCTTCATCATACTCGCCGTCCCGGAATCGCTCACAGTGGCGAGTGCACGCACTGCACGGTCAAGTGTGTCGAATAGCGTAGCAAAGTTTCTCGGTGTATTGGCCATTCTGCTACCCCGAAATCCCGTCAATAACGAGAATCCTCTTGAGGAACTTGCTTTTCTTGGCTATACGTTATGGGATAACTGCCAATTTCCTCGTGAGTGCCGTCATCCTTGATTCCATCCCTTTCTGCCCGAAACTGAGAGAGCTATATGCGCTCCAGGCTTTGATCCCATTCGCATTCCAGTATGTATGTTACCTCCACCTTTGGTTGGACCTCGGAAACCGTAAGGGTGTTGGTATACCATCTCATGCGCTGTGTCGACTCACGAGAGTCGTCGTTTTGCCATAGACGAACTCGAACCATTATTTTGCGTCTACTGAGGTAACGCGCGCACTCGTCCTGACAGTCTTACTACCCAGTAAGTTGCATAACACTATCGCCCGTTCCAGTCTCATCCGGTTTCGCTTTGCAGTTGCTATCAATTTTTTTCAAGTCGACAACACAACCCTCCATTGACACACCACTTGACACAGACGATTTATACGGAGCTGTGTCCGTTCATGCGTCTCACCCCGACCCAGACCTCCGTCGGCGTGGGTCAACCATCCTCGAAAGTGACTGTTATCAACTCGCCTAACGTAGAACTGACTCTGGCACGCTGCACACTCGCCTTTGAGGTTCTTGCATGCCGTATCATGGCCACCACCACGTCGGGCTACACCTTTGTGATCGGGTCGTTCTCAGTCGCGTTCACGCCGACCTACACTTCAACGGTTAGCAATAATACAAATCAAGAGGGGGAGGAGGGTCAAGGTGAGACGGGGAGATTTTTTGGAGTATTGAGTGTATTGCAAGCTTTGGGGTGAGTCCCCCTCTCTCGCTCTTCTCCGTTCGATCCGTTTCCGGTAGATAAAGATGGCCGATCAGATGACATGTGAAACGTTTCAGTACTAGGCAGCAGGTAATAGGCCCCGCCATATCCGGCTTCGTGTATTTGCGTACCGTTGCGCTGGGATTCCCACAAGCCATATTCGTCGTGACGGCAATCGGATTTATGATTGCGTCTGTACTGGTACCCGCGTTTACTGGGAATCCCCGAAATTCAGTTACTCAGCATGCCGAACCTGGTGAGAATATATAATGGATAAGCTACGACGGACGGGATTGTTGCGGAGATGTCATCAAAAGGAGAGGAAACAGCGCTATATACTTGGTTTGACCAAGTCCGTTTCATAACTTATTTCCTCTGGGGTGATAGACGTATGTACCTTAATAGTATTAATATGTACATACCCCAATGATGTTGTAAACGTTCGTATGCTATCAAATATTGATATTTGATGGACCGTGATGGTGGCCCGCAGCAACCCGCAGCTCTTGCTCAGAGCATCGCTTTACCCACAGGTAAATCTGCTTCCGCGAATAACTGGTATACGTCTTGCGCAGCCCGTTCGATCTCATTTGCAAATTCGGCATTGGGCATCTCTGCACGTGAAGTGATGGTAAACTGGAGGAAATCTATCATGTTATGAGTGAGTACGAAGGGGGAAAGGAATTCGATGAGACGGGGGGACGCACCATCGAACCCTGTCACGTAGGCAACACCGAAGCCTTCGGGGACGACTGCACCCCAACCGTACTCCTTGAATCGGCCGCTGAAGATTGCGCTGGTGCTCAACGTCCACCGGGAGCCACGAACGTAGAGAGGGTCGCTGTAGAGCTCTGGAAGGGGAGTCGAGGGAGGGAGGGAAAGTTTCAGTCCTGGGGGTGATGAGAAAACGATGTGGGCAAATCGAACATGCACGCAAACCTACCCAGCATGTGCCGATCTACACCTTCTCCCATTCCCGCTTCCCTAGCTACCACCCCATGTCTTGATACAGCCTTCTTGAATAGGTTCAACCTCTGTTGTTTGTCTAATGTCGGGTCTTCCATCGAGCGGACCCAATCGACAACCTCGTTCGTCACCACACGGATAGTTTCTGTCCTCCCCTTAAAAAATCGCCGCGTAGACGCAGCTTCGTATGCGCCCACTGGCCACGGAGTGACCTTGCTACCCTTTTGGGCAGCCGCCAGACGTGAATACGCCAGCTGGATCACGAGTTGTGCCCATCCGTCCGGTCCGACACCGAATGTCTTGATCGCGCGCTTGCCGTATTTTGTGCGGACGAATGAGAGGGCCTGTGCCGATGCGAGGGCATGCAGCTGGTCTTTGGCGGAGGAAATGGACGTCTGGATGGTTGGGATCTTTGATAAGTCGAAATCCAGTGGTACAGGTTCCGGTAACGCTTGGGGTGCGCGGGACGTAGGGGAGACGAGTCCGAAGTCCGAGTTTGGGTCTGCCAGCCATGTCAAGACGTCGGTGCACATGCGAGCGGTAGGCGTTCCGTCCATGATGCTGTGTTCGCCCAGAAGTCCGGCTACACCGTTGTCAAAGATGACGAATTGGACTGGTTTGTCGACGTAGCGAGATTCGAGGGCGCGAGAAATGTGTGGTGGGGTTTTATTTGAGGTGGGCTAGAACAGGAACAACTGAGTTGCGGCGCGATGTAATAGGGAAGAGGAATGCTTTACTCCAATGACGCCATGCCAGAGTGCTCTCGACACGTCCACTTCGTTCTCGGGGGGAGGGTATGAGTCATCTAGGGAGACGACGAATGCGGACGAATGGATGGTACGGAGATGCTCGGCGTTGAGTGGAACTGATGCAAGGAGGGAAAAGTCCTGACGACGTTGGTTTGTATGGTTTCAGTAAACAGACGGGGGAGAGTACCTTTGCCCATGTGTCTCTATCGCCGGCTGTCAAAGCCCCTACTGCAGGATATTCTGCGGTGCTGTGATCGTAGATGCGCTGGAACTGCCTGCCATACGGGATCGTCGTTTCATGGCGTGGATGAGGATAGGACAGGGGAAAACGCGTACTTTATAAGTTCAGCCATGCCTAACACGTTTCCCTCTACCTCTGCCTTGAGTTTCCAGAATCTATTTTTGCGGATGACGACGATGTGACCAAGATCCGTGTCTGGGTTTGGACTACCGGCATAGGATATAGAGTAGTCCGCGGGGATGGCGGGGATGCGGCAGCAATCGAACATCCATCTGTAATGTATGATATGAGCGGTGTGGCAGTGGTCGGGATGGATGTTACATACCTGTATGTGTCCATACAGAGCGGGTTGTCACGAGTGCCGTCTAGGGACACTTGTCCAGCGCGGAGCCTCTGTCTGAAAAGCATAGCGAAGCGTGTGATCGCTGCTGCACGTGCCGCAGGTGTTTGGGGAAGATGCACGGGTTGTGGCTCAAAGCCGTCTTAAGGAAGCAAGGATGAGTGTGGGATATGTATGGGGTGCGAGGACCTACAGTAGTATGAGACGTATACCACGACCTATTTCGTCATGAGAGAAGAAGCAAGACGAGAGGGGTAGTAAACGTACAGGGTCGCGGTAAGCGAGGTAGGAATAGTCGTCCCACCATTCCTCGAGCCAGTGCACGGAGTCCTGCTGTCTCTGCTCTAGTTTTTTCTGCAAGAGCGGAGCTAGTCCGTTACCGAAGTCGTCTATTTTCCTGACAGCGGTGCGGTACTCGTCGTCAGAGCGAGCGAGTGGTCGGAGAGATGTCTTTAAACGATCGAGTGTCCTTGCGAGGGGTGGAACCGGGAGATGCGGGAGGGAGTTCTGCTGGCCGGCGAAGTTGGGTATTTGTGGTGCGAGCGACTTCCAGTCGATTGGACGCAGCACAGACGTCGACGACGACATGGCGCGACGATGCAAGGCGAGCAGAGGTTTCATGGAGGTATAATCACAAGCAAAAGGCGGGGGGAGATGACATAAGCAAGCGAGGCGAGGCGATAAGACAGGGGGGGTGGATCTCGATCTGACCACGTGGGAGACCCTATTATTACATATGGATCTCCGATCTACACGATGGCCCAGTGGACTCGCCCGCCTTTTCTCTCTCCTCCGCCAGCCAGCATGGAAGTCTCTCGTCTGCTGCAGGACTCGCCCTCGCAGCACAGAAAGAGACCACCAAACCAGCCACCCACCGAAGGAAGCAGCACCAGCGACTCGACCCAACCCCACTACACTCCCCACCAGCCAGCCCCATCGTCGTCGCCGTATGCATTCCCATTCAACAACACCCCACACCGCATCAACCCACGCCCCCCTCATCCACCCCAGCAGCAGCAGCAACACCAGCAACAGCAGCAAGTCCCCATCGCATCGCCCATCGACTCTCTGTCCGGTCCTGCAATGGCCAGTCTCCAGCACCCGTCCCCATCTCACGTGCACTCCCCCGGTCCCTGGGGTCCTCCTCCTCTGGTTCCGCGTCAACAGGGGTCCACGCCCAATCTGGGGCCTCGTTCGTCTCACCAACCACCTCCCTCCCAGCACGTCAAACCGGCTATGCCCGGAACAGCCAGCAGGGCCCTCCAAGACTCTCAGACACCCAGCACCCGTCCCAGCCCAGCCAACTCTGGTACGATTATCTTATCTCCTCGTCTTTGCACCGCGCTAATCGCAGTGCAGCCGCCCACTCTCCCCCCACGAGACCTGTCCCTCCAGGCACTCTCATCTCCTCTTCAGGCACCCTCATCCTTGACAAGCGCATCGCCGACGAAAAGGCCCGCCTACAGGGAAACCCAAATGGCCCAGCTGGCCACAAGCAACGAGACCAGCAAGACATGGAGCTCATCCGCCAAGTCGCACGTGATCGCGACCGCGAACGAGACAGGCCTCACTACCCTCCCCCTCCACCCACAGTCGGTCCAGGCGTCGCACCCCCAGGACTCGATCGCCCTGTCTCATCCCCCCATGACCGCCCCTTAGCGTCTCCTCACGACCGCACAATTCCATCTCCTCTTGAAAGAGAGCGTGCCCAACATGTACATAGGATGTCGCCTCTCGCACGGCCCATGCAGGCCCCCAGCAGTGCGCCAACGAGAACGGGAATGCAACACTCCCCACCCGGTTCAGGTGGCCAGAGAATGCCTATGCCGCCTCCACCTCACGAACGAGAACGTCTCCCACATGATCGCGCACCGCCACCGCCACCACACGACCGTGAACGTCCTCATCACTTGTCACACAGCCATAATACACACTCCCATCCACCACCACCCCATCCCCATTCACACGGAATCGGTCCTCACAGCCAACATCGGCCAACTGTCACTGGCCCAAGTATCTTGCCAGGTCAGGGCCAATTCCTCGCTCACCCACCCCCGGAATGGGACAGGGAGAAGGACCGCGAAGAACGCGAGAGAGAATACGCCTTCCATCCCGACATGATCCGTGACAGACAGCGGCAACGCGAGTGGGAGAGGGAGCGAGAGAGAGATATGATGGCTGGCCCAGGCGTAGGTCCCTGTCTTCCCCCGCCTCAAAGCCAGCGAGAACGCGAGATGATGGACATGGCTCGCCGCGAACGGGAACGTGAATTGGCTTTCAGGGATCGTGAGGGAGCTCCCCGAGAGCGCGATCGTGACCAACGCACTCATTCCCGCGTGCCCTCTCCCCATTCCCACCCCCATCCGCACGTTAACCCACACATACCCGGCCCACAGCCTCCTCATTCACACGGCTACCCTCCACACGGACATTCACTTGGCGCACCCCTCAGATCAGGTGGCGTTAGTGGTCCAGGAATGCCCCCTTCTAACCCTCCAGCGGGGGGACCTAGTGCTGGTCCTCGGGACGTGCCCTTGGGCATCGGAGTAGGTCCTGGCGTTTCACCTTACGCGTCGTCCCATCCACATGACCTTACCCGCGAGCGCGAGAACCAGTTCGCACGTGAGAGAGAACGAGAAAGAGACTTTCCTCCGATCGGCGGCCTCGCCGAACGCGACCAGCTCCTCCGGGAACGCGAACGAGAGAGAGAACGCGAGTATCGTGATCGGCTTGCGTTTGCAGATCGTGCAGACTGGGAAAGGGCTGAACGAATGGAGAGGGAGAGAATTGAGCGTGTCGAGAGAGACAGAGAGCGAGAGCGAGAGAGGGCCGATAGGGTGAGGACCGGAATGGGAGGTATGCCCATGGGAGTACCCCCTCATCCTGAAAGACAACCCCCTCGCGACCGTGTAGATCGAGACCGAGACCGAGACCAGGAACAGCGCACAATGGCAGTCCACCGAGAGCGCGAACGTGATCGAGCACTGTACGAACAGCGAGAACGCGAGCGTATGGCGTTCGAACGTGATCTGCACTTGCAGCAACGCGAACAGGAGAGAGAAAGGGAACATGCCGCGTTGGAGCGCGAGCGAAACAGAATGATTGTGGTACCCGTGTCTGCTTTGGATAGGGAAGGTGAACGAGAAAGAGAACGCGAACGCGAACGCATCGGGCACCCGTCGCCGTACGATCGCGAACGGGACAAGTTGCCACTCGACCGTGAACACGATCGGCATTTTTTCATGGACCCCCACAACAGGCCCGAAATGATGGATCGACAACGTGACAAGGAGAGGGAGCATGTGGAGGTGATGGAACGTGAGCGCGAACGTGACAGAGAACAGAGGGAACGAGGGAAAGACAGAGCCATTCCGGCGGACCACGATCGCGATGGCCCTGGCCCCGGTGTGGGGATGACGACCACTACAGGTGGAAACGACAAAATAGACAAACAACCCGAGCCTGTGCCGGATGCGATGGACGTCGACCATCCTCCAAGTCCTACGGACCGTGACCGGCCCGACGTGGCCGAGCGTGAACGAGAACGCGAACGTTTGGAGCTGCGTGACCGCCTGGAACTACTTGAACGCGAGCATATCGAGCTCCTCGAACGTGATCGCCTAGGCACACTCGACATAGTCGACCGTGAGCGACTCGAGATGATTGAACGGGAGCGGTTCGAGATCATCGAGCGCGAACGTCTAGAGATGCTTGAGCGTATGCCGAGTGCTGCCGAGCTGGCCAAAGTACGGAAGGAGAGAGAGAAGAAACCTTTCGTGAATCTGGGCGTGTATGTGTGGCCGCGGACACCTTTCCCGTATTATTTCCCTGAACACATCCCCTCGCCTGTCGTCGATGCGGAGTCCGGATCATCATCAACTTCAGCAGCGGCCGTTCGAGCTCCCGTCTCCACTGAGCTAAGACTGACCGTGATTATCCCACCCGTGTTCCTCCCGGCGTGCCGGCCACCGAAGTTCAGACTGTGGGGTGGTGGTTTACCTCCCCCTCCCCCGTTTCTACCCTCGACAGCCATATCACCCTTATCAAGACGACGTGTCTACACGGATGACTCAAACGTGATCGAGTGCGCCGTACATGCAGGACTGCTTACGTGGAGTGGAGTCGCACGCGCCAAGCGAGAGGGGCGGGCCGTCCGCGTGGTTCTTGCGCTCGTACCCACGCTGTCGTCTGCGTCTGGTGCAGTACGTGGACCTGCTGGGAATGACGGCAATGGGAATGGCGGTGTCAACGGCGCTGGTATCGGTATCAATGGACAAGCCAATGGGACAGCCAGTGCACCTCGTACGCGTACATCCACCCCAATGCCACCCGTACCATCCACGTCGGATACCTCGAGCGAACCCGCGCAGCAACCCGTGTATGCAGGCGGAGTATGGGCCAGCCGGTTCATCGGTGGGTGGGGCGAAGTGTTCTATGGCGATCCAAGTGCTGGACGGGGCGACCAAGCCGCGCAAATGTCGAGTTTCGAGGAAGCTGAAGATGATGGACGAGGGTGTGTTAGCTGTGGATGGGGATGGGGACACGATGGAAGTGCGTTTGAGGTGATTAGTGTCGAGGTTGTGGAGGTGCGTAGTTTCGTTTCCCCACGTCCCCTTGTTATCACCTTGTCACATTATATTGACGATGATCTTGACGACGAATTAAAAAATACAGAAGGGAGCACATGTTGCCCCTGGACTCGGGAGACGTAACAGGGACCAACGGCTCGCCGAGTACGCACAACGACGCGCGGATGTGCTCGGTTTACCAGCAGCAGCGGTTCGACCTGTATCTCCTCCCTTCTCCGACATGACGAATATGACGAATTCTACACGTAATAAGCGCCGTAGACTCGATATCGACGCCTTCGACGAGATGAAGAAGGAGAGGGGAGCAGCGGAGTCGGCCGTACTCGCAGACGAGGTGCGCAAGATGGAAGTGGGGACTGTCTTGTTCGGTGTTGCTGATTCGCGGACGGGAAAGATGGGGTCTGGGTACGTCGTGGCCTGGCAGCCAAGAATATATTGGCGTCGTGGGATTTCACAGTAAATGACTGATTGATTGCTGTTTTTCGCTTTTTTTTTTCGCTTTCCGCAGGTACAAATATGATCCTTTGGTATTGCAATGTGCCCTCTTCCCGCATCTTCATAGTACGTCAATCGTTGGACCCCCTCGGAAACGATGGAAGCCGTCAGGGGTAGCTGACAAGACCGATGGCGATACGAACAAAACGTCTGCGGGCGCTGCCGTTGTGCTTGAGTGCACAAAACAGGCTTTTGTCGTTACTTGTGTTGGCGAGGAAGACGGTTCACGGAAATACGCCTTATCAGTGCTTGAACCGGCCGATGAGAAAGAAAAGAAGCAGAGTGAGAGTATTGCCGATGCTGATGTCGGCGACGACAACACTACAACGGAAACTCGCACCGCCACACCACCTTCTGCAGCAGCAGTAAAACCGACATCCCCAACATCCCTGACAGAAAAATCAACAACTCTCGACGCCCCTGAAAATCCCCCATCGTCAGGCACGAGCACTTCTAATCCTACTTCGGGTAGTGAGACGGCAGAGGGCTGTCCTCCCGTTTCATCTCCTACGCCACGACCGCAACAACAGCCGAAGCCGAAACCTGGAGTTGCTTCTTCCTCGAATGAAGCCACCAAACCAACGGTTTCTCTTCACGCTCTCCACTCAAACCTCGTTGAGACAAATTTTTTGTTTGAAAAAGACGCTGTCATCGTCAAGCTACCTCCGAAGCCGAAGGACAAGGACAAAAATAATACCACCGGGGACGAGACGATTATAACGGCGGATGATAATGATGATGGTGGTGATGACGGTGAACTGAAAATTATGGTACTGAGATGGAGATGGTTCCATGAATGATTCCACTGCTGCCTATTACTAATGATCATACATATTGATTTCGCCGTTTGCTTTTGATATTTTGGTGTTATCTTAGCTTTGCCTTATGCTATTTTCCATGGGTGATGTCCAGTAGACTACATACTCGCAGGGTAGTGTGCATACTGTCATCTGCTTTTGTACTGAATAAACTCGCAGGAACGGCACAAATTACTCGAAGAGCGGACATACATACAACGTGGTGTGCATGTGATATGGTGATACAAGATCGAAAAGGCGGCATTTTGTAGGAGTCAACAAGAAATTCATACGCACGAAGGAGGAACTACATCGGAATAACCATGGGAATTACATACACATTTACACGGCAAACGGTGATTGTACTGGCAAGCGAAGATTTTTTTCCAAATACTTAAGTGTCAGGATGACATTCATCATGACACTTCAGCATTTGCACATAGGCTAGTAGGTGAAGTGAAGTTCGACCTGCAATCCAATGTTATCGCATCTGCCCCAAAACACAGGCTCAGCACATGTGAGGAACTTACTTCCGAAACAAGCTCTTCCACTTTCTTCGCAAACAGGTCGGCAAATTGCTTCATCACAGTAGCTATGTCGGGAGAGCAAGACTGACAATTACGTCGCCTGACCTGTTCGATATTCTTTTCGGCTGCCTGGTACACGGTTTGGGCACACGGTTTCTCCTTTAGCGTTTGGAAAGTAGCTTCCATAAACTCCTCCCACCATACGAGATGCTTCTGGCCAAACAGCTTGATCGTGTTTGACTTAGGGCAACCGCAAGTGCGACCCGGGGTTTCACCAAAAATCCACGGAGCTGCTACGCGACTCTGATAATGCCCTTCAATCCATGAATAACTGAGCTGCAGTTTCTGCGCGGCCTTTCCACACTTTTGATGGTAAGCCCACAAGGCGAGAAGATCGGTGGAGCTAATCATCTCGATCTCCTCAAACCAATCTGGAACGAGGGATGTCCTCAAGGAATACCTAGCAGACAGGATAGTCTCTTCCCGCATGCGAGCCTGGCGCGCTATGGCAAAACAACGCAGCGGGTTGGCCTCCAAAATAGTGGGGTTAAAGAGGGCCTTTCGGATAGTGTTCTCGACTTCATCAAGAGAATACTTTTGTGCCGCCTCCAGCACTTTAATCACGTCCCTGAAGTGGTTGAGGGGAGGATTCTCGGTCAGAGTGCAGGGGTAACAGAAGCGGAGGAGCGCATCTAAAGTCCTGCTGTCCTCTGAGACGGGAAGCACAGGCAATCCATCCTTCGTCTCAGTATCCGCAGACTTCTCTTCTTCGGATGGCTGAGGAAGGTCGAAGAGGGTCTCGAAGAACGAAGAAGACAATGAAAGGAAAAGCCTGAATACACGGAAATCGACGTTGTCTGACGAGCGCAGGATCACGTCTGCTTTACCATGGTTGAAGGGTGGCGAGGCGTAGACGGGGGTAGGCATGTCTTTACGGGTGGGCTGCTGACCGTTATCGTTAATCCACGACACGAAATCCGACATTAAAGGTCAAATACGCTAAGAGAGGGTACTCACGAACCGAGTTGAAGAAATATGTGCCTTAGAGGGGGGTAGTCAAAACTGCTTGTCTTTGTCTCGAAGCCTAGGAGATAAGGTTTTAGTATCACGAAAACGACAGAAAACACAACAACAAGGGAAAACTTACCTAGCGTAGTAAACGAGGTGGAAAAAACTTGTGGTCTTCGCTCTGCGTACTGGACAGTGGGTGAATCGAACTGCGTAGCCGCCCACCCTCCATGTAATTAAACCTTTGGCTAGTCTTTGGCCCTGTTTTTCAGTCCTGGAGTCCATGCGTTCTATTACGCCGCGAGTCAACCCCATTAAGGACCTACAACGACCCCAAAAAAGAATTGGACGTCAGCAGCAAGGTGAGATCAGCGTGACCTCGGGGGTACCGCGGCACTGGTTAAGCTCCTGGGGTAGACATGGCTGAATGGTCTAGAAGCAGCCATCCGGGGACATCATGCGATGCTTTGCTTTACGAACGCTCGTCTTGATCTGCTGTGGTCTACACGTACGCACGGCCATGTGATATGTAGTATTTGCGTTGCCGCGAAATGAGGGAAACACAACCACTCCCGCCGTGCTGCAAGGAATCCTGGAACACTTTCGCTGTAAATGTCCTGGCGGGGTAACTTGTGAGTCAACTTGCGACGGCGCAGACCTACCGAAGCAGTGATAGCGCTTACTAATAGCTCGTAGTACTGTTGATTTCGCCTTAAGTCGGTGTTTCTCGGGAGAGTTTTTATGAAGTTACCTTTGCTCTGCACGGTCACCGCATCCTGTCTCGAGAAGTTAGGTCCTCAAGAATAAGATTAAACCTGTCAACAGTTCCCCGTGAATCATGTTGTATCGGCAGTTCTAACGATTGAGATCGCGAGACACAACGCCGTGGGCTTGTGAGTACTCAGCAAAGTGTCGTGGCACAACTTGAATGGTTCGCTGAGTATGCAGAGGGTGCGCGGAGTCCAGATCATCATTGTGCAAAGGCTTTGGTGATATGGTTGGTCATCTTGCCGAACCTCGGTATGTGGTACGTTTATAGTACCTCCGGAATAAACCCGCAAGAATGGCACAAACTGTTTGAAAAGCGGACGTACAACATACAGCTATGTATGTAATATGGTGATACAAGGTTGAAGCCCCAGTCATTTGTAAGAGTCATCCAGAAATTTATACGAAGGGGGGAGGAACTAGTAGGTCAAGTGAAGCTCGACCTGCAGACCGACATTACTTTCACATATGGCAGTAGTCTCCTGGGGGGATGGGGAACTTACCTCCGAAACCAGCTCTTCCACTTTCCTTGCAAACAGGTCGGCAAATTGATTCATCACAGTGGCTATATCGGGAGTGCAAGATTGGCAGTTACGCCGCCTGACTTCCCCGATTGTCTTTTCGACCGACTTGTGCACGGTGCGGGCGCATGGTTTCTCCTTCAGAGTTCGGAAGGTAGCTTCCATAAACTCTTCCCACCATACGAGATGCCTCTGGCCAAATAACTTTATCGTGTCTGCCCTCGGACAACCGCACGAGCGACCCGGAGTTTCACCAAAAATCCATGGAACCGCTGCACGGCTCTGGTAATGCTCTTCAATCCACGAGAAACCCAGTTGCAGTTTCTGCACAGCCCATCCACACTTCTGATGATAGGCCAACAAGGCGAGGAGATCGGTGGCAGTAATCATCTCGATCTCTTCGAACCAATTTGGAACGAGGGATATCCTCAGAGAATACCTGGCAGCCAGAGTAGTCTCTTCCCGCAGGCGAGCTTTGCGTGCGATGGCAAAACAACGCAAGGAGTTCAGCTCTAGAATGGTAGGGTTGAAAAGGGCCTTCCGGATGGTGTTCTCGACTTCATCAAGAGCATACTTTTGTGCCGCCTCCAGTACTTTGATCACGTCTCTGAAGTGGTTAAGAGGAGGATTCTCGGACAGCGTGCAGGGGTAACAAAAGCGGAGGAGTCCATCTAAAGTCCTGCTGTCCTCTGAGACTGGAAGCACAGGCAATCCATCTTTCATCTCAGTGTCCGCAGGATGCTCTGCTTCGGATGGCTGAGGGAGATCGAACAGAGTCTCGAAGAATGGAGACGACAATGAAAGGAAGAGTTTGAATACACGAAAATCGACGTTGTCCGACGAGCGCAATATCACGTCCGCCTTGCTGTGGTTGAAGGGCGACGAGGCGTAGACTGGGGCAGGCATGCCTTCTGCTGACCGCTATCGCCAACCCATGCCGAGAAAGTAGTGTGAAAAATATGGATATCACAAAGACAAAGATAAACGTGCCTGGAGTAGCAAACGAGGTGGGACAAACCAGCGGTCTTCGTTCTGTGTACTGAGCTGGGGCGAGTTGCAGTGGCTGCTCATCTTGTATGATTTTAAACCTTTGGCTCTCTTCCACAATTCTTGCGGTCCATTACATCGTGAGTTCAGTACTTATAACAACCCTTGGGAGGCTTCGCCGTCAGCGTCAAGATAAGATTAGCTGCGGCACCAGAGTGGCTGCAGCGTTGCATGTGGTATGTATTGAATGACACGATACCTTGAGGCGAGGCCGAATGGTCCAATCGATGCTCAGGGCTCAATGGACGCAGTGCATGCGTCCGCCGGAGGGAATCTCAGGGAGCAATTTTTTTACGTCTTGATCGGCTGTGGTCTACAAACCTACGGCAGCGTGATGCGCAGCATTTGGGTTGCTGAGAGATGAACGAAACACGACCGTCGCACTTATTGTAGTGGTGTTTTCGGCTGTGAATCCATGAATAATTCACTTTGAATGTCCTGCCGGGAGAGTTGCAATGGTGCGGACGACGCAGTCACCTCGAGTGTGCACGGTCAGAGCCGGGCCGGAGTAATAAGTGACGGCCAAGCATGTAACCGTGTTGTATGGGCAACTCCAATGACCGAGACCGGGAGAGGCAGCAGGGCACATTGGTTTGCTGAGAACGCCGCGGACACTCGATATCGCACAAAAGATGAAGGTTCATTAGATAAAGTCAACTTCAACGATTGGGTGATACGGCAACACGCCATCTTCCTGAACCTCTTACTTCGATAGAACGTCCTCCTTGAAAAATGACTGATCAGGGCCTGCCTCGGAAAATGGTCGACATGCACTTCTGTCGGACTTGAGTGCACAGTTGAAGGAACTTTCTTCCGAAATGGAATAGAAAAGACGCACAGTAGTACCGGCACCATTGTCATTGTCGGAATAGGCGGAATACCATGATAGACCTTCCGAAGCCAACTGACGATAAAACAGGTATCAACGGCTCGGAAATCTCGGCCCCAGTAAGAAACCCGCGCCTTCACGTATCAGTGAGACAGTAGAAGGTGGTTGTGCTGTTTTCAACGAAACAGCAGACCTACCCTTTACTATCCCACGCTTCATGACCACGGTTGAACCTCAGCCGCGAGCACGCTGCCTCAAAAAACCGAGCCAACGGTTTCCCCGACCGATCACACTCGTCGAGATGGTTCTCTTCAATGAAAAGGATGCTACCAACAAACTGAGGATGGCAGGGTGGAACATTGAAAGTGGGGAATATTATAATGTCCATGTCAACTTGGAATCCCCACAATGCAAAGGGATGCCCATACATACATAACGTGAATTACATGCTGTTCTTCGTACCAGGTAAATTCGTAAGAGGGGTACAGACAATGTACTAGAAAAGCAGGTCCTTGGGTAGCAGGGAATTGAAATAGTCAATGGGGCCTCAGATGCCAATATTTCAGGAGTTTATGTTGGGGAGCTAGTGCTAACAAACTTGACCTGCCAACCAACATTATCACATCTTCTTGACAGAGGATACAAATGAGTTTACCTCAGCAATGACTTCTTCCACCTTGTTCATGAACAGAATGCTCATCCTGATCTGCTGTGGTCTACATGCACTCACAGCCATGTGATACATAGTATTTGCATTGCCACAAAATGAGGGAAACACAACCACTACTGCCATGCTGCAAGGAATCCTGGAACACTTTTGTTGTGAATGTCCTGGCAGGGTAACTTGTGAGTCAACTTGTGACCACACAGACCTACTGAAGCAGTGATAGTGCTTACCAATAGCTCAGACACAACATTTGGGGCCATCCTCACAGGACTTACTAAAGTACTGTGAGGACCAGTCCTCTACAGGTATATATTGCAGCCATTGAAGGCTATGTCCCAGAGGATGTCATCTGCATGTTTTGTGCCTTTCTCAAGTTTTGTTACTTTGTCTGCCAAAATGTTATCACTGAACCAACACTTACTGTGATTGAGGATGCACTCACATGCTTCCACTCATATTGTGAAGTCTTCTGGAATGCCCAAGTAATCACTGAATTTTCATTACCCTGGCAACATGCTATGAAGCATTATCCCTATCTTATACACCAGTTTGGCACACCAAATTAGTGTTGCTGTCGAAGTGAGGTGACTTCAAGGTGGGGCTTGCTTCAGTTTGAAATTTGACCAGTTCGATGTGGTTCGAAGATTCAAAGTCAAACAAACTGCTGGATCGAACTCTTTTCAAACTGACCAATAATATGTGGACTCTGATGGACTGTCTTATTAGTGTATATATGTGCACGAGTACATGTGTACAATCTCTACAGTAGAAAGCTCGTCTTCCTCTCTGCTTTGCAGCAGGTTCACTGACATGAAAATAATTGAGTTTGCCATCAACTGACTCCACCCTGTCTCCTCCAAAAAACTGAAAAGGATACAGTTCTAATACAATTCTGCTAGACAACTTTCATCATCACCAAGTCTTTCATGGTATAGGCCACTTACTTTAAACTCATAGCAAGAGGGTGCATTTCGAGCAATGTCTCGTCAAGCAAGAAAACTTGTATACTTCAGCAAAGCAGGATTTCTCCAAAACTACTGGAGGCCTTACAGATCCTCAAATTTGCCTGGAGGAAGGACAGGTTGAATTTTACATGCAATTTACTTGCACAAGAAGAAGACTACAGTATTGAAGCTTACATCTGAAGCATCAGGTGCCAGCTCATCAGGCTCTGTAAATTTGCCTTCGCCAATGAGCTCCTTGACTGCTCTCTGTCAGCGGTCCTTCAATATCGGTGATTGGTAATCAAGCGCTGATTGGCTGAGACAATTGCCAACCTCGTTCCACCTCACTTCGTTCAAGTTCGATGACTCGAAGTGGCACGAACTGCCACTTCGGTTCACCTCAGCTCACTTCGGCGGCAACACTACACCAAATGGGCCACATAGTCTAGCTGTGCTTAGTCACAACATATGGGTAGCCTGTGTGCCAAATTACCATTACTGATATATCAAAGCCCTCTTGGCACTCCTGGACACATTTGGAAAAAGCACACAGCAAATTTTTATCTATGTAGGATGGTAGATAACATATCTGTGGTTTGGTCAGTTGTGGTAAGTTTGGTCTCAGCAGGATGCATGAGCAATCTTCAATGATGTGGAGGATTGGTGGCACACATAATGATGTAGACCTGCAGACTTGTCCTCCAAGTGTCCAGACAGCATTGATGACACCCAAGTGATAGAATGTTGCTATGGGGTCTGCACCATGGTGGGGAACAGTAGCAAAGTCAAGCAACAACCACCCCAATCATTGAGGCCTTTGAGGGATTGGATTTGGGATCTGCATGTGAAGGGTGGGTGGGTGGTTTCTTTGCAGGAGATGAACTGAAAGCTGCATGACTTGTAACACTTCTTCACACAGCTCTGGCATCTGTGACACTGCTCTCTAGCAAAGTAGCTGCTTGCAGTACAGGGGCAAGGCATGTCCAAAATGGTAGGGCATCCTTTGCAGGATAATTCTCCTGCTTGACTACAGCTGTCATGGATGCAGAATCAAGCACACTGCAAACAGTTTGTGCAGAGACAGGAGAGGAAAGGGCCAGTCTTATTATATGGGTGGCCTGGATGGCATTTTCAGTTCTTCCAGAGGTCACACTAGAGACTATTCTCCTTCTGCTAGTAGAAGAAAGCTGGTAAGGATGTCCCATTTTGAGGTTTTCCTTATCTAGTGGGAACTCTTTGATGACCCTGGCCACAGTAGAGCTTCCAAAACCAGTTTTAGAGGATATTTCATGAGCAGAAAGACCAGATTCAGAAAGAAGATGGATATTTTCTCTAGCAGAGGCAAAAATGCATTTTGCAGTGAAGTAGGGTTAGCTGAGTGGGCACCAAGCCTTTCTTATGGTGCAGGATTATGTACATTACATAATCAGGCAAGGTTGAAGCAAAACATCCTTCAGAAGTTGTCAAATCCTTATGTTATTTACTAGACAATGACTGACAACATCATGCTCAAAAAAGTGTCCCAATGACATGTCATTTTAAAATGGTTATATCTCAGTGCCATGGCAACCCAATTACATGAACATGCCCATGTTGTCAAGGCAACAGTTAGTGCTACTTTTGGTTCTGCAGGAGTTTGAACTGATTCCTACTGGTTCTCTCATAAATCTCAAATCCTTGCAAAATCACCCAACATTGGGTCACTTTTGTGAGCCACTGTATTTATTGTCCTACTGATGCCATGGCTGCCAATACCCTTACCAAACCTTTACTGAGCATCAAGGCAAAACATTTTGCATCTGCATTCAGACTTTGTTCTGATTGAGGGGGAGTGTCAAGAGTGTGCTCCAGAATTATGGTAGTGTCTTGGAGTTTCACCCAGAGGGCTTGGAATTTCCCTCCAACTTTCAGGGTTAAATTCTGATGTTACCCCACTTACTAATTACAGTACTATAAATTTTCCACACCATTATTTTCCACCTCAGTGACTACTTCATGCACTGAGGTGAGCATAGCTATACTTTCACTCATTTACTTGGTACTGACATAGCATAGAACTCATACCTTTGTTAGGTACTAATAAAGTGACTACTTCATGCACTGAGAACTCATACCTTCATTAGAGATGCCCACATCATTGACATCTCAGGTCTCTCAAGAACATGTGCATGCTCTACTTCATCTCTGAGAGCCATGATCACATTTAAGGGCTGAGCATAATGCCCACCATGCTCAGCTGTGGAGTCTGTGTCATTGGAGGTGCTGGATTCAAAATCTGACAGGATTGGAGTGACTGGCAATGGTGGAGTGATGAAGAAGAGACTTGTGGGGGAACTGGAGCCTGAACTCAGCAACATTGACATAGATTCCAAGCTGCTACCATCAACTCCACATTGTGCATTTTCAAGCTTTGCTATTGCAACATTGAGGCTAGTTTCATCCAGCCATTTGAGCAGATCTTGGCAGACAGATTTTCAGGGCATCTGGTGGCTCTTGGACAATGGGGAAATGTTTATCAATCATGTACAATGCATTAATACAACAAGTTTGATATGTTATTTGACATGTATTTTCCAGGATAAGTAACTACCATGTATTGCTAGTCAAGCACAGTGCCACAGGGCCCAGCATGTTACACTGCAAGCATTTCACAATTTTTCATGACCAAACATGTTGAAAAAAATTGAAGGAAAAGATACCATGTTTTTATGGATGTTTTTAAGACAAAATCCAAAAATAATATTTCATTTTCTTTGCCTTCTCCACCAGCAAACATGAATTGATGGTAATACCCATTAGACTAGAAGCTAATGGTCATTACCATCAATTAGTGTTTACAGGTAGGACATGCAGAGACAATAAAACATTACTCTTGGATGTTTTGTGTGAAAACATCCCAAATAACATGGTATCTCTTTCAATTTTTTCAACATGTTTTGTCATGAAAATTTGTGAAATGCTTGCAGTCTTAGAGTCAAAATTCATAGTGGCAGCAGCCTGTCAGAGTGTGATTCCAGAGCACTTCCAGAGTGCTGCCAGAGTGCTTCCAAAGCCACCTTGAGCACCACTATTGTTTACAGTGCCCATCAGTTCATATAGTTTGGGTCTGTGCACCTTGCCATCTCAAGGCATGAGGTGTGGACCAGAAGCTATCTATCATAGCACACCAGTATGATATATTCATCCATGTGCACCATCACCTCCTGCCTCAATGCTGACAAGGTGCACAGATGTATCTGGGATAATCTGTTAAAAGGACCCATTCTGGCACCAGTGTATGAGATGGTCACATCCAGAAACTCTCCTGTCACCTCCCTCATCTGTGCTTTGATTTCACCTCTTGTCAGTCACAGCCAGTATACAGGAATGGATGAGGGATATGATGAGGAAGTGGGTTGTTGTGAGTTTTGCATCCCAGTCTCTCACTGCTTTGTTAACAGCCTCCACCAGTGTCTTCGAGTCAGCCTCGACAAGTACGACCTAAGCACATCGAATTCAGCACCTTGATTGACTTACATGAAGATGAATTGGATACCTTCACAGCAGGGTCTTCATACGGGAAATGTTCAGAACTTGTCTCTGTGTGTTCTAGGCATGCATATAGATTATGCATTAGGGATGTGTAATGGCGATGCGAAGTTATAAGACTTGCAACGACACCACACCAGGATTCTTCTTAAATACTACTCGTTTCCAGAGTGAAAGGTCTGTTTGATTCGAGGTAGAAAAGAGAGTCCCCGTACAGTACACTACATAGGCCATTTTATAGGTTAGAGAGCAGGCACGAAATATGTCAGAGTACTGCTATGGGTAAAGTAGGATCAAGAAACAAATGAGATGATAAGTAAGACTGTCATAGAGAATTCACCATCTGAACAAACGGTCGACAGCGTCAGACCGAGTCCTTACATTCCCCCCTCCAGGGTACAAAGTACCCTTTCCTCGTGTAAAACTTGCTTACAAAGCAGCGTCCCTGGCACTTCCCGCGGTCTCGTCCTGGGGCATCGTTTCATCAACTTCACCCTCCGCATCTGCTATGCCGTCGTAATCCTCTCCATATTCCCCTTCATCGTCCGGGCCATCGAAGACACTGTCGACGCTTAGATGGTTAATCGTGATATGAGTAGGATCGGCGAGGGTGTTGAAAGGGGGATCCATGTCTAAGGTAGAGGTCGAGGAACTAGCAACGGTGGCACTCTGACGATTATCAGCAGTGGTTTTAGGTGCCTTGCGATGCCTGCTTGTATGCAAGGTCTCGCGACATCTACTGGTCTGAGGCCTCTCTGATCCTTGTGTTCTAAACGGCGACGAGTTGGGACGATCACCCAGAGGCCCCCTTGTACGACGATTGTCTCCTCTACGATCCCAGCGGTCCTGATAACCTCGCTGGGAGTGATCGCACTGGCATCTAGCCCTCTCTGCCGCATCCCAGAGCAGGCTATTCAATGTCTCAGTCTCCGCAGCATTGAGTACCTGCCCACCCTCTATCTCTTCCCTGCTACGCAGGTCAGCGTCCGCTCCCAGAACTTCCTCCCTAGTTGGGGCTGGGCCTGTGATGACAATGCGATGTCCCGTGCCAGGTTCAAGGTAAGCGAATCGCGACCTCGTAGTGGCTCTACGGTGGTAAGCTTCCCTGAACTGACGATATCCAGCAGGGATGTCGAGGGGATCTCCCTCGTTTCGCTGCAGCGCTCTGTCATACATGAAGAAGGACCGAATCTGCTCACGGTGAACCAAGAGTCGCTCCTCTGTCTGCCCAGGGCCGGAGTCAACCCAGATGACAAAATAATCAAAGCTAGTCTGTTCAATGGAACGACTTTGGGCAGGGTTCGACATAGTGGCAGCCTGATGACATCTCGTGTCAGGTGAGTGGTTGATAGCTAAGCTCTGTAGCTCGCTAACGATGTTGGACAGGGTGTTGTGGAGCGTCGCTAGATTTTCGGGGCTGATGATGGGTTGCCTTGCAGGCCGAGATATCAAGGGAGCGGGGTGCGATCGGCGATGTGCCCTCTTCGGGTAGGAGGCGGTTTTACGGGCGTAACAATGACAGTGGGAGTCGCACTTGCGTCCCCTGGGCCTGGAGGTGTATAACGCTCGTGAGTTGGATCATGTATGCAAACCTGAACGTAGGTGGGCCCGACGAGGGTGATCCAAAGGGCGGTGTGAATGGTTATAGGGACGACTCGAAGACGCAGGAGGTCGGTTGTGTTTAGTGGGGCAATGAGGGTGGTACAGACGAGGACGGGTCTTGGGTTGATGATTTTGAGAGCAGGAGGATCCAGCCGTAGTGGGGTGTAGGTGAGTGGATGGGGACCTCCAGTTGGGACATGAGTGATTTAAATGGGCCCCACAGATATGCAGTGTCAAGTGTCCTATGAACACCTGGGAGTTGTCGTCTGACGAGCTCCCATCGCTCTCGTCCCTTAAATTTTCAATCCCATCAACCCCAATGGCCTCGAAATAATTGGTAAGCACTTTCAGGTGCGCGACCTCGTCGTAGGGTAACCATGTTCGATCTCCAGCTGTCCACTTCACTTCGAACTTCACGTCCGATCGGCTGCCATGATGGCTAATTATCTGGTTGACAGCCCATTCTCGGTTTGTCCCTCCGAGTTCCGGAATCTGATTGTCTTTCCATCCAGGGAACTTTCTATCGTCATTAGGTATGTGCACCCTTAACAATGATGAATGAAACACGTCATGAATACCTCTTTGCTTTAGGTTATCAGGTAATTCGACGCGATAAGAATTATTCCCGAAGTCATCCGAAATGCGGTACGGTCCAATGAATTTCGGTACGAGCTTTCGCAATGTCCCCCTTGACAAGCTAATATTCTTGGTGGAGACGTACACGAGGTCACCCATAACAAATGGGCACACTCGGCGCTTTTTATTAGCGCCAACCACTTGTTTCAATCATGCCTTTAGGATTGCGTCATGGGCGTCCAACAGAGTAAGTTTCATTTTATTGGCAAACGCTCTCACGCTTGGGTATTCATCTCTCGTCGGGGAGTCCCAGATCATCCGTCGAGGCATCCGTCCAGTGTTCAGGAAGAACGGTGCGTAACCAGTTGATTCCAATGTTGCGTTATTGATTGCAAACTCGATGGCAGGTAGTTGTGACACCCAGTCCTTTTGATTCGGCCCGATGCAGCATCTCAGCATCTGGGCAATGGTTCGGTTGGCGCATTCCGTAGCGCCATCTGTTTCCGGGTGGTACGCACTTGACATTTTCTGCTTAATCCCAATTAGCTCATTTAGACGTTTCCAGAAGGTACTAGTGAACAGGACATTGCAGTCGCTAATGATCGCTCGAGGTAAGCCATGGTGTTTATACACCTCGGCGAACATTAATTCTGCTACTTCACAAGCAGTATAGGTTGTTCGGCTCGGTATGATGTGCACCATGGAAGTTAGCAAATCGATAATCACCGTTATCGAGTCATACTCGCCGTCACGGTCTTTGGACTCTGGGAGCGGTCCCACAAAGTCTACTCCAATCGATTCCCAAGGTCTGGATGGTACAGAGAGTGGGTTTAGTAGTCCAAATGGTTTGTGGGTCGGTGGCTTGCTCCGTTGGCAAGTCTGACATGATGTACAGTATGCGGTGATATCTTTCACCATAGAGTCCCACCACAGGAATTCACGAATATATGACACCGTCTTTCTGGCGCCTAGGTGGGCGAGCAAGGAGTGGGCATGGTTGATGATGACCTCCCTAAGTCGTTTGCCGTCTACCTCAATATCAGGTACGCAGAACATGGTGCGATCCGGGAGTTTCAGACTGATGAATCCATCAGGCGTGATATTGAAGTTCTTGAAAGCCTGTGGGTCCTCGATGATCCATTTGAAGAACGGGTCCCTATCATACTTGTGCTTAGCGGCTTTGAGTATCCCTTCGCTTCCTGGGTATACAACCAATGGTACCCTAGTCGTCAGTGCCCTCGTTATGTCACCTTCCAACGTGAGTTGCCCCGTGTCCGGCATAGGGATCCGCGTGTCATGCATTGTGTTTACAGCGTGTGTGTCCTCAGGTGGGGGACGTTCACTGTCCTCATCCCCCTTCCTTCGTTCGCCTGGGCCAAGAAGAACGAAGCGATTCTTCATTCTCCTAGCAAATTCGATACCGGTTTCAGGCTGGCCAGTCTCCGTGGGTGGTGTTGGAGGGCGACGATGGCGCATGGTCACTCTCTTGGTAGCGGGCTGAGTAGGTGCGTCCTCCGTGTGTTTGCATGTGTCATCCGCACTGCTCATTGCAGCAGGCAGCTCCCCCTCCATAGGTCGCTCCTCAATGCTTGTTGGAGAGGGCATTGCCGGAGGTTTCAGCACTAATCGCAATCGGCGCACAGAGGATGGTCCCGCTGCCTTGGGCGCTTTGGGGGAGTCACTCGGCGAAGTGTCTTCCAGTTGTTTCACTGTTGCCTGTGCTTGGGACCTGGTGGACATCGCCATCGCTTCGACGCCAACATACAAAGGTGTGCTGATGATTTGCTGACGTTCCTCCATATTGGCAGACTCCTCAATCTCTAGGTCATGATGCAGATATTCGCTGGGTGCACAGATAGTCCCTGGCACATCAAATTCATACATCCGAGAGAGAGCGTCCGGGAGGATGTTATCGACACCAGGTACGTGTTTGATATCAAAGTCAAACTCGGCCAGTTTCTCTAACCAGCGTGCTTGTCTCCCAGACAGGTCTTTCTGTTCCAGCAAGTACGTCAGACTCTTATGGTCAGTAACCCATGTGAAGTGAGTGCCCTGCAGTATATCCCGGTGCCTTAACATCATTTCCACCCCAGCAAGGAGCTCTTGCTCATGAACGGGGTAGTTACGTTGAGCTGACAACATCTTCGCAGAGTAAAAGGCGGCTATCTTCGCGGACTTCCAGTCCTTCCCCTGTGCAATTACTCCGCCTATTCCATTTCCGCAGGTGTCGGTCATAACCCAGATGGGTTCGCGGTCGGGTCCGTACTCCAAGGGAACGCGGCTGTGACTCGCACAGGTGGCAACATATTGTTTCACCGTTTCGAACACTCGTTGCTCAGTAAATGTCCACCGGAAGGGACGAGTTTCGGCGCTTGCTTCTGCTAGCACACCCAAAGGTACGCGGACTTTGTAGATGTCGTCTGCCAGGTAGCCTACTGACCCAATAAATCCTTTGCATAATGTCCGGTTGGTGGGGACTTTCCAGTTGAGGATCCGATCGACCTTTTCAGGATCCATTTTTATTCCATCATCAGTGATGACGCAACCCAGGATCTTCACTTCGTCACACAAGAAACAAAGTTTCTTCTCGCTCAGGTAAAGTTTCTCCCGTGTGAGGATTTCAAGCATGAGTTTGACGTGTCTAATGTGATCCTCCAGGGTCTCAGAGTAGATGATTATATCATCCAAGTATACGTCCATGAACGTTCCAACATATTCCCCAAAAATGTGATTCATTAGGGCTTGGTACGTTGCTGGAGCGTTGCAGTCGCCTTGCTGGACTACCAGACTGACCATATTTCCGTCTGGGGTCGTAACAGCCATCCTTTCGACATGCTCGGGGATCACCCGAATTTGTTTGTACACGTTGGCTCCATCAATGATCGACCTATATGGCCTCTTGGCCACTTGCCGTAGGATACCATCCATATTGGGCATCGGTGACGATAACTTGCGCATATTCTTGTTTCGCTCGTGCAGGTCGACCACCACACAGAGTCGTGGAGGGTTCCCTGCCTTTGGTATTAGCAACATTGGGCAAGTGTTCCTTGCCGCGGTTAGTTCCCAGCGGCCGGTTTTCAAGTAGGCGTTTTTCTTTTCCACCCAAAGAGGTCTTAATGCCTCTGGACATCTAGATGGCCGCCAAGGGTATATTTTCTTTTCATCTATCAGTGGGATCTCATGATTTATGGCTTGGAATGGGGGAAGGGCCGTCGCTCCTACTTGGGAGCATAGAGGCTTTGCTAATTCCTGTAAGTACTTCCTTGCCTTCTCAAGGTTCTCATGGTAAATGTCCGTCGCGCGTGATTCCAGGGTTGAGACCTGCGCTCCTTTCATCTCGGTGGGTGTAACACTTCCCACAACGACTCTAGGCGAGTGTAACCCCACCATTACTTTGTGCTGATAGAGGAATGGTGTCCCTAGGATCAGATTGTAGTTCTGCAAGTTCATGACATCGAAGTATCATTCGCAGTCAATCCCTTGATATTGGAAACGGGCCTTAGTGCCGAAGTTCACCTTGGACCGCGAGCCCTGAACCGTGAGCTGAATGGTGAGAGGTTTCTCAAGCAAAATACGTTTCACTTTCAATTGTTCTGCAAGCATCACTGACATGAAATCAGCCAGCAATCCTGTATCGATCAGCGCGCGCGCCGGGTGGCTGTTCACGTGCACGACGACCACCAGAGGCTTCGGTATCTTTCGCGTGAAATCCTTGGCTATCGAGGAATTTCTCTGTAGGGTCAACTTATCCTCATCGCAGACCTTAATGCCATTCAACTGGATCATGTCATACGGTGCGTCTTTCAACTGATCTGCGACCCCGTTGGTTTCATCATTTCCAGCGCTCTTGAATAGTGCGCAGATCCCCGGGTCTTCTTCCTCCAGGGGGTCACTGCTCGTTAAGGCTACACACGCACGAAACAGCCTCTTAGCATGCCAATGCATGACGTCGAAGTCTGGCCTGGAAATCCTTTCCAGCGGGAGGACCAGGCGGGCCGCCAGGTGATAGTCAAGTACGTCAATTGTCATCTTATCTTCCCTAACACACGCAAATCGTCCTGAGTTTCCCCCTTCCAGAATTTGAAGACTGTGCTCCTCGAGCTTAGCGATAATGCAGTCCTCAATAGGGCGTCCCATGGGGTTTGATCTCCAGGTCTGCGCGCGCTCTTGGCGTCTCAGTTCCGTTTTCGGGATACCAGCGCGTTCTCCCTTTCGAAACCAGTACCAACTATCAAGTCGGAAAGCAGGGTTCATTAGCAGGTGCGTTTCAACTGTAATCTCGTCTCCTGGGCCTAATACATCTCGTTCGCTTTCCACAATCATGTGTCGGCCATCCATCAGATCATAGACCAGGAATCAGGAGTCCATATAAGTGCACAATGAGTTCGGGTCATCGCCGGGGTAGCAGATCCCGGATAGTCGTTCCATGGCCCTGTCCTCCAGGGGGTGCCCTAGTTTTGTGCCCACCCACCAGATTCCACGGACCTGGTTGCTCCTATAGGTGTAGACATGTATTCCGTCATTCGGGGCTTCTTCTTCGGGAATGGTACTATCGCTAGTCCGGTAGTCTTCGTTGTCTGAGATGCTCTCCAGGTCTGGGAGGTCATCGTCAGGTACGCCATCATCTTCCTGGATTGTAGGCCCTCGAGCCTGAATGAAGTTCAAGGATACCTCAGGGCCGTGCCTAGATGAACTTGCCAACTGACGTTGGCACTCAATATCTCCGAAGTCGACACCCACACCAAAACTCATAACGCCTGAGGACTTGCCGGCGTTGAGCACGGTCTGACGATCAGGACAATTCCTCGAGAAATGCCCCAACTTATGGCAGATGAAGCATAGGCCCTCCACCTTGTGGCGTTCCTGCTCTTCTTTGCTCAGTTTAGGAGTATCACGCTTCCGTTTATCCTGCTGTTTGGTGCGCTTTCCTCCCGAGTTGTGATTATCGGGCGTTGCGGCTTCCTTTCGATAGCCTTCGCCTTTAAACTTCCTCTTCCTTTCGCATCTTCGCTTGTGTCCCGACTTATGGGGTTCAGGACTCTCTGGTGATGCGGCAGCGCTTCCCACCGTCTGGTGTTTACTCCTTCGTCGTTTAGACCTGTGAGTATAGTCACCAGCGACGGTTTGGGCGATTTCAAGGATCTCTGCAGAGGCCGAGATCTTCTTTAGTGATGAGATCTCTGGATTCAACTTTTCTTTCCACAGGTCCCTTTGGAGCTCCTTTCGGAGCCCCGACCAAAATTTGTGGACCTTTGTGCATTCGTTGGTTTCTCCAATCATGTTCCATAGCTCATTGAGCTCATACAGGTAGTTCCTTACTGTTTTGGAGTTTTGATAACATGACTGCAGTTTCTCCCTTTGCCGCATTCGGAAATCAATGGGGAAACAATAGTTGAATAGTTGCGTAAAGAAATCCGAGAGTCTCCACTTGTAAGGATCCCCTGAGACTTCCCGCACGTAAAACTCATGTGCCTTACCCGTCAGGTAGTGGGATAGGATGAACGCACACTTCTTGGGTTCGACTCGACCGTCTGTAACATACGCGGCCCCTTCGGTAACGAACCGTTGAAAGGTGTGTATGTCGTTGGACCCGTCGTACTTATTCGGCGGGATGGGCTTAAGAGTCGTCCTGCGACGAGATTTCGAACGCTTCTTGGATTTGCATTTCTTTCCCTTACCACTCTTGCGGCGTCGGGATCTACCACATCGGTGGTTCGAGCTGCTTGACGACCCACCCAAACTTAACGATGATTCGCTGGTTGTCGAAGAAGAATCGTCATCGCTCGTGCCAGAATAGCTGGATGGATCACTACTGGAGTTTGACGATATGGAGTCGTCATTCGAGCTCTCGCTCGTGGTAGATGCAGACTCGGACGAGCTGGTATTGTCGTCACTAGACAAATCTGAGGTGTGCTTCGCCTTCCTTTTATTTTTGGATCTTTTGGAGCGCTTCTCATCCTTTTCAAGGCGCTTAAAGGCGAGTCCAATGTAGCTTTTTGGATTGATTTGTTTTACAGGCTCCATAGCCCTCGGCATCTTCTGTCATTCACGCCTCTTGTGATCTTGACGGACAACTTTATCAACCATCTCCTTTATCGGGTTTGGGGGTTCTCTCGAGGGTTTGGTCTCCCTCTTCTTGTTTTTCTTCAAACGCTTTAGCTTACTCCTCTTAGGAATCCGCTCATCTTCCCCGCCATGCGGTTCCGGGAGTTCGTCCTCAGTGGGTTGTGCGGTGCCCTCTGGATCGTTCCCCTTTGACGGTCCAGGTTGGTCACCATCGCTCTCATTTGCCAATCTATTAGCAGTGTTCCACGATGCAAGGGCTGCGCGTTGCGCGTCTGGGTCTATCTCATTCTCGCTAAGTTTCAGGTTCCCCCAATTCCTAGGATCGGGTCCCTTTCCCTTGCCTTCACCCTTAGCGGAGGGCTCATCACTTTCTGATGAGGTCACTTCAGGGTTATCCCTCGTCATCAACAACGACCTCCTCCGGATTTTCTCTCGTTCATCCAGGGTCAGTTGCCGTTCCACCCTTCGGACGGCATTTGTCTGGTCTGGCCTTAACATGCTGTGGGCTCGTCGCTCACGCGACTTCTTACGCACCACCTCTGTCCAGTCGTTCTGCTCTGCTTCCATATCACTTGTTGGGAAGATGGATAAAGAGTCGCAGTGGACATTATCAGGTTGTCATAACCGTGTGTTCACACTAAGCCCTTACTCACTCCGCGCTCCACTCCGCCGGTCATTCACTCACTCCACACCAACTCCGCCCAACTTCTGTTGGTTGCGAACCATCTCCGCTCCGACTGTTGTCGGACTTGTGTCGCTCTCCTACCGGACCAAGCGGTCCGTCCTCTGAGGGGTCATGTGACTACCTTCGCAGTCAGGTACTCCGCAGCACGCTCACCGCATGGTCCAGCGTCTGGACTATTTCCTTTTCTAGATGTTCTGTGTTACCCATTCGTATGTCCTCTGTCTACCCTTCATTCGTCATCCAGGAAATTTTACTTGAAAATTTATGAGTCTCCGTATGTCAGTTCCGATTCCGGTTACTGTACCTCCATAGCGGTATAAAAGCATGTACTGTACTCCGCTGTTCTTCAGTACGAATATCAACTTAGTTCCTACTCCCTCTGATTCCGTCTTCTGTCTGTCGGAGTTATCTCTGACTCTCCGTCTGTACTCTCCCTCTGAGATACGAGGGCTGAGATCGTGCAAGGGGGTAGCGCACGAGCTAAACCCGACGCCCTCACTCCGCTCCGCCTCTGTCTCGGCGGACTTCGTTCCTGCCATCTCTCCGCTAGTCGGAGTTCTGTTCCTGTGTGTCGGACTTGCTTCCGGACCCTCCTCTAGACCTTATTAAGCGTCGGAGTTGGTCGGAGTAGGCCCGGACTTGACAGTATATTCGTACTCGCACTTGTACGATCTCGTTTTCTGTCCTCTGAAAAACTTACACCATTATGAGAACTCGAGCTCAATCCCAAAGAGAGGTCGCTGAGAACCTCGCTGCAGCACTAGCCAATCCGCGTCGACTCCCTTCCGTCGTCGAACAGTTCCAATCCTTCTCCGCTCGACGCCGCTCTCGCGTTGAAGGCGAAAGCGCTTCGCAAGCTGGTCGCTCCGACCTCCACCCAACAACTTTCCATACTCCGTCTCCTCGTAACCGAGGTGATGGACCCGACCCCGACCCTGACTATCCTGATGGTGATCCCGACGGCGGGGGCAGCGGTGACGGGGATGTCCCCGAAGACCCGGCTGAGCCGCCAGAGGATCCCCTCATAGCTCTTGCTAGAGCTGTCCATGCACTTGCGCGGTCTAGCTCGCGCACTGGGGACTCCGCTCCGAAGACCAAAGTCCGCGAGCCTGACACCTTCGACGGCTCCGACCCCAAGAAACTCCGCGAGTTCCTCATTCAATGCGAGCTGAACTTCCAAGACCGCCCCCGTGCATTCCGCTCCGACAGAGCCAAGGTTACCTTCGCTCAATCTTATCTCAAGGGTATGGCCCTGGCTTGGTTCGAGCCAGATTTGCTAAACCCCGACAACTATGACCGCCCGCTCTGGATGGACGACTACCATGAGTTCTTACAAGAACTCACAGCTAATTTCGGTCCGCACGACGCTATAGCGGATGCCATCCAGCAACTCGAGAACCTTACCATGAAGGACGGTTCTCGTATTACCAAATATGTCATGGAGTTCAATCGCTGGGCTTCGCAAGTCAAGGACTACGGTGTCGGTGCACTCCACCACCGCTTCTATAGCGGACTTCCAGACCGCATCAAAGACGAGATCGCTCGCGTCGGTAAGCCTTCTACCCTCGCACAACTCTGCGAACTCGCCCAGACCATCGATGCGCGCTACTGGGAGCGCAAAGCAGAAATCTCGCGCACCACCAAGTCCGCCTCCGACAAGTCGCAGTCCTCAAACTCCGACAACAAAAGTAAATCGTTGTCCTCCGCCTCCGCTCCGAAGTCCGACGCCAAGGGCAAGGGCAAACAGAAAGACCCACCCAAGTCCGACGCGTCCAAGTCCGATATTGCCCATCTTCTGGGCAAGGATGGCAAACTCACCTCCGCTGAACGCCAGCGCAGGATGAAGAATAACCTCTGCCTCTTCTGTGGCGAGGCTGGCCATTCCGCCAAGGACTGTCCCAAGTCCACCTCTCGCGCAGCCAAAGCCCGTGCAGCTACAGCTGAAACTCCACCTACTCCGCCTGCGGAGAAGGCAGAGTCAAAAAATTAGTCCACTCCTCCAGGGAGCTCACACAGCCTGGAGGAAGCGTTGAACCCAACTGTGCGCAACCGGACATCCGACTCAACGCGTCCGCTCTTTCTAGTCCCAACTCTTTACTTCCGTCTGTAACTCTTCTGGATTATTCTGTTGATACTGTTTCTGCGTTGATCGATTCTGGTTCTTCTCATTGCTTCGTAGACCCATCTGTAATCAAAAAATGTGACATTCCTGTCTCCTCCATTTCTCCGCCAATTCCGCTCCGCTTGTTTGATGGTAGTACCAATGCTGTCATTTCCCAAGAGGTAGATCTTTCCCTCCGCTTTCCTTCCGGCGATGTCAACTCCATTTCATTTTATGTTACTCCATTGGATTCTTCATGTTCGCTGGTATTAGGACACAACTGGCTCACCCGCTTCAATCCATCGATTGACTGGGTACTGGGCAGTATATCGTTCAAACCATCGTTACAGGGAATGCCGACACCCCAGGCGCCTTCATCACCTTCTGCTGCGACCTCCGCTCCGGATCCAACACCCTCCGCTCCGTTTGCAGTTCCGACTGCATCTCCGACCAACTCGCCGCGCTCCGCTCCGCTCGTCTCGCTCATCAATGCTGCTGCGTATGTCAGGGCCTGTGCTCTCCCTGGCTCTAGACAGTTCCGCTTACAGCTCTCCGCTGATGATGTGAAGCTTCGTGCGTCCTCCGCTTCATCTCCGCCTCCTGACCTCTCCTCAGTTCCTTCTGAGTATCACGAGTTTGCCGATGTCTTTAGCAAAGACAAGGCCACTGAACTTCCGCCACACCGCTCGTTCGATCTCAAGATCGACCTCGAGGAAGGAGCTTCTCCGCCCATCGGTACAATCTACTCTCTTTCTCCGCCAGAGCTTGAAGCTCTCCGCACCTTCATTGACGAGCATCTTGGCTACGGTTTCATCAAGCAGTCCACCTCCGCTCACGGTGCCCCTGTCCTCTTCGTAAAGAAGAAGGACGGTTCACTCCGCCTCTGTGTAGACTATCGAGGACTCAACAAAATCACGAAAAAAGATCGCTATCCGCTGCCACTCATCTCCGACCTACTCGACTCCCCAAGCCGCACTAAAGTCTATACCAAGATCGACCTCCGCCATGCCTATCATCTGGTCCGCATAGCAGACGGAGATGAATGGAAAACGGCTTTCCGCACTCGTTATGGTTCTTACGAGTGGCGGGTAATGCCATTCGGTCTGACTAACGCGCCTGCGGCTTTCCAGCGATTCATCAATAGCATCTTTGCAGACATGCTCGATGTCTGCGTCGTGGTATACCTCGATGACATCTTAGTCTATTCGCAGGATATGGAGTTGCATCGCAAACACGTAAAAGAGGTACTCCGCCGCCTTCGAAAGCATGGCCTTTATGCCAAGCCAGAAAAGTGCGAGGTTCACTCCGACTCTGTCGAGTACCTCGGTTATGTTCTTTCCCCCTCCAGTCTCACCATGTCCGCTGAGAAGGTTCAGGCAGTCCGCAACTGGCCTGAGCCGCGGAAGGTGCGAGACATCCAGTCTTTCCTTGGTTTCGCAAATTTCTACAGACGATTCATTAATAACTACTCCGACATCGTCGTTCCACTCACTCGCCTCACGCGAAAGGGTGCTCCTTGGAACTTTTCCGAGGAGTGCCGCTCCGCTTTCCTCCGCCTGAAGGATACCTTCAGCTCCGCTCCCATTCTCACTCATTGGGTCCCTGACGCTCCGCTTACAGTTGAAACCGACGCCTCCGACTATGCCATTGCTGGCATTTTGTCGATCACCTGCTCCGATGGTGAACTCCGCCCAGTCGCCTTCTACTCCCGCACCATGACCGCGCCAGAACTCAACTATGATACCCACGACAAGGAGCTGTTAGCTATCTTCGAGGCCTTCCGCCATTGGCGGCATTACCTTGAGGGCTCCGCCTTACCTGTCGACGTGGTGACGGACCACAAAAACCTTGAGTATTTTTCCACCTCTAAGGTTCTCACTCGTCGACAGGCCCGCTGGTCGGAGTACCTTTCCCAGTTCAATCTTTCCATCCACTTCTGACCTGGCCGCCTAGGAGCCAAACCCGACGCACTTACGCGACATTGGGATGTCTACCCAAAAGGGGGGGATAGGGACTACGCACAGGTAAATCCTCACAATCTCCGCCCTATGTTTACACAAGAGCAACTCACGTCGTCCCTCCGTACCACCACCCTCATGGCACCTGTGCTCCGCGCCGCCATGGTCTTCGATGTTGAGTGCTTGCACTCCGACATCATCTCCGCCCTACCCTCCGATCCTGTCTCCGCCAGCCATCTCCCAACTCCGACTAAGCCTCAGTGGTCCTTGGACTCCGACGGTCTACTCCGCCTTGACGGTCGTATCTTTGTCCCTGACATTGATGACCTCCGCCTCCGAGTGCTTCGGTTCAAGCATGATCATCCTCTAGCAGGCCATTTCGGGCAAAACCGCACCTTAGAACTCGTCCGCAGGGACTACGTGTGGCCCAACCTCCGCTCCGACGTAAAGGAATACGTCAGGTCTTGCACCGCCTGTGGACGGAGCAAAACTCCGCGTCACCGCCCTTATGGTCTACTGAAGCAACTCCCCATCCCAGAGAGACCTTGGAACTCCATCTCCATGGACTTCATCGAACACCTCCCCAACTCCGATGGCTACTCCGCCATACTCGTGGTAGTGGACCACCTCTCAAAGCAAGCAGTGTTCATCCCCACCCACGACTCCGTCACCTCCGCCGAACTCGCTAAGCTCTTCCTGACCCATGTCTTCTCCAAGCACGGAGTACCAGCTAATGTCACCTCCGACAGAGGTCCTGAGTTTGTCTCGCACTTCTTCTGCTCTCTAGGAAAGGCCCTTAATATGCGTCTTCACTTCACTTCGGGTTACCACCCAGAAGGCAATGGCCAGACCGAGCGAACAAACCAGACTCTTGAGCAGTACCTTCGTGTCTACTGTAACTACCAACAAGACAACTGGGCTGAGCTGTTACCTCTAGCGGAGTTCGCCTTCAACAACGCACCAAGTGCGACAACTGGAGTTTCTCCCTTCTTCGCTAACAAGGGGTACCATCCAAACCTGTCTGTGGTCCCTGACCAGGACTTCACCTCTCCGGGGGCTCACGATTATGTCGTCGAGCTCTCCACCCTTCATGACTTCCTCCGCTCTGAAATGTCCGCCACTCAACAGCGCTACCAGGGTCCAGCAGATGCTAGACGCATACCTCTGCCTGAGTTCAAGGTCGGAGAACAGGCCTACGTCAAAGCCAAGTACTTCCGCTCCACTCGTCCTTTGGAAAAACTCTCTGAAAAGTACTTAGGTCCGTTCACCATCCTGGCCAGGCCAGGTACGCATTCTGTCACCCTTAAGCTCCCTGACTCTATGCGCTCGGTACATCCGGTCTTCCATGTCTCACAACTGGAAGCCGCAGCGGCTAACCCTTTCCCAAACCGACAACAACCTCCGCCTCCGCCAGTAGATGTCGATGGTGACCTTGAGTACGAAGTATCAGAGATACTCGACTCTAAGGTGGACCGCCGTCGCCGCCACTGTCAACTCTTGTATCTAGTCCGCTGGGCTGGTTACGAGAACACCGACGAAGAAACCTCTTGGTTGCTTGCAACTGAGCTAGATCACGCTTCCGACATAGTGTCCGCTTTCCATGAACGCTATCCACACAAACCTGGCCCGTATCAACCTCCGCCATAATACTCCGCCAACATAAACTTCCTCCGCGGGCCAACTCCACCTCTTACTGAACTACCTTAAGTACTTTAGAATTTTCTCCACTTATCCGTTTCGCTTCTCAGGGTCACAAACAAAGTCACAAGTCTATCTCGTAGTAATACAAAATATACAAACTAAAGACAAAAAAAAAAAAAAAAAAAAAAGAAAAAAAAAGAAAACAAAACTACTCTACTCTTCCATCGCTTGTCCTTCGCCACCCTCCTGTTCTTCTCCGCCTTCCTTCTCTCCTCCGACTTCTTCCTCTTCCTCGTTATCCCCCTCCGCACCTTCATCCGCTTCTTCGTTCTTGTCTTCCGCCGCCTCCGACTGAGGCCTCTTCCAACCTCCGCCTGTGCGCTTGAGCTCAGCCATCCTGGCCTCTCGCGCATCCTCCCTTCTCCTCATCTCCACCCACTCCGCCCATGCGCGGTACATTCCCCACTCGTCGGCAGTCTGCTCCGCTGCCTCTGCCATCCGCTCCGCTGCCTTTGCCATCCTCTCGAAGGCTGTCGCAACCTTCTCGTGCGCTGCCACGTACCTCTCCGCAGCCTGCAGCTGCCGCTCCCACTCCCACTCCGTCCACCAGGAGGAGACCCCCGCCCCTGAGGGTCCCTCGTGCAGTGTTGCTGGCTCCTCCTCGTCTTCTCCGCCTATCTCCCGCTCGTCGTCCGCTTCCTCCGTCTCTGTCGCTTTCTCCTTCCCCTTCCCTCGCGTCCTCTTCTTCTTCTCTCCTCGGGAGCTCCCCGTCCCTGCTCTCTTCTGCGAAGGCCCCGCCGCCGCCTCTTCCCGCGTCCAACTGCACGTCTTCTTTTTGTTATGACAAGGCACGCAGGCCCTGGTCTTACCTTGCCCCGGCTCGCACTGCCCCGCCGTCAGACTCGCTATACAGCGAGTGCAGGGGGCTCTCTTGGTCGCGGTGACCACCACAGAGGCCCCAGGGACCTTCTGGGTGGTGTTGACGTCGTACACCGCTCCAGTTAACCTGAAATAGAGTAAGGTCGAAAAAGAAGTGGGTCAGCTCCGCCTGACTTGCAGTAGTCTGCTACTCACCTCTGCGTGGCCTCGTCCCTCCTGGCCTGGGCTCTCTCCTGAGAGGCTCTCTGCCTCTGCCTCTCCACCTCTTCCTCTGCTGCCCTCTTCTTTCGAGCCTCCTCTTCTTCTGCCGCCCTTCTCCTCTGAGCCTCCTCTTCCGCTCTCTTCTTCCGCTCCGCCTCCAACCGCTCCTCCTCTGCCTTCCGCCTCTTGGCCTCCTCGCGCTTGGCCTTGCGCTCTGCCTTGCGCTCTCTCTCTCTCCGCTCGACCTCCTCTCGTCAGCGCGCCTTCTCCGCGGACTTCTCTCGCTCGGTGTCAGTGGAGTCGTCGGTGAGGACGACCAGCTCTTCATCCGTGACTTGGGAGTAGTCGCGAACGTGGCCAGGGGTTGGCTGGGGGGTGTTGCTCTGGCGCTGGGAAGGCATGATGATGGGGGAAAAGGACGAAGGTTCGGTACCCTAACACGTGTTTTTAAGCAGTACTTCGAACTCCGACGGAGCTCCGCCACGGCTAGAGCCGTCGTCATTGAGGCATCAAAATAATTTCAAATGATCAACTCGTGTTGATCTCGTTCCGTACATGCGGCCTTCAGGGGTTCAGGCCCTAAGGGGGGGGCACTGTCATAACCGTGCATTCACACTAAGCCCTTACTCACTCCGCGCTCCACTCCGCCGGTCATTCACTCACTCCGCACCAACTCCGCCCAACTTCTGTTGGTTGCAAACCATCTCCGCTCCAACTGTTGTTGGACTTGTGTCGCTCTCCTACCAGACCGAGTGGTCCGTCCTCTGAGGGGTCATGTGACTACCTTCGCAGTCAGGTACTCCGCAGCGCGCTCACCGCATGGTCCAGCGTCTGGACTATTTCCTTTTCTAGATGTTCTGTGTTACCCGTTCGTATGTCCTCTGTCTACCCTTCATTCGTCATCCAGGAAATTTTACTTGAAAATTTATGAGTCTCCGTATGTCAGTTCCGATTCCAGTTACTGTACCTCCGTAGCGGTATAAAAGCATGTACTGTACTCCGCTGTTCTTCAGTACGAATATCAACTTAGTTCCTACTCCCTCTGATTCCGTCTTCTGTCTGTCGGAGTTATCTCTGACTCTCCGTCTGTACTCTCCCTCTGAGATACGAGGGCTGAGATCGTGCAAGGGGGTAGCGCACGAGCTAAACCCGACGCCCTCACTCCGCTCCGCCTCTGTCTCGGCGGACTTCGTTCCTGCCATCTCTCCGCTAGTTGGAGTTCTGTTCCTGTGTGTCGGACTTGCTTCCGGACCCTCCTCTAGACCTTATTAAGCGTCGGAGTTGGTCGGAGTAGGCCCAGACTTGACACAGGTAAGACGTTGTTCGTACTATGAGTCGCTACTCAGACTCTAACAGTACGAGCCTGTGAGGCCTCTGGGACTCCAATGTCACTGGGATACACCGGCGAGCTAGTCCTCAAGCCGGGAACATCAATGGTAGCACCTTGGGGCACCGGACTAGGGCTCCTCGAGCCAGACCTTGCCACATCGCTATAACTCCGGATGTTACTAGCGGCGGGTTTTTCAATTGGGGTAGAGTACTGACTCCCGAGCGGGGTCAGCTTCGGTAGAGGGGACACACCAACGATCTCAGTGCCAGGCTGAGTCATTGGGCTTTGGGGTAGGGATGAAGCTTGAGCGTGGGTGCCTCAGCGTGCAGTAGAATGGGTATTAACCATTTCTTTTTGTTAAGTGTCTTCGGATACTTACTCGAGTGTCGACAGGGGATCAGCCTGCAGATGGTTGAGAAGGTATTGAAGGGGTTTGTTTAGAGTTCGAGTTTTCTTTTGACCGTTTGGGACAGGAAAAAAATATGTAATGGCGATGCGAAGTTATAAGACTTGCAACGACACCACACCAGGATTCTTCTTAAATACTACTCGTTTCCAGAGTGAAAGGTCTGTTTGATTTGAGGTAGAAAAGAGAGTCCCTGTACAGTACACTACATAGGCCATTTTATAGGTTAGAGAGCAGGCACGAAATATGTCAGAGTACTGCTACGGGTAAAGTAGGATCAAGAAACAAATGAGATGATAAGTAAGACTGTCATAGAGAATTCACCATCTGAACAAACGGTCGACAGCGTCGGACCGAGTCCTTACAGGATGTAGACAGCACTACACGATGGATCATCTAGGAGTTTGCTTTGGGCCCCAGATGCCACAACCTACACTCACCCAGCTTCCATGCATTTCCTGCGAAAACTGATGCCTCTTCAGGCTGGAGGTCTTCCATGACAAATCCGTTAGCTCCAGTGTCGCAAGTGCCCTGTCTGCGTGTCTTGGCGGTATGCAATTTAGGATAGGGATGTATAATCTGCATGGGTCAATGAACACGAACACCCCCATGAAGTCTCATACTTGACTCACTGAATAGAGGTACCAGGACTGTAAGACCATTGCTCTGAGCATCGTTGCATAGTTGACTGCATTTTGAGGAGCAAACTAATTTATTCCCATTCGAGATTTGGAATGAACGGACTCGCAGGGTTAGTTTCTTGAACGCCGTGATGGGGATAGAGAATGGAACACCAACTTCGAAGACACCTGCTCCCCCAAGTTCCATTGGCGAAAGGACGGGGACGGTGCCATCCTCCCTCGAGCGATAACAGTGACCGAAGCCCCACTGGATGATGTCGAGCACTTCAGATATCGCATACTTTGGTGGGTCGATCCCAGTGTGCAGACGGGTGTCGTTCCGAAATCCGAATCCGACACTCCTGGCATGATCATCCGAAAGTTCCGTTCCTGAGTCCAACGATGCGACGGTCCATCGAAGCTCACAGCGACCTTTTCTAATGCTACTTGGTCAAAAAGTCCCGGCCCAGTCACGCTACCAAGCACTCCAGGGCAATCATGACAATCCAATTACCCACCAAACGCATCCTGTCGAGTCTACAGTTGACAGCGTTTCAGTCGTCCAACATCCACAACACAACAGCAAGCTATATTGAGGAACTGGACAACTCCGTTATCGGAGTGGAGCTCGTTGATGAACTTTCCATATTGCTCATGCACTTCTGCGTTATTCCGCATGCTCTTGTGCCTTGCACCGCGGAAGAGCGGAGCGTCAAGGCCGTTAGGTTCTTGATGAGATCGAGGATGTGGTGAAGAGTGCGCTTCCCGTGGACAACAAAGCCTCGCGGTTCGTACATTTAATGTTCAGGACATTCTACGACAAGGCGGAGGATGCAGGGTCCAATGCAGGTGTAGACCGTTACGCCATCCGTCTCCGAACATTGGAAATAACTAGCGCTGTCGTTGCATGCCACTCTGCGTCACCTCACAGAAGACGCCACCAGTGAAGTATTGGCATAATGCGTGGGGCAACCGCGAACGGATCGATTATGGAAGCGAAATGGAGCTAAATTATGTTGGCTGTGAGTGCGAACGACTCACTGTTCAGGTGGATTCTTATCCCTTTCCCGTTTGTTTAGAACGAGTCGATGTTGTTAGTGAAACGATCACATTGCGCTGGTCACTCGGGCGTTCTGGCAGCGAGTTTCGCAGTCATGGCCACAGGGGAATGCATCGCTGAAAGAAGGCGCCGTACTTATATCCAGGGGATGCGCGTTCTCTGGTCGACGTGCTGGCTGGAGCCAGGAGGATCCCATGGTGTATGGAGCCTCGATGACTACCCCATTCTGCAATTCCTGTTCGGATCTGCTCAGCTAGGAGGTATGACCGTATGCGTTACAGTTTGGACCTTCCGTGTGACGTTGACTGGCCATGTCTAGGCCACAAAAAGCGATCCACGGTAACGACGTCGTTGATGAAGTTGCGAACGGCCACATGTGCTTTGCTTACATCAAGTTTATCAGTTCCGTCTGTGGCTATACTTGTGTGTCAACGACGTGCATGGTTCTAACCGGTGTGACTGATAAAACTGCATCTCTCCGATTGCACTTGCCTATGTTAGACGATATTCCAGCTGTACGTGGCCTTCCAACATAACATACACTCAACCCTCCAGCACTGCACTGCCCTTTCTCAAATTCGTTGCACAGGTGAAAACATGGGAACAAGTCAACGCAAGAGTGATCAAAGTGTACAAAGCGAAGGCACTAGGCAAACTTCCCGACATTCAACACTTACGCTTTGGGTCTATCCTGCTATACGAGGGTCCTCCTCCGCCATCTGAGACGGGCGACAAGAATACACATCATCGACACGTTCATGAAGGGCGGGGTGATTGTTGTTGGATACCTATCCTGAGTGCCTCTGCTGCGGGGCGGGAAAGTGAGCCGGGCAAGATGATCAAGGGACCTGGAATACGAGCGGTTCCGTCTGAATGATATGAACAAGCGCAACGGAGTAGAATGTTGGGAGGACACCATTATCGACCATATTGTAGCGATGCACACGGTGTAATGTCCTTTCATGCATTTTCGTCACTGAGAGCGCGCGCGTCGCCACCCAGAGTCAACCAAAGAGCATTCCGCTACTACGACAATAAGCAGGTATTGGGCAATTCGAAGCTCAGCAATGTTACAACCGCAGTATTGCATCTTTCAAACTTCGGATACCCGTAAGCTCATGTGTAAGGTAAGAGGCATAGACAAGGACACGGTAGTTCGCTGACCAATGGGATAGGAAGTCACTGACTGAACTGGTCCTGTAGTCTAACATCTTTCGTTGGAAAAGCGGTATAAGAGTTAGTTCTCGATCCTCCGCAAATTGGTGCCTCTGTTGGTAATGGACCTAGAAGTTCCGCGCTTCCTAGAAACATCGTCCGAAGGCTCCTCCGATGCGTCAAGCCGCTACGCGATCATAGCCGACGAGAACCACCGCACCCGGTTCAAGGTAATCCTACATGTACACGTGAAGAAGCCTAGCGGGAAGCAACTCGATGACCATGGGTGAGCCACGCTCACTCACTCCAAGCAGAATAGGTGGGCACGCCAACCTCGTCTCGAAGGACGGTATTGCCATGATCCCTTGGAAAGTAGTCAACGCAAAGACCATAACGAGCGGTATGTTCGAACCTTGTCCTCGACGGTGAACTCGTTCTATGTCATGCTTGAATGTATTGTCAATAGTTTCCGGGTGACACCGCCCAGGTGCACGCCACATGGCGAAACGCGCCTGAATTGATGTTGGGAAAATGGTATCTACGGTAGATCGGGGAGCTGGGTTTGTAGTAGAATTAGTGGCAGGTTCCCGATATCTCGAACGCAAGACGACACTAAGAAAAGTGCAGAATAGCGTCACTAGGAAATCGGAAGCTTACGCATAGCATAGCGGAAAACCCAGGGACGGTGACATCGGTCGATAGAGCCTAAGCTGGGAACTGTGGAATTTGCGGGTCGCAGCGTCTTGGCCCAGCTGCTTGCTAGCAAGTCAGTACAACTCACAAGCTCAATCTTATGCAGACACAGGGCTGGCGGCGAAGACCACTCTCTGCACGCTTCGTACGACAATGGTGTTGTAGCGCGGCGGTTCATCCAGAGTGACTTAACTATGGTGTCTACCTCAGATGCCAGATGCCTCGGTTACTTCTTGTTTGTTATCCCCTGCTGTTGCTGCTGTTCGGTGATTACGGTTCCACTAAGGTCGGTGTGGCGCTCTCCACAGGGGCAAGCAAGGCGGAATGGAAAAGGTCGACGCTCAAGCGAGAGGAGTTTGGTGAGATGAAAGAGGGAAGCCTGCAAGTCAGGAAGGGGACAGAGACGACAGGACGAGCGCGCTGAGCGGCTGAGCGTGGCCATGAGAACTGACAGGGAGACGCCTACCGCGCCACCAACCACATGTGTACACCAGACACCCACACAGCACGCACTTACCACTGCTCGTCTCAATACCCAAGCGACATTGCAATCTAACTCACAGTCATCGCAATCCAACTCACAAGTACATATCTCATCCGAACTACCGATTCCTCAATGGCCAGACTCCAGCCAAAGAAACGTCGTGTACCGTACATTGGAAAGTCATCCTTATCAGCGCCTAACGTCCCTCCAGTAAGCAATCTGTTTTTGCCAGCACACCAGGCTAATGGATCGGTCAAACACAAGTCTCAAGGGCAGTCCGAGGCTCCTGTTGGAGGCACTACTTCGAATCCTGCGCATTCGGGCCATTGTTTCAAGGGAAAACTGGCCACTATGAAAAGTCTCTTCATCCGGTCTCGCCGAGGCCCGTCAAGTTCCTCTGCCAATCCCATTGTATCTGAAGGGGCCCAACAAGAACCCGAGCCGCAGCAAGTTGCCCAAGATGTTGACGTAGACGTATGTGATCTACGATGTCCGCCACTGCAACAATGCTAAGCGTCTATCTTTCAGACTCGAGAGCTGCACGGCAAAGCAGGTCCTGATCCTGACCCAGTTTCGGTGGGTGATGACCTCGATGTTGCTGGGCAACTTCTCGAGAGCATAAAACCGATCCCACGTGCTGGCGAAATTGCTGTCAACGTTGTCGCACAGACCAGTACCGCAGTTGCTGACATTGAGAACTTGAGTAGCAACTATCTCCAACCTCTTAAGATCTTTAACAGTGTAGTCACCACTATTGCAAACGTGCGTAGGTTTGTTCTGGCATCTATCCCGCGACTCAACAATCCCACGCAGATCCATCCCTACGCCCAGATAGCGTTGGGCATTCTCACGGCCGCTTCCCAAGTACGACTCCGAGTTCTTTACCTACTTTCGTTACTCACACCACCCTTGCGCTAGTTGATCATTGCACAAGCGAACCTAGATAGTGCGATTTCGGAGCTCTTGAAAAAAGTTGGCTCCGTGTACGCGTTCCTTTCGGACGACGACACCATCAAGAACATTGATACCATGAGAGTCCCCTTGGCGAACATTGCGCGGGTAATCGGTGCCTGCGCGCAGTTCATCAGAGACTATTTAGAAACAACAAACTTTTGTACGTCTGTTTTTGTCTCGTTGATATTTTGACCTAATACTTTCTCAGGGAGGAGACTGGGAAAGAACATAATGTCTGAGACGCAGACTGCTATCGACGACTACACCAAGACTCTAGATGGGCTGATGCAGCAATACCGAGATTGCCAGACCCGGGACATCCAGATCAACATTTATCGCGTTCTCGAGGACCTAAACATGGAGGGCATGGCTTACGCAGGCGGGGCGGGCTTGAATACGATGAAGAAATGTTTAGAGAACACGAGGACAGAAATTCTGCAGGACATCATCAACTGGGTCAATGATACTCACCCTGATGCCCGACGCATTTTATGGCTTCACGGGCAGGCTGGAAGGGGCAAATCTGCGATTGCGCATACCATTGCGTCCTGGCTCAAGGATGTGGGAGGGCTTGGGTCTTGCTTTTGTTTTGCCCGTGACAGGCAGACTGAGCGTCGGGAAGAGAAGATGCTGACGACTATTTCCCATGATTTGGCCAGCCGTTACCCCGCTTTTCGATGAGCATTAGGTCGTGTCCTCGCTGAAGACCCCTCTCTGAAGACGACGCCCGACTTGTTGCAACAGTGGCAAAAGTTGATCTTGGAGCCTTTGTCCAAGGCTGCGGGTTCTATCGTTGGGAATGTGGTAGTGGTGATCGATGCGCTAGATGAAAGCGGGGGCATCTCAGCGAGGGAGAATGTTCTGTTGCTACTGACCACAGAAGCTGCAAGCCTACCTTCGAATTTTCGCATCCTGTTAACGTCCCGACCTTCACCGGACATTGAATGTGCTCTAAGCGATGCGACGCGCGTGAGAGCGATGTGTCTGGATGATGTCCCTGCAGAGCTGGCGCAGCGTGACATCACTTTATTTGTTTCGAAGAAGCTTGTTAGCCTCAAAGATACCATTGGGCCAACGGAGATACAGCAGATAGTCCAAAAATCGAATGGCTTGTTCGAATGGGCACGTCTGGCCTGCGAGTTTGTCGACCCGAAACGCGCCTTCGGTCAAACTGTGGAAGAACGATTCATGAGCCTGATAGCCATCGCATCGGACGAGGGGAAGAAACTTCTGGATGGCATGTATGCTACCATCCTAGGCAGCGTCGTGCCGAAGTCAGGGACACCATTTCTGCGGTTCCGCTCTGTCATGCAGCAGGTTCTGACGATGTTGGAACCTTTGCCCATGGCGGCGTTGAATCATATGCGCAGTGTCTTCCCCAATAAAGAAGACCACTACGATGTAGTCATAATCCTTCAATTCATGGCTCCAGTGCTGGGTGGTGTTGCTGACGGCTCATCTCCTGTCCGACCTCTCCATGCATCCTTCTATGACTTCCTGACTGATCATTCACGAAGTGGGGACTACTTCATTGACACTTCTAACTCAAGTAATCTGGCCTATGCTTCTATGCGAGTGCTCACCAAGGAGCTGCGTTTCAACATCTGCAGGCTGGAAAACTCGTACCTCAGCAACTCCCAGATTCCTGACTTGCCAGAGAGAATCAAATCAAATATTTCACAGCACTTATCCTACTCGTGCAAATTCTGGGCGGAGCATTTGGGGATGGCCAAGTTTGACTCGTGCCTTGCAACGTCTGTGCAAGCCATTGTAGAGAGTGAAAAAATCCTGTTCTGGATTGAGGCTCTCAGCCTTCTTGGAGCATTGGGGAGTGCTGAATCCTCTCTTGCAATCACAGCCAGATGGTTACAGGTAAGTACTTCAGTTGCTGGGTGGCATATAATGACATCTAATGTCATGTAAAGGGTCATGAAGATTGTGAAGTATCAGCAGCATTAGCAATGGATGGGGGCAAATTTTTGCAATGTTTTACCACAGCAATTTCATGCAGTACACCACACCTATACCTCTCAGCATTGCCCTTTGCACCTTCTACTTCCTTGTTGTCCAGACAACTTATGACCAAATTCTCTCACCTTGTACATGTTGCTCAGGGGGGTCTGCAGGACTGGCCAGCTGTGCAGCTTGCCCTACATGGGCATACTGATGATGTCACCTCAGTTGCATTCTCCCCTGATGGCAACAGGATTGTCTCAGGCTCAAGTGACAAGACTGTGAGGGTCTGGGATGCAAAGAGTGGACATCAGATTGGCAGCCCTCTGAAGGGGCATATTGATTATGTCACCTCAGTTGCATTCTCCCCTGATGGCAACAGGATTGTCTCAGGCTCAAGTGACAAGACTGTGAGGGTCTGGGATGCAAAGAGTGGACATCAGATTGGCAGCCCTCTGAAGGGGCATACTTCAAATGTCACCTCAGTTGCATTCTCCCCTGATGGCAACAGGATTGTCTCAGGCTCTTGGGACAAGACTATGAGGGTCTGGGATGCAATGAGTGGAGATCAGATTGGCAGCCCTCTGAAGGGGCATACTTCAATTGTCACCTCAATTGCATTCTCCCCTGATGGCAACAGGATTGTCTCAGGCTCAGAGGACAAGACTGTGAGGGTCTGGGATGCAAAGAGTGGAGATCACATTGGCAACCCTCTGAAGGGGCATACTTCAAATGTCACCTCAGTTGCATTCTCCCTTGATGGCAACAGGATTGTCTCAAGCTCAGAGGACAACACTGTGAGGGTCTGGAATGCAAAGAGTGGAGATCAGATTGGCAGCCCTCTGAAGGGGCATACTTCAATTGTCACCTCAGTTGCATTCTCCCCTGATGGCAACAGGATTGTCTCAGGCTCTTTGGACAAGACTGTGAGGGTCTGGGATGCAAAGAGTGGAGATCAGATTGGTAGCCCTCTGAAGGGGCATATTGATTATGTCACCTCAGTTGCATTCTCCCCTGATGGCAACAGGACTGTCTCAGGCTCTTCAGACAGGACTGTGAGGGTCTGGGATGCAAAGAGTGGACATCAGATTGACAGCCCTCTGAAGGGGCATACTTCTTATGTCACCTCAGTTGCATTCTCCCCTGATGGCAACAGGATTGTCTCAGGCTCAGAGGACAACACTGTGAGGGTCTGGGATGCAAAGAGTGGAGATCAGATTGGTAGCCCTCTGAAGGGGCATACTTCAATTGTCACCTCAGTTGCATTCTCCCCTGATGGCAACAAGATTGTCTCAGGCTCTTCAGACAAGACTGTGAGGGTCTGGAATGCAATGAGTGGAGATCAGATTGGCAGCCCTCTGAAGGGGAATACTTCTTATGTCACCTCAGTTGCATTCTCCCCTGATGGCAACAGGATTGTCTCAGGCTCAGAGGACAGCATTGTAAGGGTCTGGGATGCAAAGAGTGGAGATCACATTGGCAGCCCTCTGAAGGGGCATATTGATCATGTCATCTCAGTTGCATTCTCCCCTGATGGCAACAGGACTGCCTCAGGCTCTTTGGACAAGACTGTGAAGGTCTGGGATGCAAAGAGTGGAGATCAGATTGGCAGCCCTCTAAAGGGGCATACTTCTTATGTCACCTCAGTTGCATTCTCCCCTGATGGCAACAAGATTGTCTCAGGCTCTTCAGACAAGACTGTGAGGGTCTGGGATGCAATGAGTGGAGATCAGATTGGCAGCCCCCTGAAGGGGCATACTTCAAATGTCACCTCAGTTGCATTCTCCCTTGATGGCAACAGGATTGTCTCAGGCTCTTTGGACAAGACTGTGAGGGTCTGGAATGCAAAGAGTGAAGATCAGATTGGCAGCTCTCTGAAGGGGCATACTTCAAATGTCACCTCAGTTGCATTCTCCCCTGATGGCAACAGGATTGTCTCAGGCTCAGAGGACAAGACTCTGAGGGTCTGGGATGCAAAGAGTGGAGATCAGATTGGCAGCCCTCTGAAGGGGCATACTCAGGATGCCCACTCAGTTGCATTCTCCTCTGATACCAATATGATTATCTCTGGCTTGGTGGATGAGGCTGTTGGGATCTCAGGAGATGGAAATGATCATCCTACCATGTTACATGTTAATGGTGAGTACATTATTTACAGCTATCTGTATATATGCTGTTAAAGTATCTGACTTTATTCTGACAGCCACTCAGATTCATGGGATACATCCTATTTGCTTTTCTTCAGTCTCATCACATGGATTATCTGACAGTGGACAACTTCTTGATGCCCACACATTGGGGGACATAACTCAACCAGTCCTGCTGCACCCTGATGGCTGGATCAGAGGCCCACAGGGGAGATTGCTTTTATGGATACCAACATCTTTGCAGGTCCCATTTTATTCAATGCATACCAAATTAATCATTCCTCATGGATGTTGTGTGGAGCTGGACTTGAGTGCAATGGCCCACGGAAACAAATGGCAGGAATGTTTCAAATATATTTCCTAGTATTGATATGTATGCACTTTATCCTTGTCACTTACTTTGTATTCTACACATCAGGTACAGTATGAACAATAGAATGTTGTATTGGCATTTGTATTGGTATCAAACTCCCAAATAATTAACCATCTCACTCAACATTTTACCCTAAATTCAATGACTCACAGGTTGCACACAGTCATCAGCCAGATTTCCTCCACTGTTTCTCAAATGTGCTGGTCATGGTGATCAGCCCATTTTCTAGGTAAGAGCTGAGAGACTCTGGTGTGTCAACAAGGCTAGGAGAATCTGTATATGTTGAGTCCTTTTCCAACATCTCCAACTACCTGAGGAACTGGACTGGCCCATGCATGGAGACTACATGACTCTCAATGATGACAGCATCAAAGTGAATCATGGCTACAAATAATAGTGTCAAGAAGTTCACTAACCATGAACCCTTTAATGGAATGCTAAGTGGTCACTATCTGAGAGAGGTGACATGCATACTCTGGTAATGTCAAGCTTGCATAAAGCCAAAACCTCATATGAGACAGGCTGGTGGCATGTCATCCTTCCTTGAGTGACCTGTGGTGACAACAGTGACCAAGATGTGGCTTCCCTAATGGACAATGTTGAGCACTTTAGATATTGCAGACTTTGGTGGGTAGATTCCAATGTGCAGACAGGTGTGGTTCCAAATCCAACACTGTCAGCATGATCATTGAATGCTACAAAATTTTGAGATGGGTTCAGAAGTTCCATTCTGGGACCATAGAACACCCATTCAGAATCAGCCCAATTGGCAAGCCCACCAATGCAACAAACACTAGCTGATGTCCTCTGGGTCTCCATCAAAACCCACAGCACACTTCTGACAAACTCCCACCATGTGAGCACAAAGATAGCACAGGAATTATCTTCCACATAGGTATTGAGAAGATAGTCTAAAGGATATTGATATTGGAATGAGTGCCTTTAGAGATTGTAACAGCAAGCAAACATGAGATTGGAGGAGTTCAAGCCTGTTGCTCAGGGGTTAGATGTAGCATCCATGAATTGATCTTTGTAACAACAGGCACAGCAAGCATTTTACAATTTTTTTTTGCAAACATAGGGAAAAAAATCTTTGAAAAGATACTTTGTTTTATCTCATGTTCTCTGCTGAAACCAGTGGAAATAATGTTGAATTTTGAATGAATTTTCTGACAGAAAACATGACACAGTGGATTTCCAATGTTTTATTGGTGAAAAACAATTACCATGACCCACCACCAAAAACCAAAAACAATCATCAAAAAAATCATTAGTACTGTTTTCTGCATGTTATGCAATACATTAATCAAATGCTTTACCACAAAATAATTTAAACACACCAATCATTGAAGAACATGTAATGTTACATAGAACATCAAAAGTAAACAATATATGTTTTGTATGTGATAATAATAATAGCATTTGGCCAAGTCTTTCAATGTTCACCTGGAAAAAAAAAAAGAATGGCAGTTCAATGTTTTCTCTAAAAACATGACATGCTAAACTATAATTTTTATGTACAAGAACATGGTACTGAGAGCATGCCAAATGTTCTAGGTTAAGTTACAGTGTCTTACCTCCCAGAAAACATGATAAATAAATAGTGTATTAAAATATCCTGTTCTACCTCAGAACATTATAAACTGTGAAGTGAAGTAGGCATCTTATATGTAGAGGCATTGTGAAGGCTCTGAGCTGTTTAGGTTCATTTGTGGGCATGACTGCCTTGTGCATAGATCCAAGTTTGTCTCTCTTTGACATTGTTTCATAGGTGACAAGCTGACCACTCCCTTCTAGTGTGCTTGACTGTTTTTCCAATCTTTCAGCATCTCCACCCTAGCTGCATCATCAGGCCTTGTACACCTGTCTAAATCCTTGCTGTCCTGCTCTGCTCTGCACTTAGTCCCTCAGTAGCTTGTCAGCATGCTGAGGTCTATCTACAGATTCTACAATTATATCTAAAATCAAAGATGAAACACATAAAACAGCACAATGCCAATCAGTAAATCACTTTTGCTGGCCAGAGCTGTCCAGAGCTGTCCAGCACTGGACAGGTTCCCTAGGACTGCCAGCACACAAAGTGATTTACTGATGGCATGTATCACTGATAAAATGACTCATCCAGTTCTTCCAATGTCTAGAAGCAGAAGCAGCCATCCAGGGATATCCTGCAATGCATTGCTTTACAAATGCTTGTCTTGATCTGCTGTGGTCTATGCACATGCACAGCCATGTGATATGTAGTATTTGCATTGCCACAAAATGAGGGAAACACAACCACTACCACCTGTGCTGCAAGGAATCCTGGAATGCTTTTGCTGTAAATATCCTGGTGGGGTAACTTGTGAGTCAACTTGCAATGGTGCAGACCTACCAAAGCAGTGATAGCACTTACTAATAGCTCAAGCACAATGTTTGTGTCCTCACCATACTTGCTGTAATATGCCTTTGCTTTGCATCTTGTGTATCATTAACTTATCTAATGCATACATATTCACCTGGCATCTGAACACACAGACCCATGTGCTGTTGATTTCACCTTAAGTCAGTGTTTCTCAGTGTCACACACCAAAGGTGTTGTGGACATGGTTGCAGCTGACTCTGCCTAACTCATCAACAAGTTGCATGCAATGTCCATGCATGCAGATGAAGACTAAAGGCCTCATGCATAGAAAGACTGCTGGATGTTAACAGTCATCCTTTGCACAAGAACAAGTTGTCAGTGCTAAAGAGAAAAGAGGAAGTGAGTTAAGCATGCATTAAAGGTTTTTAGTGCCCATGTATGGCATTCCAGTTTTCATTGTATCTCCACCATTTCCAAAGATATCGACTCCATTCTCACACTTGCTTAAAGTGCTCAGCCACACAATTCTGCCTTCCAAATTTGGGGAGGATCCTCACACCCTACACATTTCTACAGCACTCCATCCATCAGATGCTCATTTCACTAAGTCCATCAATCATGGCCACCTCTTCATCAATCATCTCACTTGTCTCATTTGCCAGAGACAGTGGCTACATATATCTGCCAGGTGTTCCCACCAGCTTCTGTCCTGAAGCCCCCTGGTTCATCCCATCATTGTCAGCCCTGTCTCATCCCATGCAGCTTGGTCAGCATGTTCTCCTTGTCAGTATGACTTCCAGAAGGATGTTCTTTGGTCACCTCAGGTCTGTCATTCAGTTGGAAAGGTCTTATGTGGTTGTTTTGGTCTCCCCAGTTGATGAAGCATATGAATTGTTCCTCCCTGCTCCCTGCACCATCTTTATTCCAATCTTGTCCATCATTCTTCCCACATTGCAACAGCTGCAGCATAGTCTACTGTTCTCCAGCCTCCCTGATTGCATTCATGATGAGTATGACATGCATCTTGCCTTCTTACTGCAAGATCCAGCAGAAGATGTCCCCCCTTCTCCTCCTCCATCAGAGCCCCATCCATGAAGCTTTTGTTAACTTCACTGAGAGGATGAAAGGGTGGGAGATGTGATCGCTTATGCTCCCATTGCCCCACAGACCCCCAATGCCCTAGCCCCTTTGATGCCTGACTCATGCCCTTCAATTCTGGAATTAATGCTTCCCTGTCTGGAAACACCATCCATCTGTCATGCCATCTTTGGATCTAGAGATGTCTCCACCAAGATCTGACTTGCATTGCCACCCCCTAATGTGATATCAGTGCACTTACTCAGTTTCTGACTTTATTTGACTCATTCTGTGATGTTTTGACTATCCTTGACTTGTTCATTGCCAATACTTACCAATCTTCTTTGCTTGCTTACTTTTCATTTCTTGCTTACTCATCATGATTACTCAGTCCTTACTCATTACTTACCAAGTGTTTGTGCCTTGTTTGTCACAAGCTGCACTCCCCCCACAGTATATTACCCCCCATGTACTTAGCTGCACCCACAAGCAATCCCCAAGCAGTCCAGAAGTCATTCAGTCAATCAGTTCAGCTCTCAGTGCATACCTTGTTGTCAACAGTTGAGGCTCATTCAGAAGAGTCTATCTGTCTTCATTCATATCATTGGTAGTTGAGGCTCCATGAAGGGGTCTATCTACCTCCATCATTTATCTGAAGCTTTATCCCCACACTTAGTCAGCAGGTTTGCTTAGTCATCCATCTACTCCTGCATAACTTGTCATCAACTTGTGCCAGGAGCACATTTTATCAAAGTCCATCATTCCAGAAGTACTTTTGGCTGAACACATTCACTCTGTTCAGCATCCCCTGTCCAGTCATTGCTTGCTTGTCTTCTCCTGCATAACTTGTTGACAACTTGTGCTAGGAACACCTGCCATCGAAATTTCCCCCACTTTAGGTTTCTCTGCCCTCCAGGTTCTGTGGAGGTAAACCACCACTTGCTCTTATTTGTCTTTTGTGTTGGTTTTGGTTGGTTGTCACCACCTTTCCACACTTTGACTCCCATCAGGAGAGGTTTTATGAAGTTACTTTTGCTCTGCACAGTCACTGCATCCTGTCCTGAGAAGTTAGGTCCTCAAGAATAAGATCAAGGGCCCAAACAGTAGTGGAATTTCCACTTCCTTGTGCAAAACATATACAAACCAACTCTGTGCAGAGTTCAGCAGACTTCTAAGTTCATACTTGGCTGTGGTCACATGGCAATTGACCTCATATGCCACTACACCATTGAGACTATTGCTATGGTTGAGAATTGCCCTATTGCCATAAGGGATGAGAACAATTTGGACAAGGAGGATGAAGATTCTGATGCCTCATCTGATATTACTTGGTGGGTGCTAGTCATGCAGCAGATTTGGAACTATGCAGTGGTCACTGCTACACTTGGTCTATACAAGGCTGCAGTCATAACACTTCAAGGCACTACCCCAGAACCTTACCATATGTCTGCTCTTTCAGGACAGGGATGGCTAAATGAGTCGCTTAATGGGCACCCCAAGTGGATCAGAACTGAGCTCAGCATCCACAAATGAATCTTCCTCAGGCTGATATCCATCCTTCAAGAAGGGGATCTCCAAGATTCAAAGAATGTCACATTAGAGGAGCAGCTGGCAATTTTCCTGTATGCAATGGTGACAGGCTTATCAGCTTGGCACATCAGTGAGTGATTCCAACACTCAATGGATACAATATCACAGTGAGTGCACTGTCATTTGAATTGAAATTCTGCTAAACTTTACCCAGGTATTTTAAATGAATGCTCCATGCTTTCTGCAAGGGTTGCATCTATACCACATATGTTTGCCTTCCCAGAGCCAATTCACCAGTCCCCAGTTGAATCACCACCAATCCCAAATTTTATCTGTACTTCAAGGGTGCCATAGGTGCCCTCAATGGTACACACATTGCATGTGCACCATCTGCAAGTGAATGAGACCTTATGTGCAACTGCAAGGACTTCTTATCTCAAAACTGTCTCATTGCATGTTCATTTGATGGTATCATTACATACATTCTTGGAGGCTGGGAAGGGTCAGCTGCTGATGCCACAGTATACCACAATGCCTGCTTGCAGGACTTTGCTATTCCTGATGGGTGGTATTACCTTGCTGATGCAGGGTATCCATTGACTCCACAGCTACTCATACTGTACCATGGCCAATGCTATCATTTGGCTGAGTGAGGGTGAGCCAACCTATGGTAAGTACCATTATATTTTTATGTGTGTCTGATTCTCATTCACTCCCTACAGTCTGAGGGATGGCAAAGAGCTTTTCAACCTTTGCCATGCCATGCTTCAAAATGACATCAAGCATAACTTTGGAGTTATAAAGCAATATTTTCAAACCCTCATTCTCCCACCTGAATATGACATGGCAATCCAGTCTCACTTGCTTGCAGCAGCATGCTGTGTTCACAATATCATCTGTCTCCATGATCCTGATGACATTGACATGCCAGAACCCAACAAATTTGATGAAGACAACAGGCCACTTTTAACATCTGAAGAAATGGACATCAGAAGCTTGCAAGATACATACTCCATTGAATGCTGAGTTGCATAGTCAGATGAATGCCATGTGTGACACAATTGCAGTGCAAATGTGGGAAGATTATCATGCTGAGCTTGCAAGAAGGGGTTGATTCAGTAGTTCAGTAGCTAGTTTCACATTATATCCATGTTTCCACTATGTTGCCCAATTATCATGCAAATGTCTTATCCACCCTCAATTTTCATGCTTGCATGGCAATTTGGAACAGTAGTGATTGCAGTATAAATGCACAAGTACAGATGAACTTATTTCCCCCCCACATTTGCAAATTCTGGAACCTCATAGCCAGTGGCCTTGAGCCTCATCTTAACCCACAACATTCAGTATGTTGCCAACTGAGCAGTGGCATTCTTGTAACCTGTGACATAGGAGGATTTCTCTTCAAACAACATTTGCAAATGGACCAGGTTCTGCTCTGAAAGGTTCTTCTCAGGCTCAAACATCAATGCACATGCTTCATCAAGACTTCAGCCCTTGGGATTGTTGAGAGTGGTGAGCATCTTGGAGGTACTGTCTTGCACACTGGACATTAGATCTCACACCACATCTTCAAGGCCAGCTGTCTGTGAGTGCCACTTCTGAGAACTGCTAGAGCTTCCCAGGGAAGCCACTGTGGATGTGGTTTCAAGCATGGCAGTGGCATCACTTTTGCACTTCTTGCTGTGAGATGACAAACTAGATGATGGATTGATGGAAGTGCTTACTGATGTCATTGCAGAAGACAGTGGTGATGTAGGAATGGATGAAGGGGAAACCATGGGGCCAGGCAGGGATACAGTGTAATGACTGGTAGACTTTTCACTTCTGCATTTCCTAGTTGCCCATATATATTTACCCTCAGGTTAGGGTTACCCTTGAGGGATGCTTAGTCATCTCGGACTTCTCCTTTTGTTTACTCTTTCATGCTTACATGATACTTAGTAAGGCCATGCCTTGTTACTAACACATGTTTGCACTTGTCCAATAGTGTAGTTCTCTGTCATAACCATGCATTCACTCTAAGTCTCTACTCACTCTGCACCCTCTTCCACCAGTCATTCACTCACTCCATGCCAACTCCGCCCACCTTCAATCGTCTATGAACCATCTCCACTCTGACTACTGTTGGACTTGTGTTGCTCTCCTACCAGACTGAGCAGACTGTTCTCCAAGTGGTCATGTGACTACCTTTGGACTTCTCCCTGACAGCGTGCAGCCAGGTACTCTGCAGCGTGTGCACCACATGGTCCAGCATCTGGACTGTTTCCTTTTCTGGATGTTCTATGTTACCCATTCATATGTCCTCCATCTACCCTTCATTCATCATCTAGGAAGTTTTTACTTGAAAATTTCTGAGTCTCCATATGTCAGTTCTGATTCTGGTTACTGTACCTCTGTAGTAGTATAAAAGCATGTATCATACTCTGCCATTCCTCAGTACAAATATCAACTTAGTTCCTACTCCTTCTGTCTCTGACTTCTGCCTGTTGGAGTTATCTCTGACTCTCCATCTGTACTCTCCCTCTGAAATATGAGGGCTGAGATCATGCAAGGGGGTAGCACATGAGCTAAACCCAATGCCCTCACTCCACTCCACCTTTGTCTCAGCAGTCTTTGTTCCTGCCAACATTCTGCTAGTCGGAGTTCTACTTCCCTGTGTTGGACTTGCTTCCAAACCACTCTCTAGACCTTATATAGTGTCGGAGTTGGTTGGAGTAGGCCCAGACTTGACATTCTCTCACTTCTGTTTGCTTCTTTCTAGAATGTTCTCTTGTGGCAGTACATACAAACAGTAGGGCAGTATATAAGTCCTGTCATTTGTCATAGCCAGGTTCTCTAATCTAGTTCATTTTGAGCCTTACCCTCAATCAATGGGTTCTACTCCCTAACTCTCTGGTTTGAAGTGATAGCTGAGAAGACTCGTGTCTTTGGTTGCTTCACTCAAACTAGATTACAAACTTCTCCCCTATCCCTTCATACCCAGTGCTGAGGGTCAATGGCAGTATGATACTCATAGTGGGCAGTTTCACCCATAGTTTCTTCTTGCCTCCATCAGTGTGACCAAGAGTGCCCAAGTGATGGAGCCAGTTGGGCAAATGTCTTAGGGAGTTTTACATTACATATATACACTGTCCTGAGGTCAAGCTCAGTGAACAAAGTGTGATGCTTGATCAAGAGGGCCTGCAAGGTCCAGAGTGGCTGAGCCATACATAGTTGTAGTTCCTGCATGGCAGCAGAGGTAGACCAGTAGTCAACATTCTTGCACCCACCATAGTTTACCTAGTGTGCCAGGCTGATCTCTCCCTATCTCTAGGAGGTTGATCAGGTGCACATCAGTGAACAGACTATGTGTTTAGTGGTCTTGGACATCATTGGTGAGTAGTATGCCTACTTTACTTTTAGTTTACCACATTCCTGCCATCAAGAAGGAAGAGGTTGAGCTTCATCTCCCTCTTAGGTTTCTCCCTTACAAGAGGGAACTCTCTACCCTGCACCTTTCATGCTCGCTTTCCCTGCTCACCCTGCTTCCTCTTCCTCCTCTTGAGCTTTTCTGTGAGATAACTCTGGAGCTTGTCTACCCTTTGCCTTTGCCCTCCCCTGACCTGAACAAACTCAGGTTCATCTTCAATGTCCCCTACAACCTTCAGAACCATCATTCCATCCACTGCCCCCTTCATTGCCCAGTCCTGCTAACCAGCAGAAATGGACCCAAACCTGCCCCAGCCACCACAGATTGACTATGCCATGGTACAGGCTATGGCAGCAGCAATGGCTCAGGCCATGCAACAGTACATCCCTGCACCAGCTGCAGTGCAAACTAACAACTTTGACCCCATGAAGAGGGGTGTCACTGAACCTGGGACTTTTGATGGTTCCATAGCCAAGTACAAGGAGTGGGTCATCAAGATGAGGGCCTTTTGCAAAGTGGCTGTCCACCACTATACCAGTCAGGACTGCATGGCATTTTGGACCTGGATGACCAGTCCAATCACTGGCAACTATGCTTGGGCCAAGCTGGACTTCCACTTGGCAAACAGAAACTGGCCGACCATCGATGAGGTGGTGGCTGACCTCAACTCCCACTTCTGGCCCATGAACAATGGGGATTGGGCCTGGAAAAAGATGCAGAAGGCAAGGCAGGGACAATCTCGAATGGACACCTTCTTGGTGGAGTTCAATAGTTGGAAGCTTATGGCAAGCACTTCCAACAATTTGGCTATCCTGTGCCTTGAACAGGCTGTAAACCCCAAGGTGCTCTGCCTCATGCATCATCTGGGGCAGAGAAAAGACATGTACAAGGAGTACATAACAGAGCTCCAGTAGGTGGCTGGAAATTTTGAAAACCACCAATACATGATGGCCTCCTCTTCAAGGGTATGGCCTCAGAACCAGCCTCAAGGCTTTTCAGCCACAGGAACACAGCCCAGGGCCAGTGCCCCCATGGACATAGGCACCACACAGTGGCAAGGAAAGGGGAAGGGACCCCCTAAGGACAAGTCCCACATAACCTGTTTTGGATGCAGCCTTAAGGGCCATTACCAAAGCAAGTGCTTTAAACAGGCACAGTCACAAGGACACCCCATCAGGGCTGTAAATACTGACACTGGACCCAACCCCCACCTACAAGCAACAGAGGGGATGAGCTTCAAACAGATCATTGCTCATATCAACCAGTTAAAAGAATCAGAGCTGCAGTGAAATCAGGTCCTGCAGACTCTAACATACAGACATCTGTTCCTGTTTCTCCTTCTTCTTCTTTTACTTACAGATTTCACTCTACTTACAAACTTAAAAATGCAAAAGAAAATATAAAAGTCAAAAATAAAAATACCAAAAATAGTGTACCAGTGGTTTCTTTCAATCATTTCTCTTTTCTTGACATTGAAGAACCACAGGAGTTATTTAATGGTTCAGAATCTGTTTCTTCTTCTCCTACTTTTACATCATCTGAAGTAGAGTCCCAAAAGGGCTCAGGGCCAGATGTAAAACCATGCCTGCTTAATTCCACTTGCAACAAAAAACAAAAAAATGTTTCCTTCAATCTCCTAGATCTGGAAGGTAGTAGTGCAAAGACCTCCATATGGTCTGAAACCTGACACATGCTGAACTTGAAAGATTCTGTGGAGGTCCCTTTGGTGTTACAAACAAATGCTGGTTCAGTGTTCAAAGTGAAAGCACTGCTCAATAGTGGTGCCACTGGGGTGTTCATAGATAAGGACTTTGTTGAGAGGAACTGGATTCCAAAAGTAGCACTGCCAAGGGCAGTAGACATGTTTAATGTCAATGGCTTGCCTAATTCCACTGGAAGGATTATGCACCAGGCTCATCTTCAAGTCTCCTACCTTGACCATCACAAGGAGCGTCTAGCCAAGATAACCAATCTAGGAGGTAGTACCATGATCCTGGGACATACCTGGTTACATCAGCACAACCCATTGATAGATTGGAAGACCAGCAAGGTCAAAATGGGAAGGTGCCTGGCTAGATGTTGACAGCTAGCTCCTAGATCCTTGTTCATACACAAGGTGGAGAAACTCGAAAGGGAAGCCATGGACTCTTATGTAACCTGGATTCGAAATCTAGGAACGGACAGACCAAAAACAGACAACCCCCAAGGAACTTGTTCTGAAGGCATATCACAAATATTTATTGGTCTTTTCTGAGAAGGAATCCAAGTGCATGCTGCCTAGGAAACCTTGGGACCATGCCATAGAACTGAAGGAGTCATTCATACCAAAGAAAGGGAGGTTGATCCCCCTCTCCCCTGATGAGCAACAAGAAGTCAGTGACTTCATTGATGGTCAGCTCAAGAAGGGTTATATCCAGCCTAGTAAATTGCCACAAACTTCTCCAGTGTTCTTTGTCCCTAAAAAGGATGGCAAAAAGCATATGGTCCAGGACTATCAATACTTAAACAAGCATACTGTCAAGAACTTGTATCCTCTCCCTTTAATATCTCAACTCATAGACAAGTTGAAAGGTTGCAAACTCTTCATGAAGATGGATCTTCATTGGGGTTACAACAACATTAGAATCAAAGAAGGTGATGAATGGAAAGCTGCTTTCATATACCATCACAGTGCTTTCAAGCCCCTAGTCATGTTCTTTGGGCTTTGTAACTTGCCCGCCATGTTCCAGAACATGATGAATGATATCTTTGGCAATATGGAAGATGTGCTTGTTGTCTACATCAATGATCTAATGATATTTACAAAAACAGACAATCAGGAGGAACATGACAAGATCATGCTAGAGGTGCTTAGAAGGCTGAAGGTAAATGACTTGTTTGTCAAGCCCCAGAAGTGTATCTTCAGACAACAAGAGGTGGACTTTCTAGGAATGATTGTTGGCATTAACAGAGTATGTATGGACCCTGCCAAAATCTCTGCTGTGCAAGATTGGCCCATACCTACTAATGTTCACAGAGTTCATGGCTTCCTCAGCTTAGTGAACTTTTACTGACATTTCATTAAGGACTTCACACAGATCGCAAAACCCCTGAACAACCTCACAAAGAAGGACCTTCCATTCATATGGGATGACAAGTGTCAGATGGTGTTCAACATGCTAAAAGAAGCCTTCAACACTGCCCCTATCCTTATGTTCCCTGATCAGGATTGGAGGTTCTGGTTAGAAATGGACACTTCAGACTATGCCACTGGAGCAGTGCTCTCAGTAGAGTGTGATGACAGTCTCTGGAGACCTGTTGCCTACTCTAGTCACTCTCTATCTGGGGCTGAACTTAATTATACAGTTCACAACAAGGAAATGCTGGCCATTATCTGTGCACTAGAGCAATGGCATCATTACCTTGAGGTGACCCCATACCAATTTGAGATTTGGATGGACCATCATAACCTCAGGTGGTTCATGACCACACAGAAGCTTCAACCATGCCAAGCACATTGGGCAAAGTACTTTAGTCAGTTTAACTGCATCATTGTTCACAAACCCGGAGTCACAATGGGAAGACCAGATGCCCTGTCAAGACAAGAGGACTTTGAAGAAGGAAAAGAATGGGCAAAGTCAGAGGAGTGTCTATTTATAAACCTGATGTTATGCCAACAACTTGTATTGCATCACAAATTGAGTGCAATGAAGCACAAGCATGTGACTGTGCAAGAAGTGACACATAATTTAACTTCACTAGCAATGGAACACTAGTCTTGGCCAACTGAAGTTGTACTGTCGAGTCCTCATGGGTACAGCGAGCAGAGCTAAGGGTGGTTGCAAAGTAGATTTCGAATGAGGAGCTGGTACGATACATGCAGGTTTATATACATATGTAAAGTACCTGCAGAACAAACATTCAAAAATGTTTAAACATCCACCCACATCCTTGTTATGGCAAGACAGGTCATAGTGAGTCACTGCGCAGCAGGACTGTGCATATAACCACATTTGCAGGTGCAAGGGTAAATGGGGTGAACAGGGGAAAGAGGGACTAACTGTGTATATGACATATGCAGGGGTAAATGAACACACCAGGGTAACTGGGGTGAATGCATCATGTGACCACAGGGGTCAGGGCCACCAGCAGATCACAGAAGGAAGGGGAATGGAGGCAATGTCCAGCTATAGTACAACATGGGGTAGACAGGGGTCTACCATAAAAGGAAACAGAAAAGGGGAAACGTATGGAATGCAAGTCCAACTGCATAGACAGTGGCTTGCAGGGAAAGGGAATGCCTTGGGAGGCAGAAGGATGTGTGAGCAATTATGTAAGAGTCTGCAAAGGGGAACCAATGTGAGCACAGCATAACATCACCCCCCTCTCAAGGCCTGAGGTCCTCCAAGGGTGAGTAGAGGCCTTGAGCAACCCAAGAGCAGACTTCTGAGTTAGTTGCCACCACGAGTTGGGCAGTTAGTCAACCAATGTCCAAGGCATGAACATCAGTAACAGGTGAATTGGTGGAGGGGATGCTGCCAATCGATGGGAATGAGCCCACCAAGTTCTCTCTTGCTGAGGGTGGAGACAGGTACTGGGACAAAGGGAGCAGCTGGAAGAGCTCTTGACATCTGAAAAGCATAGAAGAGGGCCCTTCCAGCAGAATCTCCTTGGGCCTGAGTGAAAAAGTCGAGCCAGTCATGTGGAGTTCCATTGAAGGGGATGGCTGTGAGGGCATCCACAATGGCCTGGGAGTGCTCTCGACCTTGGCCTGGTATAACCTTCTCCCAGCAATTGCAACACCTCTGTTCAACATCTCTGTCAACCTCTTGAGTTCCTCCAGGTCCATGTTGTGATGCCCCTGAGCGACCAGTTTCTTCTCCCTTGACCTTCCATGCTTCTTTTTGGTGAGGGTCTGAAGGTAGGCTCAATCTTCCAGGCACTGCTTGACTTGCCAGAGGGAAGAGCCCACAGACCACGATGTCAATGGGGAGTCTGTCGAGAAAGGAATGGAAGGAGGAGATGAGGGAGGGGCCATAGTCTTCATGAACTATTTTGATGATGGCCTCTTGAGTCTTCAGGGCTTCTTGGAGGATGGACAAGTTGGAGTGGTTGAGGTTTTCATACATATGCGCTTCGAAGGTTCCTTCTGAGGTTCCGACTTGATCATACATGCACTTGCTGATCACTTCTGAGCTTCTGAAGATCATAGACAGCATCCGTAGATGCTCATGGCATTCTCCTGCTCTCCAGCCATGTGATTCCCAGTGCTCAAAGTCATTAAGCAGCCACACGTTGTGAGTCAAAGTGTGGAAAGGTGGTGAAAACCAACCAAAACCAACACAAAAGACAAATGTAAAGCGAGTGGTGGTGTGCCTCCGCAGAACCTGGAGTGCAGAAACCTAAGAGGGGGAAACTTCAATGGCAGGGTGCTCCTAGCGCAAGTCGATGACGAGTTATGCAGGAGTAGATGAATGGATGATGACTGAGGAGGGGATGCTGAACAGAGTGAAGGTGTTCAGCCGAAAGGACTTCTTGGAATAATGGACTTCGATAAAATGTGCTCCTGGCGCAAGTCGTTGACGAGTTACGCAGGAGTGGAGGGATGACTAAGACTGCTGACTAAGAGGAAGCTTCAGATGAATGATGGAGGCAGATAGACTCTTCTGAATGAGCCTCAACTACCAAGTATACGAATGATGACAGGTAGACCCCTTTGTGGAGCCTCAACTGTCGACGATGAGATAGGCACTGAACTGATTGCTGGACTGCTTCTGATTGCTTCTTGATTGATTGTGTGTAGCTAAGTACATGGGGGTTTATATACTGTGGGGGGGGAGCATAGCTTGTGACAAACAAGGCACAAACACTTGGTAAGTAATGAGTAAGGACTGAGTAACCATGATGAGTAAGCGAGAAATGAAAAGTAAGCAAGCAAAGAAGATTGGTAAGTATTGGCAATAAACGAGTCAAGGATAGTCAAAATATCACAAAATGAGTCAAACAGAATCAGAAACCGAGTAAGCACACTGATATCACATTAGGGGGTGGCGATGCAAGTTAGATCTTGGCAGAGACATCTCTAGATCCAAAGACGGCATGACAGATGGACGGTGTTTCCAGATAGGGAAGTATTAATTCCAGAATTGAAGGGCATGAGTCAGGTGTCAAAGGGGGCTAGGGTGTTGGGGGTCTGTGGGGCAATGAGAGCATACGCAATCGTGTCTCCCACCCTTCCATCCTCTCAGCGAAGTTAACAAAAACTTCATGAATGGGGTTCTGACAGAGGAGGTGGAGAAGGGGGAACATCTTCTGCTGGATCTTGCAGTAAGAAGGCAAGATGCATGTCATACTCGTCATGAATGCAATCAGGGAGGCTGGAGGACAGTAGATTATACTGCAGCTGTCGCAATGCGGGAAGAATGATGGACGAGACTGGAATAAAGATGGTGCAAGGAGCAGGGGGGAACGATCCATATGCTTCATCAACTGGGGAGACTGAAATGACCACATAAGACCTTTCTAACCGAGCGACAGACCTGAGGCGACCAAAGAACGTCCTTCTGGAAGTCATAATGACAAGGAGAACACGCTGACCAAGCTGCATGGGATGAGATGGGGCTGACAATGACGGGATGAACCAGGGGGCTTCAGGACGGAAGCTGGTGGGAATGCCTGGCAGATATATGTAGCCACTGTCTCTGGCAAATGAGACAAGTGAGATGATCGATGAAGAGGTGGCCATGATTGATGGACTTAGCGAAACGAGCATCTGACAGACAGAGTGCTGTAGAAACGTGCAGGGTGCGAGGATCCTCTCCAAATTTGGAAGGAAGAATCGTGGGGCTGAGCACTTTAAGCGAGCATGGGAACAGAGTCGATATCTTTGGAAATGGTGGAGATACAACAAAAACCGGAATGCTGTACATGGGCGCTAAAAACCTTTAATGCGCACTTAACTCGCTTCCTCTTTTCTCTTTAGCACTGATGACTCGTTCTTGTGTGAAGGATGACTGTTCACGTCCAACAGTCTTTCTACGCATGAGGCCTTTAGTCTTCATCTGCATGCTTGGGCATTGTGCGCAACTCATCAACGAGTTAGGCAGAGTCAGCTGTAACCATGTCCACAACACCTTTGGTGTGTGACAATGTAACCGAGGAAGAGGCTTGCCTTGGGAGCCAACCTGCTGGTGGAGGAGGCAGGGGCTGTGGGTGTTGCTGCAGGGGTCGAGAGGTCAGCCAGTGTGATGGAAGGTGCTGGAGTGGATGGGCCAGCACGAGAGACTGGGGAGGGGGACTTGTAACTGGCTTGGGAGAGGGGAGGGGTGTTACACAATCTGAAAGAGGCATCATAGCGAGGCTCAGGTGGTCCCAAGTGAGCCTTGGACTTTCCCTTGCAGGCATCCTTACAGGCTCTCTGCAAAGAGGGGACCGAGCAGATGACCGGGTACAGGTATGGGCACATGGCAGAGGTGATGGAGTCATGAAGGGGTTGGTAGGCACTGCCATGTGCAGAGTGGGAGGATACCATGGGGGATGGGGAGCATACTGGTGGTTCTGAGAGGTGTGGTGGGGTACTGGCATAGCGATCGAAGTATGGGTGAGAGGGATCATAGGGTTCATTGATATTGGCATGGAAGTCATTGTTGAAGTAGTCTGAGCCAGGGTTCTCAGTGTTGGGGGTGTAGGACATAGCAACTAAAGGTTGTGGATGCACTTGTACTCCCCAAGGACCTCTGGGGCATTTATAAGGTTGTCCTCGCTCTCCCAGCTATTCTGGGAGTGTGGGTAACCAAGCCACTTGACCAGGTAGAGGAATTTTTGCTGTGGGGCTACACCGGGCTCTTTTGACAATGACTTGACCTTGCACACATGTTTGTGCTTAAGTATAGCTTTGACTTCCCATTCGTTCTTGTCTCCTACCAGTTCTGGAGGAGGCAGGGGCCGAGCCGGGCCATATTTGCACATTTCAACAAAAGGGGTGAGTTTGGACGTGTGAAACACAGGGTGTATTCACCAGCTAGTGGGTAGCTGTAGCTTGTAGGCAACCAGGCTGATCCATTTGGAAATTACAAACAGGCTGTGGCATCAGGGCACAAGTTTCTTTAACAGAACATCCCTTTTTAGGTCAGAAGCGTCCAACCAAACCTTATTTCCTATGGAGAACTCCTTATAGGTTCCTTTCGATTGCTGCTTCATTAACTCCTGTGCTTCTTTGTGAGCAATAATTGCAGCGTCCCGATTGGCAGCCAATTGCTCGAGTCAATCACCTGCCAGCGACTCCTGTGGGGGTTGTCCCATAGGATAGGGCACAGGGTCGAATCTGTACATGAGCAAGTATGGCATTTGGTTATGAGACAAGTGTACGTGTGAGTTATGTGCCACCTGGGCATCAGGAAGCTTGGTGTGCCAGTTGTGTGGGTCCGTATCTGCATACATGCGCAAGTAGGTGCCGACCTCTTGGTTTACACGTTCTGCCTCGCCATTGGTCTGTGGATGGTAGGCAGTGGAGGCCTTTAGTTCAATTCCAAGGGAGCGGTATAGGTCTCTCGTGAAAGCAGAGACAAACTGAGGACCTCAGTCTGAGATGACAGCTTCTGGAACACCCCAGTGAGGGTAGACATAGGCATGGTAGAGGTCCACAATGCCAACACTGTCTACTGTTTTGGAAGTTGGTAGGAAGAACATGCCTTTGGTAAGTCCCTGATCAACGATGGTAAGGATGGAGTCATATCTTCCTCCAGACAGGGGTAGGTCAGTGACCAAATCCATTGAGATCTGCTTGAAGGGGAACGGGTTCTTTGCTACATCATGCAGGGTAATGGGTGGAGTTGTTGGGTGCATGTTAACCTTGTTTGCTTGGCAAGAGGGGCATCCTTTGCAGTAGTTGCAGATGGACTGGTACATTCCAGGCCACCATACATACTTGTTCATTTTCTTTGTCATAGCTTTTACTCCTGGGTGTCTGAATGCTGGGGTGTCATGATACTGCCGAAGGACGTCTTGGCAGACTGGCTCTGGCATGAAGATCCTTCTTCCTTTTCTTCTGACTCCATCAGACCCTTCTGTTGTTTCCAGGGCTGAGAGGGACACAGATGCTTTCTTTACCTCCTGGTACAGGTCAGTATTCAGCTGGAAAATGCGTCCTTTACCTTTCTGAACCTTTGGTTTATCCTCAGGTGGGCATTCAGAGGGTTTCAGTTCTTTGAAGGAGACTTTCCAGACCGACTTAGGGGCTTCTGAGGGCTCGGAGACAGTTCAGTCAATCTTAAAAAGGGAAACAACAGAGGGTCTCACCCCCCCCCTCAAGCCAAATGGCCTTTGGAAGTAGGGTAGAGACAGTAGCAGGCTCGGCATTAAAGTCTGAGTGGCAGGAAAGGGTGTCAGTGGCAGAATTTTTGGTTCCTGTGATGTGGACAAACTGGAGCAGGTACTCCTGTAGTGTGGCCTGCCATCAAGCCTGGCAGGCAGTTAGCTTCTGTGGTTGTGCATAGTATGTGATATTTTGATGGTCTGTATAGACCTTTGTCAGTTCCAGGGGTGAAAGCAGGTAGGGGCACCACTGCTTGAGGGTACACATTACTGCCAGCATTTCCAAGTCGTAGACTTGGTAGTTCTGTTCAGCTCTGGTAAGCGACTGGGACATATATGCACAAGGGTGAAGTATTCCTGAGTCATCAGCTTGCAACAGGACAGCACTGGTGCTGAGCTTAGAGGCATTGGTGTGGAGTACAAAAGGCTTCTGGAGGTCCAGAAGATGAAGAACCAGTTTGGATGAGAGGGCCTTCTTCAGGGCCTCAAAGGCTGAAGCTTGTTCTGGTCCCCAGGTCCATTTTGCATTTTTCTTGGACAGGTCATGCAGCAGTTGAGCAGTCTGTGAGAAGCTGGAAATGAACTGCTGATAGAAGTTGCAGAAGCCTAAGAAGGAACGGAGTTCTTTCAGGGTCATCGGAGCGGGCCAGGTTTTGATGGCTTCGATCTTGATTTCTGATGGTTCGTATTGTCCCTGGCAGATCATGAATCCTAGGAACTCTATTTCTTCAGCTTCGAAAGTACACTTCTTAAGTTTGAGGCACAGGTGTTCTTTTGAGGTGATCTGCAGAAACCAGTGGACAGCTGTACACAGTCCTTCCTTCATTCTTGAGTGGATAGTGACATCATCCATGAAAATGACAGCCTTTCTCTCATTCTTGAGTTCTCTGAACATGTGGTCCATGTATCGCTGGAAGGTGGGCAGTGAGTTACACTGCCCAAAGAACATTACCATAGGTTTGAAGAGCCCTCTAGGGGTTATGAAAGCCCCTTTCCACTCATTGCCTTCCTTGACCCTTATGTTTGTAAATCCCCAACAGACATTGAACTTGGCAAAGTAGCACGAGTCAGCAAGTTTGTCGAGAAGGGTCTTTACATTGGGAAGGGGGTACGAGTCCACAATGGTGTGAGAGTTCAAGTACTGGTAGTCTTGGATGAGTCTTCTTTTGCCATCCTTTTTTCCTATGAAAAACATGGGTGCAGCTTGCAAAGATTTCGAGGGGCAAATCTGTCTGCATTTAAGGTTCTCGTTGATGAATTCATCAAGGGCCTTGAGTTCATTGAGCGAAAGTGGGTAGATTGTTCCTTTCTTTGGCTGGAAGCTGGGCTTCAGGCATATTTCATGGTCGAGGAAACCTTGGTGGGGCAGAAGAGGGATTTCTTCTTCAGAGAAGACCACTGAGAAGTCCCAATATTCCGGAGGCAACTCAACCTCTGCCTGTATATGAGAGGCCTTGAGTTTCATGGAGATGGATGTTTGGCTTATTTTCACAGTCCTTGTGAAGTCAGTTCCTCAGACACAGTTTTTTTGGTCGAGGCCATGGTCGAGTTCCCCCCAGCCAATCAGCTTTCTTGTTGTCCAGCTGATTATGGGGTTGTGCTCTTTGAGCCACAGCATCCTGAGAAGGAGGGATTCCCAATTTCCGAGCTTGAGGACATATGCACAGATGCACGTGGTCTTTCCCCAGATCTTGGCTCTGAAAGAAGCAATATGGGTTACCCAATCTCTGGTTCTACCTTTGTAGCTTCTGGACTCCCATGGTCTTGTGATTTTTCATGTCGGGATGTTGTACTTCTCAACTATAGCAGGATTGGTGATATTTGTTTCAGTGCCCGAGTCAAGGATGGTTTGGATGGTAGCATTTTGACGATCGACGAGGTAAGCAAAACCAGCGATAGAAGTGATTGACATATCTTGTTCATAATTGTACACTTTCTCAGTTTCTATCTTAACCTCTATCTTTCAAGATACTATGGGCTTTCTTCCTGATGCTACACCAGTGGAGCCTTTCAAAAATCCAGGTTTCCTTTCAGTCCCCCATTGTCAGTGGGTTTGTCATTCTCCCCACTGTAGTGGTTGGTCGGTTCTGAATCTTCCTCCTCTTCGGAATTCTTGTTGAGCTCCTCGAGCATTGCCAGGATGCGAGTGTGGAATTTGTGGGCCAAGGAAGACCTATTGTTTGTTGCAGATGAGGGGCATTTAGACTTCATGTGCCCTGTCTTACCACATCCATAACAGGTAGGATCTTTGCTCTGTGATCAGACCTTGGACTTCTGATCAACATCCATGGCATAAGGGTCTCAGTATTGAAGTTTCAGAGATGAAGAGGATTTTGATCTGTGCGAACCTTGTTCTTGCTTCCACAGGTAGGATCAGTCTTGGAAAGTTGCCTTTCTGGAGAAGACCTTGAGGGTGGCCATTGCTGTGCACTGTGAGTCAAAGTGAGGTTCAGTGGTGGAAACCAACCAAAACCAACACAAAAGACAAAAAGAGCGAGTGGTGGTGTGCCTATGTGGTACCTAGATGGTAGAACCTTCGATTTGGGTGGGTTTTTGCAAGCTATAACACTCAAAGATGAGTGCTGAGGATTGGGGATGCTCCTGATGAAGAAGGAGCAGGAATGCGATAGAATGTAATAGGGTAGACTGCTGTCAGCCTACAGAAGGATGGATGGCAACTTAATTTGATGTCCTGAGCTGCACTGAGCTCAGGGAGGACTTGGAGCGAAGTAGATTGATGATAGACAATAATAAGTGAAGTAGATGATAGCTAGACCCTTAATAAAGTCTCAACTATCGAAGCTGATGAATGATTTACTGAGAGATGATAAAATGCGAGCAAGAGGGGCTCTCTGACATCTTCTGTTTCAGCTATCTAAGTACAGTGATTTATACAGTACAGGGGCATTGCCTATGGAAAACAAGGTGCAAACACTTGGTAAGTGATTGGTAACTGATGAGTAAGGAATGTAAGCGATGGGTAATCGTCTTAGAAAGCATTGGTGAGCATTAGTAAGGATAAGTAAGCCAAAAGAGCAAAGAATCAGTAAGCAAGGGCAAAAGATTGGTAAGTATTGGCAATAGGTGAGTCAAAGACAGTCAGAATGTCAAAGTATGAGTCAAGTAATGTCAGAAACTGGGAAAGCACACTGGAATTGCATTAGGGGGAGGCTGTGCATGTCACATCTCAAAGAGATCTCCTTTGGGCCAAAGTGGGATGACAGAGAGGCAGTGCTGATCTGATGCCAATACAGTACATCCAAAAGCAGACAGGGTGAGTCAGATGTCAACAGGGGTCAAGCTTTGGGGGTCTGTGGGGTGACAGGAGCATAGGGGATCACAACTTTCCCCCCCAAACCATCCTCTCAGTGAAGCAAATAGATACTTCATGAATGAGGCTCTGTTGGAAGAGAGGATGAAGGGGGAGCATCTTCTGCTGTATCTTGCAACAAAGAGGCAAGATGTGCATCATACTTGTCATGGATGTGATCAGGGAGAGTGGAGAACAGTAGATTATACTGTAGCTGTTGCAATTTTGGGAGAATGATGGATGAGACTGGTATGAAGACATTGCAGGGAGCAGGGAGGAAGGATCCATATGCTTCTTGGACTGGATAGACTGAAACGACCACATAAGACCTTTCCAAGTGAATGACAGACCTGAGGCAACCAAAGAACATCCTCCTAGAGGTCATACTGACAAAAAGAACGCACCGTCCAAGCTGGATGGGCTGGGAGGGGGCAGATGAGGATGGGATGTACCAGGATGCTTCAGGACAGAAGCTGGTAGGAACCCCTGGTAGATATGTAGCCATGGTCCCTAGCAAAGGGGACAAGTGAAATGATTGATGTGGAGGTGGCCATATCAGAAGAATTAGCGAAATGAGTGTCTTTTGGAGGGAGTGCTGTAGAAATGTGTGGAGCACGCAAATCCTTTCCAATTTTGGAAGGTAGGATCGCGTGGCTGAGCACTACAAGCGAGTGTGGGAATGGTTTCGGTATCTGCAGAAATGGAAGAGATATGTTGAAAACTGGAATGCCATACATGGGCACTTAAGAATTTTAACCAGTGCTTAACTTGCTCCCTTTCTTTTTCTTTGGCATTGATGACTTGTTCTTGTGTGAGGGATGACTGCTGACATTTCTGGCTGTCCTTCTTCACATAAGAGCTATGGTCTTCATCTCCATTCATCAGCTGCATCCATGTCCACCTCACCAAACACCTTTGGTGTGTGACAGCGTGCCACTGTTGCTTGTTGGATCCAGTCTTGTATGGTGTCAGGCTTGGGACCTGACATAAGGATCCATTTGTTGACTTCCTCATTAAGTCCCTTTCCAAAGAACACTGTGGTGGTTGTGTCGCAGGTGGAAATTTGGGCTTTGTTGAGGCAGTTGCAGAAATCTGCAATGTACTCATCAAGGGAATGGTCCCCTTGACAGATGGCAGAGAGGTAGATCAGTGCAGTAGCTTTGGCATCCCCTACTTGGAAAGTTTCTTTCAATTTAGTGACAAACTCATCCCATCCATCGAAGATCTTGAGGTCTCCAAGAGTGGTTGTATTTTCATTAATGTAGGCCTCAGCAAAGGTGCGGGCTGAACCACTTCCCATGTAAGAGAGGGTAAACGTGATCTTGGATTGGTCTTTGTAGTAGACATGGACGTTAGTGGCAAGGTAGAGTTTGATGCTGCTTAACCAGGCAGAAAAGTCCTGGTGTGCTCCATTGTAAGAGAAGGGTTTGTTCAGGCCAATTTCTTTCAGTCTGCCTCCCCTAGAGTTGTGTTCCTTTCCTTTCTCCTCAGAACCTCAGGAGGGGCCTTTAGGCCTTACCACATCTCTGCTGAAAAGCGACTTATAAAACTTGGCAGCCATTTCGGGGGTTACCCTAGTCTGGCCAGTGAAGGGGTCCTGGATATTTAGTCCAGAGGTTTGGCGGGCAAGTTCTTCTGCCATTTGATCAGCTGAAGTAGTAGGAAGGTATATGTCAGTCGACAACGAAGTAGTGGGGTCTGCTGGTCCAGCTGTCCCTTGAGTTTCAATATCTGGGCTTGAAGGCCTTGGTTTGTGATATGAAGTAAAGTTGATGGGTGAGGTCGATTCTGCTGCCTGCCCGAGTTGGGGCCTTACTGGCAGGTCTTCAAGACCTATACGAGGGTTTGGAGTTTGCACCAAAGGGTGACAAATAAGTGGCCTCGCTTGGAGGACTTCTTTTCCTTTACGAGAAGGTACAGGAGGTTTGAACGAAGAGGCTGCTGATGGAGGCCTCTTGCTTCCTTCTTCTTGGCAGTTCGAAGACACATTGACAAAGAGGAAGTTAGTGCTGAAGGTTAGGGGCTAGCTCACTGATATAAAACCAGTGGTTCCTGTAGTAGTGGCAGGAGGTGGTCGTTTTGCAGGCTATTTTGCCTAGCAAGGATTCCAGACCACAGGTATCCGAAGGTAATCCAGGCTTTGATGTGTCTGGGTGATTCGAAATCTTCTGTTATGCTGACGACTCATATTGCATCATGAATCAAGTGCAATGAAGCACAAGCATGTGACTGCACGAGAAGTGACGCTGTAGGAAAAGTCCAAGTAGCTGTATAATACGAGCTAGATGGCTTAGATAACAACAATAAAAAATGAAGGGAACGAATTGCTCGTCCCAAGGGATTCTGGACTGTTGAGTCTAGAAGGTGAGACCCGGCGCTTTGTAGCGGTAGTGGTTTGTGACGTGTGCAGCATGGTCCACAGAATAGTACTGGCGATGTGAGTGGTGCGAGCGGTATACGTAGTTCGTGCGCGGCAGAATGCGAGACGTGCAGTGTAGACAAAGTGTAAAGGAAACTCATGGTGACCTTCCGAGTGCCCAAAAGGTATCATTCTGTACCTAAGTACAGGGCTTTATAGTCCAGACAAACCCGGAACCTAAGTAAGACAGGGTACAGTAAGGGAAAGCCGTGCGACAGCACGTACACAGAAGACAGGCCAAAACAGAGGCCGAGGGTATACTACAAGCACCAAAGGAATAGAGACCATGATAAGAGAAAGAGTCTGAGGAAAAACAACAACCAGAGCACAGTGGCCACAGGTATAGCATTGCGTGAGAGGGAGCGAGGGCGTGGGAAGGTAGCACATGAACAACGGTGAACACGAGAGGGGAGCGGACGTAACAGTAGTCACAGAATGGTTAATGATAGGGGCATATGTGTCCAGGGAATGCGGATTCCTCACACCTGCGGGGGACTTTAATGCTGACCGTCCCCGGTCAGCCATGTGGTGCAGAGGACATAAATAGCTTGCTGCATGGTGATGGCAACAGTGTGGTACCGAGGGTTCGAGAACACCAGTGAGTTCTGTGTAGAAGCGAAGGAAGCATAGAGCCAAGGGACACGAGAAGGCCGTTGAATACCGCGTATAGGTGTCTGGACCGATGACACAAGCGCCTCATGGCCACTAAGTATATAATTGTTAGTGTGTGGCTCAAACCTTTGCATCGATTTGATTCTCCCCCCCCATCATCAACCCCTTCTATCACTCTCATCATGTCTGCTAGCCATGCCCCCCGTCTCTCCCAGCTCATACGTGCAGCCTCCCCCAACCCAATTGAAGTGGAGAAGACCGCTTTAAAGGCGAAGTTTGTCGCTGCCTCCACAGCGCTGGTTGCTGAGGCGAAGTGCCTCCCGGATGACAAGGAGGAACTATGGGAAGAAAAGGTGATGTGGATGCATAGATGGGAGCAGAGGATGGTGAGTGTCCTAGGTCTTTGAGGCTCACAGTACTGACTGTCTTCCAGGGAGAAGTGTTCCCCCTCGTCGAGCGCAGGCAAGAGCTGGGGATCGATACCAAGATAGATGCTGCGGATGGGCCCACAGTGGCAGAGGCCGACAAGGCCTACGAGAAGTGGGTGGCCGAGGAGATTGCGCGTGGAAGGACCGACGAGGACGTGCGGATGGAAGAAGTGGTCACGCAGGCCGTCGTCGAGCAAGGTGCTAGTGCCGAGGTGTTGGCGGTGACAGAGAAAATGTCGCACGTCGAAGTGGTGTCCCATCCAGTTCGGAAGGTAAGTGCAGAATCTGGACAGTGCGGTAGTGGCTGACACTGAAGTCCTAAGCGATCGCAGCAAACAGTGGTAGAGAGCGAAGACAAGGACGAGCCCAAGATCATTATCCCACCTGGCTCGGTCCTTCACAAGATCCCCTGTGCGCAGTGCATGGTGAAGAAGGTGGCTTGTACTGGGCCCGTCGGGCAGACTTGCGATGGCTGTGCGTGCATCAAGCAGGGGTGCAAGAAATCGAACAAGTCTGCGGGGAAGAAGATGCAGACAGGCACAGTTACTGGTAGGTGCCCACTTTACCATGAGAAAACCATGGCTGACGTCAAGTAGTGTGGTCTGCAAAGGCTGCAAAGGCCAGTTTGTCAAAGTGGGCTGCTGCCGAGGACGACGATGATGATGATGAAGTCGAAGTGGTCAAGAGCCACATGCGCAGGAAAGGGAAGGCACCTGTGCGCAATCAGCTCGATGCCAAGGTTGCGGCAGACCTCTCGCAATCGCTGAGGCTGCTGCGAGCTGAAGCTGCGGAGTCACAGGCCACATACCTTCACCTGCAGGTGCGTGTCGATCAGCTCGCTGAAGCTCTGGAGAAGATTGGGGTGGAATAGGAATGTTTGTAGTTAGTTCAGATTCATTGTACTGTCCCATCTGCATGTCAGCGCATACCGCACTAAATATACTGCTCTTCTTGCTTCTGTGCGAAGTTGCGAACGACTCGAAGTGCTTGGTGATGTCCCGTGGGATAGTGCGGCCGCAGTAGGATATGATGCACAGGGTACCGCCCGACTTGTCTTCTTCATGCGACTTTTGACTTCTCTCAATGGTAAGTCCTCATGAAACGATCTTGATGGTAGGATGTGATGGATTCTTGAAGAGGAAGTGAAGGGACTGTTTATTGGGTAGCTGGGACAGTCTTTGTGTATCAAATGTAAGGAGATGGAAGGAGATTTGAAAGAAAAATAGATCAAGGGGTGCATGCTGACTGCGCGATCGAAGAGGAAATGTGTGGGGTGGTTGCGAGGATCCGCGGTATAGGGCAGCCAAGGACGGCATCAGCGAGACTAGTAAGAGAGATAGGAGAGACATTGTTTTGGCTATATACTTATTCAGTGTTTTGTTATTTTTCTGGACAGTTTTGGACTTTTTGTAAGCGGTTTTTATGTTTTTTGAGCGAGGACTAGCTATCAGTAGAATCACCGGATGAAACCCAGGGTGGAATAGAGGTCTCCAGATGAAACCTGGGGTAAAACAGATAAAAGGAAACGAACTATGTCTGATATGGGGTGGATCAAGTGGTATGCTGGTCACCCCCGCAGGGGACTTTGAACGCTGACTGTCCCCAGTCAGCATGGGAGAAGGAACGAGTGTAGTAGAAGAAGCCGTGGTGTAGGGAACGAGTTCGAGTTCCCTAGGAGAAGCTGTCTTGGTCATGAGTTCAGGGGTGGAGAGTTTTCTTTGTTTTATTTCCTTCTTTTGTTTTTGCATTGTACCACTGGACTTAGTGACAAGCAGCCGTGTCGCTGACTAAGCGCGTGTGCTGTGTTCACATGAGTTCAGTTTACCATAACAACCAGTACATGTCACAGGCCCTCAGTAGTAGGGTGATTTAGTCTTGCAATTCAGCGAGTTGTCAAAGTTAGATTTATTACTTTGGGGAGTACCCAAAGGGCCAGGAGGACTGGCAAGAGCTATCAGACAGACAGAGTTAAGTTTTCCATTGGAGTTCGCATTTTTACATTTTTACTACACTTCTTTTTCTCCAGAGAGAACCTCCCTCTTGGGTCGAGAGTTATACTTGCCCATCATTACTGACTATTACTATTTCTAGGTATATCTATATTACCTATTCCTACATCTGGAGCCCACCACGAGGGGGGTTCTGTCTGTTTTGGGAAAAGAAGTCACCTTTTTTATCACTGCAAGCATTCAGAACAATTAGCTAAGTCTTTCGGAATTTTTTAGTTTCACTGCAATCTGCACTCAGAAGTTAGGAAATTTTCAGGTCTTCTACTCAAGCAGAAAATGACAGGCAAGCGATGTTCACGAAGGTCACACAAGTCGAGAGTGAATTCTGAAGGCAAATTGATTGTGAAAATGTTACGAAGAAGCTGCGAGAATGCGCCAGAGTGGATCGAGGGAATGCCACCAAGACATTCGAGTGATGCACCGCAATTCTCAGGATGCTCAACTGACCTTTTTAGGTATCTCGAAAGTGTTCGAAGACTTTGCAAACATGTGGAGTGTTTCGATGATCAAGAATGGGCCAAGTGGGCATGTTGGTATGCAGGCGGTGCGAGTTTGTTGAGGAGCACTTGAGCTGGCCCGAGTTTGCAGTGGCCATTGCATGCTTATATCCTGGATCTAGGGAATGGGATCGACAGTATTTGAGGAACGATATTTATGGTCTCGTTGACAGCCTTGCAAGGAGGAAAGTCCATTCACAAGAGGAGCTAACAATTTACAGGCTAAATTTTCTCAACTTGGCGACATATCTACAGGTCTCAAGACAGCTCGAGGCTGACGAAGTTGAAGATCTGTATTTGCACAGCTTCAACAAGGAGTTCCAGTGCGAAATCATTTGGAAAATGCGACGTGATGATCAACAGCGACACTCGGACGATCCATGGCCCATGCAGCAAGTAATGTACACAGCCACACGACTACTACGCAAAGGATTTTGCTTGGAGCGAGCACAAACAAGCACGGAAGACTACTATGAGCCCTGATGCGACCAGGGATCTGGTTTGGACAAGCAGCAACAGCCTACAAAGTTTTTTCCAAGTTCACCTGTGCACGACTCACTGACAACTGGTATACAGGAGCCTATGGAATTACTGGACTGCACACAGCACGAGCAAATGCCAGTGGCAGCATCAGCAGGTCGTGCGCAGCCACTGAGTTCACCTGAGGAGATGGCAAGCAAAGGCCCAAGTACCGACTACATCAAGAAGGCTGCAGACACACTGTGTTTTGAGATAGAGGAGTCTACTTCGGGTACAAGCGATCTACTGACTGTGAAATTACAGGAAACACCAGAGCTCGAGTGAGTTGAGCCAGTGGAAGAGCCACCCATGACGAAGGTGCCAATTGAATTTGAGGCGAGCGAGCGCACTCAAGGGGGTTTTTCATTTCATTCTCACCAAGTTTCTCAACTAGTTACTGATACTTTCAGCTTAAGAGGTCAAAGTCTTAAAGAAAACACCGTCGAGGTTCCTGCAGTGAGCGAAGAGGTTCGGCAGATAGCAGACGAGTCACTCATGTCAAAGGCACCACTCAACTTCAAAACAGAAAGGCCTGAAGAACATTCGAAGCCCACGAGAGTCAAAGTTGAGGAACTCAAAACACCTGTGGCCAGTCTCGAAGCAAAAAGGTTTGTGTACGAAGAGATTGTTGACTCACACAAGGTGCTGCAGCATGTAAGTCATGTCGAGATGAAGGTTGTTGCAAGGCAGATCGAGATCGAGGAGCCATCGAGGCTCGTCATACGAAGGAAGCTGCCAGAAGAAGTTTTGCGAGTCGAAATGTTGAAGCACATGGCGAGGGTGGACGACCTCGCACTTGAAATGTTCCACGGCCACACAGTATCAGCAATAAATGTTTTATTCGAGGATTCATTGAGCGAATTGACGCGCACACTCGGTATTAGGACTTGCGCAGAAAGTCCTGCGATGTTGACTAAGCGGAGTCACGTGACCGCTCTGCGCGTTGTGGCCACGCGCACTCAAGTACTACATACTGACACATCTAGTATTACAGGCCAACTACGCAAGATCGCAGCGACCAAAGGATATGAAGAATGGGGTGAATGATGTACCACACGCGAGGTACCGCAGTTATGAGTGATGGCGACAGCAGCAAAAGCGACAATGGCAGCGACTCAAGCGACAGCGATGTCAACAACAACGACTTTACTTAGTGCAGATCAACAGCTGGGCGAGATGAGAAGGACAGTGCTATGGAAACAGGGCGCAATGAGCACAGGGTCTGAGCTCGACAGCTCAAAGGTCGGTTTTGATTGCAGAACGTTTTACTTACATCTGCCTTACTCTAGGGAAACCGGATATTCACAACGGACAACAATTGTGATACAAAGAACAATGACGACGGTTACACTTACTGCGGACCAACGGCCAGGCGAGATCGGATGCACCACTCGATGGAAACGGGGTGCAAAGAGCGCAGATGGAGAGCCCAACAGCTCACAGGTTTGTTTTAGTTTCAAAATGTTTTACTTACAGCTATTCTACGCAGGAGAAAGCTGGTACATGCGACGGAGACCGACCGACGTCTGAGCGATCATGGTACAAGGAATGACAAAGACGGTTGCACTGAGTGCGGACCGACGCTCATGCGAGAGCGGAAGTGCCATTCCATGGAGGGAAAACGGCTATACACAACGATGTACGAGCGACACCCAGGCCATCGCGATACAAGAAACGATGATGATGACAAGACCTAGCGGAGATCGACAGCCAGGCGAGATCGAATATGCCGTTCGATGGGGTTGGAGTGTGATGGGGGATATTGAGCTCGAAGGCTCAACGGTTCGTTTAGAATTTGAAACGTTTTACTTACATCTACGCTATTCTAGGGAGTACAAGAGTATGCGATGAAAAGCGACTGACATCCGAGGAACTGCAGTACTAAGAATGATGACAATGACAACACTTGGCACAGATCGAAGATTGCGTGAGGCTAGAACAGCCATTCAATGGAGACAGGGCGTGACGAGCGCAGATATTGAGCATTACAGCTCAAGGTTTTATTTTGATTTCATAGCATTTTACTTACAGCTCTCCTACTCTAGGAAGAGTGAGAGATACCTACGATGAAGCACGGTCGCGGCACGAGAATCTACGCAGGACCATGAACAGAAGACACTCGGACATACAGCGAAACAAGGGCGACGACTACGGTTCGATCTACAACAACGACCATCGAGGATACAAGAGCGAGTGTGACACGAGGCAAGAATTGCCATCCAAAGGAAAAAACACGCGATGAAGACCACCGAGCTCAAACGCTCGAAGTTCTGTTTTAGTCCTATGATAGTTTACTTACACCTTCGTTATTCTAGGGAGGCCAGATGTCTATGATGGACAACGATCGCGGTACAAGGGACAACGACAGCGACTACAGTGACAGCGACAACGACTACAGTGACAGCGACAATGACGACAACGAGGCTTGAAACAGATCGGTGGCCATGCAAGGCTAGAACAGCCATTCACTGGGAACGAGGCACAATGGACGGCAGACACTTGCGACGAAATGCAACCAGCGTCCCTGTGATCAAGGCTCAAGAATCTATGCTCGAACGTCAACAGCGATTGTCAAGGATACGACATCTGACGAATGTGGAAATGGAGCCCGACGACTCAAGTTTTTGTTTTTGTTTCATAACTTTTTACTTACAGGTACATTTTTCTAGAATAGACAATGAATCAGAAGAAAGGATGCAGCAACTTACGGAGCGACGAGCGAAACCAAGAGGAGTCACAAGAGGAATGTTTGGAGCGACTCTGCAGACTCGTACACAAGAACTGCTACAAATGGCAGCGTGACAGAGGAATTCAGACTCAGAGCATGAGGTGCGACATGTGAACAGTGTTGAAACCACACCGAGTGGGCTCCAAGGCCCAAGTCTTAGTTTTGTCTTTAAGCTGTTTTACTTACACCTACGCCATTTTAGGGAGTGTGACTTTTTACAAGGTATCAACGAAGCTACAACAAACCACGAACGAAGTACAGCGAAACAACTACGAAGACTACAGTTCGATCTACAGCAATGATCACCGAAGATACAAGATTCGACAGACATGATAGACAACAACTTTGAAGAAACAAGGTATCAACCTACAGAGCGACAAGTGCAACGAGCACGAAATACCGCAAGAGCTACACTCGAGAAACACACCGACGATGGTGACTTCGAGGAAGAAAGACAAGCGCGAAGACTATGACTTGAACTACAATGGCGATCGTCGAAGATACGACATCCGACGAGCATAAGTGCTGAATGCGACAGCCCAAGTTTTTATTTCAGTTGTGCGACTTTTTACTTATGGTTACACTGTTCTAGAGTAGACGATGTCATCGAAGAAGCAAGGGATCGATATACAGCGTGACGACTATGACAACTATGAGACGCCCGAAGAGAAGTCATCAAGGGAATTTTATGGACCTTGGCGCAAGTACTACTATGAACAGCAACATGAAGGCGAAGTTTGGAGTTGCAACAAGACACACAGGAGGCAAGAGGCATCGAAGCCATGCCAAGCAGGCTCGAAGGCCCAAAGTTCAGTTTTTTCTTCGGAGTACTCTACTTACGACTTCGTTGTTTCAGGGAATACAAGCCTTCACAAAGTATTGACGAATCTTCGAGCGGTGATGCACCTGTGGTAAGGAGGTTCGCATCAAGGCCAGTGGCCATGCTGCTTCGAACTGTCGACACCTACCTTGTCAATGATTGGAGTGGTTTCAAGGGTCGATGGACCATCAAACGGCTAGCGAAGGGAGACACCATTTCCATGTTGGATGTCGTGCAGAGACACTGCGGTGTCTTGTTTGGATTGGGAGGTGTGTGGCATAAGTCAGGCACTACATGTATCGTACACATAGCCGCACTGCAGCGAGGCGTGAGAGACCCCTCTGTCTACTACAAGGTCAACATCGAGGACACCTGGGCCATCATCAACACGGCTATCGCAGCTGGCAGCTGTAGACTCGTCTATACGAGTTCTGCAGGTGACGTGTTTGGTGCCACTGACGTCGCGAACATCGATGGGCGAGTGCCCTTTCTGAAGAAGCCATTCGACGTGTATAACCTACTGCCTTACCATTCTACCACGTCAAGCGAACCTAGACTGGACCCTGAGGGTGCGACAGCAAAGCTCAACGAATCTCTACACTGCGCTCTCCCTCCCATATGTGCCACAACCAAATATCACCACACGACGCAGACACTCAGTTCCTATGTCGCACCCACACCCAATGCTGAATCCATCCTATCTGCATTCAACACCCCATTTGACCCATGTGGACTCATGGACCCTGTTGTCTGTTCTCAAAGCGATGGACAAGCGTTCTTCATCACAAATGGAGAAGTGTTCGGTATCTTAGACTTTACAAGGGTATACAACAAGTACGAGCGAAAACCATCGCACTTAAAGGTACAGGGTACATACGAATGGCTATGTGATGAGACGAGGGTATGGCTCGTCATCGAATGGTGGTCGTTTGAAGCAACAGCAAGCTTTCGATGGAGGAGATGCATAGAGGATTCATGCGCTGAGCTCAATGGCTCAATCTTTCTCTTTTGTTTTGTGTCATATCGCTTACAGCTACTTTACTATAGGAAAGTTCAGTGTCTACAAAGAGGTAGGAGCAACATCCAAGTGGCTGCGGTGTGGAAGTGCAAAGCAACACACAAGGACGAACACCGGACTATCAAATCGAAGCTACACAAGACAATTCGACAGCCCTACTATGAATGGGGGGAACGGGTACAGTACACAAGAGAAAGAATGCTAACGTTACAGCGCAGTATCGAAGGGAAAGAGATGTTTGATGATGAAGGCCGGGAGGCGGCATGGTGGATATTAGCAACGATGACAGGACTGGATGTGGATTGACAGCTGCGCAAAATAGGAAGCATCATTCGATGGAGGCGAAGCATGATGGGCACAGACCCTGAGCTCGACAGCTTGAATTTTCGTTTTGAATTTGGAAGGTGTCACTTACATCCTGGTTATTCTAGGGGAAACAGGTACCTACGACAAATGGCGATCGCTATACAAGAGTCCACTATCAGCATCGAGCAAAGTACCCACAGGTATACTGAAGAACAAGAGCGACGAACCCGGTCAGATCTACGACACTGACCGTCGAGGATACAAGAGATCACACAACATTCTAAGACACACGAAGGAATCGACATGCGGCTACTGATGTCTGGAAGAGAAGAAGACAAAGTGAGTTCGAGTAGGTGAGATGGCGAGCAATATGCGAAGATTGAGGAGGGGCGAGGCTGGCTGGAAGAACAAAGTCACACACAGCGCATTCAAGGCAGTGTGGATTCAGGCACCAAGCCTGAGCGCTCATTCTTGTCTTTTGTTTTTATGACGTTCTACTCACGAATCTACAGGTCTAAGGTACTCAACCAAGTCAAAGCGCAGTTGCTGATATCCGAAGGAAAGGAAGATGCCAAGGTGCCCTCTTCGGTTCTGATTCGAGCATGTTCTACTGTGAAGTACAGAGTCCCTAGTGTGAAGGCGAAAAGGATCGACAGGGATGGACAGTTCGAAGCTGTCCATCAGTACTTAACATCAAGACTTCGTCTGCCTGACTGCGAGGTTGAAGGCCAGCAACTAAGATCGAGTGAACTTAGCACCTGCACCCGTCGGAGTCGAAGACCTATCAACGAAGGAGACATGAGAATGTACAGACTTAAGGTGATATCTTTTGTTATGATTCAAATGTATACTACGCCAAAATACTTTGTGTCTAGGGACGAGATAATGGCGAATGAAGACGGGCAACTCGAGGTCACTCAGCAACACTTAGCACAGGGCTTCGGCCACCAGGCGAAGTGCCAGACAAGCAAAAGTCCCGGTGAGCGTGTTGTATATAGTTTTCCTTAAATGAGTTTTGCTTCAAGCGACATTGTTCAACCGAGTCGCGCTAACCTTCGGGTGATTCTACTCACCCTGATTTGTAGTTTCGAGTTCCATTGTTTTTCTTGGTGCTAAATTGTCTTAAGGACGAGCAGTAGTCGAGAGCACATATGCATATAAGGATAGTAAATACACGACTAATGGAGGTTTGTTTTAGGTACATAAATATGTCTTCGGGCTGCCTCGTAGAGGGCCGGTGTCCGCTGTACCAGCTGCAGTGCTGCGTCACACCACATTACCATTCACACAGAGACTGTGCCTCGAAGAGCAGTCTTTGACTCGCTCCACACTTGATTTATTACTCACTTGTTTGCTTGCCTGGAGATTATCTCCATCGTCTTTTGGTTCGAGGTTTGGGCCTTGAGGGGAGTGTTTGAGAGGCAGGGTGTGTGTTCAAGAGGCCAGGTGGCACTTTGCAGGTGGAAAGGGTTGTGTTCGAGGGTGAGAGGATTTGAGGACCAAGAGGTTTTTTATTCTGCAAAGTTGGGAGCAGGTCTTGGGAGAGAAGGGAGTTGTGTTCGAGTAGTGCGAGGTTAGAGGGGCAAGGCGCCGTGTTCAAAGGTCGAGGGAAGTAGGTGTGAGGGCGAGGATGTTTGTGTGGGGAGGAGAGTGACCGAGGACAGTCGAATTCTAAACCACCCCTCAGATGTAGGGAACGAGTTCAAGTTCCCTAGGAGAAGCTGTCTTGGTCATGAGTTCAGGGGTGGAGAGTTTTCTTTGTTTTATTTCCTTCTTTTGTTTTTGCATTGTACCACTGGACTTAGTGACAAGCAGCCGCGTCGCTGACTAAGCACGTGTGCTGTGTTCGCGCAAGTTCAGTTTACCATAACAACCAGTACATGTCACAGGCCCTCAGTAGTAGGGTGATTTAGTCTCACAATTCGGCGAGTTTTCAAAGTTAGATTTATTACTTTGGGGAGTACCCAAAGGGCCAGGAGGACTAGCAAGAGCTATCAGACAGACAGAGTTAAGTTTTCCATTGGAGTTCGCATTTTTACATTTTTACTACACTTCTTTTTCTCCAGAGAGAACCTCCCTCTTGGGTTGAGAGTTATACTCACCCATCATTACTGACTATTACTATTTCTAGGTATATCTATTTTACCTATTCCTACAGTGGGGAGGCGGGCGAGGCTGCAGAAAGAGGTATGGGTATCATGGGAGAAGAGGGTACAGGGGAATAGTGCAATGGACAAACTGTGGATACTGGAAAGGACGGATAGTCAGCTGTCCGTGGAAAAAGCCTCCACATCATCATCAGTGGGGTCATCCTCAGCTTCTTCAAGAAGGTGGTCTAGTTCTTTATCATCTAGCCTGGTAATGCGAGTCACAGTTGCACGGGTTTGAGACCGCGGGTGGTAGGGAAGTAAGTGGAATGCAGCGAAGCGGAGTTTGGAGATGGAGCCATCCAACTCAGCCAGCAAGTACGAACCCCCAGTGGTCCAATGAAGGACGACCATGGGACCAGTGTACCATGGCTTCATCTTCCGGTTCAGTTCTTTCTCGACGTGGGAGTTGCGAATGAGCACGAGGGTGCCGGGAGTGAAGTTATGGTCTTTAATGCAATGCTGAAAGGTGGTTTTGAACTGCTGGATAGACTGAAAGCGTGCGTGGAGGACATTGCTGCAGACCTGGTCTAGGTCATCCTGACGCTTCTGTAGCTGGCACGCATGCCAAGCAATCAGTTCTGTGGTAGTCAGCGGTGTTGCATCATCGCAGGATAGGGGCAACAGGAAGGTAGCCTCAGCAAGATCAAATGGAAACAGTGGCTCGACACCATGCACCATGAAGTAAGGGGATAAACCCGTAGACTTCAGAATGGTGACCTGCTCAGCCCAGAAGACGGAGTGCGCAACGGTGTGCCAGCGGCGATCATCGTTCTCGCAGCTCTTCATGATAGCCTTGTGAACATCATAGTGGCAGCACTCTACAATGCCATTAGCCTGAGAGTTGTAAGGAGAGATATGGATGTGACGGATATGATATTGCGCAGCTAGGGCATCTAAGGCTTGGACGAATGCGGGACTGTTGTCGGTGACAATCTCGGTGAGCGGACCCCAGCAGCATAGGATATCCTCGAAGATGAAGGATGCGAGCGCGGTACTATTTTCCATGTGCAACATGTGCCATTTGGGATATGAGGTGAGCACACAACGAGCCTGTACTATGTAGCGGTAGCCACCGGCTTTGGGCATCAGCATCATGTCAATGTGAGCTTTATGAAACAGGCCCCCTATCATGGGCACAGTGGGGGGATATGAAGCTTCTGCGTCTGGCGGATCTAGCATTCATGACAAGTGCAGACATACCACTTCACATCCTCGACAAGAAGAGGCCACCAAAAGCGGAGGAGAAGGCATGTGCGGACCGTGAAGACACCTTTGTACCCGAGGTCGTCATGCGCTTCTTTGATGAGACGGTACCACTTGGATTCATCGACGACTAGCTGGTGCCGTCCGTGCAGTTCCCTGTGCCATAAGTTGTCATCTAGGAGGAAGAAGTGGCTAGCGGAATTGAAGAAAGATGAGTATTGCACATCAGTAAGGTCAGGAGGTCGCTCACGGTGTAGGGAACGAGTTCGAGTTCCCTAGGAGAATCTGTCTTGGTCAGGAGTTTAGGGGTGGAAGGACTTGTTTGATTTCTTGCCTTTGTTTTTGTGTTTGTACCCCTGGACTTGGTGATGAGCAGCCACGTCGCTGACTAAGCGCATGTGCTGTGTTTGCACGAGTTCAGTTTACCATAACAACCAGTACATGTCACAGGCCCTCAGTAGTAGGGTGATTTAGTCTCGCATTTCAGCGAGTTTTCGAAGTTAGATTTATTACTTTGGGGAGTACCCAAAGTGCCAGGAGGACTGGCAAGAGTATTAGACAGGCACAGCTAAGTATCTTTTTTCTAGTTCGCATTTTTTACTTTTTACTACACTTCTTTCTCCAGAGAGAACCTCCCTTTTGGGTCGAGCACTAAACTCACCCATTACTGACTATTACCATTATAGGTATATCTATATTTACCAATTCCTACAGCGGGTCGCAAGGAATGTGCAGATCATTTCTATCTTTGCTTTGTGTGCCCGAGCTTTCGCGGACCACGGAATGGCAGGGTTGTCTGGGGTATCAGAAGGGTTATTAGCATCAGCAGTCGCAGAGAATGCGAGATAGAAGGATGCAGGCTGCAGGAGGCTCGCCCGATGGTAAGTGGGTGGCGGTAGGGAATGGTGATCTTGACTGGAAAGTGACATAGGAGGTGGGCAGTCATTGGCAACTTGTGTAGAGAAAGAGTAAAAACGGTCCAGCCAATCCTCATGGTCATCATCCTCAGGTGGGTCGAGCTCTGACCGCAGACAGTGGGACAAGCCATCAGGGCTGGCATGCCTGTCCACGGGAACGTGGACGAGTTTGAATGAGAAAAGGAGGATGCCAGCGATCCAGCGATTGATCGTCATGTTAGGCTGCAGATCTGGGTTATTTATCATGCCCTTAATATACTTCACATCTACCTCCACAGTGAAGTTAGTGAGACCGAAGATGTATACACGCTGTAGGGAATGTAATTTCCCTACTAGGGGAATTGTTTTATTTTGTTCATTTTATTTAGTTTTGATTCTAGGTGTTTTTTCTGCTAGTGGTACTTAAGAGTTTCGCATTTTGGTTGCTTAGTCAGCACTACCTAGTACTGGATGTAGTTAGTTTTTTCAAAAACAATAGACGAGTTACCACAGACGAGAGACGAGTTTGAGCAGGTCGTTTCCCTGCACCCAGACAGCCATAGAAGCCCTCAGATGTCCTCCAGGATCCAGTCCCAGGCTATAGAAGCCCCTTTTGGCTTACTCTCTCCCCTCAGATTTCACCCTACCCCTCACTATCTCATTTAATCAACTTTTCCTACAACTGGAGCCCACCGCGAGGGGCTTCTGTCTTAGCCTGGCACCCATCCAAACCATCCCAGATTTTATTTTGCAGTCTCCAGCTTCATTTTCGCAATTTTCAGGCTCGGTTTAGCAGAATTTGCCCTTCAGTCTCATTTTCACAGTCACTTCACTCGCATTTTTGTGTTTTCCCACTCGCGCGCACTCACTTATCAAGCACTCGCACTCGTATTCCCCCCTGAAGTCATGTTCGGCCTTAAAATTCCGTGTCGAGGCTCACCCGAAGCACCGAGCTTCTCTGGGCGCCCTGAGGACCTTCGAAGTTACTTTGATGACATAATCGATTTCTGTGATGGATTCGGCCTCTCGGACGGGCTCGCGCGCATCAAATTCGCGCTCAAATACGCGCCTTTCGAGTCAGCCGACCTCTGGTCCCACCTTGCAGAGAGTAGCAATGGAGATTGGGACTGTTTTACCTCGGATGTGGTCCAGCTGTACCCGGAGCTGGAGGAATCCTGCAGGGACCGGTTTTTCAGACTTAGAAGCGCATTCAAGGACTCAGACACTGTCTTGGTGTCTTCTCTGGGCGAATATTTTCGCAGTTATTGTCATTATTTGGCATCGCTCGTAAAGCAGAAGAAGCCATCATCCCATGTAGCTTCTTTTTTCGATGGGTTCCCTCCCAATTTCAGACGCGAGGTGCTCAAGTATCTCGACTCCCAAAGTCAAAGGGTTACTGTGTCTAGGCTTATGGCTTCAGGGAAACACATTCTCGCACTCGGAAATGGTGTCTGGAAGTGCAGCAAGGCCGATGACTCGTGCACGCAGCCACCAAGGACTTCGGACAGCCATGCACCCCGCCGTTCATATTCGTTCTGCTTTTTCTGTGGACTTCCAGGGCATATACGAGCAAATTGCCATTCGTGCAAGTCATATTTGGCTGCGGGAAAGTGTCTACTGGTTGAAGGACGTGTCGTATTACCTACAGGCCAAGAAATTCCCCGCGAGGTCGCTGGACGGACCCTTCGAGACCGTCTCGACAACTGGGCGTCACTGACGAACCAACCCAGCAGTTGTCTGCATGGGGTTCGTACGGGCTCATCGCCCACTCGCTTGCTTTCACCCACAGCCGCACCCTCTCGAAGCGTGTTCGACACACCATCGCGCATACCCGCTCGAACGAGCATCATGTATCCTCAGTCCCCACCTGCTATCCAGCTCGAGCCAGTAGTACCCGACCCGCTGGCCGTTCAGTCTCGTCACTCGTCAGCTGAGCGCTCTCGTAGCTCACCGCATGCGCAGCCACAATCGAGGTGGCCATGTGGCCGAGGCCGATCGCCCTCGCATTGTCATTCACGTTCACGCTCGCAGACTCGAAAGGGTTCGTACATACATTCGAAAGATGAATTCATACCGGTCCAGTCGTATTCCCGCAGCTTGAAGCAGCGTCGTGCTCGAAGGCGCTCATGTTCATATTCGACTAGTGGCTCACCCCCTTCTTCCTTGTCGTCGTCATCGTCCTCACGCTCGCGCTCTCATTCACGTTCAAGGAGGGTGCATTCGTACATCCATTCCAAGCCAAAGCGGTCGCGCAGCCGCAGTCGCACGCCCCGGCGCTCTCGAAGAGCGTGTTGATGCTGCATGTCGCACAAATTCCGTTATGTTGTTTTTTACTTCTTTTGCTTATGGATCTTACAGTATCTAGTATGGATCTACCTGCGTCGTAATGCAGAATTTTTGGTATATTAGATATGTTTGAATTTTCTTGTTTTGCCCTTCGTCTTTTACCCTCCAGGCTCGAGTTCCCCACAGAACACTGAGTGCATTGCACCTAGCACCTCCCCGCGCTCTACACGACACCTCCCATCCGTGGATACAGTTCTGACGAAATTACTGCCGACACCGCTCGTCGCTTGTCAAGGTGAATACTACCTCCCTCGTACCGAGCATGTATCTCGCTCGTTATTGCGCCGCTCCTCTCGCTTTTTGGCAGGCTCGTACTACTCGACGTTAGCTCTCTGTTGGTACCAAGATCACTTGCATACGCCCAGCCGTTAAGGAGATATTCGCGTTTTTGTGGATAGGTCCATTCTCAGGGTCCTGTAGTCGTATCTCGCTCGTTTCCACGTCGCGCCTCTCGCTTTTCCGCGGACTGGTACTACTCGACCAGAGCTTTCCAGAGAGCCCAAGAATGTTCCAGCGCGCTCTGTGGTTCCGGAGTTATTTCGCATTTTTGGCGCATGAGGTCTTCTGACTGTAACTCGCACGAATTTGTGCCGCGTCTCTCGCCTTTTGGCATGCCGGTACTACTCGACGAGACCTTTCCAGGGATACCAGGAATGTTTTGGCGCGCGCAGCGGTTTCGGAGGTATTCGCGTTTTTGTGAGAAGGTCACCTCGAGGTCTTGCCGCAGTAGCTCGCACAGTTCTGCGCCGTTCCTCTCTCTTTTCGGGTCGTTCATCCCTCTCGCTGAGCCCTTCCTGGGGACACCTGATTTGTAAAATTCCGCGCAACCATTGTCGAGATATCAGCATTTTCGTATCCAGAGGGCTTTGAGCCAGTTTCGCGTATAACTCGGGATTGGCTGGTCCAGTCGGCGTATTTCCTCATTCTCCCTGTTCGCCCGCGAATCCTCTACCGTCTCCCGGAGTTTCGTGTTGATCGTCCCAGCCGTTGTTGTGCAAGTCAAGCCCTTCTCCCCACCCTCGAAGTCCTCTCGTCGTATCTCGCGCACTCGGGCACCGTTTCCTCTCGCTTTTCTGGAAGTCCGTTCCCCTCGCGTAGCCCTTTCTGGGGACGCCTCTTTTGTCAAATTCCGTGCAGACATCGTCGAGATATACTCGTTTTCGTGGTTAGAGGCGCTTTCGGACAACTTTGCGAATATCTCAGGCCCATGTAGACAGATTCCCTCCATCTCTTTTCAGGCGTGTTCGTCACATTCCCCTCCATCATCACTGGCAGTTTCGCCGCGTCCCGAGCATCCGTCGTTGGTCTGTGGTGTTCCCTTTTCAGTCAACAACACTGTATGTGCGGTAACTCACCCATTTCACCGCCGGACCTCTCGCTTTTTGGGGACTTTGTACTACTCGTCGAGGGCTTTCTGACGGTATATCATACATCACGCTCGCTACCACCGTTGTGGAGATGTGTGCCATTTTTGTTGTTGCAGGCACCTTAGGACGACTCTGCGAGTATCTTGCCTGTTTCTCGAACGGATCTCTCGCTTTTCAGGATCCTGATGCTACTGCTCAACAGCTTCAGAATGGTAGCTTTTCCGTCATCGTCGCTGCAGAACTCATGGCTACATTTGGTTTTTGGTGGATGAGGGTACCCTTGGGCAGATTTATGGATATCTCAGGATCGGGGTCGCGGGTTCTCTCTGTTCATTTTGCACTGTGCTCGTCGCATTCCCTTCTACCATCGTGGCTTGTTTTGTGGCATCTCGAGCAACCGTTTTTCGTCGACGAGGCATTGTCTTGCCCCCCCCCTCCCTCGGTGGCTTTGGATTCTTGTATAGTCGAGCTGCCTTCAAGTTGACTGGGGACAGTCAATATCTCAAGTACCCCTGGGATGTAGGGAATGTAATTTCCCTACTAGGGGAATTGTTTTATTTTGTTCATTTTATTTAGTTTTGATTCTAGGTGTTTTTTCTGCTAGTGGTACTTAAGAGTTTCGCATTTTGGTTGCTTAGTCAGCACTACCTAGTACTGGATGTAGTTAGTTTTTTCAAAAACAATAGACGAGTTACCACAGACGAGAGACGAGTTTGAGCAGGTCGTTTCCCTGCACCCAGACAGCCATAGAAGCCCTCAGATGTCCTCCAGGATCCAGTCCCAGGCTATAGAAGCCCCTTTTGGCTTACTCTCTCCCCTCAGATTTCACCCTACCCCTCACTATCTCATTTAATCAACTTTTCCTACAGTGCAACGCGCGGTGTAGGGAACGAGTTCGAGTTCCCTAGGAGAATCCATCTTGGTCAGGAGTTTAGGGGTGGAAGGACTTGTTTTATTTCTTGCCTTTGTTTTTGTGTTTGTACCCCTGGACTTGGTGACGAGCAGCCGGGTCGCTGACTAAGCACGTGTGCTGTGTTGGTGCGAGTTCAGTTTACCATAACAACCAGTACATGTCACAGGCCCTCAGTAGTAGGGTGATTTAGTCTCGCAATTCAGCAAGTTTTCAAAGTTAGATTTATTACTTTGGGGAGTACCCAAAGGGCCAGGAGGACTGGCAAGAGCTATCAGACAGACAGAGTTAAGTTTTCCATTGGAGTTCACATTTTTACATTTTTACTACACTTCTTTTTCTCCAGAGAGAACCTCCCTCTTGGGTCGAGAATTATACTCGCCCATCATTACTGACTATTACTATTTCTAGGTATATCTATTTTACCTATTCCTACATCTGGAGCCCACCACGAGGGGGGTTCTGTCCATTTTGGGGAAAGAAGCCACTGTTTTATCACCAAATGAAGTTTTTCTGGGTTGAGTTGGACAAGCTAAGTACTCAGAGTCTCGGTTATAGTTACAGTCTACACTCAGGAGTTTGGGAAATTTTCAGAGTTATTTTTCGAGCAGCAAATGTCGAGCAAGTATCTAAGTTGAAGGTCCCTCAAGCCGAGAAGCAAGTCCAAAGGCAAATTAATAGTCAAATTTCTGCGAAGAAGCCATGAGAATGTGCCAAGAGATCTCGAGGGAATGCCACCGAGGCATTCGAGGGATGCACCATGGTTCTCAGGGTGCACAGCTGACCTTTTTAGGTATTTCGAAGAGGTTCGAAGTCTTTGCGAGCGCAAGAATTGCCTCGATGACCAAGAATGGGCGAAATGGGTTTGCTGGTATGCAAGTGGCGAGGTCTCGGACTTGTGGTACGAATTCATTGAAGATCAGCTGAGTTGGCCCGAATTCGTGGTGGCCATTGTGCGTTTGTATCCTGGGTCCCAGACAATGGATCAACAGTACTCAAGGAATGACCTTTACAGCCTCGTTGACAGCCGAGCAAGAAGAGAAATTCATACAGAGGAAGAACTGATGAACTACAGACTCTATTTTCTAGATTTAGCAACGTTTCTACGGGTTTCGAAGCAACTCAAGGCTGATGAGCTTGAAGACCTCTATGTACAAGGCTTTGACAAGGAATTCTGGCGCGAAATCATTTGGAAAATGCGACGCGACGATCGACAGCAACACTCGGACGATCCATGGCCCATGCAGCAAGTAACATACACAGCAACATGACTACTACACAAAGGATTTCGCTCGGAGTGAGCACAAACAAGCACAGGAGACTACTATGAGCCACGAAGTGACCCAGAATCAAGTTCGGACAAGCAACATCTATCTACGAAGTGTTTTCTGCCTACAGCTACACATGACTCGCTGACATCCAGTATACAGGGATCTACAGAGTTATCAGGATACATAGAGTGCAAGAAAGTACTGAAGTTAGCTTCAGCAAGTCGTGCACAGCCACCAAGTTCACCCAAGAAGACAAATAGTGAGGACCGAAGCCCTGGCAAGCTCGTCGAAGCAGCTGCAGCAACCTGTTTTGAGACAGAAGAGTTTTCTTTGAGTATGAACCGAATACTGACTACTGAGTTACAGGAAGCAGTAGAACTCAAGCGAGTTGAAACAGCATTGGTGGAGGAACCGCTCACAATGAAAGTCCCATTCAGGTTTGAAGTGAATTGCAACACTCAAAGGGGTTTTTCATTTTGTTCATATCGAGTTTCTCTGATGGCTACTGGTGTGTCACTACAGGAGTCCTACCTAAGAGGTCGAGGCAGTGAAAGAAGCAGCCTCAGAATTCCTGCAGTCAGCAGATATATGCATCAGTTAACCGACAACCTATTCAGGTCAAAGATTCCGCTCGAATTTGAAGCCGAAAGGCTCGAAGAACACCCAAAGCCCACAGGAGTTGAAGTCGAAGGGCTCGAAACACTCGCAGGCAGTCACGAAGTGGAAAAGTTGGCATACAAAGAGATCACTGACTCACACAGTGCACCACAGCACATGAATCACGTCGAGTCGAAGGCTATTGCAAGAAGAATTAAGATCGAGGAGCCATCAAGGCTCGTCATACGAAGGAAGCTGCCGGAAGAAGTTTTGCGAATTGAAATGTTGAAGCATGTGGCGAGGGTGGACGACCTCACACTTGAAACGTTCCATGGCAGCGCAGTGCCAGCAATATATATTTTATTCGAGAGTCCGTCGAGAGAATCGACACGCGCACTTGGTATTAGGACTTGTAGAGGAAGTCCAGCGATGTTGACTAAGCGGAGTCACATGACCGCTCAGCGCGTTGTGGCTGCACGCACTCAAGTAATACTACATACTGATGAGACTAGTGTTACAGGCCAACTATGCAAGATCGCGGCGATTGAAGAATATGAAGAATGGGGTGAGTGGCATACCATATGGAAGTTACCGCGATTACAAGCAACAGTGGCGGCAGTAAGGACGACAACGGCAGCAACCAAAGCGACAATGGCAGCGACTCGAGTGACAGCGATGATGACAACGACGACTTTACTTAGTGCAGATCAATGGCTGGGCGAGATCAGATGCACCACTTGATGGAAACGGGGTGCGAAGAGCGCAGATGGAGAGCCCAATGGCTCGCAGGTTTGTTTTAGTTTCGAAACGTTTTACTTACAGCTATTCTACGCAGGAGAAAGCTGGTACATGCGACAGAGACCGGCCAATGTCCGAGTGATCACGGTACAAGGAACGACGAAGACGGTTGCACTGAGCGCGGACCGACGCTCATGCAAGAGCGGACGTGCCATTCCATGGAGATGGGGCACGATGAGCGTGGATACTGAGCCTGATGGCTCGAAGGTTTGTTTCAGCCTTAGACCATTTTACTCACATCTATTCTACACTAGGGAAAATGGCTATATACAACGAAGACCGAAAGATATCCAGGCCATCACGATACAAGAAACGACGACGACAAGACCTGACAATGATCGACAGCTGGGTGAGATAGAAGATGCCGTTCGATGGGATTGGGGCGTGAGGAGCGCGGATAATGGGCTCGATGCCCCAAGGTTTCGTTTTGAATTCATAGCGCTTTACTTACATCCATTCTACACTAGGGAAAACTGGGTTATGCCGCGAAGATCGAGTGCAATACAAGAGATGACAACAGCGACACTTGACATGGTACGGTGGCCGTGCGTCGCTGGGATGGCCGTTCGATGGAAACAGGGCACGATGGGTGCGGATATTGGGCATTACAGCCCAGGGTTTTGTTTTGGTTTCACAGCGTCTCACTTACAGCTATTTTGCTCTAGAGAAGGTAGCTTTCTACGACGAACAGTGATCGTGGTAGAAGAGGCAGCAACGGCAACAACACTCGATGCAGATCAAAGGCTGTGTGGTGCGAGAAGGGCCATACAATGGATACGAGGCATGGTGGAGACAGGTGACGAGCTCAACGGCTCAAGGTTTCATGTTAGTTTCAGTATATTCTACTTACATCTCTGTTATTCTAGGGAAGCCAGCTATCTATGATGAATGGCGACCGTGATACGAGAGGCAGCAATAGCGATGATGGCACTTGATGCCGACCGAGGGCCACACGAAGAGAAAATAGTCATTCGATGGAGACGAGGCGTGACGAGCGCTGGTACTGAGCACTACAGCTCAAGGTTCCATTTTGATGTCAGAGTGTTTTACTTACAGAGTTTCTACTCTAGGGAAGTCGGGTACCTACGACGAACAGCAATCGCAATACAAGAAACTATGACAAACTACGATCGAAGGTTGCGCAGAAGTACAACGAATGCAGCGGCAGCGACGATAATTTTTGACACAGACCGAAGGCTATGCGAGGCGAGAACGGCTGTCCGAAGGAAACGATGCGCGATGAAGACCACCGAGCTCAAACACTCGAAGTCCCATTTCGGTCCTATGATAGTTTACTTACACCTTCGTTATTCTAGGGAAGCTGGATGTCTACAACGGACAACTATCACGGTACGAGGGACGACAACGACGATTAGACTTAGTGCGGATCAATGGCCATGTGAGCATGGAAGTGCAGAAGGACAAATGCGATATCTACAGTTCAAACTACAATGGCGAGCGTCGAAGATACAGCATCGGACAAGCATGGATAGGGAGCCCGACGGCTCAAGTCTTTATTTTTGTTTCCCAGGTTTTTACTTATGAGTACATTTTTCTAAAGTAGGCGACGATGTCGAGGAAGGAACGCATCTATATACCGCACGACAGTGGATTTCGGAGTCGCAACAAGATGCACGACACACAGAGAGCAGCGAGACCATGCCAGCTGGGCTCGATGGCCCTAAATTCAGTTTCTTCTTCGAAGCATCATACTTACGACTATGTTGTTTTAGGGGATACAGATTTTTACAAGATATTGACAGAACTTCAAACTTCGAAATGCCTGCAGTACGAAGATCTAGATCGAGACAACCTGCGACCATGTCCCTTCAAGAAGAAGAGGCCTACCTTACCATTGATCGAAGCGAAATTTTAGGTCGACACGCCGTCGAGCAGTTAGCAAGAGGAGACACCATCCCCATGTTGGATATTGTGCAGAGACATCATGATGTCCCATTTTATTTGGGAGGCATCACCGACAGACAGAATGTGTTGGATATATCGAAGAGATCAGGCGTTGTATATATCGTACAGGCTACCCTACTACATCAGGGCACGAGAGACCCCTCCGTCTACTACAAGGCCAACATCAAGGGCATCCGAGCTGTTGTCGATGCAGCTGGCATCTGTAGGCTCATCTACACGAGTTCCACAAGCGTTGTATTTAATGGCACCGACGCCACGAATGTCGAGGGACGAACATCCTGTTCACACAAGCCATTCGACGCGTGTAATCTACTGCCTTACCACTCTACCATGTCGAGTGAACCCAGACTAGACCCCGAGGGCGTGACAGTGAAGCTCAATGAATCTCTACACTGTGTTCTCCCTCCCATATGTGCCATGACCGAATGTCACCGCTCAACGCGGACACTCGGTCCCTATGGCACACCACCACCCAACGCTGGATCCATCCTATCTGCGCACAACACCCCATTCGATCCACATGAACCTACAGGCTTCGTTGTCTGTTCTCGAGCCGATGAGCAAGCGTCCTTCATCACAAGTGGAGAACAGATATATATCTTAGAAGCTACAGAACTATTCGACGAGTGCGAGTGATGGCTGTTGAGCCCAAAGATACAAGATACATACACACGACTTCAGAAGGTGATAGGAGTACGAGTGGTGGTGTCACGGGTTGTGGTTAGGCGATGGTTGTTTGAAGCAACAGAGGAATCTCGATGGAGGAGAGGCATAGGGGATTCGCACGCTGAGCTCAACAGCTCGGGTTTCCATTTTGATCTTAGAGTGTTTTGCTTACATCCTCGTTATTCTAGGGAAGACGGACGTCCATGACGAACTGTGATTGAAATACAAGAGTCTATGACAGACTTCGAGCAAAGTACCTATGGGCATACTGAAGGACAAGAACAACGAAGCCCGTTGTGAGTCAAAGTGAGGAATGCTGGTGAAAACCAAAACAAATCCAACACAAAAGACAAATAAGAGCGAGTGGTGGTTTGCCTCTGCGGAACCTGGAGTGCAGAGAAACCTAAACGTGTGGGGGGGGGACTTCAAGTAGAGGGCTCCTGGCACAAGTCGTCGACGAGTTACGCAGGAGAGGATGAATGAATGCTGATTGAGAAGGGGATGCTGAACAGAGCAGGGGTGTTCAGCCGAAAGGACTTGGGAGTAAATGGATTTCGATAGGATGTGCTCCTGGCGCAAGTCGATGACGAGTTACACAGGAGTGGATGGATGACTAAACAAGAGGTCGCTGACTAAGCACTGATGATACTGCTGATGATGAATAGAGGTAGATAGACCCTTGATGGAGCCTCAACTACCAATGATATAAATGAAGACAGATAGACTCTTCCAAATGAGCCTCAACTGTCGACGACGAGATATGCTGAGCTGAGCTGACTTCTGGATTGCTTCTGATTGATTGATTCTTGGTAGCTAAGTACATGGGGGTTTATATACTGAGGGGGGAGCACAGCTTGTGACAAACAAGGCACAAACACTTGGTAAGTAATGAGTAAGGACTGAGTAATCATGATGAGTAAGCGAGAAATGAAAAGTAAGCAAGCAAAGAAGATTGGTAAGTATTGGCAATAAACGAGTCAAGGATAGTCAAAATATCACAAAATGAGTCAAACAGAATCAGAAACTGAGTAAGCACACTGATATCACATTAGGGGGTGGCAATGCAAGTTAGATCTTGGCAGAGACATCTCTAGATCCAAAGACGGCATGACAGATGGACGGTGTTTCCAGATAGGGAAGTATTAATTCCAGAATTGAAGGGCATGAGTCAGGTGTCAAAGGGGGCTAGGGCGTTGGGGGTCTGTGGGGCAATGAGAGCATACGTGATCACGTCTCCCACCCTTCCATCCTCTCAGCGAAGTTAACAAAAACTTCATGAACAGGGCTCTGATGGAGGAGGAGGAGAAGGGGGAACGTCTTCTGCTGGATCTTGCAGTAAGAAGGCAAGATGCATGTCATACTCGTCATGAATGCGATCAGGGAGGCTGGAGGACAGTAGATTATACTGCAGCTGTCACAATGTGGGAAGAATGACAGATGAGACTGGAATAAAGACGGTGCAAGGAGCAGGGAGGAACGATCCATATGCTTCATCAACCGGGGAGACTGAAATGACCACATAAGACCTTTCTAACCGAGTGACAGACCTGAGGCAACCAAAGAACATCCTTCTGGAAGTCATACTGACAAGGAGAACATGCTGACCAAGCTGCATGGGATGAGATGGGGCTGACAATGATGGGATGAACCAGGGGGCTTCAGGACGGAAGCTGGTGGGAATACCTGGCAGATATACATAGCCACTGTCTCTGGCAAATGAGACAAGCGAGATGATTGACGAAGAGGCAGCCATGATTGATGGACTTAGCGAAATGAGCGTCTGATGGATGGAGTGCTGTAGAAACGTGCAGGGTGCAAGGATCCTCTCCAAATTTGGAAGGAAGAATTGTGGGGCTGAGCACTTTAAGCGAGCATGGGAATGGAGTCGATATCTTTGGAAATGGTGGAGATACGACGAAAACCGGAATGCCATACACGGGCACTAAAAACCTTTAATGCACGCTTAACTCGCTTCCTCTTTTCTCTTTAGCACTGACGACTCGTTCTTGTGCGAAGGATGACTGTTCACATCCAACAGTCTTTCTACGCATGAGGCCTTTAGTCTTCATCTGCATGCTTGGGCATTGTGCGCAACTCGTCAACGAGTTAGGCAGAGTCAGCTGTAACCATGTCCACAACACCTTTGGTGTGTGACACCGTTAGAACTACGACGTCGACCATCAAAGGTACGAGGGAACATGCAACAGGTGGGAGACGTTGGGATCACACTGGACGAGCACAGCAGCTCGACATTTCGTTTTTGTCTCAGGAAGTTTTACTTACATCTCTGTTATTCTAGGGGAAACATATACCTATGACAAGGAACATCCAGTGTTCCAGCGAACGTGACACATGTGGCTATGATGACCTACAAAGAGAAGTGGGAGACCGCAAAGGTGAAACAGTGCAATGCGGTGCAAGGATTTTACTACGAGTGGGGTGAAGGGAAAAGACGACACGAGAAGGGAATGTATAGGAACGAAGAACCAGTTCGATCGGCCGCTCGACATGCACAACAAAGTCTGGACAGTTTAAGCCCCCATTGGGGGAAGGGTTGGACAATCTTGGGTGCTATACTCAGCAGCTCCAGTTTCTGCTTCGATTTGATATTGTCATACTTACAACCTTGCTACCCTAGGAAGTACGTCCTTGGAGCAGAGGAGTCTAAGATATACAAGGAAGACGATGCACAGTCGCTGATATCCGAAGGAAAAGAAGATGGTGCGAGTTCACGAGCAGAGTGCGAAGACCAGGTGGCGAAGCTCAGGAAGGAGAATTACGAAGTCCAGGTGCCCCGTTTAGCTATAATTCAAACACTATCTACTGTGAGCTACAGGTACCTTAGCACAAAGGAAAAGGTGGTCGATAGGGATGGTCAGCTCAAGGCCATCCACCGGCTCTTACCACCAAGACTCCATCCATCCAACTGTGAGGTGGAAGGCCAGCATTCGAGATCCAAAGAAGTCAGTGCCTGTACCCACCAGGGTCGAAAACCTATCTTCGAAGCAGGTTCAAGGGTCTACAGGGCTAAGGTGACAGGTTTTATTAGAGCTCGAACATATGCTACGTTGAAGTACTTGGTTTCTAGCAGTGAAAAGGTAGTGAATGAAGACGGGCGACTCGAAGTCGCTCAGCGACACTTAGAGCAAGGGCTTCGGCCACCAGACGAAGTACCGGACGAAGTATGAGAAATCAAGGGCGCGCGTGCACAGCGAGTCGAGACTGTGAAAATAGGAATGGGACGGGTGGACAGAGCGAAGGTCCCGGTGAGCGTATATATATAGTTTTTCTTTCATTTGAGTTTTGCTTCGAGCAAAATTGTTCAACCGAGTCGCGGTAGTCTTCGGGTGATTCTACTCACCCTGACATGTAGTTTCGGTCTTCGTTCACTTTTTTTTATCGCTAGGTCATCTTAAGGACGAGCAGGAGTCGAGAGCACATATGCAGTTAAGGATAGTAAATACATGACTGAGCGAGAGTTTTTTTTAGGTACATATGTGACTTCGAACTGCCTCGTAAGGGGCAAATGTCTGCTGTACCAGCTGCAGTGCTGTGTCACACCATGTTACCATTTGCGCCGAGACTGTGCCTCGAAGAGCAGTCATTGACTCGCTCTGCACTCAATTTATCGCTCACTTGTTCGCTTGCCTGGAGTTATCTCCGTCATTGTTTGGTTTGAGGTTTGGGCCTTGAGGGGAGTGTTCGAGAGGCAGGGTGTGTGTTCGAGAGGCCAGGTGGCGCTTTGTAGGTGGAAAGGGTTGTGTTCGTGGGCAAAAGGTTTTGAGGATGAAGAGGGTTGTTCAGCGAGACCAGGAGCGTGTTTTGGGAAGGAAGGGGGTCATGTTCGAGTAGTGAGGAGGTTAGGGGCGAAGAGTTGTGTTTGAAGGGCATGAGGATATGCAGTGAGGTTGAGGGAAGCAGATGCGAGGATGAGGATGTTTGTGTGAGGAGGAGAGCGACTGAGGACGGTCGAATTCTAAACCACCCCTCAGATGTAGGGAACGAGTTCGAGTTCCCTAGGAGAATCCGTCTTGGTCAGGAGTTTAGGGGTGGAAGGACTTGTTTTATTTCTTGCCTTTGTTTTTGTGTTTGTACCCCTGGACTTGGTGACGAGCAGCCAGGTCGCTGACTAAGCACGTGTGCTGTGTTGGTGCGAGTTCAGTTTACCATAACAACCAGTACATGTCACAGGCCCTCAGTAGTAGGGTGATTTAGTCTCACAATTCGGCGAGTTTTCGAAGTTAGATTTATTACTTTGGGGAGTACCCAAAGGGCCAGGAGGACTGGCAAGAGCTATCAGACAGACAGAGTTAAGTTTTCCATTGGAGTTCACATTTTTACATTTTTACTACACTTCTTTTTCTCCAGAGAGAACCTCCCTCTTGGGTTGAGAATTATACTCACCCATCATTACTGACTATTACTATTTCTAGGTATATCTATTTTACCTATTCCTACAGTGGAAGAGACCGTATAACTCAAGCTTAGCCTGAGAGTAGTGGCTTTCCACTTTGTTGAGTGTGATGGATCCGAAGCGACTTGGATACTGTCTGCCATCTTCACTGAGCTGGTAGAGGATGTAGCCAACTGCGATGACCGAGGTGTCAACTGCTAAAATTACTTCACAACCACACTCATAGTCAATCCTTCGGAGTGTGGGGGACTTTACAATTTCGTCCTTGAGTCATTGCATGGCAGCACGTTGTGGTTCGTCCCATGTGAATGGTACATCTTTCCGCGTGAGCATGACTAGCGGCCACACAATCTTGGTGAAATCTTTGATGAAGATGCGTAGCACTCCACAGACACTGAGGAAACCGTGGACCTGTGTCAGGTTGCGGCACTCGGGCCAGTCGTGGATCTTCTGCACTTTGCTTTCTTCAGGAATGCGACCTTCAAAGGTGCACTTGTGGCCAATGATCACAGCAGATGGAGCGGCTAGCACAAACTTCTTTGCCGAGACAGTGGCTCTGATGTTCTGCAAACGCTGAAGGATATGGTTAACGACTATACAGTGATTCCAGATAAATTTCCAAATCCCAGGATTCTCCGGGATAGTCTCATAGGACCCGTCTGCGCGCTGATAGCGGGTGGTCTCGGATTTTACGGGGATGTCATCTATGAAGGGCAGGGTATGATGTGGGATCTCATCCTGGAGAACAAATGCAGTATCTCCCTGGTATACCTGTACCGCATTCGCATGACCTTGTGGCAGAGTAGTAAGCCGATGTGGTCCGAGGGGGGTACCGAAGGTGGTGAGGTCACGGGAATCCACGTGAAGCGTGCGCTGGTCATACCCGGAGTAGAGGTCCATCATCGCATACACTGCATATCCAGCAAAGGATTCTGCGAGATGTTCTATGAAGGGCAGAACGGACACGTCGCAGATGGTCACTGCATTCAGGGGCTGTAAGTCATGCACAAGGCGAAGAGACTTTCTGTCTTTCTTTACTACACAGAACCAGCGGGAGCAGTAAGCCGCTGTAGAAGGTTCATACATGCTGGACTTGATGTGATCTTTTATCATGTCTATGACTTGGGCATGTATCGCATTTGGGATAGGGATATTGCGTTGGACCCAAGGCGTGTGCGGAATCATAGGAATCTTTACCGGCAGAAAATAGCGTTTGTCTAGGTGTCCGTGCTCTGTAATGTCCCAAGCGAATGCGAGCTCATGGACCAAAACGAGCCAAGTTATGAGTTTAAGTTCTTCTGGCCAAAGCCAATCTGCAGGATCGAGGTCAAGTTCCGCGGCCCGTTCGGCAGTGAAGTGGATGCCCAGAGCAAAGTCTGGTGGATGGGTTGGAAGTGGTTGGAGACCAGCAAGCAGGTCGTCAGGCAGGCTGTGCACGATGCGGTATTCTTCCGCCATCGGGGCAGGTACCGTCCAAACCTTCTTGGCAACTGGCTTGTAAATGAGGGTGCGAACCGCAGGATCTAGTTGATAAATGCTGCTGAATGCGGCTATAGCAGAGGGGTTTAGTATTGTCTGAGTGGAAGAGAGGAAAGCGAAAACAGGTGAGGGTATTCCGGTGGGTATGTTCCGTGGTACGGGTGCTGTGGGCGAAGAGAAGTTTGTCAAAGTGAAGGCTAATGATGAGACTGTAGGACTGAGGAACGGATAACAGCGGCTAAATAGGAAACAGGACGTCTTAGTAGGCTCTCCCCGACCATTTGGTGGATCATCGATATTCAAAAACCCCATTCAACTATACTTTGGTGGCTATGGCAGTGCTTGCCGCACTTGCAGTGTGGACAGCCCTCACACCACGGGCACGTGGGCAAAGTGTACTCGCGACTGTCATTCGGGTCTCAGAGAGTGATCCGCTGCCTGCCATCGGGATAATCATTCGTTACTGCACTCATAAGGCAGATGAACGGACGTCCGAGGAGCATGTTGAAATTGGCATGTTCAATCACTTGAACCTGGAGCATGACTGGGCCGGCGCCGAAGTCAAGTTTCAGGTTCTCTAGTATGCCTACAGTAGTGTCTTTAGACATGTTAGCAGACATCATAGTCATGAGATGATCGCAGCATAATGGGAGTCCGATCTTTTCCCAAATGTGCCTGGGCATGGCGATGATTTCCGAACCGGAATCTAGTACACAGTTGATTGTGATGTCGGTCCCAGGGACCTTGGCTTCGATGCAGTGGAGCAGCAGAGTGTGGTGAGCTACGATGGAGCCGTCGTCACTGTGGATAACACAGTCTCCGTATTCGCACATGGTTCTTTGGGGATCACGGCCAGTCAGTTCATTCACTTGTACTCCTTCTTCATCATCACTACAAACTACCTCAATCTCGTTTGTGGTGACGTGTTTCGCCATGGTGATGTCTCTGAACTGTTTGTGAAACTCTGGGGCTACTGCAAATAATTCTTTGACTGGCATGGCAATGCTGGTTTCGAGTACGTGCTCCACAATACGCTTGGGCGCAGCTTTGTCTTCGAGAGGGAACAAGTAACGGTACTGGTTTTGATTGCGAGCTGCTGGGTACAGTGTCTGTGATGGAACAATTGCCACAGGAATGGGGTCCTTGTGCACAGGCATTGGAGCCGGACTAGTTGGAGGAACATATGGTTTCATAGCGGTAGATGTTGGTGCAGGTGTGGAGGGCTCGGATGCCTGGCAAGTGGCATGCGAACTTTGAACACCAGGGGAAATGATTTCCTCTTCAACAGTGGCTGCGCGCGGGTCGACTCGTGGAGGGTTGGCAGGACGTGCTGTGGGTTGAGCTGTGATTTCAACTCTGTCGAAGCGGGCTTTCTTTCCACAGGGAATGACTGCTCCCTTGTTACCTTTATCCGCTTGGTAGGTAGCCCAAGCTTGAGCGACATATGCTTGGAAGTCAGGGTCGGCTAAGTCTGCGACAGGTTCATCGGCATCTTGGACGGTGTTTAAGAAGGCAGAAGGCTGGATCTCCAACTGCACATCAATTTCAGGATGAGCAATGCAAAAGAGGTTGGCGGTGCCTTGCATGAAGCAGCAGGAGTCGCAGCGTGCATGCTGGCCTGGTCTCTGTCAGCCATGATGCGGTCAACAGCCTCTCTCAGTGAGTTACATTCAGGGAAATGTGGGATTCGGCTCCTGTCCACCAGATAGAGACGGTTGTCTGTACCTCTTGTGATCTTACCAGTGTGGATATAAACTTCAATGAGTGCGCACATCCTCGTCCAGTGGTTGGGGTCTGCGCAGAAACCGCAGCCAGGTCTGCATTGCTGTGGTGGAGGCTGTGTTTGGAAGTTGTACTCCTGTTTAACGACAGTACCAGAAGGTGGCACTTGCGGCATGTAAGCCGACGAGGGAGGTGCAGCTGGTGAGGCCACGGTACCCATTGTTGGTACTGTGCTATGAAGAGCGGATCCTGTCAGAAGGAACTTGGCGGCTTTGACGACTTCTGCAAGCAGGTATGGGTCATCAGGGTGGAGGTTGGTGCAGACTATGGAGAGTCAATGACGAATTCGGTCTGCAATGGCCTTTGGGAAGCCATTCAGGAACATGGAATCCCGTTCCGTCTCTGCAAGCTTTTTAGTTTTAATGAGGAGGGCAGAAATCTTAGTGAATTTCTGCTGGTATTCTCCAAGGTCATCCTGGTTCTGCATAGGCTTGGACTGATATTCCTCGACGAGGTACTGCAGATCCGCATGGCAATAGCGGTCGTCACCCTCGCAGCCAGGGTACAAACCCTTAACAGCGACTACAAAGGCATCCCAGTTGTTGGCCGTGGGAGCGGCTTCCGGAAGCATTTGCCAGACCTCAGCTTCTTCAAGGTCAGCATAGTGGATTGCAGCTCTGATCTTGCCATGGTCATCAAGAGCAGTGAGAGTACCAAGGAAGTCGATGTCTTTGAGGTATCGCGGAAGCTGTGCGGGAGAATCTCTGCTAAATTTAGGTGAGTTTTGTGTACTGCGGAGCGGCATCTGAAACTGAGGATTAGCCATTGGTGGGTTAACCTGTGGTGGCGGTGCCAGATTGGTAATGGGTGGAACGGGTATTGGTTGCGGGTGTGAAGCAGTTGGTATAGTGTGCGAGCGAGCTGGCGGAAGCATTGGCAGGTTACTAATCAGCTGATGGGTGGTCTGTGACCGAGTGAGTGGTCGCAGCAGTGTGGCGGATGGAACTGAGAGTCTGGGTATAGATTCGGAGGCGTCAAAGAGACGGGAAAAAGAGGGCATCCGTGATGATGAATCAGATGATGTGACGGGTGTTAAAGGTGATGGCAGGGTTTCAGGCCTTCGGGGAGTCGAGTGGATAAAGCCACTGGGAAAATCAGGGGCAGTGAGATCTAGGTGATCTGACACAACAGATATCTGATCTGCCGAAATATCAGGAGGAGTGATCACAGGTAGTACCCACAGAATGTCAGCAGGTAATTGCGCGTGATCCGGTGTTACAGGTGAAACAGGGCGGAAAATGTCGGAGTCTTCTGACAGGTTGAGATTGCGAAAGTGCAGGCATAAATTTTCTAGTTCGGTGCGTTCAGTGGTGCACCTGAGCGACCTTCTGGAAGCGACAGCAGAATCCCTCGCAGTGGGCTCCAGTTGCAGGAAAAGTCCAAGTAGCTGTATAATATGAGCTAGATGGCTTAGATAACAACAATAAAAAATGAAGGGAACAAATTGCTCATCCCAAGGGATTCTGGACTGTTGAGTCTAGAAGGTGAGACCCAGCGCTTTGTAGCAGTAGTGGTTTGTGACGTGGTCCGCGGAATAGTACTGGTGATGCGAGTGGTGCAAGCAGTATACGTAGTTCATGCACAGCAGAATGCGAGATGTGCGGTGTAGACAAAGTGTAAAGGAAACTCATGGTGACCTTCCGAGTGCCCAAAAGGTATCATTCTGTACCTAAGTACAGGGCTTTATAGTCCGGAGAAACCCGGAACCTAAGTAAGACAGGGTACAGTAAGGGAAAGTCGCATGACAGCACGTACACAGAAGACAGGCCAAAACAGAGGCCGAGGGTATACTACAAGCACCAAAGGAATAGAGACTGTGATAAGAGAAAGAGTCTGAGGAAAAACAACAACTGGAGCACAGCGGCCACAGGTATAGCATTGCGTGAGAGGGAGCGAGGGCGTGGGAAGGTAGCGCATGAACAATGGTGAACGTGAGAGGGGAGCGGACGTAACAGTAGTCACGGAATGGTTAATGATAGGGGCTTACACGTCCAGGGAATGCAGATTCCTCACAATGCATAATTTAACTTCACTAGTGATGGAACACTAGTCTTGGCCAACCAAAGTCATACTGTCAAGTCCTCGTGGGTACAGCAAGCAGAGCTAAGGGTGGTTGCAAAGTAGATTTCAAATGAGGAGCTGGTACAATACATGCGGGTTTATATACATATGTAAAGTACCTGCAGAACAAACATTTGAAAATGTTTAAACGTCCACCCACATCCTTGTTATGGCAAGACAGGTCATAGTGAGTCACTGCACAGCAGGACTGCGCATATAACCACATTTGCAGGTGCAAGGGTAAACAGGGTGAACAGGGGAAAGAGGAACTAACCACATATATGACATATGCAGGGGTAAACGAACACACCAGGGTAACTGGGGTGAATGTGTCATGTGACTGCAGGGGTCAGGGCCACCAGTGGATCACAGAAGGAAGGGGAACGGATGCAATGTCTGGCTATAGTACAACGTGGGGTAGACAGGGGTCTACCATAAAAGGAAACAGAAAAGGGGAAACATATGGAACACAAGTCCAACTGTGTAGACAGTGGCTTGCAGGGAAAGGGAATGCCTTGGGAGGTGGAAGGATGCACGAGCGATTATGTAAGAGTCTGCAAAGGGGAACCAATGTGAGCGCAGCATAACACCTGAGCCAAGTTCACTTGGTAAAACTAGAAAACTCCTTCATGGAAGACCTGCAGATTGAGTCCACTAGAGCCACAGGAGTTCCTGCTGGATGCAAGCTCCAAGGTGGTCTTCATTACAATGGAGAAAAGGTCTGGGTGCCTAGTGCACTCAGAAGGAAGCTGCTTAATGCTCTTCATGACTCTCCCCTGGCTGGACATCATGGAATAAAAGGAACTCAGGAGTTGATCACATGCTGGTTCACATGGGCTACCTTAAAACCCAACATAGAAGAGTATGTAAAGCATTGTCAGACATGTCAAGCCAGCAAGTCTGGTAATAGGCCACCAGTGGGGGAACTCAAACCTTTACCTATCCCTGATGGGCCTTGGAGGGAATTAATGACTGACTTTATGGACCTTGGAGTCAAGGGATCTTCTGGAAAATCCCACATCCTAGTCATCATTGACAGGTTCTCTAAGGAAGCAGAGTTCATTCCCTGCACTGCAGAAGAAACAGCTGCTAGCACAGCTCATCTTTACCTTATGCATGTTTGGAAACATCATGGACTTCCAGACTCTATCATATTGGACTGAGGCCCCCAGTTTGCCTCTGCTTTTATGAAGGAACTATTTAAAATGCTGGGAGTACAGCAAAAGCTTTCTATGGCTTTCCACCCACAGCTGAACAGACAAACAGAGTGGTTGAACTGTGAGATCCAGCAGTATTTATGGATGTATGCCAACCAGTAACAGGCTCACTGGGAGGAATGGTTACCTTTGGCTCAGTTTGCATACAACAACTCTGCCTCCTCTTCTACTGGCAAGTGCCCCTTTGAAGTTACTCAATCCTACAGACCTAGGATGGGCATCAAACTGATGACTTCGAAGGTAGAAGCAGCAGAGGAAGTTGCCAAATCTTGGTTCCAGGTGTTCCAAGATGTAAAAGCAAACCTCACCAAGGTGCATTCCCAGCAGAAGCAACAAGCAGATAGACACCACTTGTCTGCCCCCTCTTACTCCATTGGGTCTCAGGTCTGGCTAGCTACTGACCATCTGTCCCTAAAAGAATGGCAGAGCCATAGACTTTCTGAAAAGTGGATTGGACTGTATGAAGTTCTAGAGGTACTTCCAAATGCTCTTAAGTTAAAGTTGCCATGCAACATGAGGATTCACCTGGTTGTGAATGTCTTGCAGGTTAAACCCTATCTTGGTGCTCTTGATGGGCAGCCTGTTAACAGGCCTGGACTGCAGAGGGTCACTGATGAAGGAGATGTTGAATATGAGGTAGAATATGTTGTTGACTCCCATTTGAAATGCAGAGCTCTTCAATTCCTCATGCACTGGAGGGGGTACCCTGAAGAAGATTGTACCTGGGAGCCAGCCTCTGCCTTGAAGAATTCACAGTTGGCAATCAAGGATTTCTATCGATCCCATCCTGGGGCCCCCCATAAACTGTCTCTCCTTTTGTCAGAAAGCTTTGATAGCTTGTTCACACCCATACTGGAACCATTTACTACCATTTGTCCTATATGGTCTTGCCTGGAAGTCAAACCTTAGGAGGGGATAGTATAACGACTGGTAGACTTTTCACTTCCACATTTCCTAGTTGCCCATATATATTTACCCTCAGGTTAGGGTTACCCTTGAGGGATGCTTAGTCATCTCAGACTTCTCCTTTTGTTTACTCTTTCATGCTTACATGATACTTAGTAAGGCCATGCCTTGTTACTAATGCATGTTTGCACTTGTCCAATAGTGTAGTTCTCTCACTTCTGTTTGCTTCTTTCTAGAATGTTCTCTTGTGGCAGTACATACAAACAGTAGGGCAGTATATAAGTCCCATCATTTGTCATAGCCAGGTTCTCTAATCTAGTTCATTTTGAGCCTTACCCTCAATCAATAGGTTCTACTCCCTAACTCTCTGGTTGTCATAGCCATGTCTCAACCCTGGCCAGACTTGGCCTCACACTCACTTAGTCCAGCCTCGGCCTCACCTGTCCTCTATCCCCAGATGTCCTAGCACAGTGAACACTGCTTTGCAGTGTCTGTCATTTCAGTTAAGCTCTGCCTGGTCCTGTCCCAGTCTCTGTTACCTTAGTCATGTCTTACTAATACTTGTCTTACCAATCACCTTAGCAATCTTTGCAACACTGGCATTACCGGTCTCCATACTATAGTTACTTCTGGTATATAAACTTGTAGATACTCAGCCTGTACCCCTCAGTCTGAAATCAACTAAGTTAACCCTGATAACCCCACTTCGGCCTCAGACTCAGACTGAGATCCATGCAAGGGAATAGTGCTGTATCTTCAGTCACTAAGTCCAATCAGTCCAATCCTCTGTGTCTTCAACTCCCCCCCTGATCCCGACCCCTCGGCCTTGTGCCCACTTCGGTCTCCAGTCCAGCCTCAACCCAGACAACCTTGAACTTGACAGTATTTCAGACTTGCCACTTGTGTGGGTCTAAACCATCATGGCAACCAAGACTCATTTTCAACCTCCCTGTGGCCACTCTGCCACCAACCCCAACTCTGCCTCAGCCAGTGGGGCTCACTGTGAGACAGCACTAGCTGCCTTGGGCACCACTAGGCGCTCCCCAGATCCCGTCAGTCCTTTCAGGGGTTTCTCAGCCTGCACTTCTAATACTCCCACACCATGCTGTCCCACTGCTCCCATCCCCAAGGGTGACCCCAGTGATGATGGGCCAGGCAACGATGATGACAATAACGCAGACAATGATGACCCTGGTGACAATGGTCCTGGTGATGAGAATCTGGATGAGAATGATCTGGAGGATGAACTGGACTTCCCAGATCCAGACACCGAGCCTGCCATTACGGTCTTAGACAACCTCACATCAGCCATCAAGTTATTGGCTTGCAATGCCCACACCACTCCTGAGCCCTCAAGTAGGACCAGGTTACATGAGCCCAACACCTTTGATGGCACCAATCCCAAGAAGCTTCATGCATTCTTCATTCAGTGCAAGCTTAATTTCCAAGACCAACCCTGGGCTTTCAGGACTGACCATGCCAAGGTCATCTTTGCCCAATCCTACCACAAAGGCATGGCCCTTGAGTGGTTCAAGCCAGACTTGCTTGGGCTCAACAATCCCAACGATCGGCCTCTCTGGATGGACTCCTGGAGGGAGTTCATCCTAGAATTGCAAACCACCTTCGGCCCCCATGACCTGGTCGCTGATGCCGAGAGTCAGCTTGACCATCTACATATGAAGGAAAGTCAGCACATCAACAAATACATAGTCAATTTTAATCAGCTTGCTTCGCAAGTCTGAGGCTATGGAGATGGTGCACTGCACCATCATTTCTATTCCAGCCTCCCAGACTGAATCAAGGATGAGGTCTGTCGGGTTGGCAAGCCCCAGACACTTCACGAGCTCTGCCACCTTGCCCAGGAAATAGATGTGCACTATTGGGAGTGCAAGGAAGAGATGCAATGGGCAAGTAAGCACCAAGGCTTGTCCAACTCTAGCAACAATAAGTCTGGTGGCTCTGGCAACAACAACCAGTCCAAAACCAGTCAAGAGAAGACCAAGACCAGCAACAATAACAACTCCGGTGTGAGTCAAAGTGTGGAAAGGTGGCGAAAACCAACCAAAACCAACACAAAAGACAAATGTAGAGCGAGTGGTGGTGTGCCTCTGTGGAACCTGGAGTGCAGAAAACCTAAATGTGTGGGGGAAACTTTGATGGCAGGTGCTCCTAGCACAAGTCATCATCGAGTTATGCAGGAGAGGATGAATGAACACTGATTGAGAAGGGGATGCTGAACAGAGCAGGGGTGTTCAGCCAAAAGGACTTGGGAGTAATGGATTTTGATAGAATATGCTCCTGGTGCAAGTCGATGACAAGTTACGCAGGAGTGGAAGAATGACTAAACAAGAGGTTGCTGACTAAGCACTGATGATACTGCTGATGATGAATGAAGGTAGATAGACCCTTGATGGAGCCTCAACTACCAAGGATGATGGATGGTGACAGATAGACTCTTCCGAATGAGCCTCAACTGTTAATGATGAGATATGCACTGAACTGGCTGCTGAGTGACTTCTGATTGATTCTGAATTGCTTTTTTGTAGCTAAGTACATGGGGGTTTATATACTGAGGGGGGAGCACAGCTTGTGACAAACAAGGCACAAACACTTGGTAAGTAATGAGTAAGGACTGAGTAATCATGATGAGTAAGTGAGAAATGATAAGTAAGCAAGCACAGAGGATTGGTAAGTATTGGCAATAAACGAGTCAGGGATAGTCAAAATATCACAAAATGAGTCAAATAGAATCAGAAACTGAGTAAGCGCACTGATATCACATTAGGGGGTGGCGATGCAAGTTAGATCTTGGTGGAGACATCTCTAGATCCAAAGATGGCATGACAGATGGGTGGTGTTTCCAGATAGGGAAGTATTAACTCCAGAATTGAAGGGCATGAGTCAGGTGTCAAAGGGGGCTAGGGTGTTGGGGGTCTGTGGGGCAATGAGAGCATATGTGATCGCATCTCCCACCCTTCCATCCTCTCAGCGAAGTTAACAAAAACTTCATGAATGGGGCTCTGATGGAGGAGGAGGAGAAGGGGGGATGTCTTCTGCTGGATCTTGCAGTAAGAAGGCAAGATGCATGTCATACTCGTCATGAATGCGATCAGGGAGGCTGGAGGACAGTAGATTATACTGCAGCTGTCACAATGCAGGAAGAATGATGGACGAGACTGGAATAAAGATGGTGCAGGGAGCAGGGAGGAATGATCCATATGCTTCATCAACCGGGGAGACTGAAACGACCACATAAGACCTCTCTAACCGAGTGACAGACCTGAGGCGACCAAAGAACATCCTTCTGGAAGTCATACTGACAAGGAGAACATGCTGACCAAGCTGCATGGGATGAGATGGGGCTGACAATGATGGGATGAACCAGGGGGCTTCAGGATGGAAGCTGGTGGGAACACCTGGCAGATATACATAGCCATTGTCTCTGGCAAATGAGACAAGCAAGATGACCGATGAAGAGGTGGCCATGATTGATGGACTTAGCGAAATGAGCATCTGATGGATGGAGTGCTGTAGAAATGTGCAGGGTGCGAGGATCCTCTCCAAATTTGGAAGGAAGAATCGTGGGGCTGAGCACTTTAAGCGAGTGTGGGAATGGAGTCGATATCTTTGGAAATGGTGGAGATATGACGAAAACTGGAATGCTGTACACAGGCGCTAAAAACCTTTAACGTGCGCTTAACTTGCTTCCTCTTTTCTCTTTAGCACTGACGACTCGTTCTTGTGTGAAGGATGACTGTTAACGTCCAACAGTCTTTCTATGCATGAGGCCTTTAGTCTTCATCTGCATGCTTGGGCATTGTGCGCAACTCGTCGACGAGTTAGGCAGAGTCAGCTGTAACCATGTCCACAACACCTTTGGTGTGTGACACTGGGTCTTCCCCTAAGCCGGCTTCATCGAAGCTGGGCAATAATAATAATAGCAACTCCTCCAAGCCCAAGCCTAGCAAACTCAGGAAGGATGGGAAACTCACCCCAGAGGAACACAAGCATCGCATAGAGGGCAATCTCTGCATGTTCTGTGGAGGCCCTGGACATTTCACTGACAAATGCCCCAAGAAAGCCAGAAAGGCCAAAGTCCATGCTGCAGCCACCACTGAGGCCACACTGGCCTCAGGATTGGGTTCTACCCCCAAGACAAAAAAATAGGTAGCAGCTCCTGGGACTCTGCACAATCCAGGAGCTGCATTGACTCTGGTTGTGCAAACTTGGAGGCTTGTCTCAACACATCCACTCTTTCCAGTCCAAATTCTTTAACCCCCTATGTCACATTAGAAAACCATGATTTACCTTGGCTTCGTACTTTAGTGGACTCTGGTTCCACACATTGTTTCATAGATAACCAATTTGCTAATCAACACTCTTTTACCCCTTACTCGGTGTGAGTCAAAGTGAGGAATGCTGGTGAAAACCAAAACAAATCCAACACAAAAGACAAATAAGAGCGAGTGGTGGTTTGCCTCTGCGGAACCTGGAGTGCAGAGAAACCTAAACGTGTGGGGGGGGGACTTCAAGTAGAGGGCTCCTGGCACAAGTCGTCGACGAGTTACGCAGGAGAGGATGAATGAATGCTGATTGAGAAGGGGATGCTGAACAGAGCAGGGGTGTTCAGCCAAAAGGACTTGGGAGTAAATGGATTTCGATAGGACATGCTCCTGGCGCAAGTCGATGACGAGTTACGCAGGAGTGGATGGATGACTAAACAAGAGGTCGCTGACTAAGCACTGATGATACTGCTGATGATGAATAGAGGTAGATAGACCCTTGATGGAGCCTCAACTACCAATGATATAAATGAAGACAGATAGACTCTTCCAAATGAGCCTCAACTGTCGACGACGAGATATGCTGAGCTGAGCTGACTTCTGGATTGCTTCTGATTGATTGATTCTTGGTAGCTAAGTACATGGGGGTTTATATACTGAGGGGGGAGCACAGCTTGTGACAAACAAGGCACAAACACTTGGTAAGTAATGAGTAAGGACTGAGTAATCATGATGAGTAAGTGAGAAATGAAAAGTAAGCAAGCAAAGAAGATTGGTAAGTATTGGCAATAAACGAGTCAAGGATAGTCAAAATATCACAAAATGAGTCAAACAGAATCAGAAACTGAGTAAGCACACTGATATCACATTAGGGGGTGGCAATGCAAGTTAGATCTTGGCAGAGACATCTCTAGATCCAAAGACGGCATGACAGATGGACGGTGTTTCCAGATAGGGAAGTATTAATTCCAGAATTGAAGGGCATGAGTCAGGTGTCAAAGGGGGCTAGGGCGTTGGGGGTCTGTGGGGCAATGAGAGCATACGTGATCACGTCTCCCACCCTTCCATCCTCTCAGCGAAGTTAACAAAAACTTCATGAACGGGGCTCTGATGGAGGAGGAGGAGAAGGGGGAACGTCTTCTGCTGGATCTTGCAGTAAGAAGGCAAGATGCATGTCATACTCGTCATGAATGCGATCAGGGAGGCTGGAGGACAGTAGATTATACTGCAGCTGTCGCAATGTGGGAAGAATGACAGATGAGACTGGAATAAAGACGGTGCAAGGAGCAGGGAGGAACGATCCATATGCTTCATCAACTGGGGAGACTGAAATGACCACATAAGACCTTTCTAACCGAGTGACAGACCTGAGGCAACCAAAGAACGTCCTTCTGGAAGTCATACTGACAAGGAGAACACGCTGACCAAGCTGCATGGGATGAGATGGGGCTGACAATGATGGGATGAACCAGGGGGCTTCAGGACAGAAGCTGGTGGGAATACCTGGCAGATATACATAGCCACTGTCTCTGGCAAATGAGACAAGCGAGATGATTGATGAAGAGGCAGCCATGATTGATGGACTTAGCGAAATGAGCGTCTGATGGATGGAGTGCTGTAGAAACGTGCAGGGTGCGAGGATCCTCTCCAAATTTGGAAGGAAGAATCGTGGGGCTGAGCACTTTAAGCGAGCATGGGAATGGAGTCGATATCTTTGGAAATGGTGGAGATACGACGAAAACCGGAATGCCGTACACGGGCGCTAAAAACCTTTAATGCGCGCTTAACTCGCTTCCTCTTTTCTCTTTAGCACTGACGACTCACTCTTGTGCGAAGGATGACTGTTCACGTCCAACAGTCTTTCTACGCATGAGGCCTTTAGTCTTCATCTGCATGCTTGGGCATTGTGCGCAACTCGTCAACGAGTTAGGCAGAGTCAGCTGTAACCATGTCCACAACACCTTTGGTGTGTGACATCGGTCTCACCAATCCAACTCCAGCTTTTCAATGGAACATCCACTTTTACTATAACCCAGGCAGTAGATGTCAATATCCATCTGGTGATGTCACCCTGGTAACCCTGTTTTTAGCCCCATTGGATTCTGAGTGTAAGATAGTCCTTGGACATGACTGGCTCACCCACTACAATCCATTGATTGATTGGGTTCTGAGTAGTCTAACATTCTGGACTCCTGCACAAGGAATGCCAACCCCATCGACATCCCTTGTAAGCCTGGTTTCCACTGGCCTTCCTGACTCCGGTCCTAGTGACCAACCCAGCTTCACGCCATCTGTACCAGTCTCCAACTCTCCAGCTCGCACCCCTCTGAAGGCCCCTCTGGTTTCCCTAATCAATGCAGCCACTTTTGTGCATGCCTGCAAACTAGAAGGGTCTGTCCAGTTCCAACTTCAGCTCTGCCCCTTGGATTCAGCTCAAGCCCAATCAGCCTTGGCTTCACCTCCTCTGGCCTTACCCAATGTCCTGGAAGAGTACCATGACTTCACTGATGTATTCAGCAAGGCCAAGGCCTTGGCACTCCCACCACACTGGGAGTATGACCTGAAGATAGAGCTTGAAGAAGGAACAACCCCACCTCTCGGCACAATCTACTCACTGTCTCCAGTCGAGCTCCAAGCTCTCCAGACTTTCATCAATGAAAACCTCACCACCGGTTTCATTCGGCCTACCTCTTCCCCTTATGCTGCACCAGTCCTCTTTGTCAAAAAGAAGGACAGCTCCCTCTGGCTCTGTGTAGACTTCCGTGGCCTCAACAAAATCACTAAGAAGGATTGCTACCCACTCCCGCTCATCTCTGACCTATTAGATTCACCAAGCCGAGCCAAGATCTACACCAAGATTGATCTTTGGCATGCCTACCATCTCGTCTGGATTGCTCTGGGCGATGAATGGAAGACCACATTCTGGACTCAGTATGGATCTTATGAGTGGTTAGTAATGCCCTTCAGCCTCACCAATGCCCTGGCCGCTTTCCAACGCTTTGTGAATACCATTTTCATGGACATGTTGGATGTCTGTGTAGTTGTCTACTTAGATGACATCTTGATCTACTCCAGAGATAAGGAGTCTCACAAGCAGCATGTCTGAGAGGTACTTCACTGGCTTCGGCTTCATGGCCTTTATGCAAAGCTGGAGAAGTGTGAGTTCCACTTGGACTCGGTCAAATACCTCAGATTCCACCTCTCTCCTGCTGGCCTCATGATGTCGAAGGAAAAGGTCCAGACCATTTGCGACTGGCCTGAGCCTCGCAAGGTCAAGGACATTCAATCCTTCCTTGGCTTTGCCAATTTTTACTGCCATTTTATATTTAACTACTCAGACATTGTCATGCCACTGACTCGGCTTACCTGCAAGGGGGCTCCTTGGAACTTCTCTGAGGAGTGCCGCCGATCATTCAACAACCTCAAGGCCGCCTTCACTACCACTGTAGGAATTGAGTTTTTTATGGGAGAGGTTGAAGGGTAGAGTGAAATCTGAGGGGAGAGAGTAAGCCAAAAGGGGCTTCTATAGCCTGGGACTGGATCCTGGAGGACATCTGAGGGCTTCTATGGCTGTCTGGGTGCAGGGAAACAACCTGCTCGAACTTGTCTCTCGTCTGTGGTAACTCGTCTATTGTTTTTAAAAAAACTAACTACATCCAGTACTAGGTAGTGCTGACTAAGCAACAAAAATGCGAAATTCCAAGTACCACTAGCAGAAAAAAAACACCTAGAATCAAAACTAAATAAAATGAACAAAATAAAACAATTCCCCTAGTAGGGAAATTACATTCCCTACACTGCGCTGGTCTTAACTCACTTCATCCCTGGGGTCCCTATCACCATTGAGACCAACACATCAGACTATGCCATCACTGGCATCCTATCTATCACCTGCAGCAACAGCCAGATACATCTGGTTGCTTTCTACTCCCAGACTCTGATGGCCCTGGAATTGAATTATGATACTCACAACAAGGAATTGCTTGCAATCTTTGAAGCATTCCAGACCTGGTGCCATTACCTTGAGGGCTCGGCCTCACTGGTCGACATTGTTACTGACCACAAGAATCTTGAGTACTTTTCTACCTCTAAAGTACTCACCCACCACCAAGCTCACTGGTCTGAATTCCTGTCTCAATTCAATATGATCATTTGATTCAGGCCCAGTAAGCTCGGGGCTAAGCCCAATGCCCTAACTAGACGATGGGACGTCTACCCCAAAGAGGGGGATAGCAGCTATGCCCAAGTAAACCTGCAAAATCTGAGACTGGTCTTCACCCAAGAGCAGCTAGTGGTCTCCCTTCGTGCTACATACCTCGAGTACCTGGTCTTATGAGCAGTTGCCCTAATGGATGTTGAGAAGTTACACAATGATATCCTGACTGCACTGCTGGACGACCCAGTCTCACAAATCTGTCTGTCTGACATGACTGATCCCTGGTGGTCAGTAGATGACACCAGTTTCCTTCATCTTGATGGAAGGATTTATGTGCCAGACTCAAATGACCTTTGCCTTAGGGTCTTGCACCTCAAGCATGACCACCCCCTATCCAGCCACTTTGGCCAAAACTGCACCCTTGAGCTCATCCAGCAAGAGTATACCTGGCCCGGCCTCAGGACCTTCGTCAAGGACTATGTCCAGTCTTGCATGGCCTGTGCTCAGGCTAAGGTTCCCCACCATCAGCCTTACAGCCTCCTCAAGCAACTCCCAGTGCCAGAGAAGCCGTGGAACTCCATCTCTATGGATTTCATCGAGCAGCTTCTGGCCTCAACCAGCTTCATGGCCATCCTCATTGTAGTTGACCAGCTTTCCAAGCAGGCCATATTCATCCCCACCCATGACACCATAACAGCCCCAGAACTCACCAAGTTATTCCTACTCCATGTCTTTTCGAAGCACAGAGTGCCGGCCCATGTAACCTCAGACTGAGGCTTGGAGTTCATCTCCCATTTCTTCTGGTCACTCGGTAAGGCTTTAGACATGTGCTTACACTTCACCTCAGGCCACCACCCCAAAGGCAATGGCCAGACTGAGAGGACCAACCAGACCTTGGAACAATACCTCTGAGTGTACTGCAACTACCAGCAGGACAATTGGGCCAACCTACTACCTTTGGCCGAGTTCACTTACAATAATGCCCCTAGTGCTACTACCGGTGTTTCACCCTTCTTTGCTAATAAGGGCTACCATCCTAGTATCTTGGTGTACCTGGAGTGCAATCTTACCTCTGCTCAGGCTCATGACTATGCAGTCAACTTAGACTCACTGCATCAATACCTATGGGAAGAAATGTCCCTCGCACAACAGCATTACCAAGGCCCAGCCAATGCTAAATGCATGCTGGCTCCAGACTTCAAGGTAGGTGACCAAGTATATGTCAAAGCCAAATACTTCTGGTCTACCTGGCCTTCCAAGAAGCTCTTGGAGAAGAACCTTGGGCCATATCCAGTCATAGCTCAGGCCAGTACCCACTCGTTCACACTGCACCTGCTGGACTCAATGCATGCAGTCCATCCAGTCTTCCACATTTCCCAACTCGAGCTGGCCACCCCCAATACCATCCCAAACAGTCTTGCACTTGTCCTTGCCCGCTTCTGGTTGCTGGGCCTGGCCTTGGCGTTCTCCTCCTCGGCTTTCTGCTGGAGTAGGGGAACCAGGGGGACAGGAGATGAGGACACAGCCACATTGGCTTAGTCAGATGGAGGTAGACACAGATGTGGACATGTTCAGTAGATACATCTTCCTACAGCTTGCCTCGAGCTCAGCTCATTGCTCGTGAGGCTCTCTCCCACTGCTCCACTGCTTCTTCCCCTTGTCAGTTCTCCCGGCCTTAGGACCAACCTCGGCATCCTTCCCATCCCCTGGCCACTGGCACTTGCCTTTGGATTGGTTGCAGTGCACACAGGCAACCCTTTTCTTGTTGCTGTCTATGAGGAACTCACAGATGACCTGTGCCTGAGTGCAATGGGTACAACTAGAGGATGTTAGATGAAAAGAGCACAGGTGGTAGAAAAAATACTCACCTGGGGTCCATCACCACCCTTTTCACTTCACCCCCAGCCTCACCACTAGCGCCCCCAGCACTGGCTTCATCACTCTTGCTGGCCTCAGCCTTGTGCTTGTGCTTGGCCTCCTGCCTCTCCTCCTCTTTGCATACTCTCCTCTCCTCGGCCTCCCGTGCTGCCTTCTCAGCCTTGGCCTTCTCCTTCTCAGCCCTCTCGGCCTCAATCTGCTCCCTCTCCACTCTCTCAGCCTCCAGTCGTGCCTGCTCTTCCTGCCAGGCTTGCTCTGCCACCTTTCACCTCTTCCTTTCCTTTGACTTGGCCTTCATCACTTCCTCCTCATCATCGGTGTCATATCAAATGGCGTTGTCCAACACCTGGGTCCAGTCAATGATGACCTGGCCTTCGTTGTTCTTGTCTGTTGTGGTGATCAGCCTCAATTCAGACATGATGGTTAGGATGAGAAAGAAAGATGCAAAGGGCTTAGCAGGCCACAAGTATCAATTTTTTCAAACTCAGCCTGCCACTCTCGCAGGGGTCTCATGGGTTCGACCCCTAAGAGGGGGATACTGTCATAGCCATGTCTTGACCCCAGCCAGACTCGGCCTCACACTCACTTAGTCTGGCCTTGGCCTCGCCTGTCCTCTATCCCCAGATGTCCTAGTGCAGTGAACACTGCTTTGCAGTGTATGTCATTTCAGTTAAGCTCTGCCTGGTCCTGTCCCCAGTCCATCTGTCCTGGTCTCTGTTACCTTAGTCATGTCTTACTAATACTTGTCTTACCAATCACCTTAGCAATCTTTGCAAGACCAGCATTACCAGTCTCCATGCTATAGTTACTTCTGGTATATAAACTCGTAGATACTCGGCCTGTACCCCTCAGTCTGAAATCAACTAAGTTAACCCTGATAACTCCGCTTCAGCCTCAGACTCAGACTGAGATCCATGCAAGGGAATAGTGCTGTATCTTCAGTCACTAAGTCCAATCAGTCCAATCCTCTGTGTCTTCAACTCCCCCCCTGATCCCGACCCCTCGGCCTTGTGCCCACTTCAGTCTCCAGTCCAGCCTCAACCCAGACAACCTCAAACTTGACACTGGTTTGAAGTGATAGCTGAGAAGACTCATGTCTTTGGTTGCTTCATACAGGTGGCACACTGGACAGGGCCTATGAAACACCCTGTGGTACAGGCATACCTTGAATGTTTATGGCAGGCTGCACACTCCAAAGAGTCTGCATGATTTGATGTTGATTGGGAAACCTGGATTGATCCTGCATGAAGGCAAACTGTGTGGCAGGTTGCACAGGCAGCGGATGATACTGCATGTGAGGTTGTGTGAACAGTAGCTGATGCTGCACAGCAGGCTGTGGGAATGATGGTGGTGTGGGGGGCTGCATAGATGAGGGCTGAGGTGATATGGCAGGGTGTGCAATGGAGCTGGGAAAATTGGATGATGTGGAAGTAGAAGCCTGGGACCTTTGGGCAGGGGGTTGGGCACCAGTGGCATGGCATGCATTGGCACCCCTCACCTTGTCAGGAAGGGCAAGGTCAAGGATTTTTGTGCCATGCCAGGAAAAAATCTCAGACATATGTACCTTGATGGCATCATCCACCACAAGCTGCCCTGCCTCAGTTATGACATCAGCACCTTTTGCTGCTGAATATGTGAGTCCTGATCCCCTTGCAACAGCTGAAGCTGCATAGTAATCCTGTTTCAGCTTTGTATGAGATGAGTGATACCAATGTCACACACCAAAGGTGTTGTGGACATGGTTACAGCTGACTCTGCCTAACTCATTGATGAGTTGTGCACCATGCCATGCATGTGAAGACTAAAGCCCTCATGCATAGAAGGACTGCTGGACATGAGCAGTCATCCTTCACACAAGAATGAGTTGTCAGTGCTAAAGAAAAAAAAAAAAAGAGGAAGCAAGTTAAGCATGCAGTAAAAGTTTTTAGTGCCCATGTATGGCATTCCAGTTTTCATCATATCTCCACCATTTCCAAAGATATTGACTCCATTCTCACACTTGCTTAAAGTGCTCAGCCATGTGATTCTGCCTTCCAATTTTGGAAAGGATCCTCACACCCTACACATTTCTACAGCACTCCAACCATCAGACACTCATATCACTAAGTCCATCAGATATGGCCACCTCTTCATCAATCATCTCACTTGTCTCATTTGCCAGAGACAGTGGCTACATACATCTGCCAGGCATTCCCACCAGCTTCTGTCCTGAAGCCCCCTGGTTTATTCCATCATCATCAGCCCCATCCCATCCCATGCAGCTTGGCCAGTGTGTTCTCCTTGTCAGTATGATTTCCAGAAGGACATTCTTTGGTCACCTCAGGTCTGTCACTCAGTTACAAAGGTCTTATGTGGTCATTTTGGTCTCCCCACTTGATGAAGCATATGGATCCTTCCTCCCTGCTCTCTGCACTGTCTTTATTCCAATCTTCTCCATCACTTTCCCCACATTGTGACAGCTGCAGTATAATCTACTGTTCTCCAGCCTCCCTGATCACATCCATGACAAGTATGACATGCATCTTGCCTTTTTACTGCAAGACCCAGCAGAAGACATCCCCCCTTCTCCCTCTCCTCCATCAGAGCCCCATTTATGAAGTATTTATTGACTTCACTGAGAGGATGAATGGGTGGGAGATGCAATCACCTATGCTCCCATTACCACACAGACCCCCAATGCCCTACCCCTTTGACACCTAACTCATGCCATCTATTTCTGGAATTAATACTTCCCCATCTGGAAACACTGTCCATCTGTCATCCAATCTGTTGGTCCAGTGATGTCTCCACTGAGATCTGACTTGCATTGCCACCCCCTAATGTGATCCAGTGCACTTGCTCAGTTTCTGACTCTATTTGACTCATACTGTGATATTTTGACTGTCCTTGACTCATTTATTTCCAATACTTACCAATCCTTCTATGCTTGCTTACTTTTCATTTCTTGCTTACTCATCAGGATTACTCAGTGCTCACAGTCCTTACTCATTACTTACCAAGCATTTGTGCCTTGTTTGTCATAGGCTGCACTCCCCCCACAGTATATAAACCCCAATGTACTTAGCTACAACCCAACAAGCAATCCTGTCAGTCAGAAGTCACTCAGCAGTCAGTTCAGTGCATAACTTGTCATCAACAGTTGAGGCTCATTTGGAAGAGTCTATCTGTCACCAATCATCATCCTTGGTAGTTGAGGCTCCATCAAGGGTCTATCTACCTTCATTCATTATCTGAAGAATCTGTGCTTAGTCAGCACACCTGCTTAGTCATTCATCCCCTCCTGCATAACTTGTCATCAACTTGTGCCAGGAGCACATTATGTCAAGGTCCATTACTCCAGGGTACTCTCAGCTGAACACCTTCACTCTGTTCAGCATCCCCCATCCAGTCATCACTCACTCATCTGCTCTTGTGTAACTCATCATCAACTTGTGCCAGGAGCACCCTCTATAGAAAACTCCCCCACATGTTAGATTTTTCTGCCCTCCAGGTACTGTGGAGGCACACCACCACTTGCCTTTTTATTTGTCTTTGGTGTTGATTTTGGTTGGTTTCTGCCACCTTTCCACACTTTGACTCACTGTCAAGTATGGGTTTACCCTCAGGTGACCAGGCTTCAAGACCAGGTGACAGGGGCTAGTCTGGGTGGCCAGAGTCAAGGCCAGGAGACAGGGGTTAAGTCTGGTTGGACTGGAGTTAAGGCCAGAGGTTAGGGGTTAAGTCTGGAGGACTGGACTTAAGACTGGTAGTGTGGGAATAAGACTGGTAGCATGGGAAACTGACTGGTCTTGGAGTGCACACAGGGGGAAGCTGGTCCAGGGTTGGATCTACCTCCCTTGGTCTCAGCTTATGTGCTGTACCCTTATGCAAGCTGGGGAGAGGTCCAGGACAGGGGCTGGGGATAGCTTAAGGCTTGGCCTTAGCTATAGAGTAGACTCAGGGTGTAGTACAGAGTTGAGGGTAATACTAAATTGATATTCTGACTGAGGCGCTATGAAGTATGTACATGGGTTAAATACACAAGGCCAGTCCAGGGTAATGAACATAGAGCTGGACTTGTTGATAAGCTATTAGAAAGATGATTAGCAAGAGGATAGCCACAGAGGCTGTGCTGAGACTAATAGTCAAAGTCTGGGTGACCGGCATAACTGGAGTCAGACACAGGTTTGTACAGTAAGCAAGATCAGCAAAGGGGACTAGACTAAATATAGTACAAACAAAGGAAAACAGACTGGAGTTATGTCTGGGTGACCTGGACATGGACCTGGGAGGACTGGGGTGGAGCAGCACAAGGCCAGGAGGCCAGAGTGGACTGGAGATAGGGGTAAAAGACCAGACTTGAGTTATTCAGGCCAGAGTTGGGTTATCTAGGGCTGGAGTTGAGTTTTCTAGGCTGGACTAGGACCAGACTTGACCAGAGATAGGGGTTAGGGGACTGGACTGGACTGGACCAGGACTGAGTCTGAGAGTCATGGATATGACACTCACACCAAATGCAAGGATAAATCAATAAATGCACACTTTCCCACTTGTCATAACAGCTTTTCACAGTTTTATGGTAGCCATTGGCTTGGACAGGTAACTGAGATACCAAATCATTGAAGTGCCCTAGTTGAAAGACCATACAATCACCTGCCTTGGGTCAGATTTCCTCCACAAAATTGAGAAGCATCTCAACATCTGCATGGGGCTATACAGCTCACAACTTCAGCTGAGGCTCAGAGCTCAAACTGATTGACAGGGCCTTTCCTTTTGACCCAGAACCCCTACCTTCCATCTTGCTGCAAAGTCAATGTGAGCAGTGGGTTGGGGACATGGAATGGTCTAGCCTGCAATAAAGGTCAGTTCATCAAGGTGGCATATCATATTATGCAATGTGGGCAGCTGTGATTCATCACCTGATCAGTAAACACCACAGTCACAGATAGTCCACAATTATCAACTTAGAAGTCCACTGAACTCCACACAGAGTTGGTTTGTATATGTTTTGCATAAGGAAGCAGAAATTCCACTACCATTCAGGCCCTAAACCTGTAAACAATTCCTGTGAATCATGTTGTATCAGCATTGAGATCGCAAGACACAATGCTGTGGGCTTGTGAGTACTCAGCAAAGTGTCATGGCACAACTTGAATGGTTTGCTGAGTATGCAGAGGGTGCACAGAGTCCAGATCATCATTGTGCAAAGGCTTTGGTGATATGGTTGGTCATCTTGCTGAGCCCCAGTTTGTGGTACATTTATAGTACCTCCAAATAAACTCGCAGGAATGGCACAAACTGTTTGAAAAGCGGACGTACAACATACAGTGTATGTAATATAGTGATACAAGGTTAAAGCCCCAGTCATTTGTAAGAGTCATCCAGAAATTCATACGAAGGGGGGAGAAACTAGTAGGTCAAGTGAAGCTCGACCTGCAAACCGACATTACTTTCACATACGGCAGTGGTCTCCTGGGGGATGTGGAAGTTACCTCTGAAACCAGTTCTTCCACTTTTCTTGCAAACAGGTCGGCAAATTGATTCATCACAGTGGCTATATCGGGAGTGCAAGATTGGCAGTTACGTCGCCTGACTTCCCCGATTGTCTTTTCGACCGACTTGTGCACGGTGCGGGCGCATGGTTTCTCCTTCAGAGTTCGGAAGGTAGCTTCCATAAACTCTTCCCACCATACGAGATGCTTCTGGCCAAACAACTTTATCGTATCTGCCCTCGGACAACCGCACGAGCGACCCGGAGTTTCACCAAAAATCCATGGAACCGCTGCACGGCTCTGGTAATGCTCTTCAATCCACGAGAAACCGAGTTGCAGTGTCTGCGCGGCCCATCCACACTTCTGATTTATAAGCCAACGGGGCGAGGAGATCGGTGGCAGTAATCATCTCGATCTCTTCGAACCAATTTGGAACGAGGGATATCCTCAGAGAATACCTGGCAGCCAGAACAGTCTCTTCCCGCAGGTGAGCTTGGCGTGCGATGGCAAAACAACGCAGGGAGTTCAACTCTAGAATGGTAGGGTTGAAAAGGGCCTTCCGGATGGTGTTCTCGACTTTATCAAGAGCATACTTTTGTGCCGCCTCCAGTACTTTGACCACGTCTCTGAAGTGGTTAAGAGGAGGATTCTCGGTCAGCGTACAGGGGTAACAAAAGCGGAGGAGTGCATCTAAAGTCCTGCTGTCCTCTGAGACTGGAAGTACAGGCAATCCATCTTTCGTCTCAGTGTCCGCAGGATGCTCTGCTTCGGATGGCTGAGGGAGATCGAACAGAGTCTCGAAGAATGGAGACGACAATGAAAGGAAGAGTTTGAATACACGAAAATCGACGTTGTCCGACGAGGCGTAGACTGGGGCAGGCATGCCTTCTGCTGACCGCTATCGCCGATCCATGCCGAGAAAGTAGTGTGAAAAATATGGATATCACAAGGACAAAGATAAACATGCCTGGAGTAGCAAACGGTGGGACAAGCCAGCGGTCTTCGTTCTGTGTACTGAACTGGCGCGAGTTGCAGTGGCTGCTCATCTTGTATGATTTTAAACCTTTGGCTCTCTTCCACAATTCTTGCAGTCTATTACATCGTGAGTTCAGTACTTATAACAACCCTCGGGAGGCTTCGCAGTCAGCGTCAAGATAAGATTAGCCGCGGTACCAGAGTGGCTGCAGCGTTGCATGTGGTATGTATTGAATGACACGATACCTTGAGGCGAGGCCGAATGGCCCAATCGATGCTCAGGGCTCAATGGACGCAGTGCGTGCGTCCGCCCGAGGGAACCTCAGGGAGCAAATTTTTTACGTCTTGATCGGCCGTGGTCTACAAACCTATGGCAGCGTGATGCGCAGCATTTGGGATGCTGAGAGATGGACGAAACACGACCGTCGCACTTTATTGTAGTGGTGTTTTCGGTTGCGAATCCTGGAATAATTCACTTTGAATATCCTGCCGGGATGAGTTGCGATGGTGCGGACAATGAAGTCACCTCGAGTGTGCACGGTCAGAGCCGGGCCAGAGCAATAAATGACGGCTAAGCGTGTAACTGTGTTGTACGGGCAACTCCGATGATTGAGACCGGGAGAGGCAGTAGGGCACAGTGGCTTGCTGAGAACGCCGCGGACAGTCGATATCGCACAAAAGATGAAGGTTCATTAGATAAAGTCAACTTCAACGATTGGGTGATACGGCAACACGCCATCTTCCTGAACCTCTTACTTCGATAGAACGTCCTCCTTGAAGAATGACTGATCAGGACCTGCCTCGGGCAATGGTCGACATGCGCTTCCGTCGGACTTGAGTGCACAGTTGAAGGAACTTTCTTCAGAAATGGAATAGAAGAGACGCACAGCAGTACCGGCACCATTGTCACCGTCGGAATAGGCGGAATACCATGATAGACCTTCCGAAGCCAACTGACGATAAAACAGATATCAACGGCTCGGAAATCTCGGCCCCAGTAAGAAACCCGCGCCTTCACGTATCAGTGAGACAGTAGAAGGTGGTTGTGCTGTTTTCAACGAAACAACAGACCTACCCTTTACTGTCCCACGCTTCATGACCACGAACCTCAGCCGCGAGCACGCTGCCTCAAAAAACCGAGCCAACGGTTTCCCCGACCGATCACACTCGTCGAGATGATTCTCTTCAATGAAAGGATGCTACCAACAAACTGACGATGGCAGGGTGGAAAATTGAAAGTGGGGAATATTATAATGTCCATGTCAACTTGGAATCCCCGCAACGCAAAGGGATGCCCATACATACATAACGTGAATTACATGCTGTTCTTCATACCGGGTAAATTCGCGAGAGGGGTACAGATAATGTACTAGAAAAGCAGGTCCTTGGGTAGCAGGGAATCGAAATAGTCAATGGGGCCTCAAATGCCAATATTTCAGGAGTTTACGTCGGGGAGTTAGTGCTAACAAACTTGACCTGCCAACCGACATTATCGCATCTTCTCGACAGAGGATACAAACGAGTTTACCTCAGCAACGACTTCTTCCACCTTCTTTGCGAACAGGTCAGCAAATTGATGCATGACAGTGGCTATGTTGGGAGCACAAGAGCGGCAATCACGACTTCTAACGTCGGTGATGGTCTTTTCGACCGACTCGCGTACTGTGCGGGCGCATGGTTTCTCTTTCAGAGTCTGGAAAGTGGCTTCCATAAATTCTTCCCACCACACCAGATGCTTCCGACCAAATAACTTTATCTTGTCTGACCTGGGACAAGGGCAGGGGCGACCTGAGGCCTTGCCAAAAATCCATGGAATCGCCGACCGGTTCTTGTAGTGTCGCTCGATCCATGAATAGCTGGATTGCAGTTGCTGCGCAGCCTTTCCACACTTCTCATGGTAGGCCAACAAGTCGAGGAGATCGGTGGCAGTAATCATCTCGATCTCTTCAAACCAACCTGGAATGAGACCTGTTTGCAAGCAATACTTGGCAGACAGGATAGTCTCGTCCCGCATCCGAGCTTGGCGCGCTACGACGAAACAACGCAAGGGGTCAGCCTCCAAATTATTGGTGCTGAACAGGGTTTTTCGGATAGCGCTTTCGGCTCCGTCAAGAGAATACTTTTTCGCCGCTTCTAGCATTTTGACACCGTCCTTGAAGTGTTTGATGCTAATTGTCTTCTCTATCAGTGTGCGGGGGTAACAGAAGCGGAGGACAGCTTCTAAAGTCTTGCTGTCCTCCGAGACAGGAATGACAGGCAATCCATCCTTTGTCTCTGCGTCCCCATGCTTCTCTTCGGATGGTTGGGGAAGGTCGAAGAGAGTCTCGAAGAACGGAGATGACAACGACAGGAAGAGCCTGAATACGCGAAAATCGACATTGTCCGACGAGCGCAAGACCACATCCGCTCTACCATGGTCGAAGGGTGACGAAGCGTAGGCAGAGACAGACATGCCTTCACGGGTAAACTACTGAGCGTTATCGTTGATCTGCGACACGGAAGACTGAGAGAAGGTGCTTACGAACTGTATTGGGATCAAGCTTAGGCAGCGTGAAAGGATGTGAGTAACGTGGGGGCTTGCCTGGAGTAGACCGCAGGCAGCGGAAACAAACCTGCGGACTCCGCTGTGTAATGAGTTGGGGTGTTGATGTTAGCCCCTTACCTTCTAAACTCTGGGGTTGTTCCTCAGCCCTTCACAACACCGATTGCGTCGCTAGTCTTACTTGTGGTTGAACGGACGTTTACCATTGGAAGGTGGCTTCTGGTAACAGTTTGGTGTCTTCAAGAACTGCCGCAAGAGGGATGTGGAATACCCAGCTTTCATCGCAGTCAGAGATACAATTTGCAGACTCGTAGTCATCAGTTGCAGAGGGACCACAAGCATCCCAATGTTCATTCGCACAGTTTCCCGGATATTTATCCTGTTCTGAGATGATCTACGCACCGGTAGTCATCACACACCTTATTTGCGCTTCCGCATGGCGAATGCGAGTATGACCGCCTTACCGTCGTACTGGCTGAATCATCGCCTATGAATTCTCGACCGCTTTGTACACGTGCTGCCGGGGTATTCGTCACGACGGAGGTTGGGAAGTTACCTTTTTTCTTCTGTATGGCCAGAACGCCCGATACTGCACCCTGATACCAGAAATTAGGTCCTCAGCAATAAAGTCGAACATTTTAACACGGGGAAGCATGCAGTTGCACATAGGTGTAATGATAATAGTGCGAGGCATACAGAAAAGCAATTGCTTATCATAGTGGCGCGACGGGGATATGAAACATTATTTCTAGAAGAAAATGAGCATCGATGCTAGCACGTCACTATAAAAGACGATAACCCACCAATATGATACCATCGAACCTCTGCTTGAACCACGCCATCGTATCATCCTTGTTGACGCGGTGCGGAGCACCAACCCGAGACTGCCGTTCCTTTCTCCTTGCAACCCGGATCCCTGGTCTCCCCATGACCACATAGAAGTCCATTCCAAAGATACCGATACCAGGGTCATATCTGGCACCAAGATCAATGTGCTCTTGTATACCGAAGCCAAAGTTGCCCGTTTCTGAAAAGTTCTTCCGCCTCAACTCGTACTCCTTTACCTTGAGACCGCGCTCAAGAATCTCCTCTGCTTTGGGTCCGCGAATGGTAACGTGTACAGCGATTTTCTCGTTTCGTCGAATGCCGAATTGACGAACGGTATAACGTGCCTTGGAGGTAACTGGTGTTTGACCAGTCAACTGTTCCAAGACTTTCGAGGCACGGGTGAGACGATCTCCTGATTCTCCGACACTGATGTCTAACCAAGATTTGACGTTGACTACACTATTATTCACTGAGGTTACTGCACGTACTGATGACGAGCTTGTCGATTCTAAGCTCCTTCATGGGGTTAGTGAGCGCTGTCTTTTGTTCGGCCTATTGAATATCGAAAATTCGACAGTGTCTAACAACATTTGTCGGAACACACTCACCATGTCGTCGGTTTTGTTGCTGGGGGGGTCTTCGCGGTCAGCCTGTGATCCACCCTGTGTGACGGGCGTGCATGGCGAAATGTGGCTTGGAACTTTATTTTGACAGCTGGGCAGTTTAGTGGCAATTGCCGACTGCACAAATAGGGAACACCCCTATTCTCCTGTCACGTGAGCCTCTGAAGCTGTAACACAGCAACAAGTCGCAGTGCACCGGACATGCAACTTACTACTCATACCACACCATCAGGCAAGTAATCCTGTCGTATTTCCGCCGATGGGAACAACTGATTGCTGCGCAGGTTTTCTGTTGCCCTCCATCCATGCTGCGCATGCGTTCTTCACGTATGTCATCTGATATGGCTGCATATCAAAGTTTACAAACGGTAACTTCCCCCTAGTGAACAGCCAAACCCTATAACTCAGAATACCTTCGTAAATAACTGGATACAATTAATTCTTTCCTATGCACGACACCGCCGTTTGTTCGTCATTCGTGTGGAGGACGCAGAAGTAGCTGGCGGAGATTGGGATGAAGTACTGCGCAACGAACGTATTAATCGTGAGTTTTGGTCAATGATCACCTGGATGAATGTGCTTGAAGAACATGGGGACAGGACGGGTAATCCCTAGTTATCTGACCTCTCTAATTTCTGCTATGGTGTCTCGTGATCTTGCATATTACGAACCACCAAAGCAAACTCGTTCAGTCGTTCTCCTATGGCGTCTCCCGGAAGAGTGGGCAGACGTTCTACATTCTTGGGTATGTTTTCCATCATACGGTCTCTTAAATCTTCCAGTCCGCTGATGTTCTATGCAAGGGAACCGCCACTGGTCAAATAAATACTATCTTGACGATGTACGAAATCACCGACCCACCCGTACCTTCACCGCTTTCGGGGATACCTCTTTCACTTTTGCGGCGTGCCATTACCGTTCTCACTCGCTCTGGGCGCGCGCAGCTCATTGAAGTTGCGGATGGGGAAGGTGTGCGATTGCTCGCTGGAGGAAAGTAGAGGCTGTCATAGAGAACGTGATCGTTGTACACGGCTCAGGCGCCACGATTCGTATCCATATATTTATACAGTGAGAGAAATACATTGTACTTTTGTACTTGTGAAGTGCAACATGTAGTCCTCGTTATGCATGTAGTTCGGTAAATCGCAAGATTATCAATTTTTGGAATTCAACCGCTGTCTCGAGCCAAGAGCAACAGTACCCTGCACGCGGCCACGGCCATCCACAAGGAAGGGAAGCTTCGGGTCCAACCAGTCGTCGGGCAGGACGCCGCCTGGAGTACGGCGAGGTTTCCCGTGGGATGATGACCCACCAACATTTTCCGAGCGCGTGTTGTGCTTAACCTTGAAAAACTTGCTTCCAACTAGGCGAGTATCGGCATGCTTCCGCTTTCTATGTGCTCCTAACGATATTTCTGCTTCTGGTCCAAGGCTCCAATCTGAAGAGAAGCGAGAGACTGGCTTCCTAGGTGGGCACTCTCGATCGAGAGGTAGTGGTCGATCCCGATCATCTACGATCTCCGTTTCGCCCCCTTCGGTGCCCCACTTGCCTCCCGTATCGGGGGGACAAGGAGGAAAATCACCGCCAATGCTTCCTTCCTCCGTTTCCGAGCTGGCGCGACCATCGTCATCCTCGAGTCGTTCACCCTGTACGGCACATGCATCTTCTAACCAGGCAAAATCCGGTTTATCTGGTCCAAGGCGGTCTGGCTGGTTGGGATCAATAACGACCAATGATTCGTCTTCGATATCTGGCGGTGGACAGCGCAACTGCCTGTTTTCGCTCTCAAGTGCCTTCCGCTTCTTCTTCTCCAGGTCCAACTAGAATGAAGTGATGGGAAGCACGATCAGTAGGAAATTTAGCATATTCATAGGACTGATATACTTGTCTCTTAAACTTTTGACACCGCTCTTCGAAGAGTTTGACGCGATCCCGCTCATTTCGTATCTCCTCAGCTGCTTGACGCTTCGATGTTAAGGATTTCTGGAGTTCTGCCTTAACTTTTGCTAACTCCTCTTTTAGCCTATCGTTATCAATTGATAAGCGACTAGAAATCTCTTTTTCCTGGGTATACCGTAGCTCCAGCGACTCGCGTTGACCCTCAATTCGTAAGTTCTCCTCCAGCAACCAATCGCATTCGTGTTTCAGGCGAGAATTTTCATCCTTGAGACTCGTTTGCAAAGTCGCCCAAGAATCTGCTGCTAATTGGGCACGGCGAAGATCATCTCTGAGAGAGCTGATTTCCGAAAGGAGTGTACGATTCTTCTCTTTGAGTTGCAATATAAGAACCAAGGGAGCTTCGTCACCAGAGGTGTTCAAGTCGATTACGGGAGTCGGGTGAGGCGTCGGACGTGGAGAGGATGTACGCTTCTGGGACGTGGATCGAATAGTAAGGAAGAGCTGGAACGCATCTTTCCTTCTGATGGTACTCCGACACGCTGGGCATGCACTGACACGTGTCGGACGACTGGCGAAGTGCGCATCTAGGCATGGCGCACAGAAACAGTGCCCTGGAGCAGTGGATCAGTGTAGGGATGAAAGAGGGTGTGTGTAGACGAGAATATACCGCAACTGAACGCAAGAATGTTCCTGAGAGGTACAAAATCCAAGTGAATGGGACATTCCACCTGAAAGTCGCCTTCAGCTTCATCCATGTACAATCTGAAGTGTCTCTATCTGGCTTGCAACCTTTGGTCAAACAATTAGTGGCGCAGCGTCGCTGAGACGCGATGTCGCATGCATCACGTGACATCTGACACGCCCGCCCTCCAGGAAGACGATGCAACAGAATTCAGGACACTACACTGATATCATGCACACATTAATTTCTGTGTTATTCAGTTAACCTTATTTAAACCTCTGAAAAACGATGGTCGATTGAAATAGTATTAGGGCTACCAACTATTGCACACTTCGGGAACTACGGACATCCATGAGAATATTCCAACAGCAGAGAAAGTGTCGTGGCCGGATCCCACATAACCTATCATAAGTGGTATACCGGATATCATTCTTCGTCGCTTTGGTCCTCAAGGAATGCCATTATACTGGCCCTAGCAGTCTTAGACATAATCAGCGAACTCTGTAGTACACGAGGAATGAAATAGTTGCCTTTTTCTTGACGGGAGCGCTGTCCGAATTACTGGGTTCGTCTGAATCAGTCTCAGAGGCGCTAGCCCGTTTCTTACGGTCTCGTTTGCGTTGGGCTTCCTCAAACTCCTTTACATCCTCTGGACCTACGTCTGAGCCCACGGTACTACACACGATAGCAATGGACCTACGAAGCTCCTGTTCAAACTCTCTTTTCTTCTTGATATCCCTAGCCTTCTCCATAGTGTAGCGAGGTGTCATGCCAAGTTCTGCCAATATTTCATGCAGCCGTTTTATTTGCTGTTTTGGTCGATCCAGTCCTTGGAATTCCTTCTTCCACACCTTCCTCATCCCGCAAGCAACTACAATGGCCTGATACAGGTTACCCTCAACGTTTGTGCTGCGTGATTGCGAAGTTGATGAGCGTACCTTTAACTTACTGACCGTTGCCTCGTCTTTGGGCGGCGGCTCCTTCGATGTCTTGCCGCGTTTACTCGTTCGAACGTCCGACTGTTTCCCAGCATCCTTGTTCGCTCACACGGGGCCACAGTGTAAATATAGTTGGACCTACCTCCCCTTGCTTCTTCCGCTGCTTCTTCGGTGGTTCATCGATGACGGAAGATAGTTCAGATCCCTCCTGTTCTGTATATATCGTGTGCCCTGCCTTGAATTGTGAAGACACTCACGTCACAATTGTCCATCACGGCCTTTGCCTTGGATGGCGACGGCTGTGGCCTACTGACGGCATCCAATCTAGAGGAGGAAGGAGCAGGCTCCTCACTCCTCGCCAGTTCCACGCGAGAAACTACCTTAGCATTCATCAGAATTTTCTGGAAACTCCTAGCAGAAGAACCAGAACTGGTACAAACATCAGGGGGTGGCTTGTTCTTCGGTTTAGTCGGCGTTGCCCGCGCCAATTTATTATCCTTTGACGTGCGTGGAGATGTGAATTTCTCCTCCGTCTTTTCATCTTCGGATGTGTCGATTACGGCCTACCCACCATATGTTTAACGCGGTGTCCCCTGACGCAGTCGGCAGAGATACAGAATATAAGCTTACCTTTGATTTGAATTTACCGCTTTCGAGCTGACTCTCATTTTCTACTTTGGACTTCGACCGCTGAATCATGATATATCGCATGACAAAAGATAAGTCAGTGATTCGAAACAGGAACCTACATTCTTCAATTTTCTCTCTGACTTGTTTGTCTTTGGGAGATCTGAACGAGATTTCCGCTCGTTCTTTGCATCTGTTTCAGATTCCTCGGTTGGCGACTCAACCACCTTCTGTGACTGCATTAGAAAAGACTATCATAAGATCCGTATCCCCACGTACAGGCTTGCGCATTCGCTTCGAGATCCCTTTCTCTTCCTTGCAATCTGACCGTCTCTTCTTGCTGGGCGACACGGCGTGATTAGACTTCCTTTTGGAAACTGGCTCCGGCGACTGGTCGGTGGGCATTGACGCCCGTATTTCATCCTAAAGATAGGAGATGAGTGAGCAATGCTAGATGCACGAAACGTCCATACAAGATTTGTGAGGACAGCTGCCTTGATGGTGGACTTGTATTCATTGGCGTCAAGAGTGCCCAAATCTAGAGAGAACTGTTCCTCTAACTGTTGGCGGACCATCCGCACGGTAAGGTCGCTTTAGTTGTGCAAGTGCGCTTAGTTATTCTACACCGGGTATTTGGGTCGGGGACGTACCTCAAGACGCCATTTTTACAAGCTTTGCGAAGTATTGCCACGGTCGCCTCCTCCAGTTCGGCAGTACTGGGAACCGCAGGTGCCATGGTTGAGGCGCTTTTCAAGTGCGGTTATCTTGTGCAGGTATCCGCGAGCACTTCAGGGCTGAAGAACCCTGTGAAGAACCTGCGCGTCTGAAACGCATCAACACCTGATGCGCGGCCACGTGACAACCACACAGGCTACGGTGCCAAGCAGGTTCAATGAACATCGCATTGCATGACTCAAAGGTCTGTATTTTCTATACCAATCATATTATCATTTCCAATGTGGTGAATACCTATGGTTACAGATGTTGTTGACTGGACATGCAGATTAAGGCGCGAGTGTTATCATTCAATAACGTTTGTTAGTTCGCTAGGTGGACCTCAGCGACTCGCTCCTCCTCGAGCATAGACACAACATTTTATTCGCCAGCTTATTCACAGTGAACTGATGTGAGGGGAGAAAGAATAGGACCAGTAACTAGGACAGCGCTCGGAGTGTAGCACCTACTAATATTGGTAGTGCCATTCCGCCAGCGACCAACCTGGTAAAGGTCAAACGCCAATGTCATCCAACGTCCGATATATCCGCGTTGCAAACTTCATTTGACTTTGTTGGATGCCTCTGCCAAATACTTCCATGAACCTCTGTCTTGCGTTCCAATCCGATTCGCATTCGGACAACTTCTGGTTGACTTCTTCAACTGTCTTAACATACGCCCAGCGCGTGAGGACAAAAAAGTCGCAAGGATCGTAACCGGTATGACGCTGCATCTGTAACATTAACAAACAAAATAAAACGGGTGATTGCGCAACTTTTACAGCACTGCGCAACTTAAAGACAGTGACCCGCAACTTTTGCAGTCATCGATACTTTAAATATATATGGCCTGTGATTTTTTGGGTGGATGGCCACGACACTAGATGTACAACTGTAGGATCACATGTCTATATCATCGCCGAAGAAGGGTTCGTGGATCAAGTACTCTGCCAGTCCCCGAGCTGTGCGGTAAATGAGATCATCTTCGTGCTGAAATGCCTTCCCCTCCTTGACAAGAGCGAGCATCACTCTCCAACACTCGGGGTCGACACTCCCATAGCTAAGACCTTTTTTTTTTTTTCGAATTAAAGTGCCTGAGGGTGTAACTACCCTATGTTGCACTATTCTACCTTAGTTATCGATCTAGCAAGGCCCCCTGTGGCCTACCACACCTTACCATAGCTAAGACCTTCAAATTGCTTGACCGCAGAGTTGTATGGCTGAGGACTACGACCATCAAGCAAGTACCGGCCCATGCCATTCCACCATACTTGGTGCCAGTCATCAGCACACCTCTTGTGGTCCTGGCAACATGGCGAATGCACCATAGGTGGTGGCTCACACGCCACAATACGGCGGTGGAGTTCGAGTCACTCCTTGACTCTGAGGAGCGTCATCCATACAGGGACAGTAAGAAGCTCATAATCGGCGTGGTTGAGTTCGTTTATAGGCTTTGGGATGAGCCGTCTGAATGCGTAACAGAAGATGTCCTTGATATGATATTTTAGGGCAATGGAGATCAGTGTGATGGGTTTGATGGTATAGCGGCGAGAGGCGAGTTGCTTGATGGCATGTTCACGGACGTCCTTGGACTCATACATGCGACTAAGCTCAAGGAGCTGAAGAAGGGTGGTTTCAGATGCCTGTGAAGTATCTGGGCGCCATCTGAAATAACAACATCAATATATAGCATATTTTCAATGGCAGCATATGGATCGACCTACTTGTTGTAGCACACAGACAGAAACAGTTCAAATCCTAGGTCGGAGACCTGATCAGGCACAATAATTGGTTTTTCGTCGCTGTGTCCATCAGTTTGGGGAAGTCCGGTACTGTCTTGTGCAGCAAACATAGACTTAAAGGCGATGGATTTGTCGGAGAGAACACTCTTATGGACTTTGAATAGTGAACTTTGAGCCTGGATGTATTGTAAACAGCCTGATAGATGTTACTACGATGCTAGGTAACTCACCTGGAAGACATGGGTTCCGTCTTCGTAGTAGAACATGTGATGTCGTCGCATGGGCATGGTTTGGGTTTGGTCATCCATCATTTTGCAGAGGGATTGGACTTGCATCGACGAGCAGGACATGTGGCTGGCTCCACTGACAGGAGTAAACAAACCACAACAATATTTGCGAAGAGGGCTAAGCCTCGAGATCAATGGTATATTAATGCTGGGGACAAGTGATTACAGGATGTAACTGCGTCGACATGAATGCTGATTAAACGAATGTGGGTGGTACCTCAAAATTCCATAGACATGAATGTGGATTACGGTTAGATGTAAGTGGATGACCATTCATACTCAATAGCATGTTACCTCCAAATCAAAGGTAGTCAGCCGCACCAAGGAAATAATCAGGTGACCACGGGTTTACATGTGGGTGTAAGAGGGGGGAGTTGACCAGTGATCCAAAGGGATCAAGATCCTGTAAAAATCTGGGGGGCAATGAGACATAGCGATTCGCAGTGGCGAGAGGCGCCCGGCCAACGAATGTGGGTGGAGGTGGAGAAACCGAGAGACCCTTCAATTGAGTTGGGAGGTCAGCCACATCCAATAAGTCGCTATCACCTGATGGGAGAAAAACTGTTGCGGTGTGAGCACATGTCAAAAACAAAGAAATGGGACTTACGTGTTGATGGCCTGATGGATCCACCACGGATGCGAGGAACTTGGGTGCTGGGTGGTGGCTGAGTAGAGTCAGTTGAACTCTCGATCTCGATTACCGGTGATTGATATCAGCCTCGTTTCCCTTTTGGTTGGTCTGCACAGAGGGGAAAATTCAGAGGTCAGCTGTGATTAGAACAGGGTTCTGGTCATCGTACCAGGGTGCTGACTGCGTCCTTGCTTCCGCATCACGGATTCAAATATTGTCCGTTTGTCTTCGGAGTCTTCACTCGAGGCTGCTGGAGGGACGGAGTCGCTACTCTCTCGAAGCTTTGCTGGCTGGAATTCACTACTCTCCTGATGCTTCCTTGGACCCCAAGACGCATATTCCTCTTCTGGGACATGACTGCACAATGCTGTATTGATATATTAGTAGTTTAACAGGTGGAAGGCATAACTCATACCTATAATTATGCTCAAATCTGTGCCACATTTAAACCGTCCTCGATAGTAGAATAGATCCTGGCCAGTCGGAAGGTCCTCAGTCACTGCGAGTCCGAATCGTTGTTTCTCCTTGAAGGCGAGTTTCCAACAACAGCTCGCCTTACTTTTACCCTTCTTGTGCATAAGTGCATACTCCATCGGACGCGGGAAAACGTGTTCTCTGAGGTACTTGTCGACATCGTCATGAGTCCAGTCCCGCCGGAATGCAAATTTAGCTGCATTGGCACCAGTGTGCACACACTGCTGATGTTCTGCTGTGTACATTTCTGTTCTCGACAGTGGTTTTGTCTGGATCAATTCACCTGCCTGTAAATCTGTGATTAATACTTGTTAGGAGCTAGTTCAATAGCACATACCTCATCCAATGCATTGATCAGTAGTAACCACGTTCCAACTAAAACATCCTGCTGGGACCCATCATGATTACCAGATGGGACCCGCTTCCCAGTAGAGTTAGGTTTCTGTGATTGTCAATATTGGAGTATGGACACTGGCTTAGGAAGTGGTCCAACACACCTTAATGTTAGTTGATGTAACTCGTTGTGTCCCACTGCTACCAGCACGGAATCCTTTCAGGACCTCTTCACGTACATGCTGGAGGGAGTTGGGCAACTCCATGGTGCGAGACATCTTCCGTTGACGGAACACATCCAAAAGCCGGTTGCCGGTTGCAGGCTCTACCTTTACATCCATAGTCAATTTCGGGGATTTGTTGCTAAACTGTGCTTCCGGGTGATTACTGAAACCATGCGTGCACTCATGACAGTGATAACATGCATTCTTGTTGGCAGGTGCGGTAAACATCCTGCAACTGCATTGTTTTCCGTTCTCATCGAAATAGCAGCAGAGCCGCTCGTTGACATCTGGCATGGAGGGATTGGACCAACTACCGGCAACGAGAGAAGGAGTGAGTGAAGACTGAAGCTCGAGGCAGGACTCTGAGTTCTGACGTGTCTGTCTAATGTTGACTAAGCCAGTAGTGTTGTGCTCGTACTCAACTCGACAGCCACTGAATTGACCATGACCATATGTATGGTAAATACATTGCATGTATGACTAGGGGGGGATCAAAAATAACCATCTGCATCGAAGAGAGTTAGAACGGCGAGTGCCTGACACCAGGTTTTTGCCCGTCTTGCCCATATGGGCTCTGCTAATGATACTGTAACAAACCGTGTTCCCTGCCGACCAATTGCAATGTGCTCCTCTGTTGATTCATCACCTTCTGTCCCATGATCATCTCCATACCCTGCTGGTGTGATATCTTCAATGACAACACGGTCAAGCACTGACCAAAATTCTGCCTCGTCTTTGACACATGCGAAAGGCGATCCTTTGCCGGGAACTTCCACTGCTTCATGGCGCACTTGCTCCTGGAGGTCAGCTCCAACCCTTCTCAGAATACCATTATGTTCGTTTGTGGCAATTTCTTCGTCATCAGCCTCTGGCTCCTTGTCAGGGCAATGGCCCGCACCCGTTTGGCCATTCCGCTGAACCCGTACATGGCCGTGAATGCCATAATATCGCTCAATAGTGAGGGGATGGATCCCCTCGTATTCGTCGTAGTATTCTCCTAGCGTGACATTACTGATAAGCCATAAATCCTGTGGATATGTCAGTAAAATTGAGTGCGGCCCATCCTTAAAATGATATGCTTCACATACCTGTGGACTTTTATTATTGGTTGTTGGCCCGCTAATTGGATGAAGGTTCCATTCGCACTGGAAGTCCTCACAGTCATCATTAATTTCCCAAAGAAAGAGCCTTTGAATGAGCCACAGGTGACTGCTGTCACCAGGATTAAGGCAGTGAAGTCTTTCGCACCGAGAAAAAAATCCCCGCCAGCGGCGTACAAATTGAGTTCCAACTTCGACCCACACACGTTCAATCCTCGAGTTTCGGGTAGACCTGTAGTACATGACATCAAAAAGACAGCCATTGGCGCGTAGTTGTGACTTACGATCCCCACATAAATGATCCACGGTTGGGACCTCGGACAGCTACCATGTATGTAGCCACATCGATATTTTCACCACCACGATCACCTCTCATACGTGATGGCATTCCATACTCTGCCTGTGCATTGAGGAATACATTGAAAACGGTTGATGCGAGGTTGTCTGTACTGGCACATAAACCAGTAATCTGTTGAAAGCGTAAGGTCAATCAAACATGTCAGTAAGCACTGCGACACACCGTTCGACAGTAACCATCAATAATTCCATGGACCACAAATCCCCATCGGATGAGTTTGTGGTGTCCGTCGATGTGCCAGAGCGCATTTGACCTCTTGACACGATACACGCACCCACAGGTGCGGACTTACCTTGCACTAGAATCAGCTCCACCGCCCTCGTCGTCGTGAATCCATGCAAGACTACCGACGATGCAAGTGCCAAGGAGCCCGAGGAAGACGGATATACCGCAACACGACTTGCTATGTACCAACTACCAGTGCGAGTGCGGGCACCTGCGGTCGACATCAGATTCCCATATCATATTTTCGTCGAAACCACCACCGACACAGCCCATCGCATGACAAGATGAATACTACAGCCATGAACATATTTCAATTTGATGCCTCTTCGTACTCATTTTATCACCCGCTTTTTCGCTTGCCCGGAGTTGCCCCCATCCTCGTCCGGCTTGAAGACCAAGATACAGAAATTCACTGCTCTTGCCCTTCACCGCACCAAACTCCACCCATTGGTCCACTCGCCACCAAAACTGTCTTCGCATTTAAGCACTTGATCGGCCACAAGTTCAAGGACGTGGAGGTCCAGGAGGACATGAAGCACAGGTTAGTACATGCAACAATTGTTAAATAGGAAAGCATCTTATATCATCTGCAGGGCGTTCAAGATGGTCGAGAAGCCAGATGCTCGACCAGCTGTCGAGGTTGACGTCAGTGGTGAGAGACAACAATTCGTATGCCTTCCCACCCCTCTGGATCAGTAAGAGAACTAATATACTTTCTAGAGTGCTGAGGAGTTATCGTCCATGGTACTTACCAAGATGCGTGAGACCGCTGGGCAGTATCTCAACAAGAAAGTCAAGTAAGTTGCGCGTATACTAGTTAGGAGTCCCCCAGTGTTGACTACTATTATTAGCCATGCGGTCATTACAGTCCCCGCATACTTTAACGATGCGCAACGGCAGGCCACCAAGGACGCTGGTCAAATCGCTGGCCTTGAGGTTCTTCGAGTCATCAACGAGCCGGCGGCCGCGGCACTGGCATATGGCCTTGATCGTACCGAATCATCAGTGATTGCCGCGTACGATCTCGGTGGTGGTACTTTTGATATCTCCATTCTGGAGATGCACAAAGGAGTCTTCGAGGTCAAGTCCACCAATGGAGACACCCACTTTGGTGGTGAGGACTTTGACATCGCTCTTGTTACCCACATCCTCAACGAATTCAAGAAAGAGTCGAGCATTGACCTCAATCAAGACCGCATGGCCATTCAGCGCATTCGTGAGGCCGCCGAAAAGGCCAAGATTGAATTATCCTCCACGACGCAGACCGAAATTAACTTGCCGTTCATCACCGCGGACGCAACCGGTCCAAAGTACATCAACTTGAAGTTGAACCGCACTCAATTTGAGACCCTTACCGGCCCTCTGATCCAACGTACTGTTGATCCCTGCAAGAAAGCATTGTCCGATGCTGGAGTCAAGTCTAGTGAGGTGAACGAAGTCTTCCTCGTTGGTGGTATGACCCGCATGCCTAAGGTCGGCGAGTCCGTGAAGTCGATCTTCGGTCGTGAGCCGAGTAAAGGTGTCAATCCCGATGAAGCCGTTGCCATTAGTGCTGCTATCCAGGGTGGTGTTCTCGCCGGAAATGTCACCGATATTCTACTTCTCGACGTCACCCCACTCTCCCTCGGCATTGAGACTCTCGATGGTATCATGACAAAACTCATCAACTGCAGTACGACCATCCCAACGAAGAAGTCGCAAGTTTTCTCTACCGCTGCCAATGGCCAGACCGCCATCGAGGTCAAGATTTTCCAGAGTGAACGTGAACTCGTCAGGGACAACAAACTCCTTGACAACTTCAATCTCGTCGGTATTCTGGCCCCGAAGGGCGTCTCTCAAATTGAGATCACTTTCGACATCGATGCTGGTATGTCTCTTATACAGGTCTTCAGATAATTTCCTCATCCCTTGTAGATGATATCGTCCACGTCACCGCCAAGGATAAGGCAACCAACAAGGACCAGTCTATGACGATCGCGTCTTTGTCGGGTCTGAGCGACAAGGACATTGAGCGCATGATCTCCGACGCTGAGAAGTATGCTGATGTGGATAAGGCCCGTTGGGAACTCATCGAGGAAGCAAACAAGGGCGAGTCAGTCTGTGTTGACACAGAGAAGGGTACGTATTTACTACATGGTGCTTCACTTTCCTGCATTGATTCGCACCTGTGATAGCACTGAACGAGTTCAAGGAACAGCTTGATGCTGCCGAGAGGGAGAAGGTGTCGAAACTCGCTGGCGAACTTAGTGAATTGGCCTCGAAAGGCCTCCCAGCGATGCTTCTGTCACTGCCGAGCAAATCAAGGAGAAGATCGGCGAGACTCAACAAGCTTCGCTAGGCCTTTTCCAGAAGGTGTACGAGAAGCGCGGCGCAGAGAATGCGTCCTCCACGCAGTTAACGCAAGGCTCTGAGGACACGCCCCCCACGTTCTTCCTTGTCCTACTTGTACCTCCATCTGCCACAGGTCTACTCGAGGTAGTCAGATCTCTGAGCTGTAGTATGGGTATCTTCATATTATGATAAAAACGTCTTATTGATCCACTCGAAAAAAAAAAAAAAAAATGGAGGGGTGACTGCAAAAATTGCGGGTCACTGTTTTTAAGTTGCGCAGTGCTGCAAAAGTCGCGCAATCGGCTACTTTATTTTTGTTTGTTTAATGTTACAGATGCAGCGTCATAAACCGGCGTTGACATCGAGGAGATAGTCTAAAAGATATTGATATTAGCATGAGTGCTATTAGAGATTGTAAGGCGAACAAACATAAGATTCGAGGAGTCCGAGCTCGTTGCTCGTTGGTTAGAAGTCTCGCCTACATATTGACCATTCTAATGACGGGATTCACAGTCACGACCTCTCCTCCCTCCGAGTCCGACTCGGAAAGCTCTTCATCATCTGTTATCCATGGTGTCTCTATGTCAGCCAGAAGTTCCTTCATGACATGCTGTTCGATGATATATCCAACTGCCACTTTGACGGTCGGCATATTGAGGAAGGGTGGGAACGGGTTGTGCGGTGAGTGACTGTCTAACTGCCCATTCCATTCATGAACACATTCAGTCTCTGACGATGGAAGCAATGGTAAAGAAAATGTCGAGTCTACTGAGCCGTTGCAGTGATAAATACACCTGGGCACGTCCCAGACACAACTTTGTTGAACATAGAAAAATTATGATAAAGAGTCTGCCTTTGGAATACACCTCCATGACGAGTTGCAGTATCGGAAAGCCCTTAATTATAGCTTTGCTTTAACAGTTACAAGAGATGCGCCATGCAATAGAATCTTGGCAGCATCGGACACCATATCGTTCACGATCTGTTCAGCCGGAGGGACATCATTGATCAGTGCTGCAACTCGCCCAATCAGCCACGGCCGAGTCTCCATCGACTTCTCTGGATGCTGCTGAATGTCGTGTTCCCATGGTAAAATCCCCCTCGACGTTAACTCCTGGATCTCTTTCTGTCTATTGTTATTCCTGACATGAAAAAGTAATGAGCCTGGGCACACCACTCCGGCGCAGCGCTCACCAGTCTTCGATATACGGGGTCCTGCGGACACGTAGGGGACGTCCTGTGTAAATGAGGGTGGTGATGGCATCCTCGTAGCCCGCGCTTAACAATGCGTCTTTGTGGGCTTTCGGTGCACCTGCCTCCTTCGAAGCGACGAAGCGTGTTCCTACCCACACTGCCTGTGCACCCCATGCCAAATTCGCTGCAAGACCTCGGCCATCATACACAGCACCAGCTCCAATAACGTAGACAGGTTTGCCAGTGAGTGGCGAAGTGTGCCCCTTCACAGCGTCCACGCAGGCGGGTATGAGAATCGACGCAGGGATGTCACCTGTGTGGCCACCTCCTTCTCCAGCTTGTGCGCAAATCAGATCTACCCCTACAGCAAGGGCCTTCGCGACGTGCTTTGGGTGTCCAACCATCTATAAGGCCATGCGTTACTTGCTGCATACACTTACTGTACAAAACTGAGAATGTACCCACATTCATGACTGGGATCCCTGCCTTGTGCAATTTCTCGACTGCATGCTGTGGGGGTACACCGACAGCGCAAACAAACAACGACGTCTTCTCCTCGATGATTACGTCGAGTAATTCGTTGAGCTGTCCCTTCTGGTAGTCGTACTAGGATGGAGGATGGTCTTTCAACACGGAATTGCACGTTCCCGCAAAGCAAGGACAACGTACGTTGGTCTTTCGAGCGTTACCACCCACTTGAGGGATGAGGAGATCGACTCCGAATGGAGCGCTCGGGACCTTCAAATCTTGTTTAACCGCTCGTATCTAGGACAGCACCGAACCAATATTTAGAATGTTGCGCGCTCATCATGTGAAGCTCTTACCTGTTGTCTAAGCACTTTCGGCGTATAGCCATGGCCGCCGATGACGCCCAACCCACCGGCATTTGTAACGGCCGCGGCCAACTCAGGCCCGGCTGCAACATTCATACCTGAAGATGTCGATCCAGCTATCGCACAGAACGTAGCTAGTTACGAAATACTCACCCGCAAGTAATACGGGGTGCTTAATTCCAAAAAGTTCGGTGACGGGTGTGGTAATGGTGGCCATAACGAACAGTGGATCGACCAGAGAGACGACGAGTTGGTGGTGTCTTTCAAGTAGGGGTGGGTAACCGAGTTACTCAGGCTATTGCAATGATAGTCAGGTAATGATTAGTGCTCGTGATTGTCGGCAGAGCTCCGGCAACCTGACAATACCGGCTATGCACATACGTAATTATTATCCCGACATTGCACTGACCACGCTACCCCTCAAAGAACTTCGAAGTGCTCTGACCCAAGCAACGATTGTAGAATCCCATTCCCGCCACCGGTTGCTTACTGACTTACTGACTTGTACCCTGGAAGGGGGATTGTAAGGATTCGGACCGACGCTGTCGACCATATGCTTAGATGGTGAATTCCTAGTATGTTGTCGCTGCAAGTACTATAACTTCGCATCGCTATTACAGTGATCGTAGCCTCGCATGCTTTCATGGGAGTACCTTTCTGAGACGCGGCTCATCGACCACCCCTCGCCCGCAAGCCGTTCGAGAGCTCGGAAGACGTGCGAGGGTATTTCTTCACTGGCCTGGAATCTGGATCCATGAGTATTCTCGGAAAGAGAGCTCCCTAGTAACAAGACACATTTAACAAGCAACAAATGGCCTTCGTCGGAAGCACCTTCTATGGTCTGAACAAAACCCCCCGATCTCTTCTCATTAAACGATTTCGGCCTCCAAGTTCTGCAGGACGTAACTAACTCTAATATCGGGATGGTCGTGGGGGTAGCACTGATCGACATCGCTAGTTAGATATTCGTTAAACTGGCGTACTACCATGAGATGGGCGTCTTGTGACAAGAATCGTGGATGGGTCAATTGCCTCGGCCAAATACTACTGCCAGATGGTAGGACTACTGAGGACGTGTTCACATTCGGGTGCGACTCGAAACCCAATTCAAGACGTTGTAGGTATAGAATGATCTTCAACTTGAAACGCCTTCTAGCACTTTGTCATTACTGGTCAGGTAGCGCACACGTATGTGATAAGTATACCCTGGGTATCTACAAGAGAGAATTATGTAGAGAAAGAGGAGTGTATGAGGTACATAAATGAACGTAGTCCAGACCACAATGATAGTTAAAAGGAGTGAACCACAGTGGGGTAGCTATGTAAGATGCAGGAATTTCATGATAGTGAGCTTGTATCCTGACAATCGTCATCAAATGACTGAGGTGACTGTGTTCCGATTTGCATGAGCCGACGCAGGCGGGCCAGCTCGCTTGACAATATCCTAAGAAAATCCTGTCACGAACGTGAGGTACTTCCAACAGGAGATCGTACTAACCTGGCAGTGTCGGTAGCCTCGTCACTCTGCCGGGAGTGTAATTCTACCTGGCCTTTCAGCTTCTTGATCTCTTCGCGGAATTCGTCCTCGACCTCCTGTCGAATCTTGGAGCTCTCTTCGCGAAGATCTTTGACAATTATTTGCTGTTCTTGGGCTGCCTTAACTTCTTCCACCAACTGCGCATACTTTTTACCAGCCGACTCTGCTTCCCTCTTAAGCCTGTCCTCGCGTTTGCGCATTTCGTCTCTAAGTCTATCTGTATCGTGCTTCCAACTTTCTGTCATAGATTTGATGCTGTCACGCAACGTGATATATTCTCTTTCGCATTTCTGGGACAATGCGGTCGATTCTGCCAGAGCGGTTTCCATTTCTCGAAGCGCTTTTTTGGATGTCGCAGTCTCGGTCTTCAGTTGGGACTTGAGCGTGGTGGCCTCAGCTTCGGCCTTTCGCGCTCGCTCCAAGACCTTGAAGCTAGTATGAACACCGGGGAATTTAGAAAAGAACATCGACTTACCTCTTGTAGTAACCTTTCTTTACGAGCGACCACGTTGTTCAGGCCCTCGTTTTCAAGTCGAAGTCGCTCACGACTTTCTTTCAAGTCTTCCGTCTGTCGAGTTAGCTGAGCCACAGTACGTTGAGAAAGACGAAGCTGAGCTCTCGTATTCTCCAGTGCGTTTCGAGCATTTACTACTCCCGCTTGAAGATCTGCCAAAACTTTCGTGGTCCCACCAGGGGTAAGCGAAATTCGGCGATTCGGAGTTGCGGGAGCATGAAGCGACGAGGACGAAGCATTGGGGTCTACGGCGTCGTTTATTGCACTGGCATCTGTTGGCGATATGCGGTCCGGAGACGGACCGTCTTCGGCTAATGCCCGGGCATTCCCTATGAGCGTTGAGTTACATGAAGTGTGAAGAATAGACTTAGGGGGAAAGCATCTCGGAAAGACCGAGACTGACCTACGGAGGCTACTGGTATACCTGAGCGTTCGACATTAGATCACTTTGGCGAGTGTATCACTCATAATGGGAGAGAACATACGACTGAGAGTACGGGTAGGACTCGACGTTCGCTTTAAGAAATCTCTGTGAGGCGAACTGCTGCCGCCAAATTCCATAGGAATACCTTCGCGAATGCCATCCGCTACTTTTAAGATGGGGGTAATACTTTCCCGTTTCGGGAGAGGAAGACTAGACTCAGGACCAGCTAACCCGTGCAAGACGTCAAAGCTGGATCGCCGTTGCATCTTTGGGGTGGAGAAGCTGTTATTATAGGCAACGGGTGGGTGACTGATGTCCAAGACATCTTCAGAAGAATAGCGAGAATGAGTGGAAGAAGTCATGAAGCCGGGTGGGAGTGGGCGAGGTCCACGTAGAATGACGTTCTCTAAAGAATGTAACTGAGCCTGCCGCTGTCGAATAGAGTGTTTCAGGGTTGACACCTGATTCCGGATAGCCACTGGATGAAACACAACGAACCACGTAGTTTGGATTGACCACAAGTTCACAATCAACGATGTTGAAGAAAAATACCTGGATCGTTTAAAGAAGCAGGACTTGGCGCGCGTGCGGAACGCACGGAGTTCCGCGACGAAGACCTGGAAGACGGACGAGCGGCAGAAAAAGGCGAATTGTGTGGGCTAGACATCCAAAGGCGGGGAAACGAAAGGCTGAAAGGTCAACCCGTCCCGGCCCAAAGAACGAAGCCTTAGTGAAAGTCGATCAGTGACGAAGTCGAAAAGCTGCTTGAAGCAGCTACGGTGGTAGTATACGTTCGCGTAGTTCCCTTGGCTAAATTTGCAAATAGTATAGTTGGAGGTCCATATTTACCTTTGTTTGGCCACTAATGAGACGCGGTCACGTGAAACGACACTCTGGGCCATCTCTCCGTGTTACTGTTCGTTCGAGGCAAAGGATGGCTGACTGTGGCATCTGTCTTGAAGCTTTGAAGAAGCCGGTGTCCACTCCCTGCGGTAAGTTTACAGAAGTTTACAGATTATGTGGTGTTACAATTTACTCGCGAACAGGCCATGTTCACTGCGAGGCGTGCCTCAGAAACTACATTGTCTCTAGCAACGACGCGTTAAAATCAACATGTCCTACATGCCGACGAGAATTTCATATTGGTGTGTTTTCTACGCTGTGCCAAGTCCATCGTCTGAATTACAAGTAGCCACACCCGACTTGGCTGTCGTCCCTGAAAAATACCACGGTTTTATCCTGCCTACGATCCGCAAGCTGTATATTGATATTCCCTCGACTTCCAAATTGGTTAAAAAGGTTAACTCGCTCAAAACCCAAGTCAAGGACCTCTCAAAAGAGATTGATCTCCTGGACGAGCGTTGTGACGGCCTCGAGCGCGAGGTTCAAGCTTTTGCTGAGGCGGAGCGTGCCACTCGAATAGAGATGCGCGCATTGCAGAATGAATACGAGGAACTCAGTTACAAGTACGACAGCATGGTAGCCTTGTGCACGGAAACCCACTGGTTGGTCACGTTGCTCTATTCCCAATTTGATTACAGCTTATAGCCGCAATACTATTGCAACCAGTTCACCTGGTCCAAGCCGCAGTAGCCACAATAACGACGCAACTACTAGCTTGGATAACGCCGCCCTTCCAGTACAACTACGACCAAAGCGCGCACTCCCAAAATCACGGCCGCACCGCTCTGCGCGACACTCTGATGTGCCCAATGTCCCTCTGGTGTCTAAAAGACAACGGGTCAGCCGACATTCCGACGTACATGATATTGGACGACCCCCACGTAATGAATAGGATGACGAATAACAAGTCTAGGGGGCTATGTCATATGGAGACTCTGCGTGTGTTGTACCTTGAATTTACATTTTCTTGACTTACGACCGTCTTATCCAAATTTGTATATTATAACGATACCCTAGAGCCTTGTGTTATTGTCCCATGCTCGATTGGCACTGCTTTGGGAGGATGGGCATCCTTGACAACCAATGGATCTGTGTCGAGCTCGATTCTTAGAATCTGGGGGTGACTTGAATACCCATGAGAAATGTTACTGGCGTGTGATTCACGTCAACGATTTCAGGTGACAACCAACTGATGAGAACTGCCGTTATCCTTATCGATACTTCCATAGTACCTGGTGATGCTCTTTCCTTCGTGACCTTTGCTAGTCCGGCGGCTCTACGGGACAATTAGTATATCACACGTGCATTCAGTCTGCCGTTGGAGATAAGACAGCCTGTTTCAGGACAAAAAGGTGGCGGAGGCTCTCGTTGTCAACAGGCTGTTCTACCGTAATTTGTAACAGCACGGGGGCACAGTCTATCAGTAAAGGTTCCTGGCTTTGCTTACCGTCTTTAAGTCTCACTCGTCGCCGTCGGAGGCCATCCTATTAACATGGATGCCTGGATGTTACCAGCTGACGTGCTTCCCGAGCACAACGCAACCCAACACGCCATTGACCCTTCTTCCACCGAACCGGTGGATGCTGACGCTCCTTTCAACCGGCCAAATGCAGACGTCATCCTGCGAACCGTCGACAACGTTGACTTTCGCTTCTATAAATTATTGCTCTCCCTTGCATCCCCGTTCTTCGCAAACATGTTCGCACTACCGCAGCCTCCACCGTTGGATAGCTCAGCTGACCAAACGAAATATGGACTGCCCGTTATTCCCGTTTCCGAAAACAGTGCTATCTTGCGGAAGCTTTTGAGTTTCTGTTCCCCCATATATGATACGGATGTGCCTGTGCTAGAGAGTCTTGACATTGTCATGTCGGTCTTGGACGCTGCGGACAAGTATGATATGAAGCGGGTCGGTGAATTCGTTGTCAAGATGATAACTGCTCCGCAGTTCCTGGAGAAAGAGCCCATGCGAGTGTTTGCCATAGCCTGCCGGTATAGGGCCGAGGGGGAGACGACGATGGCTGCCAGGTACATGCTGCGCTTCGCGGTGTGGGAGCCAACCTATGTCGCTGAGCTTGACTTCATCTCTGGCTCAGACTACCAGCGCTTGGTCAAGTATCACGCAAACTGCGGTCAAGCCATCACCCAACTCATGCACTTATGGACCACCTTTCCTTTACCACCGTTGGATTGCAAGTTTTGTAGAAAGCAGGGTATTGCCCGATTGTCACAGAAGGAATACCAGGATTCTGTCATCGAGGCTTTGCGTATTCGTCCCTGTGTCGAAACACTATTGAGGCGGGAGTGGATCGATACCATGGTCCGCAAGGCAGGAAGTTGCCAGAATTGTAGGGAGAGGGTCCCAAGGAAGTTGGCGGAGTATGTGAGGGAACTTGCTATTCCGGTAGAACAGATCATTTCCGAGGTATGTTCCTTGTTTGACAGCCCTGCACTGTCTCGCTAACCCTCTTGTAGATCCGTCTTGAATTGAAGTCCTATTAATTGACCTGGAATTCTCTGCTGTAACATTGGTGTATGCCTACAGGGTACTGTGTACATAGTGTGCGGATTACTGCTGTAGTTTTGAATCTTACTCTGATGTATGTACTTTATTTGCCGTTGTAACTTGCATGTAGAATCGGGTGGGGGGACTACAAGAAAAAAAACTGCCAACCCAAACACAGGCTATAAACTTATGAAAATCCTGTCCATGTGACTTGCATCACATATGCACACCATAGTATACCCCAACTGAACAGGTTTCATCCCTTATTTTTGACCCTATCCACTGCAATCAATCCCTATGTACATATGTTGACTTCATGGAGGAATATGGAATGATCATCATGCTGGACCAAGGGAAGGTATATACCACTCTCGCTTCCTAGTTGCCCTGAAAGAACTCTGCTTCCCCAACCTGTTTATTGCCAAAGTTCAGTCACTCTATAAAAACACAACAACAGTCATGATCAATGGAGTGGTGAGCTCCCCTGATGTCACCCACAGTGTCTGGCAAGGAAACCCCCTCCAAGCTTGCCTCCTCTTTGACATCATCATCAATCCACTGGCATGCTTACTCTCACACTCTCCAATGCTGAAAGGCTTCAACATTCCAGGAATGAATGAAAAACTTGTTGTTAGCTTGTATGCAGATGACATGATGATGTACCTATCCAAGAGTAACTCATGTAGACCTCCACACTCTGCTGATGAAATAGTGACTAACCTTGGTGTGGGGCACAACTTCTTGGGACATCAGCAAACTAGCTCCCCCCTGGACAGTACTGGACAGCACTGGCCAGAAGTCCCATTACCTTAGTACCCAACAAGGTACCTAACTGGTTAGCTCTGACCAGAGTGTCCCAGTCCATTCCAGCATCACTACAGGCTGGGGCAGTGTAGCAACTACTGGAACAGTAGTATCATTATCAGTACAACATACAATTACACAGACTGTTACAGACTCCTCTAGATTGCCAAGTATTAGGATGAAAATGCATGATTCATATTTTAATAGTACTAGGTACTACATGAATGATCAAACAGCAAATGTTTGAGAAATTCTGCAAGACTAATCAAGATCTACATTGAAGCCAGTTGTCATACCTGCATAATCACCATTCCTAGACAAAATAATACTTCATGCATGTCAACATTAATTATTAGCATTTTTGCACCTTCCTATCTTCACCCATTGAATGCAAAGCACCCTTGTTTTGGCACAATGGATGGGGGCCATATCACACTTTGCCATAAGACCCAGTATATCTGTTAGGAGTCTACCCTAAAATAGTGGTCATTATTACTGGCATGTGATACCTCATATCACTTGCCCTGCTCATATTAAAACATGTTTTGAAGCCTCATGTAATTAATTCTTTTTCTATCAGAAAACTTCATAAGTCAGTTTATTCCAGCATTCTCTCTCAACTTCACATTTCTGCATGAAATAAGAGTGTCCCAGCCAATCACAGCCAGTGCCACTCATTTTAGTGGACTTAGTTTGAAAAATTTGTGGGTGGTGATGCCATGTGAATTGCCTTAAAGGGAAATGCTGCTGTCAATCAGGTGGGCAGGGCAGGAGAGGGGGTTGAGCATTTGGGTGGGCCCTGCTGGGCATCACAATGTCAGGGTTTCAGGCAGGATGGCTCAGGAGGATGCCAAGGAACTCTGTTGACATCCTAGCTATATTTATCTATGCTCTTAGCTAATGAAAAGTGGGAAATTTGCAGCCAGATAAACTAATTTTCCTGGTGTAGGGAGCTGTATACTCCCTGAGGCTGAAACAAGATACTGTCAGTTAATTCTGCTGACTCTGAGGCAAGCCCTATCAATGCTCCCTGTTCCTTGCTTATGGAATTCTTTCTGCTTGTTGCATCATGTTTTGTTCTACCCCCTTTTGGCTTTGGAGTTTTTCCCTGACCAACAACATGTTGACCAGAGTCACCATCTTGCCAGATGTCAGTAAAAAACTCTGGTTACCCCTGTTTCCCAGAATCCTGCAAGCCTTTCTCTGTACCCATATGCTCTGCCCTTTGGTGCTTCTGCCTTCCCCACTAGCTTTGCCTTCCCCCCTTTACACCACAGTATGCTATACCTTTGTTCTTGTGGAAGATACCCATGCACCCCTTTTTCCTTTTATTTTTCTACCTTTCAGTCTACTTTCACATGCTCCCGTATTTCACTGACAGCTGACATGTCCACCTTTATTTTCCAGAGCTTTAGTTTACCCACCCCACTTAATTCCAACTCATACCTATAACGAAGGTATGAGTTTCTCAGTGTACAAAGTAACCACTATATTAGTACCTAACAAAGGTATGAGTTTCTACACTATGTCAGTACCAAGTAAACAAGCAGGAACCTAGCTATACTCACCTCAGTGTATGAAGTAACCACTGAGGTGGAAAAGAATGGTGCAGAAAATTTATAGTACCATAATTAGTAAGCATAATGACATCGGAATTTAATTCCAAGGGTTGGGGAGAAATTCCAAGCCCTCTGGGTGAAACTCTGAGACACTACCATAATTCCGGATCACATTCTTGACACTCCCCCTCAATCGGAACAAAGTCCAAGTGCAGATGTGAAGTGTTTCACCTTGATGCTAGGTAAAGGTTTGGTAAGGGTATCAGCGACCATGTCATCAGTAGGACAATAAATTAAATGAAAGGAATGGTTTTCCACAGTGAAACAAATGAAATGGTATTGTATATTGATGTACTTGGTGTGAGTGTGATAGCTGCCATCTTTGGTGAGTGCAATGGCAGATTGACTGTCAGAATACAGTGGGATAGGATGTTTGAGTGGTTGGAAAACTTCCCTGATGAGTCATCAAAGCCACAGGCCCTCTTTGGCTGCATGAATCGCTGTGACATACTCTGCTTCAGTGGTTGAGAGTGTTATGAGTTCTTGTTTCCATGAAGCCCAGCTGACAGCTCCACCATCTAGTAGGTAGGCATATCCACTTATAGCACGTCAATGCTCCTGAGAAGCTCCATCTGCATCAGTATAGCCCTCGAGGCCTTGTTCTGAATTTCCAAATGTTAAAGCAAGCATTTTTGTGCCTGAGATATACCTGTAGATTTGTTTCACAGCCTCCCAGTGAGTCATGTTGGGTGCATTGTTGAACTGTGCAACTGTGGAGACAGCAAATGCAATGTCAGGGCATGTTCCAATGGCAAGGTGCATGAGGGAGCCAACAGCAGCATGGTAGGGTATGTTCTTCATGCATGCAGCTTCTTTGGCTGGCTGTGGAATTTCTCCATGGGAGAGTTTTATGCTGGGGTCCATTGGAATTGCAGCAGGCTTGCAGTCAGTGAGGTTATATTTCATCAGGATGGCCTTGATGTAGGACTGCTGTGACAGGGATATGATGCAGGCTTCTCTGTTCTGTGTCACCTTCATCCCAAGTAGCCAACTGATGGGCCCTAGGTCAGAGATTTTAAAATGAGTGCCAATCTCCTGTTTGAACAAGTGAATTAATGATGGGGAACTGCCTGTTACAGTGCAGTCATCGACATGGCTGGCAAGGATGGGGATTTCTGATCCTATGTGACCATAGAACACTCCCCAGTCTGCATGTGCTTTGGTGAGCCCAAGATCCATGAGAGTAGCACATAGCTTCTGGTACCACCAAAGCGTGCCTTGTTTCAAGCCATATAATGCTACATTTAGCTTCCCAACTGGATGGGAAAAATTCCACCCTACAGTGTAGCCCTCAGGGAGCTCCATGTAGATGTCTTTGCCATCTCCGAGTTTGCCATTGAGGAATGCCAAGTGGAAATCAAATACATTGATATCCCAGTCATTGTGTGCGGCAATTGCTAGTATGGTGTGGAGAGATGCGAGTCTTGTGACAGGAGCATAGGTTTCATCGTAGTCAATGCCCTGTATCTGAGAGTAGCCCTTAGTGACTAGGTGGGCCTTGTACTTCTTGATTTCTCTGGTGGTGTTGCATTTGATCTTGAAGACCCATTTGCATCCTATGATGTTTGCACCTTTGGGGCACTCAATGACATCCCAGGTATGTGCTTCCTCTAGGCTCTTTAATTCCGCATTTATGGCATTTTGCCATTTCGGCCAGTCAGCTTGGGATTTTGCCTCCTGTACTGTTGACAGATCCAGCCCTTTGGCTTCAGCCATCCCTGCCACCATAGCATACACAATGTTGGTGTCATCTTCATCAGTAGCTAGTTCTTTGTCAAATACATAGGTAGCATTTTCTTGGGATTTCAGGCTGTTTGGGTTGCTATCACTCTCTTGGAGTTCTTTTACAAAGTCAAGAGGGATGTGTCCATCACAAGTACCTTCCCCTGCATGTAGGCACCTCATATAGTCTGATTTGAAGTGCTGGCGAGTGGAATGATGAAGTTGAGGTGGAGGTGTTTCAAAATTGTCTTCAAGTGGGTCCAAATGAGTCTTGGAATTTCCAAAGTTGCTTCGGTGGGTTGCTTGACTATCTGCATGGCCTCGGAATTTCCCTGTGAAGCTGCAGAGTTCCATTCTGAGGCTTCAGAATTTTGTTTTGAGGCTTCAGAATTTCTTTCTGAGGTGTCAGAATTCCCCTGCTCCCCCTTGAGTGGCACACCATGTGGTATGGACACATCCTGGTGCTCGAAAATGACACTTCTTTCAATTCTGATTGCTTGTGTGTTGGGCCAGTAGATGCAGTGGCCATCACTCTCAGGATCAAATCCTACCCAGTGTCCATGTTGGGCTTGCATGTCTAGTTTGGAGCCAGAGGTGTCATGGACCTTGACATGACATCCCCAGACCAGAATTTTTGAGAGGTCAGGTGGTCTTTGGTAGAGCATTTCATAGGGAGTTTTTGTGCCTAGATGGTGAGTCGATGAGCAGTTTTTGAGCCAAGTAGTGTGCATAATGGCCTCCCCCCAGAGGTTCTTGGGTAAGCTGCTGGCATGAATCATTGCTCACACACACTCAACAAGTGTTCTGTTGAGCCATTCTGCAACTCCATTGTGTTCAGGGGTATCATGGATGGTTATGTGTTGTTCTGTGCCTTGGGATTTCAGATATTCTGAAAATTCCACACTAAGATACTCTCCCCCTTGATCTGAGCAAAGTTGCTTGACTTTGGTGTCAAACTGCATGTTCAGCCATGCTTCATAGGCCTTGTATGACTTGAAGGTCTTGGTCTTGGTCTTCTGCAAGAATAGGGTAGTACAATGAGTGTGGTCATCTGTGAATGAGACATAGTATTGATTGTGGCCTGGGGTTTGGACTGGAGAAGGTCCCCAGAGATCTGTGTGGACCTCATCACCTAGGTGTTCACAGTGGGGTGGGTCACACTCCTTCCTGATGGGTTTTCAAGTTGCTTTGGCATATTCACATGAATTGCATGTGCCCATGGTGGAATGTGCTTTGTCCAGTTTAATTCTGCTGATTGTGCCATCCTTCAGCATGCACTGGATGGCTTCAGGAGCGATGTGGCCAAGCCTGATATGAATCTCCTCCATGGTTAAGGATTCTGTGGCCTTGGCTAGGCCTGCAAAGGCACAATGAGCTCGTTTGAGGCAGTAGAGGCCCTTCTGCATTGGAATTTCTGCTACTTTCTTTTTCCAAGCATCAAAGATTTGACAATGCTTGTCACAGAATAACACCACATACCCAGCAATGTCAAGTTTGCTGACAGAAATGAGCATGATTCCCATCTTGGGAGCATAGAGCATGTCCTTGAGTTGAATGTGGGTCTGGGTAGTGCCATTTGGGAGTGAGATTGCAAGATTGCCTTTTCTGATGGCATGAAAGGTGTGATTGTTGGCAGCAGTGATAGGTTTAGGTACAATTGGCTTGTAATTGAGGAATTTGTTGCAGTAGGAGGACATATGATGTGAAGTGCCAGAGTCGAACAGGATGGTCTCTTCTGCAGAATTCAGATTTTCACCTGCAAGGAGAACATGGTCATAGTTGTTCATATATGCATCTTCTTTGTCAGTAACAATATCCTGGGGGTTTGGAATTTCTTCCTCCACAATTTCTGTGAGCCAGTTGTCATCCTGCAGGTGTGCTAGCCAAACTCTGTCAGGTTCTGAGTCAGCACTGGTCTGCGCACTTGAACTGGCTGATGTGCTGGCTGCAGTGGCTGCTTTTCTGGTGCCTTTCTCCTTTTTCCCTTTTCCCTTGTTCTGGAACCACTTGGGCGCTTGCCCAGCTTTTCCACCACCCTCTTCCCAGCATTGGTCTTTCATATGACCTTTCTTTCCACAGTTTTCACAATTCGGCTTCTTTCTGTCCTTTGCTGAGTAAGCCACATCTTCAGAATTTCCAGAGTTTCCAGAGTTGCCCCTTTTTGTCTGCATTTGGTGCCTATCATATTCATCAGAAATTACTTTGATGATGAAGTCTGGAGATAGGTCCTTTTGCATGACTAGGGCTGAAGATGTCATAGCTGCAAGGTTGGAGTCATATGAAGCAGGAAGTGAGCTGAGAATGATAGCTGCGAAGTCATCATCTGTGATTGACTGTCCAAGTGCAGCAAGTTGTTCGCACAGTGCATGCATCTTGTCAAAGTGAGCGCAGACATCACCTTTTTCCACACAGTGGGATTCTTGGAGTTTTCTCTGCAGGTCGATTGCAATGACATGAGAGTGATTTTGGAAAAGATCAGTGAGGACACCCCACACACTCTTCGCAGTCTCTTCCTTCAGGACTCAAAGGAACAGAGATTCCAGGAGTGACACAGTGATCACTTGCTTGATGTATCTGTCATCCTTAGCCCATTGCTGGAGTTTTTCTGGGTATTCATTAACAAGTTTTTGCTCCACAGCTGTGGGCTTCCAGGAGGAGTCTTTCCCTGCTGAAGGGTCCTCTGGTTTCGCATCCAAGCTGGTCAGGTGTCCAATCAGCCCTTTTGAACTGACAGCCCATTCAACCCAAGCCTTGTAATATAGCCAGTTGCTTCCATCCACATTTAGGGTTGGGACTTGTAAGGAATGATTGTCTTTCATCATAGTGGGTAGTGTTGCTGTGTAATAACTCTTTTGGAATTAGAGCATGAGAGTGGGGCTCATAACCTAATGAAGGTATGAGTTTCTCAGTGTACAAAGTAACCACTATATTAGTACCTAATGAAGGTATGAGTTTCTACACTATGTCAGTACCAAGTAAACAAGCAGGAACCTAGCTATACTCACCTCAGTGTATGAAGTAACCACTGAGGTGGAAAAGAACAGTGTGGAAAATTTATAGTACCATAATTAGTAAGCATAATGACATCAGAATTTAATTCCAAGGGTTGGGGAGAAATTCCAAGCCCTCTGGGTGAAACTCCAGGATGCTACCATAATTCCAGATCACATTCTTGACAACCTATGTTCCATATACTATATAAATTCTGCTGTAGTGTTACCACCCACTTTTGGAGTCACTATCTGTTGGTCTTTTGTGAGTCTGTGAGTCTCCAGTGTCTAAAGAGTCTATTGTGTCTACAGTGCTAACAGTGTCTACAGTGCTAACAGTGTCTCCAGTGTCTCCCTTTCCTCTGGAGTCCTCCATGCCAATAAGTGCAGTCCCCTTCTTCATCATCAAGTAACCTCCCCCCTTTGTGTGAAGGTCCTCATCTGGGATTTCATATACCCAGTCTGTTTGCTCTTTGCACACCCACAAGTCTCTGGAATTAAATTCTGCTGCCACACACCAAAGGTGTTGTGGACATGGTTACAGCTGACTCTGCCTAACTCATTGATGAGTTGTACACAATGCCATGAATGGAGATGAAGACTATAGTCCTCATGCATAGAAGGACTGCTGGACATTAGCAGTCATCCTTTGCACAAGAATGAGTTGTCAGTACTAGAGAGAAGAGAGGAAGTGAGTTAAGCACCCATCAAAAGTTTTTAGTGACTGTGTACAGCATTCCAGTTTTCATTGTATCTCCACCATTTCCAAGGATATTGATTCCATTCCCACACTTGCTTAAAGTACTCAGCCACACAATCCTGCCTTCTGAGTTTGGAAAGGATCCTTGCACCCTATGCATTTCTACAGCACTCCATACATCAGATGCTCATTTCACTAAGTCCATCAGATATGGCTGCCTCTACATCAATCATCTCAGTTGCCTCCTTTGCCAGAGACAATGGCCTACATATATCTGCCAGGCATTCCCACTAGCTTCTGTCCTGAAGCCCCCTGGTTCATCCCATGCAGCTAGGTCAGCATGTTCTCCTTGTCAGTATGACTTCCAGAAGGACATTCTTTGGTTGCCTCAGGTCTGTCACTCAGTTAGAAAGGTCTTATGCAGTCATTTCAGTCTCCCCACTTGATGAAGCACACAGATCCTTCCTTCTTGCTCCCTGCAATGTCTTTATTCCAATCTTGTCTATCATTCTCCCTGCATTGCAACAGCTACAGTATAGTCTGCTGTTCTCCAGCCTCCCTGATTGCATCCATGATGAGTATGATGTGCATCTTGCCTTCCTACTGCAAGACCCAGCAGAAGATGTCCCCCCTTCTCCCTCTCCTCCATTGGAGCCCTGTTCATGAAGTGCTTTGTTAACTTCACTGAGAGGATGAATGGGTGGGAGATGTGATCACCTATGCTCCCATTACCCCACAGACCCCCAATGCCCAAGCCCTTTGATGCCTGACTCATGCCATCCATTTCTAGATTTAATACTTCCCCATCTGGAAACACTGTCCATCTGCCATCCCATCTTTTGATCCAGTGATGTCTCCACTGAGATCTGACATGCATTGCCACCCCCTAATGTGATACCAGTGTGCTTACTCAGTTTCTGACATTCTTTAACTCATACTGTGATATTTTGACTGTCCTTGACTTGTTCATTGTCAATACTTACCAATCTTCTTTGCTTGTTTACTTTTCATTTCTCACTTACTCATCATGGTTACTCATTGCTTACAGTCCTTACTCATTACTTACCAAGCATTTGTGCCTCATTTGTCATAGGCTGCACTCCCCCTCCACAGTATATAAACTCCCCTGTACTTAGCTACAAAGCAGTAATGGATCAGAAGTCACTCATGAATCGAGTCAGTCAGCTCAGAAGTATGTAACTTGTTGTCATTAATTGAGGCTCATTTGAAAGGGTCTATCTACCTTTATTCATCATCAGCAGTGTCATCTACCCTTAGTCAGCAACTCTTGCTTAGTCATCCTTTCACTCCTGTGTAACTCAGCATCAACTTGCACCAGGAACACTCTCTATTGAAGATCATTACTCTAGCCAGCATCCCCCTCTCAGTCATCACTCATTCATCTACTCCTGCATACAGTGAGGGACAAAAGTGTTGCAATGTTTGTGAAGTGTGACTTGCTGCTGATGTAGCTTGGGCTATTCTGCACAGATGATCATGATACCTATACCATTGGAAAGGGGTGACTCTAATCTTTCCAGAGGACTAAGGTTCAGTCCAAACAAAGCAATACATGCCAAGATACACCCTATTCTTTCTGAAAAGTGACCTTTTGATGGGATTAAGGGCATGAAGGATGAGAAAATATGATTACATAATAAACCACATGGTCTTCCAGATGATTTGTCAGCATGTAAACAATGACAAACATTGGACTTGTACCATTAACCCTCCCTCTTTTACCACAACTCATGAAATCATCTCTCTAGCTCACATGGTCATTTTCTCAGGGAATTCTTATCAAATACTGGTGGCCACCACAGTCCCATCAGTATAAAATGCTCTCAGAACCATCAGTCCCCTAAAAAACCTGCTGTCAGTCATTCCCTGGACTGTTTCCCCCCATGCCTGATGTGTTCTGGGGACTAATCAGTACTTGGAGGGCTGAATATGTTATGGAGGTCAATCTGGCACTTCAGCACATGGTGAACAAACAAATCCCCTCTCAACCAATGCATTTCTGGCACAGGGACACTGGTGTGGAGGTTGGGGTGGAGACAAAACCTCCTTGTGCTCCAAGCACCCTAAGTGGGTTCACTAGATCTTGCTCTGATCTGAACTTTGGATGACTGGGAAAGGGTTATTCAGTCACATGTGACCAAAGGCAATATTCAGGGCCAGATGGAAGCACAGGATTCTGCTCCATGGCAGTTCAGTAGCATATCCTCCTGATGACACCCAGGGATAAAGAGGATTTTGTCTTGCCCTAACTTCCATACCAGTGTCCCTGTGCCAGAAATGCATTTTTTGAGAGGGGATTGGTGTGTCCACCATGTGCTGAAGTGCCAGATTGACCTCCATAACATATTCAGCCCTCCAAGTACTGATTAGTCCCCAGAACACATCAGGCATGGGGGGAAACAGTCCAGGGAATGACTGACAGCAGGTTTTTTAGGGGACTGATGGTTCTGAGAGCATGTTATACTGATGGGACTGTGGTGGCCACCAGTATTTGATAAGAATTCCCTGAGAAAATGACCATGTGAGCTAGAGAGATGATTTCATGAGTTGTGGTAAAAGAGGGAGGATTAATGGTACAAGTCCAATGTTTGTCATTGTTTACATGCTGACAAATCATCTGGAAGACCATGTGGTCTATTATGTAATCATATTTTCCCATCCTTCATGCCCTTAATCCCATCAAAAGGTCACTTTTCACTATTTCACCAGTCAGGGACAAAAGCATTGCAATGCACTTTTCAGAAAGAATAGGGTGTATCTTGGCATGTATTGCTTTGTTTGGACTGAACCTTAGTCCTCTGGAAAGCTTAGAGTCACCCCTTTCCAATGGTATAGGTATCATGATCATCTGTGCAGAATAGCCCAAGCTACATTGGCAGCAAGTCACACCTCACAAACATTGCAATGCTTTTGTCCCTCACTGTAACTTGTTGATGACTTGTGCTATGAGCACTTCATATTGAAAAACACCACTTCAGATTTTTCTGCCCTCCAGGTTCTGTGGAGTCAAACCACCACTCACTCATATTTGTCTTTGGTGTTGGTTTTGGTTGGTTCACTCCAGCTTTCCACACTTTGACTCACACCACAAGTCTCATGTATCTGCCCATATGCCTCTAGCAATGTACTCTACTTCTCCTTCCTACTCAGCACCCCTTGGGATGACCCTAGGGAGTTTTCCCCACAGCTTTCCCCTAGTTGCATGCTTCCCAGAAGTCTGTTACACTAAGACCAAAGTTGAGGCATAAGTTGAGCTCAGTCACAGACTGTGGTTTCTACTGAGCAACAGCTGCAGTAACCTCTGTAAATGACAGAGGATTTGGCAACACCAGTAAGAGTGGTCCTGGTTAGGGACACTGAGGGCAAAGTTCTGAGGAATGCTGTGTATGATTGAGCAGCTCAAGTATGGGGTTCCAGGACTTGAGCTGGGAGTCTAAGTACTGTACAAGAAATGGACCATGAGGTGACTGCATGTCCATAGGTAAATATGCTATTGGTTGAACAATAATGATGCATGTTTGCAATGAGGCATGAGGGGTAAGTGGTACTGGTGGAGATAGAAGGCTGTCAGAACAAAGAGAAGATGGCTGTAAAAGGAACAGTACACCTGACAAGAAAGGAAGGAGGCATACAGCAGGCAGAACAGGGGAAAAATGTAACAAAGTCATGTCCCACATTGTTTTGGAGCCCACCAGGAGGGGTCTGTAGATCTGGAAAGGAGATCCTTATGACCCACCCACCAAAGAACTGAACTCAAAGAGCTCTTAGAGCCCTTCCACAGACTATCTATTTCCTCATCAGAAATCCTAATCCCAGTAGCTAATCCCAGAGACATTTCAGAGCCACACTCATCAGACTCAGACCCTGGCCTAGATGAGATCTTCTGGAGTTAAGAGTCCCCATTGGTTTACCCAGCATTTCCTGGAGGTTTCAACCTAGAAAATCCACTGGGTAATTTGCTATGCAGACCACAATGAGGCAGAATTTTGGCCCACCTCAGATGCTGCAACTGATGGCCTCAATGACTGGGATGCATTCACAAAAGAATTCCTGAACTACTACCCTGGTGCCTCAGTGAAAGACCATTGCTATACCAAAGCCAACCTCAAAACCTTACTCTACCATCAGGTTCAGAAACCTATGGAGTTGCTGGAAGATCTCAGAAAATATGTCTGTGAATTCAAATGCATCTTCAGCCTCATTCAGAAGAAGAAACTCCCTGGGGATTATATCAATGAGAAATTCCTGGAGGGGTTCCCCCCAAGGTTCTGGAATTCTTTGCTCACATGATTGCAACTTTCTGACCTAGATCATGACATTGATGAACCATGGGAGTTCAATGAGCATTATAAGTGAGTGTGGGAATGCTGTCAGTATCTGCAGAAATGGTGGAGATACATTGAAAACCAGAATGCCATACATGGGTGCTTAACCTGCTTCCTTCTCTTTTCTTTGGCACTGATGACTTGTTCTTGTGCAAAGGATGACTGCCAATGTTCCTGGCTGTCATTCTATGCATTAGGGCTCTAGTCTTTCATCTCCATTCATCAGCAGTATCCATGTCCAAGTCATCAAACACCTTTGGTGTGTGACATTGTGTATGGTATTCTGGTTTTCAACATATCTCCACCATTTCTGCAGATACCAACACCATTCCCACACTCACTTACAGTGCTCAGCCATGCAATCCTACCTTCCAAAATTGGGAAGGATCCTCACACTCCACATGTTTCTACAGCACTCTCTCTAGCAGACACTCATTTCACCAATTCTTCTGATATGGCTGCTTCCACCTCAATCATTTTGCTTATCCCCTTTGCTATGGACCATGGCTATGTATATTTACTAGGAATTCCTACTAGCTTCTGTCCTGAAGCATCCTGGTACATCCCATCCTCAGCTGCCCCCTCCCAGCCCATCCAGCTTGGACAGTGCATTCTTTTTGTCAGTATGGCCTCCAGGAGGATGTTCTTTGGTTGCTTCAGGTCTGTCATTTGGTTAGAAAGTTCTTATGTGGTTGTTTCAGTCTCTCCAGTCCAAGAAGCATACAGACCCCCAAAGCTTGACCCCCTTTGACACCTGACACCTGCTATCCCCTTTTGGATGTCCTATATTGGCATCAGATCAGCACTGCCTCTCTGTCATCCCACCTTGGCCTAGAAGTGATTCCTTTGAGATGTGACATGCACAGCCTCCCCCTAATGTGATTCCAGCATGCTTACTCAGTTTCTGACAATGCTTGACCCATACTTCGAAATTCTGACTGTCCTTGACTTACCTATTGCCAATACTTACCAATCTTTTGACTTTGCTTACAGATTCTTTGCTTTTTGGCTTATTTATTCTTACTAATGCTCACCAATGCTTTCTAAGTCAATTACCCACCACTTACATTCCTTACTTATCAGTTACCAATCACTTACCAAGCATTTGCACCTTGTTTTCCATAGGCAACATCCCTGTACTGTATATAAATCACTGTACTTAGATAGCTGACAATATGAAGACATCAGAGAGCCCCTCTTGCTCACATTTCATCATCTCTCAGTAATTCATTCATCAGCCTCATTAGTTGAGGCTTTATTAAGAGTCTAACTATCATCTACTTTGCCTATTGATGCCTACCATCAATTATCTTTGCATTCAGCCCTTCCTGGGCTCAGAATAGCCTATAACATCAAATTAAGTTGTCCTCCATCCTTCTGTAGGCTGACAGCAGTCTACCCCATCACTTCCTCTCACTTTCCTTCTCCCTCTTCATCAGGAGCACCCCCAACCCTCAGCACTTATCTTTGAGTGTTGGAACTCACAAAAACCCACCTGAATAAGACCTTCTGCCATCTAGGTACTGCATAGGCACACCACCACTTGCTTTCATTGCCTTTTGGTTGGTTTACACCACTGAACCACACTTTAACTCACATCAGGCACTAAAAACTTTTGATGGGTGCTTAACTCACTTCCTCTTTTCTCTCTCTGGCACTGATCACTCATTCTTGTGCAGAGGATGACTGCTAACATCCAGCAGTCCTTCTACACCTGAGGGCTATAGTCTTCATCTCCATTCATGGCACTGTGCACAACTCATCAACAAGTTAGGCAGAGTCAGTTGTAACCATGTCCACATTTGGTTTGTGACACTGAGAAGATTGCCTTCATGATCTCAACATAGATGGCACCCCTCCCATGTTGCATTTGCTGCTTATTTCCTACCTTCCTCTCAAGCATCTTGTATAGAGTCCAAAAAGAGCTCCTTTCATTCTGTTTCATTGGTCCTGCACCACTTAATAAGGCAATTGGTCTGTGCAGCATAGGATTTCTCCCAGAGAACTTGAGGTACCACCACTTTTGTTGTCAATATGAAGGGTTGCACTGTTGGGGGGGGATGTCATATCCATGACTCTCGGACTTGGTCCCAGTCCAGTCCGGACCCCTAGCCCCTATCTCCGGTCAAGTCCGGTCCTAGTCCAGCCTAGAAAACCTAACTCCGGCCTAGAGAACTCAACTCCAGCCCTAGGAAACCCAACTCCGGTCTAAATAACTTAAGTCCGGTGTTTTACCCCTATCTCCAGTCCACTTCGGCCTCCCAGCCTTGTGCTGCTCCACCCTGGTCCTCCCAGGTCTATGTCAGGGTCACCCAGACATATCTCCAGTCTGTTTCCCTTTGTTTATACTATATTTAGTCTCGCCCATTCATCTGACTTTGCTTACTGTACAAATCCTGTGTCTGACCCCGGTATGCTGGTCACCCAGACTTTGGCTATTAGCCTCGGCACAGCCACTGTGGCTATCCACTCTCTTGCTAATCTTCTTGCTAATAGCTTATTAACAAGTCCGGCTCTATGTTCATTATCCCGGGCTGGCCTCATGTATTTAACCCCTGTACATACTTTGTAGCACCCTCAGTCAGAATATCAATTAAGTATTACCCTCAACTCCTGTACTACACCCTGAGACTACTCCATAGCTAAGGCCAAGCCTTAAGCTATCCCTGGCCCCTGTCCCGGACCTCTCCCCGGCTTGCATAAGGGTACAGCACATAAGCTGAGACCAAGGGAGGTAGATCCAACCCTGGACTGGCTTCCCCCCTGTGCACACCCCAAGACTGGTCGGTTTCCCATGCTACCGGTCTTGTTCCTGCACTCCTGGCCTTAAGTCCAGTCCTCTGGACTTAGCCCCTGACCTCTGGCCTTAACTCCAGTCCCACCAGACTTGGCCCCTGTCTCCTGGCCTTGATTCTGGTCACTCGGACTTAGCCCCTGTCACCTGGTCTTGAAGCTCAGTCACCTGAGGGTAAACCTGTACTTCACAGTATATTCTGACTCACACTTGTGCAAGTCACTTCATCATGTCTAGGTCCTGCTCTAGAGCCCCTACCCATGACCTTGCCCATTGGGACTCATCAGAATACCTCTCATCTGACTCTGGAGCCCAACCTGGAGATCTCTGCTAAAGCAGAGGTAGCCAGTGACCCTTGGCACTCTGCACACCCCTGGGTTGCATTACCCCTGACACTATGTCTCTAGTGGTCAAAACTTAATGCATCCATTCCCTTACTCCTGATCCCTGCCTGCCACTCATTTTCTCCTGACTCCAGACCGGCCATGTCAGCCCCTGAGTCAGACTCACCATCTGGACTCACCACCAACCTGGGTTCTTGCCTGAGCCCACTTCCAGGTCGGAGTTACCCTCTGGACTTGCCACTGAGTCGGCCTCAACAACTGGACTCACTTCTGTCAGCTCCCCTGAGCTACCCCTGACCCCTGGCTGGTCACCTCGGTCTTCACCACAGTCCTTACCTCAGTTGTCCCAGCACTCTAGCCCAGCTGTCTTCGTCCAGTTCTACTGTACTGAACACTGGGGTCTCATCACTCATTTGACCTCCTGACTCCCTGATATTGGTCTCTGGACCTCTGTGCACCTCTGGTGCAGCCCCCAGGCCTGGACTTGGCCAGTCCTGCTCCTCAACACCTTCCCTGTTCCCCATTGGCACTCAGCTTCAGTGGTTTTTGGGTCCGGTGTGAGTCAAAGTGTGGAAAGGTGGTGAAAACCAACCAAAACCAACACAAAAGACAAATGTAGAGCGAGTGGTGGTGTGCCTCCACAGAACCTGGAGGGCAGAAACCTGAATGTGGGGGGGGAACTTCAAGGAGAGGTGCTCCTGGCACAAGTCGTCGACAAGTTATGCAGGAGAAGATGAATGAGTGATGATTGGATGGGGGATGCTGAACAGAGTGAAGGTGTTCAGCTGAAAGGTACTTCAAGTAATGGACTTCAAGGAAACGTGCTCCTTGCACAAGTCGATGACGAGTTATGCAGGAGTGGGAGGATGACTAAGCAAGACTTGCTGACTAAGTGTGGATGGAGCTTCAGATAATGAATGGTGGTAGATAGACTCTTCCGAATGAGCCTCAACTACCAAGTATATGAATGATGACAGATAGACCCCTTCGTGGAGCCTCAACTGTTGATGACGAGATAGGCACTGAACTGATTGCTGGACTTCTTCTGAATTGCTTCTTGATTGATTCCTGATTGATTGTGGGTAGCTAAGTACATGGGGGTTTATATACTGAGGGGGAAGCACAGCTTGTGACAAACAAGGCACAAACACTTGGTAAGTAATGAGTAAGGACTGAGTAATCATGATAAGTAAGCGAGAAATGAAAAGTAAGCAAGCAAAGAAGATTGGTAAGTATTGGCAATAAACGAGTCAAGGATAGTCAAAATATCACAAAACGAGTCAAACAGAATCAGAAACCGAGTAAGCACACTGATATCACATTAGGGGGTGGCAATGCAAGTTAGATCTCGGTGGAGACATCTCTAGATCCAAAGACGGCATGACAGATGGATGGTGTTTCCAGATAGGGAAGTATTAATTCCAGAATTGAAGGGCATGAGTCAGGTGTCAAAGGGGGCTAGGGTGTTGGGGGTCTGGGGCAATGAGAGCATATGCGATCGTGTCTCCCACCCTTCCATCCTCTCAGCGAAGTTAACAAAAACTTCATGAATGGGGTTCTGACGGAGGAGGTGGAGAAGGGGGAACGTCTTCTGCTGGATCTTGCAGTAAGAAGGCAAGATGCATGTCATACTCATCATGAATGCAATCAGGGAGGCTGGAGGACAGTAGATTATACTGCAGCTGTCGCAATGCAGGAAGAATGATGGACGAGACTGGAATAAAGATGGTGCAAGGAGCAGGGAGGAACGATCCATATGCTTCATCAACTGGGGAGACTGAAATGACCACATAAGACCTTTCTAACCGAGCGACAGACCTGAGGCGACCAAAGAACGTCCTTCTGGAAGTCATAATGACAAGGAGAACACGCTGACCAAGCTGCATGGGATGAGATGGGGCTGACAATGACGGGATGAACCAGGGGGCTTCAGGACGGAAGCTGGTGGGAACACCTGGCAGATATACGTAGCCACTGTCTCTGGCAAATGAGACAAGCAAGATGATCAACAAAGAGGTGGCCATGATTGATGGACTTAGCGAAATGAGCATCTGACAGACAGAGTGCTGTAGAAACATGCAGGGTGCGAGGATCCTCTCCAAATTTGGAAGGAAGAATCGTGGGGCTGAGCACTTTAAGCGAGCATGGGAACGGAGTCGATATCTTTGGAAATGGTGGAGATATGACGAAAACCGGAATGCCGTACACGGGCGCTAAAAACCTTTAATGCGCGCTTAACTCGCTTCCTCTTTTCTCTTTAGCACTGACGACTCGTTCTTGTGCGAAGGATGACTGTTCACGTCCAACAGTCTTTCTACGCATGAGGCCTTTAGTCTTCATCTGCATGCTTGGGCATTGTGCGCAACTCGTCAACGAGTTAGGCAGAGTCAGCTGTAACCATGTCCACAACACCTTTGGTGTGTGACACTGGTCTCCATCCTCAGCCTTTGCTACACCGACCTTGGAGCCATGGACCCCCTTTCCAGTCTCCAAACTGTCTGTAACTGGCCTGTCTGGCCTTGGTTTCACTTGTCCATGCTCACCTGGACTTGTCTGAAGCCACTTTGCCACTTCTCTCGGCCTCCTGCCCTTCATTACTGGCCATTCTGGCCTCAGTCTGACTCAGCCACCTCACCCAGACTTGTCTAGACCTGTTACTAGGTCTTGGACCGGTCCTGGCTTTCCCCAGACCCTCTTATTCCTCTCAGACCCCTCCTGGGTCCCCTGTCCATTGTCCTGGTCCTGCACTAGTCACCTCAGCCTTGGAGTGGTGCTTGTCCTTTGGACTTGCACCAGGCCTCAGCTCTTGTGGTCTTGGCTAGTGCATGACACCTCCATTTCAGTCTAGGACCGGTCTGCCAGCCCAGTCCCTGACCTCTCTTCTGGCCTCTCTTTTCACTTGGAGGCACCCCCTGGGCATGCTAGTCCTTTGGACTTGCTCCTGGCCCTGGTCTTCAGTCTAGGACCGGTCTGCTGGTCCTCCGGCCCCTATCCTGGTCCCTGACCTCATTTCCAGGCCTTTCCCTGTCCTCTGTCCACCCCAGGATCCTAACTGGGTTAACAAGTTGGTAGCTTTGTACTCCAGAAGCCAAAACCAGTGGTCTCAGTTGAGACAAAACAATTAGAGTCTACCCCAGGATCCTAACTGGGTCAACAAGTTGGTACTCTGGTACACCAGAAGCCAAAACTGGTGGTCTTGGTAGAGACAAATCAATTAGTGCTACACTCCAGTCCCCTTAGCAGTCCTCCTGGCTTGTCCTGCCAGACCCATGGCTTCGCCAGGCTTTACAGCCCAGACTTGCCAGCTCCAGTCCCCTTGTGGCCCTGGCTTGTCCTGCTGAACCCTGCTGGACCCCCAACTTCCCTTGGACTCACCTGGCTGTTCAGCCCTGGACCAGACTTGCTAACTCCGGTCCCCCTATTTGTGTCCGCTTTTTCTGCCTCCAGACTCCTTTATGACCGGACTCCTGAGTTCTGGTCTTCCCTCCTTCACTAGGCCTTGTCAGCCTTTGTCTGGCCTGTCACCTCCGGACTTCCTTATAGCCCTTAACCAGTCTTGCTGACTCCAGACTCCTTTCTCTTTCTGGTGCTCATCTCTGGACTTCCTCATGGTCCCTGACCAGTCTTACTCACTCCAGACTTGTTTCTTTGGCTGGTCTCCCATCTCCGGCCTTCCTCAGCCTCTGATGCCCCTTGGGTAGCTCTATGCTACTCCCCCTGTCACTCATTTGGCCTTCAGGCCTCTCCCTCCTCCAAGAACTACCCCTGTCCTCTACCCCAATGCTATGGTCTTGACCTAGCACCTCTTTCTGGTCCTTGGTTCTCTCTTGGTCTCCAACCCCTGTTTTAATTGGCCTTGTCAACCCGTTAGGAACTGAAGTATCTTGGTTGTAGGGAACTGACTAGCCCACTCAATAGGCACCCGTTGGTGGCCGAGTGCAGTGCAGTCACCTATCCCCACCTAGTACTAAAAGTTTGCTAACCCCCCTGACATCAACCCTGCCTTGGAGCATGAATTTGCTTGCAAGACACCCTGGGCTTTGGCCCATCTGACAAACCCCTGACTCTGCCGGTCTGTTTCCCAGCTCACCCACTCACCCCAGAACTTGTATGTTCACAAGGCCCCTTTGGGTACCAGCTAACCCCTCACCTTCCCCTAAACCATTGCCACTGTCACCCCACCATTGACTCTGGAACTCTGGTCCTACCCACTCTCCTGACTCTGGTCTTACCAGTTGTCTTTTGGCCTGCTGGTCTTCACCGGCCTTCTGGTTTCCCCTTGGGCTCTGGTTCCAGCCTCCATACCCTCACCTTTGACTCCGACACTCCTTACTATCCCTGTACCAGTCCGGCCTGCTCTGGTGGCCTTGTATCTCCGGTTTTAAAGCTTTTCCAGCCTTGAAAAAGCTTCCCAAAACTGGTCTTAACACCTGTTAAGCCGGTCTCAGCATTCTCAGTACTCGGACTTACAACTCTGGTGGTAGTACTCCTACTACCCATCCAGTACTCCACTCCATGATCCTGGCCCATACCTCATACCCCTGTAGACTTGGGAAGTCTACCCTAAGAGGGGGATAAGGGACCTTGCTAGTGACCTACTCTCTTCCAAACTCCTGTCTGCTACCTCTCCAGTGCCCTCAGCACAACCCCACTCGGTCCCTGCACACCAGTTCCCAGTTCCTTGGCCCAGTCCTTGCATACTGAAGCACTCCCGAACCACCTGCCCTGGGTTGCTCCCAGCCCCTGACATTTGTGCTGGTACTCTGGTCTCACTGTCTCAATGGTTCTCAGCCTCAGTGATTGTGTGTTCACTGGTCTCACCGGTCTCGGCCTCCTGTTGTCAGCCTTTCAGCTGGACAACCCCTAGGCCTCACCCGGTCTCCAGACCCCCTGAACCAGTCCTCCAGTGGCCCTTTTGGCCTTTGGGCTTCTCACCACCAGAAAACCCACTTCCAACCAACTCCAGACACCCCTAAACTGGACTCAACACCTGGACTCCCCTCCTGCTGACATCCCTAGGCCTTCATTGAACTGGTCTCATGGCCTGCTGATCCCTGGTTCATGCCTGGCTGTGTCAGGTCCTCTGGTCCTTGTCCAGACCAGACTCTAGCTGTTGTAGACAGCCCCTGGTCCCTCACTGTCCTCCAGAGGCTCGTCTGGCCTGTTCCAAGGTGCTCGGCACTTGGGCTTGCCACTTCCAGCCTCAGGGTTACACCTTGCTACCCCTGGTTACCCCGGTCTCAGTGTTAGCCCACTGGCCTACACTGTTTTGGCCTCCTGTTATCAGCCTGCTAGCTGGATAGCACCTCAGGTCATCTCTGACTACCCCAAACTCCTCCAACACCTTCAGACCAGCCTCCAGCCAGCCACTCCAGCCCTGCCCAACCCCAGACCGGTCTCCCTTTGACATTTTTGGCCTTCCAGCCCTTCCCAGGTCCAAACCAGTCTCCGACTAGCCTTTCTGGCCTGTCCTGACCACCAGACTTATGGAAAGCCGGACGGTCATGCTCAGAAAGGTGGTGGGCGAGGCGCCCGCAAATACTAAACTTGGTAATCGACCCCCTTGGGACCCAAGACACCGCAAACCTACCCGAGATGCAATTTAACGGCCTTGTATATATTATAATGAATCATGAAAAACAACCACGAAAATGTAGATACGAGCCTGATGTACTACATAGTATCTACCACTTGTCTAGGAATGGGTCGTCGTCATCACTTTCATCATCAGAAAAGGCTGAAATAACAACGCCAGCTCCAGCATCACTTGTCTCACCACCTTCAACATTGGGTTCGTCATCAAGGTTATCCAATACCCGGATGTGATCTTCCTCTGCTCGTACTTAGCCACTAGTTAACAAAAATTTCATTGACAACTTACGTAGTCCAAGGCCACCACCTACACCACCCATGTAGTAGTTTCCATCTGTCTCATTGAAAGGGAGATCTTCCAAGCCTTCAATAAGGGGGAGGTGCTCTGCGGGCATTTCAACGTCCATTATTGATTCATGGAGAGCCTGTGCCTCTTCTTGTCGCTGAATGAGGGCCAACATTTCATGATATACTGTCCATGCGTTGCCACAACCAACGGGAGGACGCTGCAACATAGTGTAACACTTTTCGAGGAAGGCGCCAAATGCAGGGGATACCAGATCAAACATGGGATGAGCGGAATTGATATACACCTTGCGTACATGCTCTATTGCAGCACGGTCAACGATCACCTGTAATCCATAAGTCAGGACACATCACATGTATCTAAATCTGTATTCCATACCTTGAAGTCCAGCGCGCCATAATCTTCAGCGGCACTGTGGATAAGTTCAGGGACACCATGCGGCAATACCTTGGATTGTTTAGTGGTTGATTGAAAAGTGCATCATAATGTAAATTACCCACTTTGTTTCGATCACGACGCTTTGCAGTGTAATTCACGCAGTTCCTATACGCATCGAGTTTGCACTGAAGCCAGGGGATGAACACCCAATAAAAGATGAGCCTGACAGATTCAAAAATCCCAAGTCAGTATGGTACTCCTCAGAAAGTGATCAAATTACTGCTGTAATGTGTTGTCACAATCGTACCAGCCTTGTTCCACACCCCAATCCAGAAGAGACTCGAAGCCAGGTGTGAAGCGGCGCCAGAGTTGTGACCAAGTGATTTCGGGCATGACATTCTTCTTTGTTCGCATCCATCTGTGTTGCAATGTACCAAGCAAACTACGGTCATGCCACTGGTGCAGCATAGTTTGGGCATTGGCGATCCCAAAGTTTTCTGTACCTGGATCGCTCTGTGTAACAAGTGGAATGTCTGTTAAGGAAGCGGCAGGTATGAGCGTCCCCACAGCATGCCTAGGGTTAATTACTTACAACCAAGTTCATCAACAACATCGAGATAATAGCTTAGGATTAGTTGAGGGTTACGATTTGAATGCCAGATGTGCATCCACATTATTCTTCCTGAAAATGGCTCTATACCTGTGTGGAGAGCTAAGCCAAACCAAAGCCATTTATCGTGCTGATCAATCGCCCAAATATCATTCACACCAGCAGCCCAGAATCGCCGCTGTTGAAGATGCTGAGCCTTCCGCTGTCGAACAAGATTGGGCTCGTAGGTGGTGAAGTATTCATGGACAATGCTGCTGCAGCGGAGTAAGTTGATGTATGGGATGGTCGATCAGAACTTACCGAGATACAGACATGTCCATCTCATGGAACAATAAACTTATTGTTTTGCACACTCCAGCCTTGGGGTACATCTCGCACAGATGGACCATAACACTACGGATCGATTCAGTTGTGTGGCCCTGCTGGCGAGTACGGTGCAACCCTAAGCTTTTGCGAATGGCCTTGAATTTCGTCAGGCTGGTAATTTCAGATCAGGGTTAATGGGACATGGATAACAGAGGAAAACGTAGCTGCGTACCCGATTCCATATTCCTCAGTGTTGATGTGCTTGAGAACTTCTTCCAGCATCTCCTTGTCTGTGCGGCAGGCCTTCCACAGCTGCATGACATGGGGGGTAATCTGCTCAATCGGTGCTGTTCCAAAATCAGGGCGGTGGTGTAATACATTGTGAACTGACATACGCAACGGTTTACAGTGAGGGACAAAAGCGTTGCAATGTTTGTGAGGTGTGAATTGTTGCTGATGTAGCTTGGGCTATTCTGCACAGATAATCATGATACCTATACCATCGGAAGGGGGTGACTCTAAGCTTTCCAGAGCACTAAGGTTCAGTCAAAACAAAGCAATACATGCTGAGATACACCCTATTCTTTCCAAAAAGTGCATTGCAACGCTTTTGTCCCTGACTGGTGAAATCATGAAATGTGACCTTTTGATGGGATTGAGGGCATGGAGGATGGGAAAAAATGCTTACATAATAAACCACATGATCATCCAGATGATTTGTCAGCATGTAAACAATGACAAACATTGGACTTGTACCATTAATCCTCCCTCTTTTACCACAACTCATGAAATCATCTCTCTAGCTCACATGGTCATTTTCTCAAGGAATTCTTATCAAATACTGGTGGCCACCACAGTGCCATCAGTATAACATGCTCTCAGGACCATCAGTCCCTTAAAAAACCTGCTGTCAGTCATTTCCTGGACCATTTCTCCCCCCATGCCTGATGTGTTCTGGGACTAATCAGTACTTGGAAGGCTGAAAATGTTATGGAGGTCAATCTGGCACTTCAGAACATGATGTACAAACCAGTCCCCTCTCAACCAATGCATTTCTGGCACAGGGACAGTGGTATGGAAGTTAGGGCAAGACAAAATCCTCTTTACCCCTGGCTGTCATCAGAAGAATATGCCACTGAACTGCCATGGAGCAGAATCCTGTGCTTCCATCTGGCCCTGAATATTGCCTTTGGTCACATATGACCAAATAATCCTTCCCCAGTCATCTACAGTTCAGATCAGAGCAAGATCTAGTGAACCCTCTTATGGTGCTCAGAGCACAAGGAGGTTTTGTCCCACCCCAACTTCCATATCAGTGTTCCTGTGCCAGAAATGCATTGGTTGAGAGGGGACTGGTTTGTACATCATGTTCTGAAGTGCCAGATTGACCTCCATAACATTTTCAGCCTTCCAAGTACTGATTAGTCCCAGAACACATCAGGCATGGGGGGAGAAATGGTCCAGGAAATGACTGACAGCAGGTTTTTTAAGGGACTGATGGTCCTGAGAGCATGTTATACTGATGGCACTGTGGTGGCCACCAGTATTTGATAAGAATTCCTTGAGAAAATGACCATGTGAGCTAGAGAGATGATTTCATGAGTTGTGGTAAAAGAGGGAGGATTAATGGTACAAGTCCAATGTTTGTCATTGTTTACATGCTGACAAATCATCTGGATGATCATGTGGTTTATTATGTAAGCATTTTTTCCCATCCTCCATGCCCTCAATCCCATCAAAAGGTCACATTTCATGATTTCACCAGTCAGGGACAAAAGCGTTGCAATGCACTTTTTGGAAAGAATAGGGTGTATCTCAGCATGTATTGCTTTGTTTTGACTGAACCTTAGTTCTCTGGAAAGCATAGAGTCACCCCTTTCCGATGGTATAGGTATCATGATTATCTGTGCAGAATAGCCCAAGCTACATCAGCAACAATTCACACCTCACAAACATTGCAACACTTTTGTCCCTCACTGTATGTTGATTAGGCATCAACTCGACTTGAGGCCTTCAGGCTGAAGGGCAAAATACACAGGGAGGTGCACAATGACCTAGCGTACTCTTGTATGTTGTTAAATGCCCAAGGTCTGCCTCTGCACCTAAGCTTCGAAGCCTTGAGGTCGCTAATTGAATTGAAGCCTCATGCCTCGGCTGTGGTTTCCCATAACTAGAATTTGATACGACATTTTCCGAACCTTTCCGCTCCTCCTTGCGATGAGTAACTGAAGGTGATACTGATGTTCATTCGCTTTCCTGAAGTATCCTCATCAATGCCTTCTTCAGATACTCGGAACTTAACATCTTGTCCACCCCTTTGACTGCCCCTGATACATCGCCTCATTCATGTCTTTTGAACACGATTTCTGGCTGCCGTTGATTCGTTTTTGCAGCACTGACCTCGAGTTTTCTTTCTTGGGTGATCCGGGCCTTCATCAGACACTCGGTAGTGTACCATCCTGACAACCCATGGTTATTCTCTGATACCTCGTTTCAGTCACGTCATCTAAACACGATTTCCGACTACCAATGATTCAGTTTTGCCTGCGGACTTGCACCTATCCACCACAGATAGACTGGGATCTGAGATGGGGCGTTTTTTGGTGCGACCTGCCAGCTGTAGACTCACCGCTTCACTTTCCACAATCTGGCCACTATTTAAGCAGACCTTGGATCAATGTACTACACCAATTCCCCGCCATCCTCAAACGCTACTTGATTCTCGATACTATGACAAGACTAAATATCGAGCTTGTGTCTCAGTTTACAGATGATGTCGCTGAAAACGATATGATCTGTCAACGATCAGCATGCAGCGCATTCATTCCCAAAGGGGCTCCTTACTTCTACATTTCTACTGCCAACCCATCCAAGTCTGGCCGTTATGTATGTAAGTCGTGCTATGATTGGTACAGCAAGAAGCCAACCATGACTGTGCGAGCGTCCGTGCAAGCCATAGGTATGGCCATACCTGATTTATACTTCCTGATGCTGATAAGAACTTCCAGATACGCCTATGGCACCGGATGGCATTCAAGGCCATGTGGCTTCTAACCCCCGACCTGTCGTTACTGCCCATCTCCCTGATCCAAAAGTAATACAGCAGGCTGTGAACACTGCACAACGTGGCAGTGAGTGTAATTTCTGATCCACTAAGGGTCATCACGAACTAATGGATCAAAGCTACCATTAACCCACCGCAAGTGATTGCTCTCCCTCCAGCGAGAAATGCAGCCCAGAAGCAAACAGGACCTGATGTTCACGTTCCATCATCCTGGAGGAATTTTCAGGACTCCAGGCCCCCTGTGCACTCCGAACCTCCTCGGAATGTAGCAGCGGTACCATGTGGCTATACTCCCAACCATGCACTCTATGGATCCGAGCGTGAATGATGGGCACGCCTTGCATACTGTACCCCACCTGCAGAGACAATTACGCTAGATATCTCAGCCTTATATGAGGGTGGTTCTAGGAGAAGCCGCCTCCGTGGCACCCCCTTCAGTGTAAGTTATCGCTTCTTTGTACAATGCAAGAACTAATGCATTGACATTCATCAGAGTATTTGTGAGGGAAAAAAGGATATCGATGCCCACATCACTGCTCCTGAGCTGGTGTCCATCGCACTTACCACGATTGTTCCCAAGATTCATGCATTCTGTCCGGGGTTCCGATGGAAATACGATGAATTCATTGTCCGCGACACGTCATGGGTGAACTTGCTGGACCATCCAGATCGCAACCGTCCATATTTCTATGGAGAATGCGTTCAGCCAGGCACTCGTAAAAATGCGAAGTCATTGGTCTTCAAGTCAAAGCAGTTTTCTCTTTATGTTGTCGTTCCTGCCGTGCAATGGAAGGATTACGAAAACTTCATTGAGACTGTGTCAATGGACTATGCCACCAAGCCTCATCAACCAGTCGTCAATTTGCCCAGCACTCGGGCTCGCCTTGTCGATTCATTCAGCAGTGTAGCGGAACGGCCCATATCTCATGATGTCCGCATTGCTGAGGCCAAAGTAAGTCGCTGTCATCTTTACCTTGATGATACCTAGTGGCCGACTAATCTTTCCTGCACAGTCTCAGTCACAGGCGTCTAGTGGTAACCAGTTGTTTGTCGACAGTGAAAAATGCGATAATGTATGTGATCACCATTTTTTGAAGTACTTTGTCTCATTCGTCATCAGCCATCACCTTCCCCGACAACGACCAACCAATGCACCCCAAGCAAGCACAACTACCGAGCGTCCATTAGTGTGTCAAGTGTTATTACCATATCCCCTCCTAGGAAGAAGGTTGTACACCCCCCGGTACCCTCCCCCGATCGCAACAAAGTGATTGAAGTGCTTGCATGTGGTGGCGCTGCAGACGTGGATGTCAAGAAAGGTATGTGCTGTCTTTGTGGCCTGCCACTTCTGCATGTAATTAACGATTGGTCACAGTCCTGAAAATGAAACTCGAATCCGTTGTTTTTTATCCAATACCTACACTGCCTTTGGAGGATATCTTAGAGAATTCCAACAAGCATTCATTCCAAATCAACCCATGCACATCGCATCCTGGCCAACTGATATTCAATACTTCGACGGAATCTCTCCTGGGAGTTGGTGCGTTTAAGATGGCTTATGCAGCGCAGCTCATTCTTACCCCACCAGCACCCACTGGCCTTGGATCACTCCCTCGTCACGATGTCGTCATGAAGCGACCTTACCACAGTACTGGTGACGGCAACCTGAAGGACAAGTCCACAATCCAAATTGGCCGCTACGTCCTTCAGCAGGAACTTGAGAAGCTTTTTTGGGAAGCCAATGTTCTCTACTGGTCCCAATCACTCATGATGTCATAACCGTGCGTTCACACTAAGCCCTTACTCACTCCGCGCTCCACTCCGCCGGTCATTCACTCACTCCACACCAACTCCGCCCAACTTCTGTTGGTTACGAACCATCTCCGCTCCGACTGCTGTCGGACTTGTGTTGCCCTCCTACCGGACCGAGCGGTCCGTTCTCTGAGGTGTCATGTGACTACCTTCGCAATCAGGTACTCCGCAGCGCGCTCACCGCATGGTCCAGCGCCTGGACTGCTTCCTTTTCTGGATGTTCTGTGTTACCTGTTTGTATGTCCTCCGTCTACCCTTCATTCATCGTCCAGGAAATTTTACTTGAAAACTTATGAGTCTCCGTATGTCAGTTCCGATTCCGGTTACTGTACCTCCGTAGCAGTATAAAGACATGTACTGTACTCCGCTGTTCCTCAGTACGAATATCAACTTAGTTCCTACTCCCTCTGATTCCGTCTTCTGTCTGTCGGAGTTATCTCCGACTCTCCGTCTGTACTCTCCCTCTGAAATACGAGGGCTGAGATCGTGCAAGGGGGTAGCGCACGAGCTAAACCCGACGCCCTCACTCCGCTCCGCCTTTGTCTCAGCGGACTTCGTTCCTGCCGACACTCCGCTAGTCGGAGTTCTGTTCTTCTGTGTTGGACTTGCTTCCGGACCCTCCTCTAGACCTTATTAAGCGTCGGAGTTGGTCGGAGTAGGCCCGGACTTGACAGTATATTCGTACTCGCACTTGTACGATCTCCTTTTCTGTCTTCCAAAAAACTTACACCGTTATGAGAACTCGAGCTCAATCCCAGAGAGAGGTCGCTGAGAACCTCGCTGTTGCGCTAGCTAATCCGCGTCGACTCCCTTCCGTCGTCGAACAGTTCCAATCATTCTCCGCTCGACACCGCTCTCGCGCTGAAGGCGAAAGCGCTTCGCAAGCTGGTCGCTCCGACCCCCACCCATCAGCTTTCCATACTCCGTCTCCTCGTAACCGAGATGATGGACCTGATCCCGACCCTGACTATCCTGACGGTGATCCCGACGGCAGGGGCAGCGGTGACGGGGATATTCCCGAAGACCCGGCTGAGCCGCCAGAGGATCCCCTCGTAGCTCTTGCTAGAGCTGTCCATGCACTTGCGCGGTCTAGCTCGCGCACTGGGGACTCCGCTCCGAAAACCAAAGTCCGCGAGCCTGACACCTTCGACGGCTCCGACCCCAAGAAGCTCCGCGAGTTCCTCGTTCAATGCGAGCTGAACTTCCAAGACCGCCCTCGCGCATTCCGCTCCGACAGAGCAAAGGTTACCTTCGCTCAATCTTATCTTAAGGGTATGGCCCTGGCTTGGTTCGAGCCAGATTTGCTAAACCCCGACAACTATGACCGCCCACTCTGGATGGACGACTACCATGAGTTCTTACAAGAGCTCACAACTAACTTCGGTCCGCATGATGCCATAGCGGATGCCGTCCAACAACTCGAGAACCTCACCATGAAGGATGGGTCTCGAATTACCAAATACGTCGTGGAGTTCAATCGCTGGGCTTCACAGGTCAAGGACTATGGTGTCGGTGTGCTCCGCCACCGCTTCTATAGCGGACTTCCAGACCGCATCAAGGACGAGATTGCTCGCGTCGGAAAACCTTCCACCCTCACACAACTCCGCGAACTCGCTCAGACCATCGATGCGCGCTACTGGGAGCGTAAAGCAGAGATCTCACGTACCACCAAGTCCGCCTCCGACAAGTCGCAGTCTTCCAACTCCGACAACAAAACTAAATCGTCGTCCTCCTCGTCCTCCGCTCCAAAGTCCGACGCCAAGGGCAAGGGCAAACAGAAAGATCCGCCCAAGTCTGACGTGTCCAAGTCCAATATTGCCCATCTTCTGGGCAAGGATGGCAAACTCACCTCCGCTGAACGCCAGCGCAGGATGAAGAATAACCTCTGCCTCTTCTGTGGTGAGGCTGGCCATTCCGCCAATGACTGTCCCAAGTCCACCTCTCGCGCAGCCAAAGCCCGTGCAGCTATGGCTGAAACTCCGCCTACTCCGCCTGCGGAGAAGGCAGAGTCAAAAAATTAGTCCGCTCCTCCAGGGAGCTCGCACAGCCTGGAGGAAGCGTTGAACCCAACTGTGCGCAACCGGACATCCGACTCAACGCGTCCGCTCTTTCTAGTCCCAATTCTTTACTTCCGTCTGTAACTCTTCTGGATTATTCTGTTGATACTGTTTCTGCGTTGATCGATTCTGGTTCTTCTCATTGCTTCGTAGATCCGTCTATAATCAAAAAATATGACATTCCTGTCTCCTCCGTTTCTCCGCCAATTCCGCTCCGCTTGTTTGATGGTAGTACAAATGCTGTCATTTCCCAAGAGGTAGATCTTTCCCTCCGCTTCCCTTCCGGCGATGTCAATTCCGCTTCGTTTTATGTTACTCCGTTGGATTCTTCTTGTTCGCTGGTATTAGGACACAACTGGCTCACCCGCTTCAATCCGTCGATTGACTGGGTACTGGGCAGTATATCGTTCAAACCACCGCTACAGGGAATGCCGACGCCCCAGGCGCCTTCGTCACCTTCCGCTGCGACCTCCGCTCCGGATCCGACACCCTCCGCTCCGTTTGCAGTTCCGACTGCATCTCCGACCGACTCGCCGCACTCCGCTCCGCTCGTCTCACTCATCAATGCTGCTGCGTATGTCAGAGCCTGTGCTCTCCCTGGCTCTAGACAGTTCCGCTTACAGCTCTCCGCTGATGATGTGAAGCTTCGTGCGTCCTCCGCTTCATCTCCGCCTCCTGACCTCTCCTCGGTTCCTTCTGAGTATCACGAGTTTGCCGACGTCTTTAGTAAAGACAAGGCCACTGAACTTCCGCCACACCGCTCGTTCGATCTCAAGATCGACCTCGAGGAAGGAGCTTCTCCGCCCATTGGTACAATCTACTCTCTTTCTCCGCCAGAGCTTGAAGCTCTCCGCACCTTCATTGACGAGCATCTTGGCTACGGTTTCATCAAGCAGTCCACCTCCGCTCACGGTGCCCCTGTCCTCTTTGTGAAAAAGAAGGACGGTTCACTCCGCCTCTGTGTAGACTATCGAGGACTCAACAAAATCACGAAAAAAGATCGCTATCCGCTGCTGCTCATCTCCGACCTACTCGACTCCCCAAGCCGCGCTAAAGTCTATACCAAGATCGACCTCCGCCATGCCTATCATCTGGTCCGCATAGCAGACGGAGATGAATGGAAAACAGCTTTCCGCACTCGATATGGTTCCTACGAGTGGCGGGTAATGCCGTTCGGTCTGACTAATGCGCCTGCGGCCTTCCAGTGGTTTGTTAATAGCATCTTTGCAGACATGCTCAATGTCTGCGTCGTGGTATACCTCGATGACATCTTAATCTATTCGCAGGACATGGAGTCGCATCGCGAACACGTAAAAGAGGTACTCCACCGCCTTCGAAAGCATGGTCTTTATGCCAAGCCAGAGAAGTGCGAGTTCCACTCCGACTCCGTCGAGTACCTCGGTTATGTTCTTTCTCCCTCCGGTCTCACCATGTCTGCTGAGAAGGTTCAGGCAGTCCACGACTGGCCTGAGCCGCGGAAGGTGCGAGACATCCAGTCTTTCCTTGGTTTTGCAAATTTCTATAGACGATTCATTAATAACTACTCCGACATCGTTGTTCCGCTCACTCGCCTCACGCGAAAGGGTGCTCCTTGGAACTTTTCCGAGGAGTGCCGCTCCGCCTTCCTCCGCCTGAAGGATGCCTTCAGCTCCGCCCCTATTCTCACTCACTGGGTCCCTGACGCTCTGCTTACAGTGGAAACCGACGCCTCCGACTATGCCATTGCTGGCATTTTGTCGATCACCTGCTCCGACGGTGAACTCCGCCCGGTCGCTTTCTACTCCCGCACCATGACCGCGCCAGAACTCAATTATGATACCCACGACAAGGAGCTGTTGGCCATCTTCGAGGCCTTCCGCCATTGGCGGCATTACTTAGAAGGCTCCGCCTTACCTGTCGACGTGGTGACGGATCACAAAAACCTTGAGTACTTTTCCACCTCTAAGGTTCTCACCCGTCGACAGGCCCGCTGGTCGGAGTACCTTTCCCAGTTTAATCTTTCCATCCGCTTCCGACCTGGCCGCTTAGGAGCCAAACCCGACGCACTTACGCGACGTTGGGACGTCTACCCAAAAGGGGGGGATAGGGACTACGCGCAGGTAAATCCTCACAATCTCCGCCCTATGTTTACACAGGAGCAACTCGCGTCATCCCTCTGAACCACCACCCTCATGGCACCTGTGCTCCGCGCCGCCATGGTCTTCAATGTTGAGTGCTTGCACTCCGACATCATCTCCGCCCTACCATCTGATCCTGTCTCCGCCAGCCATCTTCCAACTCCGACTAAGCCTCGGTGGTCCCTGGACTCCGACGGTCTACTCCGCCTTGACGGTCGTATCTTTGTCCCTGACATTGATGACCTCCGCCTTCGAGTGCTTCGGTTCAAGCATGATCATCCTCTGGCAGGCCATTTCGGGCAAAACCGCACCCTAGAACTCGTCCGCAGGGACTACGTGTGGCCCAACCTCCGCTCCGACGTGAAAGAATACGTCAGGTCTTGCACCGCCTGTGGACGGAGCAAAACTCCGCGTCACCGCCCTTATGGTCTACTGAAGCAACTCCCCGTCCCAGAGAGACCTTGGAACTCCATCTCCATGGACTTCATCGAACACCTCCCCAACTCCGATGGCTACTCCGCCATACTCGTGGTAGTGGACCGCCTCTCAAAGCAAGCGGTGTTCATCCCCACCCACGACTCCGTCACCTCCGCCGAACTCGCTAAGCTTTTCCTAACCCATGTCTTCTCCAAGCACGGAGTACCAGCTAATGTCACCTCCGACAGAGGTCCTGAGTTTGTCTCGCACTTCTTCCGCTCTCTAGGAAAGGCCCTTAATATGCGTCTTCACTTCACTTCGGGTTACCACCCAGAAGGCGATGGCCAGACCGAGCGAACAAACCAGACTCTCGAGCAGTACCTTTGTGTCTACTGTAACTACCAACAAGACAATTGGGCTGAGCTGTTACCTCTAGCAGAGTTCGCCTTCAACAACGCACCAAGTGCGACGACTGGAGTTTCTCCCTTCTTCGCTAACAAGGGATACCATCCAAACCTGTCTGTGGTCCCTGACCAAGACTTCACTTCCCCAAGGGCTCATGACTATGTCGTTGAGCTCTCCGCCCTTCATGACTTCCTCCGCTCCGAAATGTCCGCCGCTCAACAGCGCTACCAGGGTCCAGCAGATGCTAAACGCATACCTCCACCTGAGTTCAAGGTCGGAGAACAGGCCTACGTCAAAGCCAAGTACTTCCGCTCAACTCGTCCTTCGGAAAAACTCTCCGAAAAGTACTTAGGTCCGTTCACCATCTTGGCCAGGCCAGGTACGCATTCTGTCACCCTTAAGCTCCCTGACTCTATGCGCTTGGTACATCCGGTCTTCCATGTCTCACAACTGGAAGCCGCAGCGGCTAACCCTTTCCCAAACCGACAACAACCTCCGCCTCCGCCAGTGGATGTTGATGGTGACCTTGAGTACGAGGTATCAGAGATACTCGACTCTAAGGTGGACCGCCGTTGCCGCCATTGTCAACTCTTGTACCTAGTCCACTGGGCTGGCTACGAGAACACCGACGAAGAAACCTCTTGGTTGCTTGCAACTGAGCTGGATCACGCTTCCGACATAGTGTCCGCTTTCCATGAACGCTATCCACACAAACCTGGCCCGTACCAACCTCCGCCATAAACTCCGCCCACATAACCTTCCTCCGCTGGCCAACTCCGCCACTCACTGAACTACCTTAAGTACTTTAGCATTTTCTCCGCTTGTCTATTTCACTTCTCAGAGTCGCGAACAAAAGTCACAAGTCTATTTCGTAGTAGTACAGAAATATACAAACTAAAGACAAAAAAAAAAAAAAAAAAAAAAAAAAAAAGAAAAGAAAGAAAACAAAACTACTTTACTCTTCCATCGCTTGTTCTCCGCCACCCTCCTGTTCTTCACCGCCTTCCTGCTCTCCTTTGACTTCTTCCTCGTTATCCCCCTCCGCACCTTCGTCCGCTTCCTCTCGCTGATCCTCCGCCGCCTCCGACTGTGGCCTCTTCCATCCTCCTCCTGCACGTTCGAACTCGGCCACTCTGGCCTCACGCGCATCCTCCCTTCTCCTCATCTCCGCCCACTCTGCCCAGGCGCGGTACAGCGCCCACTCGTCGGCGGTCCGCTCTGCAGCCTCCGCCATCCGCTCCGCTGCCTCTGCCATCCTCTCGAAGGCCAGCGCAGCGGTCTCGTGCGCTTCGGCCTGCCTCTCCATGGCTTGCAGCTGTCGCTCGCGCTCCCACTCCGCCCACCACGTGTGGACTCCCGCACCCGAGGGACCCTCGAGCGGGGTCGCTGGCTCGTCGTCTTCTCCGCCTGCCTCCCACTCGTCGTCAGCCTCCTCCGTCTCCGTCGCTCTTGCCTTCCCCTTCCCTCGCGGCTTCTTCTTTTTCTCCCCTCGGGAGCTTCCTGTCCCTGCCCTCTTCCGCGAGGGTCCCGCCGCCACCTCTTCCCGCGTCCAGCTGCAGGTCTTTTTCTTGTTGTGGCAGGGCACACAAGCCCTGGTCTTACCTTGCCCTGGCTCGCACTGACCTGCCGTCAGACTCGCTATGCAGCGAGTGCAGGGGGGCCGCCTGGTCGCGGTGACCACCACAGAGGTCCCAGGGACCCTCTGGGCGGTGTTGACGTCGTAGACCGCGCCACTTAACCTGAAATAAAAAAAATACAAGTCAGCTCCGCCTGGCTCGTAGGATCCTGTCACTCACCTTTGCGCGGCCTCATCCCGCCTGGCCTGGGCCCTCTCCTGAGAGGCTCTCTGCCTTTGCCTTTCGGCCTCTTCCTCCGCCGCCTTCTTTCTCTGCGCTTCCTCCTCTTCTTTCTGTCTCCGCTCCGCCTCCAGTCGTGCTTCCTCCGCCTTTCGTCATCTGGCCTGCTCCCATTTGGCCTTGCGCTCCGCCTCGCGCTCTTTCTCTTTCTGCTCCGCCTCCGCTCGCCGACGTGCTTTCTCCGCGTTCTTCTCGCGCTCGGTGTCGGTCGAGTCGTCGGTAAGGACGACCAGCACGTCGTCCGCAACTTGGGAGTAGTTGCGGGAGTGGCCTGGGGTTGGCTGGGGGGTTGTGTTCTCGCGCTGAGAGGACATGGTGATGAGGGAGGAAGGTACGAGGGTTCGGTACCCTAACACGTGTTTTTAAGCGGTACTTTGAACTCCGACGGAGCTCCGCCGCGGCTAAACCCATTATCCTCGAGGCATCAAAATAATTTCAAATGATCAACTCGTGTTGATCTCGTTCCGTACATGCGGCCTTCAGGGGTTCAGGCCCTAAGGGGGGGGCACTGTCATAACCGTGCATTCACACTAAGCCCTTACTCACTCCGCGCTCCACTCCGCCGGTCATTCACTCACTCCGCACCAACTCCGCCCAACTTCTGTTGGTTACGAACCATCTCCACTCCGACTGCTGTCGGACTTGTGTTGCCCTCCTACCGGACCGAGTGGTCCGTTCTCTGAGGTGTCATGTGACTACCTTCGCAGTCAGGTACTCCGCAGCGCGCTCACCGCATGGTCCAGCGCCTGGACTGCTTCCTTTTCTGGATGTTCTGTGTTACCTGTTCGTATGTCCTCCGTCTACCCTTCATTCGTCGTCCAGGAAATTTTACTTGAAAACTTATGAGTCTCCGTATGTCAGTTCCGATTCCGGTTACTGTACCTCCGTAGCAGTATAAAGACATGTACTGTACTCCGCTGTTCCTCAGTACGAATATCAACTTAGTTCCTACTCCCTCTGATTCCGTCTTCTGTCTGTCGGAGTTATCTCCGACTCTCCGTCTGTACTCTCCCTCTGAAATACGAGGGCTGAGATCGTGCAAGGGGGTAGCACACGAGCTAAACCCGACGCCCTCACTCCGCTCCGCCTTTGTCTCAGCGGACTTCGTTCCTGCCGACACTCTGCTAGTCGGAGTTCTGTTCTTCTGTGTTGGACTTGCTTCCGGACCCTCCTCTAGACCTTATTAAGCGTCGGAGTTGGTCGGAGTAGGCCCGGACTTGACACATGAAGATGACCTACAAATTCATTGACCATGCTATTGCAGCTTCCCCAACTCCACCACCATTTCTGATCCCTCGCCTCCGTTTTGTGGATGCTGGACTTGCCCTTGCATATACCCAGGCTCTGGAGTCCATAAGCGTTTCGGCAAGCTTATCAAGAAGCTCGACCCGAATGACCGGTGCTTACCTTTTGGAGGAGAAAATTGAATGCGACGGTGACTTCACAAAATTTGTTCATAATTGCGATTGCATTCCACTTCTCGATCTGGATGAGGAAGGGTATGATATCGTGGAGTTTCTCTGCTTTACTCAACACGTGCAATACATCAAGACAAAGGGGCTTGTTTACATAGCTGACTATCAAGGTATGCGTTCATTTGTGACATGCGGCATGGCTTCGATATTAATTCTATTACACAGGGAGTCAAACACTGCTCACTGACCCTCAGATCTTAACACATCCGTGCGTTGCACATCTGTATTGTTACCTCAATGTGTCTAACTGTTGCCTAGCTCTGTGGGAAAGGGTAGAGACTTATTTGGCGAGGGAAACTTGGAGATTGGAGTGGAATGTTTTGAGACAGAACACATGTGTAACTCGTTTTGCCAGTGGCGTGGGTTTCAGTTGCAGCCGTTCAGGATCGACACCACTGGTTCTCGAGAGAAGGTGCCCAGTGCCACTTTGGAGACTCGAGGTGACAATGACTAGGTAGTGCCTTTTCCTTTTCCATTGCATGTAACGACTGGATCGTGTAGGCTATAAACTAGTAGATTTCAATGACATTGGTTCCCATATCCTATCCCGAGCCCTCACTTTATGGAACCCTGCTGGGTTGTGGTTGGTGGTAGAAACCCAGGCATACACCGAAGTTGGTGCGTCACATGAAGATATATATACATGCTACTCTACACTTATTAAACTTCTAGCCCCTACATTCCATGTGGGCGATCTGCACCCCCCCTACCAATAGCTGTACAGTGTTTCTCAACGAACGAGGCCGAGCATGTCCAATCAACATTGCAGCATGTGTTAGACACCGTAACCGCGACACAGTCAAACCCAAGCCCTACACAATTGCTTGAAGCATTCAGCAACTTGACTGCTGTATGAAACCTACTTCCCGATGGTTCATTTTATGCCGTAGTTGTGGGTGCACCCGCTGGTATTCATCGCACAAGGTTATTGGCATGACTTATGTTTGTGTAGTGGTTGTCTCAAGTTCTAGCATCCTAGAGATAGTGTGACGACCTCAGAACAATCGTTTGCTTATCCCAAATGGAGAGAGTCATGCACATTCTGGGAAGCTTTGGCTTATTTGATAGTCAAAGGTATCGATGATCGCATGCCAGCAATGTTAGCTACAAGTGCGAGTTGCAGCCCTCTGCCGTCACTACCTGGCAAGCAACATTTGTCTAGAACTGTTCTACTATCATGAATCGACTAATCATTGCTCACAGGCTGCTCTAGTAATACTACGAGCGTTGGGAGTCTCATGGACAGATTGGCGAGCATCCAGCTTCATGATAGTCCCAGTGCACAGCCCAATCCAAGCCACCCACCAGCGCCAAGGCAGCCGCCAGGCCCACTGAAGCCTGAGCCATGTACTATGACGTCGAGGCCTGCTGTGCAAGCATCACAACTGAGTGCAACACTGTTGCCTGCCTCTGTGTCTGGTACGTATGACATTACTCCAGCTACCTACATTGTTATTAACACTTTAAATAGCCAGCTCGACAGCACCACGTACTGTGACATCAAGGCCTGCTGTGCAAGCATCACAATTGAGCGCAACACCGTTGCCTGCCTCTGTGCCTGGTATGTATGACATTACTCCAGCTACCTACGTTGTTATTAACACTTTAAATAGCCAGCTCGACAATGACTCAGCAGATTGTGGGCTGGGATCAAGACACGCACTCCCCAATCATCTATTCTCACACACGGACTCTGCGTGGCATTGCACAAACTCAGTATTTCTACTCCATTCCACCCGCACAGACACACTGTCGCATCCACACGCTCGGTGCCCATGCCGCCCGATACCTTGCAGTGCACGGATATACACATTCTGCTATTGATATGATCATCGATGCCCTGAATAGCAGTGATTCCGAGCACACTTTTGCACTGACACTCTCACAGCAAGGCATGGTATTAGTAGAAGGTGAGTACCTGTGGTACTTGATACATATGTAGTACTACAGTAACTAGAATGTCATTACTTGGACTCAACCTTGGCAGAGTCTGCATAAATACCTATAAACACCCGCGTGTATTTTTCTGGGGCTGTCCCGGGTCCCAAGGTGGCCGACTACCAAATACAGTAGGTGTACGGCACATCTCGTACTATGTACCTGAGCGTGACCGTCTGGCTTTCCATACAGACTGGTCTCCTGATGGCCTCTGGTCTTCTCTGGCTCCAGACTGGTCCCCACCTGTCTGTTCAAGCCCTCTCTGACCCTCAGACCAGTTCCCAGCCTTCCAGGCCTTCTGTTCCCTTGACCGGTCTTCAGTCTGGCTGCTTTCACCAGACCACTCACTTTAGCACAACAGGCTTCAGCCACTCCTGGTCTTGGTCTCTGGCTTTGGCCACTCCTGGCCTAAGCCACCCTTGGTCTCAGCCTTCGGCTTTGACCCCTGTCTCTGGCTTCGGTTTCCTGTTTCCTTGTTATATGTTTTCTTGGTTTTCTGTTATCTGTTTTCTTTTTCTGTAGATACACACTTTCAGACCCCGTGACCCCCTGGAGCAGACCTTGGACCTAACCTGGCCTTCTTGGCACTTCTTGTGACCCTCTGTATCCCTGCAGTGCAGTCCCAGTCCAACTGGTGCATTCCTAGACCAGTTTTCCAGCCTTCCTGGCACCCACCTAGCCTTTGTGTCGTTCTGCTGTCACTCAGCAGCACACTGGTACACCCCTGGACCATCTTTTGATCATCTCTGGACCTCTCTGGACCCTCTCGGCCTCCATGTTGCCCTGAACTGGCTTTGAGGCACACCTCTGGCCCTAGTGGCACACTCCTGGTACATTAGTTGGACATTACTGGTCCCCTGCACATCTTCAGTCTCCAGCTTTCCCTGACCTGGCCCTGAAGCACACCCCTAGGCCTTACCTGGTCATTCCCAGCCTTCAGTTTGCCTTAACCCAGCTCCGAAGTGCAACTCTGGCCCTCTGAGACATCAGCCTCAGCTTTCACTGTCTCTGGAAACTCCTGTCCAGCTGGTCTAGTCACTCCCAGACTCGGCTTTGCCCTGTCCTGGCCTGTGGAACCATCTGGCAGCCTCCTAGACCGGTCTCCAACCCTCCTTGTTGTTGCTTCTCTGGTCTCAGGTTCCTGGAACACTCCTCAGACTTGACCCTTGACCCCAAACCCAGCTTATGCCATTCTGGTCCGAACTACTGGACCTCTGGTCATCGCTGTCCTGTTTCCCAGCCCTCGGGCTCTCCCTTGGCACTGTGTGTGCACTCGGACTCACTCTGAGTCATGCGACCTCACTGCATAACCCTCTGAACATATTTCCCTATGGAACCTCAAGGGTTCGGTTCCTAAGAGGGGGATACTGTCATATCCATGACTCTTGGACTTGGTCCCAGTCCAGTCTGGACCCCTAGCCCCTATCTCCGGTCAAGTCCAGTCCTAGTCCAGCCTAGAAAACCTAACTCTGGCCTAGAGAACTCAACTCCAGCCCTAGGAAACCCAACTCCAGTCTAAATAACTTAAGTCCGGTGTTTTACCCCTATCTCCAGTCCACTTCGGCTTCCCAGCCTTGTGCTGCTCCACCCCGGTCCTCCCAGGTCTATGTCCAGGTCACCCAGACATATCTCCGGTCTGTTTCCCTTTGTTTATACTATATTTAGTCTCACCCATTCATCTGACTTTGCTTACTGTACAAATCCTGTGTCTGACCCCGGTATGCCAGTCACCTGGACTTTGGCTATTAGCCTTGGCACAGCCACTGTGGCTATCCACTCTCTTGCTAATCTTCTTGCTAATAGCTTATTAACAAGTCCAGCTCTATGTTCGTTATCCCAGACCGGCCTCATGTATTTAACCCCTGTACATACTTCATAGCACCCTCAGTCAGAATATCAATTAAGTATTACCCTCAACTCCTGTACTACACCCTGAGACTACTCCATAGCTAAGGCCAAGCCTTAAGCTATCCCTGGCCCCTGTCCCAGACCTCTCCCCGGCTTGCATAAGGGTACAGCACATAAGCTGAGACCAAGGGAGGTAGATCCAACCCCGGACTGGCTTCCCCCCTGTGTGCACCCCAAGACCAGTCAGTTTCCCATGCTACCGGTCTTGTTCCTGCACTCCCGGCCTTAAGTCTGGTCCTCTGGACTTAGCCCCTGACCTCCGGCCTTAACTCCGGTCCCACCAGACTTGGCCCCTGTCTCCCGGCCTTGATTCTGGTTACTTGGACTTAGCCCCTGTCACCTGGTCTTGAAGCCCGGTCACCTGAGGGTAAACCCATACTTCACAGGGGACCAGAGGAATTAGACTCCATGGGCAACAGGCTGCTGACAACAAGTGATGAGAGTGAAACAGAGAGTGGTCAGAGTTTGAATTCTGCCATTCTTGGCCAAAAACTTACATCAAAATACCTGACTCCACAGCCAAACTGCTGGTGACTTTGAGCCACACTATTATGTAGAACCAGACTCATAATAAATTCACTAGAAGATAGGGCCATTGGGGATAGCAGGCACCTTGTTTACAGATGCAACATAGATCCCCTTAATTTACATGCAAGATTTTGATGTCTAAAGATCATATACCACCCATCACTCCATTGTCAACTCCTCTGTCTCTGCAGCACAGTAGTGCATTGGCATTGAGCTTGGACAGGCTGAGCCACATAATTCCAAATCTACAATTCACTGCCACTGTGACTTGAATCAGACTTTGTTTATGGGGAAAATTGTGGATGTTGAAAAATGAGTGACAAATTTCCAGGTGCAGTGACCTTGTATACAAGGTGACTTGTCCAATCGGGGACGCGCGGTCACGTGGTTGAGACATAACGCGGTTGGTGTCGCGTGATACCGACGAGTGAACACCTGGGATCAAAGGACGAACTAGTCCTTGGTAGTACTGTTCTTCGCCAACACCGGTTTATGCAGGAAATCCGATTCTACGATGACGGCCTTGCTTGAGACACCGTCTACAATTTGGCGAAGGATCCAAGACGAACGGGAGCCATCCTCCTTGCCCTCCCTCCCGGGGTTCGAACATTCGATGGTGCCAGAAACGACCTCTGATCAATCATCGTCAGAAGACGAAAATCTGGTTCTCCCTGTTCATTCTACACCGGTGGCTCCATCGTCACATATAACTGCCACTACAGCCAAGCTACAGTCAAGTACCTCCAGTACCGCCCGATTTGCAACCTCGGTTGCATCACGGTCCGTGTCTGTCAAGTCATCGGCCTCTCAAGGATATATCAGAAACCCCCAGCAAAGTTTCGATGTCAGTGCTATCACCTCACTTCCACATGACAGCGAAGATATGGACGAAGGACCACTCTCCCAGAGCGCGAACAGCGTTCCGGAGGTTTATCTTCCTCCAGTGGAAGCCGACGATGGTGAAGACATGTCTCTCGCCGATGCTCTAGAGTCTGTAAGTCGGTCAAGCTCTCCCCTGCCTCCCGATTTCCCAGCGGAGGAGCCCACACCGAAGAAGGGGCTGAAGTACGACTACTCCGTGTCGCTGCGATCGGAGCCCAAGGTGAGTTTGCCCACTTGGGTCTAGACACTACTACAAGGCATCTTTCAGCCTTCCCCTTTCGACAAGTACCGCAATGTAGCTTTCCGCAAGCCACTCACTCGCACACGAACACCCTCCTTGTCAAGAACCACACCTTCACCCGCGTCTTCACCTCCCAACTCCACGCCGAGAAGCAATCACTCAGCTCATTTTCCTAGGGAAATGCCCTCACCTACCCCTGGTATTCATATTCCGTTGCCACGGTCAACATCGGCATCTCCCGCTGTTAGGTCCCTGTCTAATGCTATTTTCCAATCACCGGACGAAGAAGCGCGCTCCAGTGACGAGGATCAGGAATCGTCTAACCTCAGAAACGAAAGCCGTGATGCACACGAACCCAACCAGACATCCGAGCCCGAGGGGACTGCCAATGACGATCACGAACCTACATTTACCTCGTCGTCTGACTTGAATCATCCCGTGAACAACATCCTACAAGTCGGGAAGTCACCTCTAACTCTTACTCCGGGTATCTCTTCGTCGACTCCCACCTCAGCTTTCACTCCGACACCTGCGATCGCGCCCCGCCCTCGCCCTCGATTCAATATCCCTCAAACATCTGGAGACCTAGACGTGGAAGAAGAAGCAGAACTCGACTCCGACCCCATAACCCCGCGTACACGCCGGCGGTCTTTCTTATTATCCGTCATCAATTCAACCGCTCGGCCACGCTTGAAAGCTCCCACTCCCCATCCCAGACGCCTCGCCGTTCTTAACGCAGGTGAAGAATCCTCAGATGACGGTCAGGTAACGGCTGCTGCTCCACTTCGAAAGATGTTTGCGGGTGCGACACCCCGTCCTGGCAGGGGCCGCCTGTCACATCCTCTTGCACAGGTCTACAGGTCAGAGAGCCTTGAGCCTCCATCGCACGCTGGCGGTGGAAACACCAACAGCCCCTATGATTCAGCGGGCGAACGCATGTCCTTCGTTTCCACGGCATCTTCTCATGACCTCGTCGCGCATGTACGGGCGAACGCGTCGTATGATCCAGCCGTTGGTCTTGGTGAACGAGGGAAGACCGGTCGCTTCGATGCGCAGAAGTTAAATACATACCTGCACGCACTCAACCGACGACTACAGGACGAAAACATCGCACTGGTCGAGAGGTTGAGGAAATACGAGGATGTAAAGTCGGGCCCACGGTTAAGTATTGCGAGTTCGGGGCAAGGTCGGAGAGCCAGTGCTGGCAGCGCCTTGGGTGATGTAGAAGAAGACGCCGGTGCTGAGGGATGGGCAGAAGAGAAGTTGGAATTGCAGGCGATTTTGCAGACAATGGAGGAGGATATCGATAAACTGAATCAAGACAGAGCTCAACTACAGAGAGAGCTCGACGACGAGCGCATTGAGCGGGCCAGAGACGAGGAACGGTGGCGGGAGCGAATGCAAGATGTAGAGGAGGAAATTGCGGAAATCGCTGGTGGCACTCTGGGTAATGTAAGAGAAGACACTGGTGCTGAGAGATGGGCAGAAGAGAAACTGGAATTGGAGGCGATTTTGCAGAAGATGGAGGAGGATCTCGATAAACTGAATCAAGACAAAATTCAGCTGCAGAAAGACCTTGACGACGAGCACAACGAGCGGGCGAGAGACAAGGAGCGGTGGCGGGAACGAATGCAAGAAGTAGAGAAGGGAGTTGCGGATATCGTTAGTGACCTCGAAAAACGACTCGACGAAGCTGAAAGTGGGAGAGTGGAGGCCGTAGAAGAACTTGCCAAATTGAATCGCGAAGCAGAGAGAGTTCGCGAACGTCTGGAGAGCGAACACGAGTTGGCCAACGATCGCATAGATATGCTCGAGAAGGAGGTAGAAAGAACATCAGAGCTGGCGAGACAATTGGAACAAGCCTTGGAAGTTGCGGAAGAAAGGATGAGGGCTGACGAGGAAGTTATATCAGGGCTAAAGAGCAAACTGATCACCTTGGAGTGCGAACAGGAGCATCAACCAGCTCCTGGCAACCGTTCTACACATAACGAAGTTAAAGAAGCACTCAGAACGAACCCTGTTGATCTGGCTACTCCGAGCAAGGTCTTTAACATGAACGGGATTTCACCAATCCACCGGCATGTCTTGTCGATGTCAATGAAAGGTCCGAAGACTCCTGGCGCACCACTTCGAGACGTGAGTTCCCCGGATCGCGCGTGCTGGTTCCGGCTCGAGACTGACGATAGATAATAGCTTTCCTGGTTAAATGCCACTACGGCTGACCCCACTGTCTCCCCTCTTCTAGCAGAGATCGCAAGGCTGCAAACTCGACTTGACCATGCCAACGAGAGCATCGACCAGAAGCTGAACCAACTCGAAGAAGCAGGACTCGACGTTATTGGTCTGACCAAAAGTCTCGAGGACGCCCGTGAACAGCTAGCCGCCTCCGAGAGGGAAGTTTCCAGGTTGCAACGGAGAGAACAGAGGCGTCTCCGTCGCCTGGAGAGGCTCAGATGCCAAAAATGCTTGGTGAAGACCGACCCAGGACAGCTGGAAAAGATAATCGATGCAAACGAAAGGTAAGATGAGTTACGTTACTTGAAGTGCTCTCGCTAACCATCAGACTAGCTCGATAGATATATCGCAAAGTGAACTTCCCTCGAATCTGACATCACCTGCTACAAACCCCAGTGAGGCATTCCAAGTCGACCTACAGAGCGTCTATGCACAACTCGACGCAATGAAGCAAGAATGGCAGGAAGAGAAGCGCCGCCTGCTGGGCGAAAAGGCCGTCCTTGAGGATGAGGCCAATCGCATGAAGGTGGAAACCCGTAATGCCAAGGAAGAGTCCAAGAGAGCTAATGATGCTGGCCGTAAATCTAAGGCAGACAGTCAGAAGGTATTTTCGTGTTTGCCCTCAAAACTTTCTGGTACTCAACATATTTCCATTGCAGGAGGTAGAAAGGGCGAAAGCGACCATAAGTGACCTGGAGACTGAACTGCAGGCTGAGCGAATGCGGCTGGGGCAGATGTCTACTGATTACCAACGCCTTCAACGAGAAACGGAAGAAGTTGCTCGTAAATTGCAACGCACGGAAGCGGTATAGATGTCAGCGTGATAGTCGCGTTCATGAGCTCACGTCCTCATTTAGGACATTGAAGACGTTAAGCGACAGTTGCACAAAGCAAAACAGGAGAACCGTGAGCTTGAAAATGAACTCCGAGGTAGGAAAGATGGTGTCATGTAACTGGGGATGTCTGACGAAGAATTCCGCAGAGAACGCCAACGTGGAACAGAAAGCGTGTCTTTTGGAGGCCAAGGTGCGAGGGAACGCAGAGACCATCGAACAACTCCGGCAAGAGCGTTCACTCCTAGCTCGCGACTACAAAGATCTCCAACGCCAGTTTACCGAGGTCTCTGAGGTATGGGGGAAGTCATCCGTATTTAACCCGCCCTGATGGTCTCGAGCAGCGTGCTAGCAAAGCGCGGGCTGAATATGCTGCGTCGCAAAACTCGCACGACAGCCGACGGCAGGAACTTGATGCCTGTCTTACCGAAATCGATGAACTACGTCGCGCCCTAGCAAATTCAACCGATCAGCTTCAACGCACAGAACAAGAAAAGAATCGCATCGTTATCGAGAAGACTAGTATCGCACGGACCATTGACGCTCTGGAAGCTGAATTGAAACGAGTCAGAAAGGACGCCGAGGCGATTGGACTCGACCTGAAAGCGCTCAAAACGGAAAAGCAGAAAATACAACAGAAACATAAAGAAGAAGCAGCCGAGGCTGAGCGCGCGAAGAAACAGAGTCAGGCCCAAATCCGACTCCTCACTGAACAACTTGAGAGTCATAAGGCCAAAGCGAAGAGAGCTAGAGAAGATCTCTTGCGACACGTTTGTCCTGCGTACGTTTCGTCTACTTCGTGCGCCCATTAGCATTAACTCATTATTGTTCAGGGATGAGCAGAAGCTAGAGGCACTCAAAGTCCAACACAAGCAGGAATGCAAAGGTCTCATAGTCCAGATACGTTACCTGAAGGCAAAATTTACCCGTGAATCCACGCTGCGAGATGACCTTGCTTACCAAAAGCGTTACCTCCTTGTCTTGTTGGCCAACTTCGAAGAAAGGTGGGTCTCTCGTTTGCTATAGCTTGTTTGTTTACCGACCAGGATTCCAGCGACAAGCGGATTTTAGCTTGCATAGCACGCATTGGGTACCCCAAACAATCACAACCTGCGCCAGTACTTCAGAAGAAAATACGCCACCTTAGGAGCGTAGCGCTCTGCGTTATTTTCGCACATCGCATTAAGTGAGTTTCCGCCACCCCGTTCGACGTCAAACTAAGCACCGTTATACAGGTGTGCCAGTGATATGTGGCGGCAAGCTTGCGCAAATAAGCAAGCCATTGCAGATGCACTGCAGGAAGTGCGCCGTCGCAGGGCGACAGCTGAAATACATAACGAATAGGCCTGTAATGTGTATTGTAATCTCACCCTCAGCCATGTGCAGTATTCCACACCAATCCCTTCATGGGCCTCACCGTCGTTCTCGCGTTTCGGATAGGATCCGGACGGCATCCTTGGAGAACACATAAGACAGACCACTCCATATCGTGGTAACGGCCACTAAGAGTCTAATAGCGATGAACTGAACGGTATTCTGGAAGCAATAAAGAGTCCACTTACTGCATCTCAGGAAGATATACAATCAGGAATGCAGGAGCAATAGGAGCGACCGTTGTTGCAAACATCAGAGCCAGCTGTGCAGCGGTATTGAACTACGCAGTGATTTAGGTATGCAACAAGGCGCAAAAAAAGAATTTACACACCTTGCTTATGGTAGTTGGCCTTACCTCGGCTGATGGTATCGAGAAATCCCAATACCGGGCCAAGGTTTTCTGGCGAAAGTCGATCAAAATATGGCTCCTGGTTGTTCCAAACAGTACTTACCGGTGGAGGTAGGGAGGAATAACGAATGTAAAATGCAGAGAGACTCAGGAGCACATCTCTTCCGATGATAATAGTTGCCAGTGAAACTACTCAAGGTGTGACTTCCGATCTCGCTATACCACAAACAAAGAAGTATGCACCTGGAAGCAGACCCTTCATCGTTAATGTCACCGTCAAAGTCGTCATCAGTGTTTTGTCAGCGGCCGGGTCTAATATTGTCCCCAGTACAGAGCGCATGTTGAACCGCCTAGCCAAGAACCCATCGACCTTCCTACCATTGATAAACCGCAACTTGCGAGGCACGAGCTCACTTACCCAGTCTGATAATCCAGCGTAGACGAGTAATCCGGTTGCAAGGTAGAAGTTGTCCTGCAGTATTGACCACCCCAGCACGGGGCAAGCTAGAATACGGGACACGGTCAAAAGGTTCGGGATGGTATAAATATCTTCTCGAAGAGTAACGTTCTGATGCGATACTTTGTCGCTGCCCAAAGTATCTCCTAGCTTGTTGGTGCTTTTGTCAGAGGGCAAACGCGAAAACCGTGCGCAAAGGCTTGTGTTGAAAGAACGACGTGAAATCGACCAAAGGGAGGAAGCCCCAAGCCCGGATAACAACGTGGGTACATAATAGCGTTTGAGAGGGCGAATGCACGGTGCTAATCGAGACGAGAGAACGACGCTACGAATGAATAGCGATGGGGACATGGCCAAGCGCGAATTTAATGCCCAACCCAATCAATCGACCAGTGACACCGTACTCATACATATGTAAACACTCGTACACAGGGGCTATTGTGTCTGCGGGCACTTTTATGTTCTCCCCGTTCATCACGCTCCTTGTCGGGAAAATTCCAATTTTACCTATCAGGAAATAGCACGTCCACGTCCCAAATTCAGCTGCGTATTGGCCACATCGTGCCAGGAGAACACTCACGTTTGATATCACTCTCTTCACTTCCGCGACGTATGCTCTCCGAAATTCTTGGAAATACTGTGGTTGATGTTGGCAAGGGCTTCGAATGGACGACGCAAACCAGGTCGATGCCACGTCATCAGGTATTCCAAGTGCGGAAATCGTTGACGGAGACGGCCGTCGCAGCAACCTTTCCTTACAGGCAATCCTATAATTATTGATCCCGGATCTACCAACGTCGCGGCAGCATCTGCGTCCATAATCCGTAGGCGGGAACCACCCTTCGTCTGTGTCCGCATCATGAGCCGCGGCTGCACAGGCTCTGTGATACGACAGCAACCTGCGGTAGGTTGCTGCCGTCATTTCTTCCATCTCCTCGACATAGGGAACGTTCCTATCCAGTACATCCAACCGAAGACTCTCCATTGCCGCTCTTTGGGCCAGATCTTTCCAACCATAGCGACAGGAAAGAGCGTAAATGGACAAGAAATGTTCTTCCAAGTATTGTGCCGCGATCAATTCCTTGGCGCGAGGCAAAGCATCATCAGATATGTTATACTTTGCAACGGCTCTCAGGAAATCTTTTGCGTCGTCGTAGGAATGCAAAGTAGGAGTGGTGGTTGGATAGATGAGTCTGAGCAAGGTATCTAGGGTGGTACTGCTCTCCGAGACTTCGAAAGTGGGCAGGGATGTCTCGGAATGGCTCTTCTGTGAGCTGCCCAACCAAAACATGTTCTCGAAATTAGGAGATGAGAGCGACAGGATCACTTTAAAGACCCAGAACTCGACGTTATCCGAAGAGAGAAGGATGACGTCGGCATCGACGCGATCGAACGGAGGTTTAGCTGTGGAAGTCGACAGCTCGGACTTCATGGTGGAAGGACGAAAAGGACGATAACTGGTTTAGAACTTGTCCACCAGAGATAAGATGGATGCAAGATCGGGCACGTGCAGACAACTTGTGTTTGGATGTACTTCTTATGATGACCGGCCGATGCCTTGTTGTCCAGAGATCTACGCTCTCCCAAAAAAAGCCCCCTGAAACACAGACTATTTTCAATACAGCGCGCGAAGACAGCTGGCAACAAGAATTCATATTGTGATACTGTCAATTCAGACTAGTAATCGATACTATCCCATGACTGTGCAGCCGTCCCCCTTCATTCGCTGCAAAGTTGGGATGGCATTTATCCTAACTATGCAGGAGAATGGAAGGGTATGTCTAAGTCCACCTGGAGTGCACGTTTAGCATTAGGTCAAAGGGTGATCAATTGATCTTCCACACTGACCGTATCAATCGCTTTCTCCACCTCTACCGAAAAATGCTCTCCAATGAACGTACTCATGTCCAGGTAGGCAGCTGGCCGGCAAGTATGGCAGTGGGCTGCCGTTTCCAGAGCGTCCATGATCAGCAGAGGGTCGCTGACTACCTTTCCACAGGGTCGCTCCCGCAGCGCAGTTCTCGCACGTTCCATGTACTCGATAAACCATGCGTTTACCTCGTATATCTTCCCATCAGACAGTGGCCACGAAAGAGAATGGTGCACACAGTCGTCGCACTGGAACCAGACCCAGCGCGACGCGAAGCCAGGGAACCATGAAAAGTCGGAGGTAAGTCCACACACCACAACGCTGCATCTGCGGTGGTACTGGAGGAGTTTGTGGTAAATGGAGGCGGGGATATGTTCTAGTTCCTTGACATAAGGGCCAAAGATCTGGTGACGAAGGGTGTTCCTCGCTGCGAGACGAGTTTCCGCTTCAAATCCGAAGCGGTAAGCGATGGCAAATACACGCAAGGGTTCTTCCTCCAAGAACGAGGGTTGTACAAGGGCACCCCTCACTCGATCCATCAGACCCCTCATCCCGAATTTCTTCATCATCGCCAATACGTTCTGGACATCATCCAGATTCTCGAGCACAGGGTTCGTGAAAGGGTAGCAATACTGCAAAACCCTTTCTGTTGTTAAACTGTCCTCGACGATCTCAATGATGTCGCGCCCTTTCTCTTGTTTAATGACGATTCCCGAGAATTGGGGCGAAGGAGACATTGAACCCGCCATCAAAGAGCGCTTCAGAAGAGGTGAAGCAAGGGTCAAGAAAATCTTGTGAACAGCGAATCTACCTCCATCAGATGTATGCAGGACCAGATTGGCGTCGTTGTCGTCAAAGGGGGCTCGGAAGGGGGAAACTTCAAGAGTGAGAGGAGCGAGATCAACTACGATCTGTGACATGATCATGGGGGGACTGAAGGTTAGCAGATGCGTTTTACCTGGTCCTTCATTGCAGATATAAACTGGGTTCCAGGTGGAAATCCACGTAGCCTACACGAGGTTTGAAGCCAGCTGTGCGCATGGGTAGCACGGCACGGAGACACGGTCGATCATCGTGCATTGGACACATGCTTTTATATGGATCTCGAACGTTTGAATGACGACCTGCGATCAATAATCCCCAAAAAACCCACTTTAGAGCAGAGATGACATGCAGCCCAAGTCACCTTAGGTTCCAGCTGCTGTTGTTGAAGACGTCCTGCCGTATCGGTACCAGTTACGCAGATTGATCTTTCGTGAAGTACTCCCATGATGGAGCCACGCCTCGCCCAAATCTCCTTCGCGATTTCATATCAGGATCCATCTGTATTGACAGACAGGACGTGACGACAATAAACCACTTTTCGTTGGAGCTTGTGGAAGTGCACCGCTTTGTACATCGTGCGACGGGGACGCGGAAGTGGAGTCACGGGTGGTTGTATAGGTAATTGTACTGGACGCCGCGTGCACGACGCCGGCCTTGTAGATATCTCGGCTACATCAGGCTACATCCACGCTTGGTGCTCTTGGAGCAGACCCACGAAAATTGTAATCGCCAAGCTTATCGATCACGACGAGAGGCACAGACGCTAGGGGTAATCCCACGCCGTGCAGTCATGAAACCGTACCTTCAATATATAGTAGTTGGGTACTTTCCCATATTCCTGCAGGTAAAGTACGCTCAATCACCGATTCGTTCTAGATGCGGTGTCAGACGAAATTTCACGCAGTGGCTGTTCGGGGGGTTGACCCATCCCAGGTTAAAGCAGCCACTTTCTCGGCGACGTTCGTCCTTAATTACTTGCCTAGCAAGGTCTCGTAAAGCCGCGGGGGGGAGGGGAATAAGATTTTTTGGGAAATGTAATTGCTGTGATCAAACGCTGCCTGCGCATGAACACGACCTAGAAGCGGTGTCTCACGTTCTCCGGGTGGCCGGGTCTTTGTGAGTATTTGAGGAATGTTGCGTGGCTGTACTTGCGCCGGTGGATTGTTGTACAATCTGTGCCAGTGTTCGACTCAGTGTGGCTAACCCAGGTACGGCTAGGGGTGGCGTCAACTTATGATATCTGGTACTTTTGATGAGGACCTGTGCCCTTTGCAATCGAGATGGATCCGAACAGTTACAACGACGGCAACGCGTTCGGGTGGCCGGAGCTGTTGGAAGAAAATAAATATGGGGGGAAAGGAAGCTCTCGACCGCCAGGAATCGCGAGGGCTTGGGACCACTGTTCTTATCGTTTTGGATATATTCTGGGAAGGTAACGTTAATTAACAGATAACGGGTAGATTTTATCTACAGAGAATCAATATGGCAGCCGAAGATGCCAGATGGGGCCAAGGGAATGATGAGGAGGGGTTTCAAACTAAGTAGACGCGCCGGATACAAGTGAGACTTGTCGCTGTCTGAGACTAGATGAAACCTACAGCCACTCCGATGTAGGGATAACCATGGGGAGGAAAGGATATGTGCTCGAGATGGAAATCGGATGCGCGGGTGGTGTCCACATGAGGCCAGACTGAAAACGTTGGTTGTGGACGTTTCTTTGACGTCAAGCATGTCAATCGATCCGAGTAACGCGACCCAACACGTTTTCTGGGAGGAGAATGGATCAGTGATGCGGTCCGTGGTATCAACGTTGAAAACGGTTCGCCGGGAAGAAGAACCCCCTATTGCCGTTGGCGATGCACACGCACACGGCGTGGCAGGGGTATGCTCAGCAGATATTAGTCTACAAGACGGTACATGTGAGTCGAGATTGATAAGTCTGTCGGACAACATTTCGGATGCCACATATCGTATCATAAATTTTCGCGAACAGAAGCGGTTATATAATGGAATCGAGGGTCTCTCCTCGGCCCAACCTATAAAAGTGACCTGCCCCTTCATCGTCCCTATCGCGCCCTTCCTTCTTGCATCTTTTTTCAATCCGTAGTACCATGACCAATACCACCCCAGAAATGCCTCGTCCCAAGGATGTTGGAATCCTTGCTATGGAGGTCTACTTCCCTTACAGAGTGAGCGAACAGTGCCAGCAGCGCATCCATCCATTTTACAGAGCGTCTTCCAGTGCATCTCCGAAGCGGACCTTGAGGTCTTCGACGGCGTCTCCGCAGGGAAATACACTATAGGTCTTGGTCAGGAGTACATGGCTTGCTGTGATGATCGCGAAGACATCAACTCCTTCGCTTTAAATGGTTAGTTCTCTTGGTGTCGCCGCCCGCTGCTCACGGGTTAACGCGCCTTTCGCAGCCGTCGCTGGCCTTTTAGAGCGGTACAACATCGATCCGAAGTCCATCGGTCGCATTGATGTGGGCACCGAAACCATCATCGATAAATCGAAGTCCGTGAAGACGACCCTCATGGATCTCTTTGCAGACTCGGGCAACTTTGACATCGAAGGTATCGATTCGAAAAACGCTTGTTATGGCTCTACCGCCGCTCTCTTCAATGCCGTGAATTGGATCGAATCTACTTCATGGGACGGCAGGAATGCAATTGTCGTTGCCGGTGACATTGCCATCTACGCTGAAGGCGCTGCACGTCCTGCTGGTGGTGCTGGCTCTTGTGCAATGCTCATCGGTCCAAATGCGCCGGTGGTAGTCGAGCGTGAGTTCGATGTATATTGATCTCCGTTCTCCCCCTGACTCCCACTGATCTTCCAGCCATTCACGGCAACCACATGACCAATACCTACGACTTCTACAAGCCCCGATTAGATTCGGAATATCCCGAAGTTGACGGGCCAGTCTCTGTCACCACCTATATCTCTGCCCTTGATGCTACATATGCACGCTTCCGTGAAAAGACTGCCAAAGCTAAAAAGGCACAACTCAACGGCAGCGCCGCCAATGGGTCCGCCAATGGCGACGCTGACCGTGCTTTCTCGTTGGACGATGTTGACTACACTGTCTTCCACAGTCCATACGGAAAGCAAGTTCAAAAAGCATTCGGTCGTCTCGTCTACAATGACTTCGTGGCGTCCCCATCTGCGCCTCAATTTGCCAACATACCCTCTCCAGAGGTTATCCTTGCTATGTCTTACTCTGCATCTGTGACCGACAAAAACCTTGAGAAAACATTCATCGGCGCTTCCAAAGCTTTGTATGCTAAGAAGGTCGGACCTTCCATGCACTGCTCGAAACGGTTGGGTAACATGTATACCGCATCTTTGTACGGTTGCCTCGCATCCCTTCTGTCTGCTGTCGAGCCCTCGGAGCTCAAAGGCAAGCGGCTCAGTATGTTCGGTTTTGGCAGTGGCTGCGCTGCGAGCTTCTTCACTTTGCGTGTCAAGGGTGACACGTCGGAAATCAAGGAGAAGCTGGATCTTTTGGAGCGGCTTAAGAACATGAAAGTGGTCCCTTGCCAGGAATACGTCGATGCACTGGCTGTAAGTCTCCCCGTTTTTCTTAGCGGTTTTGGTAATTCATTAGCGTTGCCGCAATACAGCTTCGCGAAAAGAATCACAACGCGGTCAACTATACCCCCGAAGGTTCTATTGATAACATCTGGCCCGGAGCTTACTACCTTGAGTCGGTTGACGGTAAATTCCGTAGGAAGTACGCGCGCGCACCGAAGGCGTAATTTTTCATTCATTATTAAGACATCGTTGGAGGGGGGTTTGCCATTGCAGTCATTAACCCGGGCTACTTAGACGGATTGTATATCATGATACCTTTTGTTATAATGCTCGTTTGTTTACAGTAAGGGGTGGGCGTGCGTGAACGTGACAATTATAGATGTTGTAGTTTCGGGGACTTCTGTCCTATCCGCTGGACGTTCTGATCGGAAAGCTGTCCTCGGGGAAATTTCCTTGGCCGAGTGATTGTATTTAGAGCCTCTTCTATCGTGCCTCAACCAAACCGCTGGATGCCGCTTGAAGTAAACTCGGTACGTAAGTACATACACGTTCTGCGACCAATGCCGGGCGCACGGATCACGCATTTCCATCATACTGGCAAGAACGTACTGCGTGATACATAACTGATGATCAGATTTGATCTCATGGTGCTAGTGAGTCCTACAATCAAAAAGGGTATTCACAAATGACCCTAATGTAATCCTACGATTGTGAAGCTTATTTCTACCACTCCTGTTTCAGTTCGCAAAGCATTGGACGGAACTATTGTCCAGTAGTTAAATCTAGTGACTCATCTCCGCAAGTTCCTTCCCAACCCAAGCGGAAACGTTTGCAACAGCCTTGAACGGCGTTGCCTTGTACATCATGAGATAACCTTGCAAAGCTGCCATCGTTAGCCGCCGCTCCGGCACACTAGCAGCGAATTGATCCGCAAGCGCGGAGAGCTCGCTGACAGATAGCTTGGGGGCACGTGAACGATGGGAAAGCCCAGAGTATACTAAAGGTGGTAGCAGCGAAGACTTCTCAGAGGGCTCCAATGATGGCTGAGACGATTCTTGAGACTTGGCGGATGATGTGAGGTCGATAAGATGAGGTTCCCCGTCACCAGTGATATCATTCTTCTCTGATGCCTGCACAGGGGAAGACGCGAAGAAACGCTTGAATATTTCCCTGGCTTGGTACCTGCTTGCAAGGTGAAACTCGAGACGAATGTCCATGCGGCCAGGCCGACAGAGCGCGGGGTCGAGCACGTCGTACTTGTTAGTAGTCGCAAACAGAATGCGACCTTCGTTAGCAGTAATACCGTCTATGGCGTTCAGGATACCACTAAGAGACAGTTTGCTCGTAGAGTCACCCGAATTAGATGATCCATTTGGCCCATCACGAGATCTGGTCTCGGGGGATGAAGTAGCTGTTGGTGATCCAGATTCACGACTGAGGCCGTGGTGAAAGGCAGCGTCGATGTCCTCCATGAGGAGGATACACTGCGATGGTAAACCCGACAACAATGTAGCAAGACTTGTGTCGTCAAGCCCGGAACGCGAGAGAGTAAGTACATAGACATCAAGACACAACTCGCCAGCAATGGCTTGAATTATGGAAGTCTTTCCCGATCCAGGAGCACCGTACTGAATAGAACCAATTGTTAAACTAACGCTTGGAGTATCGAAAAGGACTTCTCACAAGCAAATAACCGCGACGGAAGGGAATGCCGCGTTCCTGGTACCAGGCCTTGCTGGCAAGGAAGTCTTTTGCATCCTCCACTAGGAGCTCCTGAACACCGGGGTCGAGTACAATCGAGCTAAGAGGACGCTTGAGCCGCTTTGCAAGCCGGACCCAATCGTTGTCGCTGTAGGACATTGATCAGCCTCAGAGGCAAATGTATATTTCACTACCAAACATGCCTGCTAGATACCCAAACTGTGAGGGAATCCTTCTGCATTTCAAGCCAATCTTTCTTAGCTTCATCAATTATCTCACTGAGAATCCTTTGACGCCCACTGAAGACTCTACAGGATACGCGAGTCAGCGTTCCCGCACAGGCACAGTTTATCCCCATACGTCATGCATACCTCAGCTGTAGCGATTCCCTGTTGGACCAGCCTCCGGGATTGGACACGGATACACGGGTGACCCTCATCCAACGACTTTTGTACCAGAGGGTGTACGATTGCGATTCTGCCGGTTTATAGGAGGGTTCCTTCGAAATTGAGTCCCTGTTCGAGTAACCAGGCTCCGAATATATCGAGTTCGTGCTGACTTCGACGTGTCGCACATGCCCTTTTGAGGGAGTGAGTGCACAATATAGAATTCTCACTGTAAGAACATACGCCAGGATGGCTGTTTTGACAGCCAAGCTAACATCCATTCTAAAACGGGGGTCAGACATAAGAACAAAGCGGTATGGTCAAACCATGACTCACGGTAGCTAGAGTCGTTCTCGTCGAACACGGCCGTAATGAAGAATGCGTCAACAAGAGAAATCCAGAAGGAGGATAAACCTCTGCGTGCTGCTTCAAAGAGACTCCCGATGACTAGCAGCAACGCCCAATCTCGGAGAGCGGACGTCGACGCGAGCATCGACGCAATGACGGCGAGCCGTTGAAGGGGACCACCGGACAGAGATGAGGAAGTAGTACCATTGACCGCAACGGTATGATCGAAACTCGAAGCGGCAAGTGCAAGTCGCTCGACTACTTGTTGCAGGGATGCCATGTTGATACAAGCCAGGCTTGAAGCCCTGGCGCTGGAGAGCACCTACTTCAATGGCAGCATTTTATAGCCCACGTCGGCTCACAAACGCTCCGGTCCGGATACTCGGTGACTCGGCCACACGAAAGATGTGACTCGATGAGGAGGGGGAACGCCGCTGAGGGCCCACGTGTCCACAACACCTACTTGCTGACAGTCAGAGCGCTCGCTCTAAGTTGACTGCCATTGTCAATGGCAGTGATGTGACTTTCTGGGTGTCTAGGTCGCCGTGAGAGATGAGCGCGCCCGCACGCTCCTTGTCGAATCAGCCTGTGAGAGTCTCTGAGACCATCGCCACGCTGACAGTCGGCTGCAGAACGGACTTGATCCATGTCGAAGTTTGTGAGCCAACTTCGTGATTTCTACTGACCAGCCATTATGGATCTTCGCATACCTCGTTCGTGCTTGCACTGCTCACGCTCGGTCCCGTTCTTATAGTGCGTGCAGTGAGCGCTGCCTGCATTCTGACTCTGGATAGTATTGACCTTCGCCGCTCTTGGGCAACGCCATTCAAACTCGCAATTATTACATAACCTGCGGGCGACTCAGCTCTTTTCTGAGGGATTGAACATAGTCCTGAAAGCAAACTAATACATCTCCGATTTCCGCTATCCCGTGGTTAGTATGTGGGTGATTTCGGCGCGTTTTTTGGTCTGTCACTTATATTTCCACCGGTTCGCACCCACATGTAACGCTCTGCTCGCCTGATCATTCCGGCCTCTTGTCCATCGGAGCATTTGGGAGCCGTAGGCCATCAAGTACTGGACACTCTCTGGAGGCGACTGGCCACCATCACACCGATGCTTGTATCCACATTTGCCCCTCCAGACTACTCATTATGTCTAGTCATCCGAGGTCTCTTTGAGGTAGCACACAGAGGTTTATCTTCCTGGACTTCTCTTATCGGTGTGTTCTTCATTACGACTATGTTCGATGAAGATGACCCTAGCTGCCGTGGGTATAATGGTATGATATCCCCACATCGTTCTTCCGTCTCACCTGCATTTTAGAATAGATGTTGGCTTGGCTGTCAAAACAGCCATCGTGGTGTTTGTACTGGCTATGAGAAATCTGCTTTGTGCACTCAACAGGCGATATGCGAGACGCTGCAGCGAGCACTGGACACAGTATATTCATAGCATAATTGCTCGGACAGAGATTCAATTTCTAAAGAACCATCTTACATTCCAGCAGAATTGCAATTGTATACCCTCTGGTGCGAACGTCGTTGGATGAGAGCCACCGTGTTCAATCCTGGAAGCTTGTCCACCAGGGACTCGTTGCTGCTGAGGTATGTAAGACACATGTGGATAAGCCTGGCCTACCCCAGGAACGCTGACTTCGTCTTTCCTACAGTCTTCAGTCGGCGTCAGAGGATTCTGGGGTGAGATCACCGAAGAGGCTAAGAAATATTGGCTTGAAACCTAGAGTGGTTCTCTTATAATCTGGGTTTCTAACAGGCACGTCTAGAAGATAAAGTATGTGTACTCCTCCGAGGCTGATGACTGTCATACAGCGAAAACAATTAGGTCTCGCCAGCGAGGCGATTCGAGCGTCCCCTCAGTTTGATGGTACTCAACCCAGGTGTCCGGGAGCTCCTAATGGAAGGTGGAGAAGATTCCTTGCTAACAATGCATAGTGTCAGAAGTGCGGTGTTCATGTCAACCCAAGTGCATATGAAGACAGTGCCTCTACGGAGATGGTGAGATGCCATTGTCATTGAGAGCACGAAACTTGATGGATCAGGCACGTACTCTGATAGTTTTATCTACATCGCAATTTGAAAGGCACTGCTTAGGCAATGCGCTTCCTCTGATCACATTTAGACCATTCCGTCGAACTGGATTACTTCGTCGTCAAATCGATACACCCCAATTGCTTCTCCGTCTACGACCCGCAACTAGTTCGTTGACGAGCCCGCGTTACAAAAGCTACCCAAACAACATGGGCATCCCAGGCGGGTTCGGTAAACATGCTTCGTTGCCGGTGTGGTCTCGTTTGCTCATTCGTTCGTGATAGGTTCTACTCTCATCGGGGCTTTGGTCTCCGCCATGTATGTATTGCTTTGCTTGATTTCGTTACATCTCCCCTCTGATATCCGCATTTCACATAAAGGTTATATGGAATAACAAATCTGCAGGAGCGTCTCAAACGGAATGTCCAACTCGGTGCTCTGCTTACTGGTCACATTATAGACTTATATATATTACATGCACTATGATGATGCCTCGACCATGAAGTTCCTGGTTGCTGCCATATGGTGAGTTAGGCCACCTTGGGACTTCTGTCAAATCCACCCACACGATGCCAGGGTTTTGGATACCCTACATTTCTCGTTCAGTGAGTGTTTGGTGCATATAAGTGAATGCATGGTTAATGGCCAATTAGTGTGTCATATGGTGTACTACTACCTGGTGAAAATGATATGTTTAATCCTTGTAACCATCGTGCTCAGTCTCTACAGATAACCAATTACGGCGTTCTAACGAGTTTGGAGTATATTGTGTGGTTTGTATCTTTCCCATTTCAAAGCTCCCAGTCCTGAAACATGACAGGTCATTCCCAGTGCGCATGCCCATTTTCCCATAAGGCACTAATTTAGAGTGTTCCCCTGCTTAGGCGTCGATTCTGGTGAATGTGCGTTCCTTTCATCTGAGCCTTCATGATAGGATTTAACTCTATTCCAGTCATTCGTGATTACCACAGTTCAATTGTAAGTGACTTTCTTTCGCAAGCCGATGCTCATAAACCAGATGTCGCTAGCTTCTTTGTGCATAAGATACATCACCGTATGTCCCATTCGACGTGCGACCTGAGGCTTTGTTGATCAGCATTCAGTCTGTCGTCGTCAACTGAGATGGATGGTGACCGTCCCACTTGTAAGTATATTTACCCATAATGGCCCAGGTATCACCCACTGACAAGACCATGACAGATACTATTAGTAATAGTTCAGTCTGGTGAGTGTTTTTATCGCGTTCATGAAACATTTATAACAATATTTCAACAGGGTTTAGCATAGGTTTGTGCACTATTTTTCTTGCGCGGCGAGAAACCTATTCTAACAAGAAGCAGCGACAGCTATTGTAACGTACTCCGGCCTGTCCAACCATCTTCGCCAGAATACTGATCTCCACGTGTAGGTTCATCAATAACGCGCTCAGCTTCGCATCGCATGCTAGGGTAGTTTCGTTAACAGAGAAATTGGTGTGGCAGCTTATGACTCATTCTTCCTAGCTTTACACCTCCCTACCTGCTGTGTCTCTCATCGCACTAGCTGAGGCTATGATTACGTTGTCACTCTGCGTACTTTTGTATGAACGTGGCTCGCGCTCGGCAGTCCCGAGGTAACACCAGTTGGCATCGGTCGTTTTCCTTCCTAACAAACTTGCTTAGAACGAAGAGTCTATTGAACACGCTTATCATCTACGCTGTTAACCGTTGTTTGCTCACTTTGTAAGTTTGAGCCCTTTGTGACTGGGACTGGACTCAGGCCTTTCACGGCAGACTAGTCATCCTTGCGGAGCTCACCGTGGTACGTGTGACCTGTTGCAAGATGGCTAGTGCACTCTCACTCTTTGTTTAGGACGCTGAAATCTTACCTGCATGGACGATGGCATTGACTTTCACCACTCCAAAACGTCAGTTTCCCGTGCCCTGAGAACTCTCCATCTTACCATTGAATAGTATATGCCAACTCACTTCTAGCGTCACTGAATACCCGGGAAAAACTTCGATTCCAGGGCTCGGGCTGCGAGTCAGATCTACACATGAATGTTGTCCACCTCGCGAAACCCCCAAAACTTTCGGAAGACAGAGAGAGCTCAAAGGACAGAGAAGGGAATTCCGACGCACGTAAATGGGCTGATATCGATGTCACTGCCGTTCCTCTCCACGATGAGACCACAGTGTTGCGAAGAGAAGGAAAGGTGTGATTCTAGTGGTTGCACCCTGCATTCGCTATCATATTCCAAGTATGATTGGATATGTCACCTACGTACACGGCGTTCCTCTTTCCTCATGGATCTGCGGTAAAGTCATAATTGGTAAGTCTCACGTTCACAGGAGTCGGTGGTCTAGTTTTCGGAGCTTCGGTGGTGGTTGTTCACTTGAGTTCCCCGTGCAGTACTGCATCTACCTATCGGTCGTTGTATTGTAGTGCTTAGAAGATAACTTTACTATAGCCTCATGTGGTCCTGGCATGGTTGGAATCTACTGCTGCCATCTCCCGAATACGAAGTACAGGGTGTGACACTAAAGGCGTCTGACCTCTGTCACCTTGTTTACGAGGTCACTCCACCCCGAAATCCATACACGTTTTTTTGGTCAGCCATGAATATCATGTTTTGGGCCTCAGCGCTCAGCACTGTACCCCGCATCATCTCTGCAGCTCCGCAGCGTATTGAGCGCGAGCGCGGTAAACAAGGTGCCTGCCGTTCAAAACAGCCTTATTCTAGTTTATATTAAGTTATATATAGCTTGTCACAAAACACTGCACTTCAGCCATCACAGATATAATGCTCTGCTCGACCAATCATTTCGGCTTCTTGTCTTTGCCCGTGACCACATCCTAAGTGGCCCTCATCATGTATTCGAGGTTGGTCCATTCACTCATTTAATATTATGACCGTTGCCTGGCGCATAGATCGCGCATTTCCATCATGCTGCCAAAAACGACTTGTGCAATAACTGATGATCAGATTTTCGGGCCAGGGTACTTACAAGTGATAAGTGTCATACGGCGAAAACAATTGAATCTTGCCTGCAAGGCGACTCGAGAGTCCCCCCAGTTTTATGGTACTCGACTCAAATGTCCGGGAGCTCTTAATGGAAGGTACGGAAGATTTCCGCAAGGCCTTGTAGAGGCTACCAGGATGGCAGTTTACGCATCAGGCCAAGAGTATATGAAAACAACACTAATACAGAGATGGCGAGATTATTGGAGTCGGCTGTTGTCACTGAAAACTAAATCCATCAGACTTCAAGGATAACCATCTTCCTTGGAGCTTGATGTTGATGGATCAAACACATACTCTGATAGCTGTTTCGATTTGAAAGGTGTCGGACGAGTGGGTTCTCTCAGTCATATCAAGCCACCCCTTCATCTCTTACATATAAAGCTGGATTAGATTGCTTTATTGTCAGGTCGACACATCCCCAATTACTTCTCTATCCATGACCCGTAACTAGTTTGTCGACAAGTCCACGATATAAAAGGCACTCAAACGACATGGGCATCCCGGGCGGCTTTGGTAAATACACTTCATTTTCAAGTGCGGTCCTGTCTGCTGACTTGTTCGCGGTAGGTTCTACTCTCATCGGGGCCTTGGTCTCCGCCATGTATGTGTTGCTTTGCTTGATTTCGTTGCATCTCCCCTCTGATGTTCGCATTTCACATAAAGGTTATACGGAATAACAAATCTACAGGGTCGTGTCAAACAGAACGTCCAGCTCGGTGCTCTGCTTACTGGTCACATTATAGACTTATATATATTACATGCACTATGATGATGCCTCGACCATGAAGTTCCTGGTTGCTGCCATATGGTGAGTTAGGCCACCTTGGGACACCTGTCAAATCCACCCACACGATGCCAGGGTTCTGGATACCCTACATTTCTCGTTTAGTGGGTGTTTGGTGCATATAAGTGAATGCATGGTTAACGGCCAATTAGTGTGTCATATGGTGTACTACTACCTGGTGAAACTGATGTGTTTAATCCTTGTAACCGTCCTGCTCAGTCCCTGCAGATAACCAATTATGGCGTTCCGACGAGTTTGGAGTATATTGTGTGGTTTGTATCCTTTCCATTTCAAAGCTCCGAGTCCTGAACATGACAGGTCATTCCCGGTGCGCATACCCGTTTTCCTACAGGGCACTAATTTAGAGTGCTCCCCTGCTTAGGCGTCGATTCTTGCGGTTGTGCGTTCCTTCCATCTCGGCCTTCATGATGGGATTTGATTCTCTTCCAGTCATCTATCATTAACATAGTTCAATTGTAAGTGACTTTCTTCTGCGGGTCGAGGCTCATAAACCAAATGGCGTTAGCTTCTTTGCGCGTAAAATACATTACCGTATGTCACATTCAATCTGCCACTCGAGACTTGGTTGATGTGCATTCAGTTTGTCGCCATCAACTGAGGTGGCTGGTGACCACCCCAATTGTGAGTACATATACTTGTGATGGTAAAGGTATCATGCAGTGACAAGACCATGATAGATACTATCAGTAATAGTTCAGACCGGTAAGTTTTTTTATCGCGTTCGTAAGGTATTTGTATTCATACCTCGCTAGGGTTTAGCATAGGTTTGTGCACTGTTTCTCCCCCATGGTGAAAAATATACTCTAACAGGCGGCAGCGACAGTTGTTGTGATGTACTCCAGCCTGTCCAAATTTCTTCACTGAAGTACTGACCTCCATGTGTAGGTTCGTCAACAACGCCCTTAGCTTCTCCTTACGTGTTAGGGTAGTTTCGTTAACAGAAAAATTCGTCCGGAAACTCACGACTCATTATTCCTAGTTTTACACCTCCCTACCTGCTATCTCTCTCGTCGCACTGGCTGAGGTTTTGATTACGGTGTCACTTTGCGTACTTTTGTATGAACGTGGCTCACGCTCGGCAGTCCCCAGGTAACTCCAGGTGCATCAGTCGTTTTCCTTTCTAACAAACTTGCTTAGAACGAAGAATATGTTGAACACGCTTATCATCTATGCTGTTAACCGTTGTTTGCTGAGTTTGTAAGTTTGTTCTCTTTGCGACTGAGACTGGACTCAGGCTTTTCATGGTAGACTAATTGTCATTGGGAAGGTCACAGTGGTATGTGTGACTTATTGAAAGATGGCTAGGGCACTCTCACACTTCGTTTAGGACGCTGATGGCATATTTGTATGGATGGTGGCATTGACCTTCATCACTCCAAAACGTCAGTCTTCCGTGCCCCGAGAACTCCCTATCTTACCCTTGAATAGTATACGCCAACTCACTTCTAGCATCACTGAACGCACGGGAACACCTTCGATCCCAGAGTTGGGGCAAGCCGGATCTACACATGAACGCTGTCCACGTCTCGAAACTCCCAAAACTTTCGGGAGACAGGGAGAGTTCAAAGGACAGAGAAGGGAATTCCAACATACGTAAAAGGGCTGATATCGATACCGCTGCCGTTTCGGCCCATGATGCGACCACAGCGTTGCGAAGAGAAGGAAAGGTGTGATTCTAGTGGTTGCACCCTGGATTCGCCATCATATTCCAAGTATGAGTGGATATGTCACCTACGTACACAGCATTTCTCTTTCCTCGTGGTACTGCAATAATGTCATAACTTACAGTGAGTCTCATGTCCACAGCGGCCTGTGGTTTAGCTTTTGGAGCTTTGGTGGCGGTTGTTCGCTTGAATTCCCTATGCAGTAGCGCATCTACCTATCATCGCAGTCGTTGTATTATAGTGCTCAGAAGACAACTCTACTATAGCCTCATGTGGTCCTGGCATGGTCGAAATCTACTGCTGCCATTTCCTGAATACGAAGTACAGGGAGTGATACCAAAGGCGTCTGACCACAAATCACTGCATGCACTTCAGCCATCTGATCGCACCCACAGATAACACTCCGCCCGACCAATCATTTCGGCTTCTTGTCTTTGCCCGTGATCACATCCTGAGTGGCCCTCGTCACGTATGCGAGGCTGTCCCTTCACTCACTTACATAACAATATTACGACCATTGCCTGGCGCATGGATCACGCATTTCCATCATGCTGCCAAAACGTCCTGTGCAATGACTGATGATCAGATTTTCGTGCCAGGGTACTCACAAGTGATAAGTGTCATGCGGCGAAAACAAATGAATCTCGCTTGCAAGGCGACTCGAGTGTCGGCTTAGTTTGATGGTACTCGACTCAAATGTCTGGGACCTCCTAGTGGAAGGTACGGAAGATTTCAGCAAGGCCTGGTAGAGGTCACCAGTTTACGCAGTAGTCCATGAGTACATACATGAAAACAGTACTAATATAGGAATGACAAGATTATTGGAGTCAGCTGTTGACATTGAAGACTAAATCTGTCAAATTATGATCTTCCTTGGAGCTTGATGTTGATGGATTGAACATGTACTCTGATGGCTTTGTCGATGACCTGATTTGAGCCCCTTTATCTTGTGCATATAAAGTTGGACCAGATTACTTTATTGTCAGGTCGGCACACCCCCGATTGCTTTTCTATCCACGACCCACAGCTAATTCGTTAACGAGTCTGCAATATAAAGGCTACCCAAACAACATGGGCCTCCCGGGCGGGTTCGGTGAATACACTTCATTGTCAAGCGCGATTTTGTCCACTGATCTGTTTGTGGTAGGTTCTATTCTCATCGGGGCTTTGATGTCCGCCTTGTGTGGTTTGCTCTGCTCGACTTCATCACCTCTTCTCTCTAATGTCCACATTTTACATGAAGGTTATATGGCGTAACAAATCTGCAGGGGTGTTTTAAACGGAACATCCAACTTGGTGCTCTGCTTACTGGTTACATTATAGACCTACGTGTATTACATGCACTACTCTGAAGATGCTTCGACCACAAAGGTCTTGGTTGCTGCAGTATGGTGAGTCAGGCCCCCTTGGTGGAAGAAGAATATTCACCATTTTTATAATTCTTATTTTGATTTGTCAAATCCACTCGCATGATGCCAGGGTTCTGGATACCTTGCATGTCGTCTTTGGTGAGTGTTTGGTGCATATGCATAAGTGAATGTATGGTTAATGGTCAACTAGTATGTCATATGGTGTACTACTACTTGGTAAAATCCATGTGCGTGACTTTTGTAACCATTGTACTTAATCACTGCAGATAACCAGTTATGGCGTTCCGACGAATTTGGAGCATCTTACGTGGTTTGTATGCCTTCCATTTCAAAGTTCTCCCCTGCTGATGAGACACGGCAGGTCATTCTCAGTGTGCATACCCATTTTTCTACGAGGCGCTAATTAAAGCGTTTCCCTGTTTAGGCATCAGTTCTGGTACATGTGCGTTCCTTTCCTCTCAGCTTTTATGACAGAATTTTACTCTATTCCAGTCATTCGTGATTTCTATAGTTCAACTGTAAGTGACTTTCTTTCGTGGTTTAAGGCTCAAAAACCAATTGTTGCTAGCTTCTTTGTGCGTAAAATACATTACCGTATGTCACATTCAACCTGCCACTCGAGACTTGGTTGATCGGCACTCAGTTTGTCGCCATCAACTGAGGTGGTTGGTGACTACCCCAATTGTGAGTACATTTACTGATGATGGCCAAGGTATCACCCAGTAACAAGACCATGGCAGATACTATCAGTAATAGTTCACTTTGGTAGTGTTTTTATTGCGTCCACGAAGCACTTATAATGATATTCAATTCAACAGTGTTTGGCATAGGTTTGTGCACTATTTTTCTTGCACGGCGAGAACATATTCTAACAAGAAGCAGCGACAGTTGTTGTAACGTACTCTGGCTTGTCCAACCACCTTTACTAGAATACTGATCCCTGCGTGTAGGCTCATCAACAACGCGCTCAGTGCCGCCACACACAATAGGGTGATTTTCGTTGAATAATGGAGAAATTAGTGCAACAGCTTACGACTCATTATTCCTAGCTATACACCTCCTTACCTGCTGTGTCCGCCATGGCACTAGCTGAGGTTTTGATTACGACGTCACTCTGCGTACTCTTATATCAAAGTGGCTCGCGCTCGGCGGTCCCAAGGTGACTTTAGTTGGCGTCGGTCGTTTTTCTTCCTAACAAATCCTGCTACTCAGAACGAAGAATCTATTGAACACACTTATCATCTATGCTGTTAACCGTTGTTTGCTCACTTTGTAAGTTTGATCCCTTTGTAACAGTGACTTGGCTCAAGGCCTGTGTGGTAGACTGGTTGTCGTTGCGGAAGTTACAGTGGTACGTATGAGACCCCATGTAGTCCATTTAGTCACAACACATGGGCAGCCTGTGCGCCAAAACACCAACACTTATATAGACCCTGAGACGGGCCCGCCTAAATAGATTAGCCAGTACACATGGACAGGCCCGAGGGACTAAAGTGTGAGCAACATATGTACGGGCCTGTAAGTGCATTACCACAACATATGGGAGGGCCCGTGGTGGGTAAGGATGTTGAAACATTTAGACGGGCCCGTGACCAATTAAGAATACTGAGCTGCTATAAGATGTGGGCGGGCCTGTCCTGGTAGGTTACACCCCTGTCACAACATCAAGGCGGGCCTGCCTATCATAACATGGAGAGGGTCACAACATAAGGACGGGCCTGGGAGGAATATCATTTATGGTGTTGCAACATATAAACGGGCCCATTCATCATAAGCCATACCCCTGTCACAACATATGGACGGGCCTGTCAATAGCAAGATGTACCGCTGTTGAAACATAAAGACGGGCCCGTCATTAATATCATTTAATGGAGTCACAACATAAGGGCGGGCCCTTCAGTAGTATTATTTATATTGTTGCAACATATGGACGGGCCTGTCCACAGTAAGATGTACCTCTGATGAAACATAAAGACGGGCCCTTCAGTAGTATTATTTATATTGTCACAACATATGGGCGGGCCTGGCCCCAGTAAGATGTACCCTGTCAAAACATAAAGACGGGCCTGTCATTAATATCATTTAATAGAGTCACAACATATGGGTGGGCCTGGCCCCAGTAAGATGTACCCTGTCAAAACATAAAGACGGGCCCGTCATTAATATCATTTAATAGAGTCACAACATAAGGGCGGGCCCTTCAGTAGTATTATTTATATTGTTGCAACATATGGACGGGCCTGTCCACAGTAAGATGTACCTCTGATGAAACATAAAGACGGGCCCTTCAGTAGTATTATTTATATTGTCACAACATATGGGCGGGCCTGGCCCCAGTAAGATGTACCCTGTCAAAACATAAAGACGGGCCTGTCATTAATATCATTTAATAGAGTCACAACATATGGGTGGGCCTGGCCCCAGTAAGATGTACCCTGTCAAAACATAAAGATGGGCCCGTCATTAATATCATTTAATAGAGTCACAACATAAGGGCGGGCCCTTCAGTAGTATTATTTATATTGTTGCAACATATGGACGGGCCTGTCCACAGTAAGATGTACCTCTGATGAAACATAAAGACGGGCCCTTCAGTAGTATTATTTATATTGTCACAACATATGGGCGGGCCTGGCCCCAGTAAGATGTACCCTGTCAAAACATAAAGACGGGCCCGTCACTAGTATCATTGAATAGAGTCACAACATATGGACGGGCCTGTCCACAGTAAGATGTACCTCTGACGAAACATGAAGACGGGCCCATCAGTAATCTCATGTATAGCATCACGACATATGGACAGGCCCTTCAGTAGTATAATTTATATTGTCACAACATATGGACAGGCCCGTCCACAGTAAGATGTACCTCGGATGAAACATAAAGACGGGCCCATCAGTAATCTCATGTATAGCATCACAACATATGGACGGGCCCTTCAGTAGTATTATTTATATTATCACAGCATATGGGCAGGCCCAGCCCCAGTAAGATTTACCCTGTTGAAACATAAAGACGTGCCCGTCACTAATGGATGTGGTATCCCTGGCACCCACTGAACAGCGGCTTTCAATGGACACCATGCTGGCATGAATTGGAGATGATTTGAGTGACCCAGATCTCACAAGCTGCAGTCTGGATGTATTTGGCATTAATTGGACTATTGCCAGCCATCCGCCCATCCACATTGAGCGGATGTGGCATCCCCAGCACCCCCTCAATATTGGCTTGCCATGGACACCATTCTGGCATGAATCGGAGCTGATTTGAGTGACCCAGACCTCACAAGCTGCACCCTGGATGTATGTCCCATTAATTAGACTATTGCCAGCCTTCCGCCCATCTGTATTGAGCGGATGAGGTATCCTCAGCACCCGCTCAACAGCAGCTTTGCATGGACACCAGTCTGGCATGAATTGGAGCTGATTTGAGTGACCCAGATCTCACAAGCTGCACCCTTGGTGTATTTGGCATTAATCACACTATTGCCAGCCATCCGCTCATCTGTATTGAGCGGATGTGGTATCCCCAGCACCCGCTGAACAGCAGCTTTCCATGGACACCATTCTGGCATGAATCGGAGCTGATTTGAGTGACCCAGACCTCACAAGCTGCACCCTGGATGTATGTCCCATTAATTAGACTATTGCCAGCCTTCCGCCCATCTGTATTGGGCAGATGAGGTATCCTCAGCACCCGCTCAACAGCAGCTTTCCATGGACACCATTCTGGCATGAATCAGAGCTGATTTGGGCATCTCAGACCTGTCCCAGACCTGACAAGCTGCACCCAGGATGTATGTCCCATTAATTAGACTATTTCCAGCCTTCCGCCCATCTGTATTGAGCGGATGAGGTATCCTTGGCACCTGCTCAACAGTGGCTTTGCATGGACACCAGTCTGGCATGAATTGGAGCTGATTTGAGTGACCCAGATCTCACAAGCTGCACCCTTGGTGTATTTGGCATTAATCACACTATTGCCAGCCTTCCGCTCATCTGTATTGAGCGGATGTGGTATCCCCAGCACCCGCTGAACAGCAGCTCTCCATGGACACCATTCTGGCATGAATCGGAGCTGATTTGAGTGACCCAGACCTGACAAGCTGCACCCAGGATGTATGTCCCATTAATTAGACTATTTCCAGCCTTCCGCCCATCTGTATTGAGCGGATGAGGTATCCTTGGCACCTGCTCAACAGTGGCTTTGCATGGACACCAGTCTGGCATGAATTGGAGCTGATTTGAGTGACCCAGATCTCACAAGCTGCACCCTTGGTGTATTTGGCATTAATCACACTATTGCCAGCCTTCCGCTCATCTGTATTGAGCGGATGTGGTATCCCCAGCACCCGCTGAACAGCAGCTCTCCATGGACACCATTCTGGCATGAATCGGAGCTGATTTGAGTGACCCAGACCTGACAAGCTGCACCCAGGATGTATGTCCCATTAATTAGACTATTTCCAGCCTTCCGCCCATCTGTATTGAGCGGATGAGGTATCCTTGGCACCTGCTCAACAGTGGCTTTGCATGGACACCAGTCTGGCATGAATTGGAGCTGATTTGAGTGACCCAGATCTCACAAGCTGCACCCTTGGTGTATTTGGCATTAATCACACTATTGCCAGCCTTCCGCTCATCTGTATTGAGCGGATGTGGTATCCCCAGCACCCGCTGAACAGCAGCTCTCCATGGACACCATTCTGGCATGAATCGGAGCTGATTTGAGTGACCCAGACCTCACAAGCTGCACCCTGGATGTATGTCCCATTAATTAGACTATTGCCAGCCTTCCGCCCATCTGTATTGAGCGGATGAGGTATCCTCAGCACCCGCTCAATGGCAGCTTTGCATGGACACCAGTCTGGCATGAATTGGAGCTGATTTGAGTGACCCAGATCTCACAAGCTGCACCCTTGGTGTATTTGGCATTAATCACACTATTGCCAGCCTTCCGCCCATCTGTATTGAGCGGATGAGGTATCCTCAGCACCCGCTCAACAGCAGCTTTCCATGGACACCATTCCGGCATGAATCACAGCTGATTTGAGTGACCCAGACCTCACAAGCTGCACCTGGGGTGTATGTCCCATTAATCACACTATTGCCAGCCTTCCGCCCATCTGTATTGAGCGGATGAGGTATCCTCAGCACCTGCTCAACAGCGGCTTTCCATGGAAACCATTCTGGCATGAATCGGAGCTGATTTGAGTGACCCAGACCTCACAAGCTGCACCCTGGATGTATGTCCCATTAATTAGACTATTGCCAGCCTTCCGCCCATCTGTATTGAGCGGATGAGGTATCTGCAGCACCCGCTCAACAGCGGCTTTCCATGGACACCAGTCTGGCATGAATCGGAGCTGATTTGAGTGACCCAGACCTCACAAGCTGCACCCTGGATGTATGTCCCATTAATTAGACTATTGCCAGCCTTCCGCCCATCTGTATTGGGCGGATGAGGTATCCTCAGCACCCGCTCAACAGCAGCTTTCCATGGACACCATTCCGGCATGAATCACAGCTGATTTGAGTGACCCAGACCTCACAAGCTGCACCTGGGGTGTATGTCCCATTAATCACACTATTGCCAGCCTTCCGCCCATCTGTATTGAGCGGATGAGGTATCCTCAGCACCTGCTCAACAGTGGCTTTCCATGGAAACCAGTCTGGCATGAATCGGAGCTGATTTGAGTGACCCAGACCTCACAAGCTGCACCCTGGATGTATGTCCCATTAATTAGACTATTGCCAGCCTTCCGCCCATCTGTATTGGGCGGATGAGGTATCCTCAGCACCCGCTCAACAGCGGCTTTCCATGGACACCATTCCGGCATGAATCACAGCTGATTTGAGTGACCCAGACCTCACAAGCTGCACCTGGGGTGTATGTCCCATTAATCACACTATTGCCAGCCTTCCGCCCATCTGTATTGAGCGGATGAGGTATCCTCAGCACCTGCTCAACAGCGGCTTTCCATGGAAACCAGTCTGGCATGAATCGGAGCTGATTTGAGTGACCCAGACCTCACAAGCTGCACCCTGGATGTATGTCCCATTAATTAGACTATTGCCAGCCTTCCGCCCATCTGTATTGAGCGGATGAGGTATCATCAGCACCCACCAACAGCAGCTTTCCATGGAAACCATTTTGGCATGATTCGGAGCTGATTTGAGTGACCCAGACCTCACAAGCTGCACCCTGGATGTATGTTCCACTAATTAGACTATTGCCAGCCTTCTGCCAATCTGTATTGAGCGGATGAGGTATCCTCAACACCCACTCAACAGCGGCTTTCCATGGAAACCATTCTGGCATGAATCAGAGCTGATTTGAGCGACCCAGATCTCACAAGCTCCACCCTTGGTGTATTTGGCATTAATCACACTATTGCCAGCCTTCCACCCATCTGTATTGAGCGGATGTGGTATCCCCAGCACCCGCTGAACAGCAGCTTTCCATGGACACCATTCCCACATGAATTGCAGCTGATTTCCATGACCCAGATCATATCTGCCCACCCCCCCTCATGCCCTTTGGAGTTTCTCCCCACAAATCCCCACAGTTTATTTTCATCACTCCTCTGAATTTTATGGAATTACATAAGCCACAAAAAGCGCAGCCACTACTCCCAGAAACATGTCCTCATTTGGCATGTGCCTGATATCCAACATTCCCACACACTGCCCTCATTGTCCCCAGCCTCCCCTTTCTTTCTGGGCTCTGTCCCTTCACTGTAGGCATTGTATAAGATAGTTACATGTACTATAAGTCCATTAGACCATAAATGAATGCTTTTCTGCCCATCCTAATGGGCCTAAATAATTCCAATGTCTGATTGGGGCAAAACCAGAAAAAGCAATTGCTTTTTTGATATATTGGTCATATCTATCTATTTATTGTGTCCCCTTGAAGGGGCCATGTGTCCCTACAACATATCACAAGTTGATAGGCTGGGATGGCGTGCTTCAAGTGTAGTAAAACTGGCAATTATCTTAGGGGCTCAAACAAAAAAGTGTTCGCATTTTTGATATATTTGACATGGGCACTTGAAAAAGGAACTAGCTTTGAGGATGGTTCTGTACCTACAACATATCAACAGCTCATTATGTGGGGCAGACACCTTGAGGTGTTGTGCCATGATCTCTTCCTGCTGGTATTTAGTGGTTTCATCATGTGCTAGGCTGTTTACTGCTATTCTGACTATCTAGGCAGCACTGTAATACTGATTGGCAGTCACCACAACATTCCCAAGCTCATCCCTTCAGGGGAGAGCACTGGGGAACTGAAACAATCCTCAAGAGAGCGTGGGAAAAGGTGCAAAAAATTGCGGAGACTTTCAAAACATATCAAAAACATGAAATTGCTCACCCCACACAAGGTATGACACCCAATGGATTGTAGTGCTGAGTGTCCCTTGGTAATGGGATATTTATACATGTAACATATTATATTCATCAGTCATTCAAACCCGAAGATGCAAAAATTGATAAACTAGGACCTGTCATTCAATGGATACATTTGACTACTCAAGGTGTAGGAGACTAACACCAAGTCTGAAGTTCTGAGTTGTGTTACACTCAAGTGGGTCTAATATAGTCCCAGGAGGTCCTATCATATGAACAAAATCTCAGCACTACAATCCATTGGGTGTCATACCTTGTGTGGGGTGAGCAATTTCATGTTTTTGATATGTTTTGAAAGTCTCCGCAATTTTTTGCACCTTTTCCCACGCTCTCTTGAGGATTGTTTCAGTTCCCCAGTGCTCTCCCCTGAAGGGATGAGCTTGGGAATGTTGTGGTGACTGCCAATCAGTATTACAGTGCTGCCTAGATAGTCAGAATAGCAGTAAACAGCCTAGCACATGATGAAACCACTAAATACCAGCAGGAAGAGATCATGGCACAACACCTCAAGGTGTCTGCCCCACATAATGAGCTGTTGATATGTTGTAGGTACAGAACCATCCTCAAAGCTAGTTCCTTTTTCAAGTGCCCATGTCAAATATATCAAAAATGCGAACACTTTTTTGTTTGAGCCCCTAAGATAATTGCCAGTTTTACTACACTTGAAGCACGCCATCCCAGCCTATCAACTTGTGATATGTTGTAGGGACACATGGCCCCTTCAAGGGGACACAATAAATAGATAGATATGACCAATATATCAAAAAAGCAATTGCTTTTTCTGGTTTTGCCCCAATCAGACATTGGAATTATTTAGGCCCATTAGGATGGGCAGAAAAGCATTCATTTATGGTCTAATGGACTTATAGTACATGTAACTATCTTATACAATGCCTACAGTGAAGGGACAGAGCCCAGAAAGAAAGGGGAGGCTGGGGACAATGAGGGCAGTGTGTGGGAATGTTGGATATCAGGCACATGCCAAATGAGGACATGTTTCTGGGAGTAGTGGCTGCGCTTTTTGTGGCTTATGTAATTCCATAAAATTCAGAGGAGTGATGAAAATAAACTGTGGGGATTTGTGGGGAGAAACTCCAAAGGGCATGAGGGGGGGTGGGCAGATATGATCTGGGTCATGGAAATCAGCTGCAATTCATGTGGGAATGGTGTCCATGGAAAGCTGCTGTTCAGCGGGTGCTGGGGATACCACATCCGCTCAATACAGATGGGTGGAAGGCTGGCAATAGTGTGATTAATGCCAAATACACCAAGGGTGGAGCTTGTGAGATCTGGGTCGCTCAAATCAGCTCTGATTCATGCCAGAATGGTTTCCATGGAAAGCCGCTGTTGAGTGGGTGTTGAGGATACCTCATCCGCTCAATACAGATTGGCAGAAGGCTGGCAATAGTCTAATTAGTGGAACATACATCCAGGGTGCAGCTTGTGAGGTCTGGGTCACTCAAATCAGCTCCGAATCATGCCAAAATGGTTTCCATGGAAAGCTGCTGTTGAGTGGGTGCTGATGATACCTCATCCGCTCAATACAGATGGGCGGAAGGCTGGCAATAGTCTAATTAATGGGACATACATCCAGGGTGCAGCTTGTGAGGTCTGGGTCACTCAAATCAGCTCCGATTCATGCCAGAATGGTTTCCATGGAAAGCCGCTGTTGAGCAGGTGCTGAGGATACCTCATCCGCTCAATACAGATGGGCGGAAGGCTGGCAATAGTGTGATTAATGGGACATACACCCCAGGTGCAGCTTGTGAGGTCTGGGTCACTCAAATCAGCTGTGATTCATGCCGGAATGGTGTCCATGGAAAGCTGCTGTTGAGCGGGTGCTGAGGATACCTCATCCGCTCAATACAGATGGGCGGAAGGCTGGAAATAGTCTAATTAATGGGACATACATCCAGGGTGCAGCTTGTGAGGTCTGGGTCACTCAAATCAGCTCTGATTCATGCCAGACTGGTGTCCATGGAAAGCCGCTGTTGAGCGGGTGCTGCGGATACCTCATCCGCTCAATACAGATGGGTGGAAGGCTGGCAATAGTCTAATTAATGGGACATACATCCAGGGTGCAGCTTGTGAGGTCTGGGTCACTCAAATCAGCTCCAATTCATGCCAGAATGGTGTCCATGGAAAGCTGCTGTTCAGCGGGTGCTGGGGATACCACATCCGCTCAATACAGATGAGCGGATGGCTGGCAATAGTGTGATTAATGCCAAATACACCAAGGGTGCAGCTTGTGAGATCTGGGTCACTCAAATCAGCTCCAATTCATGCCAGACTGGTGTCCATGCAAAGCTGCCATTGAGCGGGTGCTGAGGATACCTCATCCGCTCAATACAGATGGGCGGAAGGCTGGCAATAGTCTAATTAATGGGACATACATCCAGGGTGCAGCTTGTGAGGTCTGGGTCACTCAAATCAGCTCCGATTCATGCCAGAATGGTGTCCATGGAGAGCTGCTGTTCAGCGGGTGCTGGGGATACCACATCCGCTCAATACAGATGAGCGGAAGGCTGGCAATAGTGTGATTAATGCCAAATACACCAAGGGTGCAGCTTGTGAGATCTGGGTCACTCAAATCAGCTCCAATTCATGCCAGACTGGTGTCCATGCAAAGCCACTGTTGAGCAGGTGCCAAGGATACCTCATCCGCTCAATACAGATGGGCGGAAGGCTGGAAATAGTCTAATTAATGGGACATACATCCTGGGTGCAGCTTGTCAGGTCTGGGACAGGTCTGAGATGCCCAAATCAGCTCTGATTCATGCCAGAATGGTGTCCATGGAAAGCTGCTGTTGAGCGGGTGCTGAGGATACCTCATCTGCCCAATACAGATGGGCGGAAGGCTGGCAATAGTCTAATTAATGGGACATACATCCAGGGTGCAGCTTGTGAGGTCTGGGTCACTCAAATCAGCTCCGATTCATGCCAGAATGGTGTCCATGGAAAGCTGCTGTTCAGCGGGTGCTGGGGATACCACATCCGCTCAATACAGATGAGCGGATGGCTGGCAATAGTGTGATTAATGCCAAATACACCAAGGGTGCAGCTTGTGAGATCTGGGTCACTCAAATCAGCTCCAATTCATGCCAGACTGGTGTCCATGCAAAGCTGCTGTTGAGCGGGTGCTGAGGATACCTCATCCGCTCAATACAGATGGGCGGAAGGCTGGCAATAGTCTAATTAATGGGACATACATCCAGGGTGCAGCTTGTGAGGTCTGGGTCACTCAAATCAGCTCCGATTCATGCCAGAATGGTGTCCATGGAAAGCCGCTGTTGAGCGGGTGCTGCGGATACCTCATCCGCTCAATACAGATGGGCGGAAGGCTGGCAATAGTCTAATTAATGGGACATACATCCAGGGTGCAGCTTGTGAGGTCTGGGTCACTCAAATCAGCTCCGAATCATGCCAAAATGGTTTCCATGGAAAGCTGCTGTTGAGTGGGTGCTGATGATACCTCATCCGCTCAATACAGATGGGCGGAAGGCTGGCAATAGTCTAATTAATGGGACATACATCCAGGGTGCAGCTTGTGAGGTCTGGGTCACTCAAATCAGCTCCGATTCATGCCAGACTGGTTTCCATGGAAAGCCGCTGTTGAGCAGGTGCTGAGGATACCTCATCCGCTCAATACAGATGGGCGGAAGGCTGGCAATAGTGTGATTAATGGGACATACACCCCAGGTGCAGCTTGTGAGGTCTGGGTCACTCAAATCAGCTGTGATTCATGCCGGAATGGTGTCCATGGAAAGCCGCTGTTGAGCGGGTGCTGAGGATACCTCATCCGCCCAATACAGATGGGCGGAAGGCTGGCAATAGTCTAATTAATGGGACATACATCCAGGGTGCAGCTTGTGAGGTCTGGGTCACTCAAATCAGCTCCGATTCATGCCAGACTGGTTTCCATGGAAAGCCACTGTTGAGCAGGTGCTGAGGATACCTCATCCGCTCAATACAGATGGGCGGAAGGCTGGCAATAGTGTGATTAATGGGACATACACCCCAGGTGCAGCTTGTGAGGTCTGGGTCACTCAAATCAGCTGTGATTCATGCCGGAATGGTGTCCATGGAAAGCTGCTGTTGAGCGGGTGCTGAGGATACCTCATCCGCCCAATACAGATGGGCGGAAGGCTGGCAATAGTCTAATTAATGGGACATACATCCAGGGTGCAGCTTGTGAGGTCTGGGTCACTCAAATCAGCTCCGATTCATGCCAGACTGGTGTCCATGGAAAGCCGCTGTTGAGCGGGTGCTGCGGATACCTCATCCGCTCAATACAGATGGGCGGAAGGCTGGCAATAGTCTAATTAATGGGACATACATCCAGGGTGCAGCTTGTGAGGTCTGGGTCACTCAAATCAGCTCCGATTCATGCCAGAATGGTGTCCATGGCAAGCCAATATTGAGGGGGTGCTGGGGATGCCACATCCGCTCAATGTGGATGGGCGGATGGCTGGCAATAGTCCAATTAATGCCAAATACATCCAGACTGCAGCTTGTGAGATCTGGGTCACTCAAATCATCTCCAATTCATGCCAGCATGGTGTCCATTGAAAGCCGCTGTTCAGTGGGTGCCAGGGATACCACATCCATTAGTGACGGGCACGTCTTTATGTTTCAACAGGGTAAATCTTACTGGGGCTGGGCCTGCCCATATGCTGTGATAATATAAATAATACTACTGAAGGGCCCGTCCATATGTTGTGATGCTATACATGAGATTACTGATGGGCCCGTCTTTATGTTTCATCCGAGGTACATCTTACTGTGGACGGGCCTGTCCATATGTTGTGACAATATAAATTATACTACTGAAGGGCCTGTCCATATGTCGTGATGCTATACATGAGATTACTGATGGGCCCGTCTTCATGTTTCGTCAGAGGTACATCTTACTGTGGACAGGCCCGTCCATATGTTGTGACTCTATTCAATGATACTAGTGACGGGCCCGTCTTTATGTTTTGACAGGGTACATCTTACTGGGGCCAGGCCCGCCCATATGTTGTGACAATATAAATAATACTACTGAAGGGCCCGTCTTTATGTTTCATCAGAGGTACATCTTACTGTGGACAGGCCCGTCCATATGTTGCAACAATATAAATAATACTACTGAAGGGCCCGCCCTTATGTTGTGACTCTATTAAATGATATTAATGACGGGCCCATCTTTATGTTTTGACAGGGTACATCTTACTGGGGCCAGGCCCACCCATATGTTGTGACTCTATTAAATGATATTAATGACAGGCCCGTCTTTATGTTTTGACAGGGTACATCTTACTGGGGCCAGGCCCGCCCATATGTTGTGACAATATAAATAATACTACTGAAGGGCCCGTCTTTATGTTTCATCAGAGGTACATCTTACTGTGGACAGGCCCGTCCATATGTTGCAACAATATAAATAATACTACTGAAGGGCCCGCCCTTATGTTGTGACTCTATTAAATGATATTAATGACGGGCCCGTCTTTATGTTTTGACAGGGTACATCTTACTGGGGCCAGGCCCACCCATATGTTGTGACTCTATTAAATGATATTAATGACAGGCCCGTCTTTATGTTTTGACAGGGTACATCTTACTGGGGCCAGGCCCGCCCATATGTTGTGACAATATAAATAATACTACTGAAGGGCCCGTCTTTATGTTTCATCAGAGGTACATCTTACTGTGGACAGGCCCGTCCATATGTTGCAACAATATAAATAATACTACTGAAGGGCCCGCCCTTATGTTGTGACTCCATTAAATGATATTAATGACGGGCCCGTCTTTATGTTTCAACAGCGGTACATCTTGCTATTGACAGGCCCGTCCATATGTTGTGACAGGGGTATGGCTTATGATGAATGGGCCCGTTTATATGTTGCAACACCATAAATGATATTCCTCCCAGGCCCGTCCTTATGTTGTGACCCTCTCCATGTTATGATAGGCAGGCCCGCCTTGATGTTGTGACAGGGGTGTAACCTACCAGGACAGGCCCGCCCACATCTTATAGCAGCTCAGTATTCTTAATTGGTCACGGGCCCGTCTAAATGTTTCAACATCCTTACCCACCACGGGCCCTCCCATATGTTGTGGTAATGCACTTACAGGCCCGTACATATGTTGCTCACACTTTAGTCCCTCGGGCCTGTCCATGTGTACTGGCTAATCTATTTAGGCGGGCCCGTCTCAGGGTCTATATAAGTGTTGGTGTTTTGGCGCACAGGCTGCCCATGTGTTGTGACTAAGTGTGACTACACTATGTGCGTATGACCTATTCCAGCCGACGATAGTGCTCTCAGTCTTTGTTTAGGATGCCGATGACTTACTTGCATGGGCAGTGGGAATGAACACCACCATTCCGAAACGTCAGTCTTCTGTGCCCTGAGAACTCCCCAGCTTACTATTGAATAGTATACGCCAATTCACTTCTAGCATCACTGAATACCCGGGAACACCTTCGATCCCAGAATTGGGGCAAGTCAAATATACACATGAATGCTGTCCACGTCGCGAAACTGCCGAAGCTTTCGGGGAATGGAAAGGGTGCAACGGACCGAGAATGACATTTTGACGTGCGCGAAGGGCTGATATCGATGTCACTGCCGTTCCGATCCACGATAAGACTACAGCGTTGCGAAGGGAAGGACAGGTATGGTTTTATCCTGCATTCTCCATCATAGTACCCCGAGTATCAGTGGATACATCACCTATGTACCTCTTTCTTCGTGAGGCTACGATAAGGTTGCAAGTAATTTATAGTTTTCTCATGCTCACAGGAGCCAGTGGAGCTTTAGTGGCGGTTGTCCACCAGGGTTCTCTGTGAAGTAGTGCTTCTATATGTTGTCCCGTTTGTTGTTCCTGGACGCCGTCAGGCCAGGTCTGCAAACTCTTTGTCCTCAACGATCATACCAGACCGTTAAGTCTGATCACGTGCGATTTCCTTTCGGGGGAGGGACGGGTTATGTTGGGGTTCCTGCATTTTGTTGTACACGTCATGTCAGATAACGTCGTGCAGACGACCATGGACAGTGGTGTGTGCCGCTTGTGTGTTGACGCCGCTGGGGCCAGCAGTGTTGTTGCCATCACTTACGAGTTTATTCGACGAGAATATATGCTGGACCGTGTTACTATACACGAGGAATTTACTGCGGAAACTGTGTACCCTAGAGGATCATTGTTGGTATGTCGTACAAACTCAGTGCGCGAGTTTGTGGAACAGTTCCCCTTCCTGACGTTGAAAGATATTAAATCGATTGCGGCATTTCACAGAGTGGATCTGCTTTGTCGTCTGCGTCGTCAGGGGTGCGTCGATGCCCTCCGCGTTCACGAGTGTACGGCGGCTTGTCCGTCGCTGTTCGTGTTTCGACAGCTTAAAACGGCTCGGAGAGGGAAATCCCTCCTTCCCGTTTTGCAACCGGTAACATCACTTGAGAGAAACATTGCTGATATTAGAGCTGTCGACAGACATCAGTAAATCACTTTTGCTGGCCAGAGCTGTCCAGAGCTGTCCAGCACTGGACAGATTCCCTAGGACTGCCAGCACACAAAGTGGTTTACTGATGGAAGTGCAAAGGTGGCTTGATGTCTTCAGTTTGTAGAGGGGGGGGATATTGATGAGGGACCATATCCCTATCCCCCTATCAGATCGTTGAGCGAAAAGTTGGATATCGTCCGCGATTGGCAGAACCTCATGTCACCAGAGGGTCTTGCTGAGGGAGTCTGCGCTGTCTGTGCGCAAATGTTTCAGTGTCGTGATCTTGCGGATATTATTCCATCCATTGAAATGCTTTTGGTACTGAGGAACGATTGGTTACCAGTTGCATGTCGGCCTCAGGCATATGACATTGAGAAATATCATGGAGCAATTCTCTGCCCACACGGTATGCGCCGCTTGGATGATATCGCTGAAGTTCGGATGTGCATTTCCTGTCAAAAGGCATTGGCGGGCAAGACCCCGCGACAACCAAAGGACTCTATTGCTAATTTTCAGTATTACGGTCACGGTGAGTTGCCGCAGGAGGTTCAGGAAAGTATCCGTGCAGCAAGTGCTTTGGAGATCATGCTCGTTGCAGCATGTCGGGCCACTGTTATCACACATCATTATCAAACGAAGAGCATTCGAGGAGGTCGCATTCCTGAGGAAGCAAGTCAGTGCTTCAATAGAGGTAATGTGGCTCTCTTACCCCAGGATCCCTCCGCATTGTCAAATGTCCTTCCACCGACACCGAGAGATTTGCGTGGGGCTGTGTGCATGGTGTTCGCTGGCGGTTCTTTTCGTCCAAGTGCGGATGCGTTACAGAGATTTCCTCCAGTTCTCGTCAGTAAATCAAGAGTGAAATGTATTATTGAGTGGTTAACGTCTAATAACGAATGGTATACGAAGAACGGTATATCTTTCAGTCCCGAAAATCTGGCGTCTTTGGTAAAAGGCAGCGATGATTCAGGTGTTTTGCAGGGGATAGAGATCACCCATCTTCGGGATGAGGATGAGACGAGTGATTCCCATGGTCATGTTGATTGGTCTGCGATGGCGGCGGATCTGGTTACAGAAACGGTCGCATATACCGATGGTGATCGCTCTGAGTGGTCCCGCTGTGCTATGAAGGCGGCCGCCCTGGCCCATGCATTAAATCACAAAAGTTTTTTAGTTAGTCATACTGGTTCGGAGTTGATGAATGAGAATTCACCTGGGTTCTTGAGCGCGGTGTTTCCACATCTCGACCCCTGGGGTATCGGTGGGTTTAACCATCCTGCTCGTCGACCCGATCAACATATTTCCTTCCAACGACAACTTAAAAATTTGTTGCGTCAAGTGGACTCACCCTTCGCTCAAGATGCGACATTTCCATTTATTTGTTGGAATATTTTGCAAAAGCGAGCGGCAAGTGAGAATACTGCGTTCTGTATCCCATCTGCTCGTCGGCACAGTCTTGTAAACGATGTCCGAGAGGCGGAGGCGAGTATAGCATCGTTGGCGGAAAAGTTACAAAACAACCTGAAAGCGAAGGTAGACTCTGTCGGCGAAAGGGGCGCTTTACGATTATTTCGGGAATTGAATGTGATCTCTCGTTCGCTGCCAGGCAGCAATGGGTACAAGTTGTGCCGGCGCAACGAAATTCGTTCTTTAACGCGGTGTCTTGGAACACCTGCATTTTTCCTGACTTTGAATCCACATGACGTTACTAATGTTCTTGTCGCCCATTACGGGGGTATGGATGTCTCCTGGTGGCGCCAGCTGAGTGCATACGAGCGTGCCGTTTTTGTCACGTCGCATGCTGGGGCTGCCGCGAAGGCTTTTGATGTCATTATCCGAGGCTTTATAGACATCGTCGTGAAGTTTAACAAGGGCGTCGGCTTATTTGGAAAGTGCACAGGATACTACGGAACGGTGGAGGCTCAAGGACGAGGAATGCTTCATTGTCATTTGTTACTGTGGGTGGATGGTCATCCAAATCCTGAACGCTTGCGACAGTTAATGACGAAGAACGATCAATTCGAATCTTTGCTTTTCCGCTGGTTAGAGGACATTATTAAGTGTGAACTTCCTGGGAGCACACCTGACAGCATGGACACTACAGAAACAAGTCCTGCAAAACCTGTTCGGCGGGACGATGAGCCGGATCCTCGTCTACAACAGCCGCCTCAAATCGTGCAGATGGAGGAGAGTGCTTTTGACGATGCATTTCACGACTTTGTCCGGCGCCTTGCTATTGAATGCAATTGGCATGAACACACGCCTACATGCTTTAAACATCTTCGTCTGGGAGAGGAACCCGGTGATGAGAATTGTCAAATGCGAATCGATGGGTCAGTTCGCGCACAGTCTTATGTCGATCCCGAAATGCAGTCCATTCTCCTTCGACGGCTTCATCCGCGTGTAAACAATTATAATGATATTATATTGTTTCTCCTACAATGTAACATGGACGTCAAGTTCATTGGTTCAGGTGCGGTTGCGAAGGCGTTGACTTACTATGTCAGCGATTACATTACCAAAAACGATCTTCAGGTCCACGTCGGTCTTCAAGCTATCCGAGCCGCTATTGAAAACCACCGCAAACTTTTCATGAATGACATCGAGTCGTCATCGTCCGTGCGCGAGAGGAATCTATTGACCAAGGCAGTCAATGCCATGATGGGGAGACGGGAAGTCTCTCATCAACAGGTCATGAGCTATTTGGTCGGTAGTGGAGATTATTATACTGGTCATGGTTTCCGCACCGTTCGCTTTCACGAGTTTGTAGACATAAGTATTGCACACGAAATTCACGTTGATGGTGATTGTGCGTGCAGTGGAACGTCCACGGCCGATTGTCCAGGTTACGTCTGTGGCTCTACATGTACAGTGCATGCATTCAATGGTTCGCTATCAGTCGTGTCCGAGACACTGGACTACCTAATGCGACCTACTATTGCTCCTTTCGATAGTATGTCCCTATGGCAATTTCTGGAGCAAACTGAGAAGGTAAAGCGTACGTCGAGCAAGGGGGAAAGAACTCACAACGTAGCCTCTGGTGACGGAGATGAACCTTCGTTGCCTACTGCTGAACGTCCGGCATACTCACGTAGATTTCGCGCTTCCTTCGCTGACCATACCCATCCGCAGTACGATACACATGAGCTCTGCATCCGCAATACATTCATTGTGCCTGTTCTGATAGGCGATTCCATACCATTGCCACGGAGATCGGATTTCCACATGGAAGAGTTCTGCCGTGCCATGTTGCTTCTCTTCCGGCCGTGGCGTAAACCTTCTGACCTGCTGCAGAATTACACCAGCTGGACAGAAGCTTTCGACGCTTACCAATTTTCCGAGACCTCTTCTCGCCTGATATCCAACTTCGTAATTGAATTGGAATGTAAGGATGCGAAAGATACAGTGCGTGACGATTATAACTCCAAGTCGTTACGTGCAAAGGCATCAGCAAGCCTTCATCTGGCACGTTCTAGTGAAGTTGATGTTGAATTGTTAAGGGAGGCGCTTATTCTGGATTCGGACTTGGACCTCGCACTCGACGTGGACACGCAGTGTCACACACCAAAGGTGTTTGGTGAGGTGGACATGGATGTAGCTGATGAATGGAGATGAAGACCATAGCCCTCATGTGAAGAAGGACGGCCAGAAATGTCGGCAGTCATCCCTCGCACAAGAACGAGTTGTCAATGCCAAAGAAAAAGGAGGAAGCGAGTTAAGCGCCAATAAAGTTCTTAAGCGCCCGTGTACGGCATTCCGGTTTTCGACATATCTCCGCCAATTCTGCAGACACCGAAACCATTCCCACACTCGCTTGTAGTGCTCAGCCACGCGATCCCACCTTCCAAAATTGGAAAGGATTTGCGCACTCCACACGTTTCTACAGCACTCCCTCCAAAAGACGCTCATTTCACTAATTCTTCTGATATGGCCGCCTCCACATCAATCATTTCGCTTGTCCCCTTTGCTAGGGACCATGGCTACATATATCTACCAGGAGTTCCTACTAGCTTCCGTCCTGAAGCATCCTGGTACATCCCACCCTCGTCTGCCCCCTCTCAGCCCATCCAGCTTGGACAGCGTGTTCTTTTTGTCAGTATGACCTCTAGGAGGACATTCTTTGGTCGCCTCAGGTCTGTCATTCGCTTAGAAAGGTCTTATGTGGTCATTTCAGTCTCTCCAGTCCAAGAAGCATATGGATCCTTCCTCCCTGCTCCCTGCAACGTCTTCATACCAGTCTCGTCCATCGTTCTTCCAAAATTGCGACAGCTACAGTATAATCTACTGTTCTCCACTCTCCCTGATCGCATCCATGACGAGTATGATGCACATCTTGCCTCCTTATTGCAAGATACAGCAGAAGACGCTCCCCCTTCATCCTCTCTTCCAACAGAGCCTCATTCATGAAGTTTTTATTTGCTTCACTGAGAGGACAGTAGGGGGGGAAAGTTGCGATCCCTTATGCTCCTGTCACCCCACAGACCCCCAAAGCTTGACCCCTGTTGACATCTGACTCACCCTGTCCGCTTTTGGATGTACTACATCGGCATCAGATCAGTGCTGCCTCTCTGTCATCCCACTTTGGCCCAAAAACGATCTCTTCGAGATGTGACATGCACAGCCTCCCCCTAATGCGATTCCAGTGCGCTTTCCCAGTTTCTGACATTACTTGACTCATACTTTGACATTCTGACTGTCTTTGACTCACCTATTGCCAATACTTACCAATCTTTTGCCCTTGCTTACTGATTCTTCGCTTTTTGGCTTACTTATCCTTACCAATGCTCACCAATGCTTTCTAAGACGATTACCCACCGCTTACATTCCTTACTCATCAGTTACCAATCACTTACCAAGTGTTTGCACCTTGTTTTCCATAGGCAACGCCCCTGTACTGTATATAAATCACTGTACTTAGGTAGCAAAAAAAAAAAAAAGACATCAGAGAGCCCCTCTTGCTCGCATTTTGTTATCATTCAGAAAATCATTCAGCAGCTTCGATAGTTGAGACTTTATTAAGGGTCTAACTATCGTCTACTTCGCTTATTCTCATCTATCATTGATCTACTTCGCCCCAAGTCCTCCCTGAGCTCAGTGAAGCTCAGGACGTCGAATTAAGTCATCATCCACCCTTCTGTAGGCTGACAGCAGTCTACCCCATCGCTTCCTCTCGCATTCCTGCTCCTTCTTCATCAGGAGCACCCCCAACCCTCAGCACTCATCTTTGAGTGTTGTAGTTCACAAAAACCCTCCCAAAGAACAGGTTCCACCATCTAGGTACCGCATAGGCACACCACCACTCGCTTTCATTGTCTTTTGTGTTGGTTTTGGTTGGTTTCCACCACTGAACCTCACTTTGACTCACATCTGGAGCCCACCGCGAGGGGTGGTCATTCCTGGATCAAGAAAAACCTTGTTCGTGTTCGCATCCTTCATATTCCTGCCTCCTAGGTCGTCATAATTGCCAAGGTCTATCGCTTTTCCAATCCCAACTCCTGTCCTCCGTGTTTCATTGAATCTTGCCTGTAAATCCACCATATATCTCGCTTCTATGTCGTCTACTACCTCTGCTATTTATCCACCCATGCCTCCAACAGCTCCTCCAGCTGTTGCTGTTCCTCCTGCTCGCTCTGTCCTTACCTTGCCCTTGCTTGGCATGAAATCTGCTCCAGAACTCTTCCAAGGAGACCATACCCATGTTCGCACTTTCCTGGACCACTATGAGCGACTCTGTGCTTTCCATAATGTCAGTTCTGACCAGGAAATGGTTGAGTCGATCCTCCAATACTGTAATGCTCGGGTTAGGGAGATTATCGAAGGAATGGCGCACTATTATGCTCCTAACTGGGCTAACTTGAAGGCTGATCTCCTCAAGTACTTCGATGCTGATCTATCGGATGAAAGGTTCTTTGAAAGGCATCTCAAGAGCTTCGCTTTGGAGTCTAGGTTACAGCCCATCATGACGCTTCAAGACTTTAGGGCTTACAATCGTGGTTTCATTCGCATTGGTGGTTGGCTGAAGAACAAGGGAAGGATCTCGGTTGATGAGCACAATCGCTATTTTTGGGCTGGTTTGTCTCCTGTTTTTCGTAGCCTGGTCGAGAGTTGTCTTAGGTTGAAGGATCCGAACCTTGATACAAGCAAGCCCTTCGCTTATGAAGATGTCTGCCAGTCTGCTGAAGAAGTCCTTCGTCGTGATCGCTTTGATGCAGATGATCTCGATTTCCTTGGCCCCAGAGCTGCCCCTAATGCCCCTCAGCCCCAGAATAGCACTTCGCATCGCTCTGATGGTAGAGATGATAGTGTTCGACCCCTACTCCCTGCCCATGAAGCCAGAAGAAACCTCGAAACTTTGGAGAGAGAAGCTCCTACTGCTCGCAAACAGGATGAGGTCGAAACTTTGATCAAATCCCTGTCTCGTATGTCGCTTAGTGACCCAGACTACTCCCTCCTGTATTATCGAGCCATTAAAATGGATCCTGATGCTGCGAAGGTCCTTCGTGCTCCATCTCTTCGTCCTGCTCCTGCTCCTGCTCCTACTGCTGCATCTGCTGCTCCCGTTGCTACTCCACCAGCTCAGACTCGTCCTGCTAGAAGGACCATCACTTGTTATGGCTGTGGTGTCGAAGGTCATGGTCTTGATAATTGTGAAGCAGTTAACGATCTTGTCCAGAAGGGTTCCTTGGCACGTGATGAGAATCGTCGAGTTATTTACCCCAATGGGCAGTGTATTTATCGCAATGGTGAAGAGACCATCCTCCAGGCCTATGAGCGCACTCTGGCCGCAGCTCAGCCTGCCAATGTGGTTCGCTTTGTTGTCCATGAAGACGTTGAAGAAGAATCTAGTGCTGAGATTTATGAGTTGGAAGATGAACCTCTCGTCGCTGCTGTGGATCGTTCCACCAAGATTACCAAGGAGAAGAGAAAGGCTGTCTTTGACAGTGTCCTTGTCCCACCTCGTTCGCATGGCAAAGAGAAAGAGAACCAGATGCCTAAGCCTTCGTCCTCTGCATCCATCCCTGCTCCACAGAAAGCACCACTTGCTCCTGTCTTCATTCCAGTTGATGTTCATGCCCCTGCCTTCGATGGAACCAGAGATGATGCCATCATGGAAGATGATTCTGTCCCAAAGCCATCGGAACAAGCCCCTGACTCTACAGAAAAGCCCAAGAAGTCAAAGCCTGCTGCTACCACATCCCTATCTTCATCCCTCTCGCAATCTGCCAGTTCCAAGGCCATTGTAGATCGGATTCTTTCGACTCCCTTGACTGTATCAGTTGGGGAGGTTATTGGCACTTCCAGGGATGTTTCTCAGCACCTCCAGGAACTGATGTGATTCAAGAGACACCCACTGATGCAACAGCCCATCAAATCTGTGACAGCTGTCGATGGAACTCCCCCTGTGGCTTCTTATCTGGCATTGACATCTAGCCCCTTGATCACCATCAATCTGTCCTGTAATGGTCGACGAGTGACAGGTGTCATTGACTCTGGATCAACCCTGAATGTTGTCAGATCAGGTATAGCTCAGTCTGTCATTCGCATGCCCATTGATATGTCACAAACTGTCAATATGCGAGATGCAAAGGGGGGTATTTTGACACTGAAAGGCCTGGTACAAGATGTCCCCCTCTTCTGTGGTGCTGCCAGGACTTGGACCAATCTTTTTGTCGCCCCAGACACCAATGCTGGCTTTGATCTCCTCCTAGGTCGTCCTTGGGCCCTTGGAAACTCGGTTAGCATCGTTGAGAGAGAGTCTGGGACCTTTGTTGTCTTTGGAGCTGATTCAGAGCGACCCCTGGAGATGTGTGTCACTGAAGGTCAGCTTGGAACTGTTGCAGATACACTTATGGCGACTCTAGAGCCTGCCCAACCTCAGGAAGGTGTTGATGAAGGCATGATGGATGTATCAGCTGGTACTCCTCATCGAGTTTCCCCTATAATCTTCACTCCACCCCCATCAACTTCGCAGTCACCCCCTCAGTCGCTCCATTCCACCCTTCTGTATCCTGAGTCAACTGCAGATGGGTTTGATGTCACTTCAGCATTCCCTGCCTTCCAGCCCATCCCAGTTCATACCTTTCCACCTCCTTCGAGCCCCTTTCCTTCGGAGTTTGTGCATCGACTTCTGCAGGAGTTGGAGTCCACTGAGACGAATGGGTTGGAGCACAACCATATCATTGCCAGGATTCGTCAGAGGATCAGATCTGAAGAGCGTCAGTCACTTGTTGCCCTGCTCACCAGTCTTACACGTCGCACTCCCAACTTATCACCCCTTTATCTCGACTCAAACCATGCTCTTGCTGGAGAAAGAGGTACCGATGAATCAGGCAACTACTTCCAGGACTTCCTGATGCTCCATACTCGCTTGATCCGACAGGTTCCTGCCCCTGTTGACCATTATCATGAGGTTGATGGGTCTGCTTATGTCCGGTTCTATCCCCATTTTATCCCAGAGCCATCTCCGACTCAGCAGAGCGAAACACTGCCCCAGGAACTGCCATCTGACTTAGATCCACCCGCTTCACCTGTATTAACTAATGGCATCACTGCTCCACCTCAAACTCCCTCTCCTTCATCGCCAGAACCTGTTGTTATCTTGCAGGAAGAGCCCAATGAAGCTTCCCGTCACACTTCCCTCCTGTTCTCCGAAGATACTGCGACTCCAGACTCTGAGGCTTTGCTGTCCATCTTTGATACTTCATACTGCGAGTCAGTTGTGTCTAACATTCGAGGAAGCAGTCAGGAAATCCAGCCATCCCCAGATATACCCACCACACTTTCTCCTCTCGCCTCAGACATGTTTAATACTGGTGCCAACTCTCGCTTCCATCTGCCCAGCCCATTCATGCCCACTCCATCGCCTCCTGCAGTTCTTTCCACTGTACCTGATGCTGTCATCAATGAGGTGCCAATTGCGATGCCTGTGCCTTACAACAATGTTGTCATGCATCGTACTTTTACTGGATGGGTTGCTCATTTACAGGATGCTATGGAGGATCAGTCAAGTGATGACAACAAGACCAGCATGGACCATTCTTCCTCTCGTTTGACCTTGTCAGATGAATCTTACACTCCAGGAGCTTCAGTTGTAGCAGGTGATGAAGATGAGGTAGATGCGAATGCACTGCAGGAATCTGGCCTCCATATGCTTGCTAAGGCCATTGGTTTCGTCGCAGCCTCTGGACACCCTCCTCCCTTTGAAGCAATCTCATATCCAGATCACTTTCCTGCCTCCAGCTCTCCAGTTTCAACTTCAGGCCAGGAGTATGTCACCATCCAGGATGTTTGTGGCTCGGAAGAACCAGAGATACCATGCGATCCAAACAAATGTATTCATCCACTTACTCCTACCACCCACGATTTATTTCTTCAGATCTTTTGCGATTGATTTGTGCGTTTCTTCTTGTACTTATAGTATTACTGACTCTTTGGCTGCTCACTTCGACCGAGAAGTCGTTAAACTCCTAAATTCACAAAGACTTCCTCGCTTTTATACTCCTGTAACACCACTTACTATGCCTCCCTCAGTTTCGAAGTTTCAAAGCTCTTTTTATCTCGGTTCTTCTTCCTCTTCTTCGTTATCTAATCTTTCAAAAACACCAGATCTGCTTCCTATTCAGAAAACCGAAAAACAGCTTCACTTTTTCTATTCCTTATCCGATTTTCTTGATTTACTACACTTTAGGCAAAAACTTGTAACAGATACAGATGTCTTAGACTGCGAAACAAGCCAGTCAGTTTACGGAGCATACAAGCGTGTCGACCGTAAAGTCAAACCAGTGCCAGGAGTCTATCCAGAAGACGCTCGAGTCCATCGTCGATTTCCAGAAGACCCCCTTGCATCACTCACACCACTTACTCGTCACCCTCCGACCTTTGTTCCCATGAGGAAGCTTACTCAAGAGCGCCTGGCTTCCATGAAGGTTAACGTTGATGGCTTTCTCTGGCCAGAAGAGGAAAAACTTTTTTCACATGTGATGAAGCTAAATGAACGTGCCTTGGCATTCGATGAATCTGAGAGAGGAAACTTCCGCTCCGACTACTTTTCGCCTTACATAATCCCTGTCCTACCACACGAACCATGGGAGTTCCGTAACATTCCAATTCCCCCTGGCATAAGAGAACGTGTCATACAGCTTCTTCGGGAGAAGATCGCTGCCGGACTCTACCAACCAGCCCAGTCATCCTATCGCTCCAAGTGGTTCTGTGTCATGAAGAAGAATGGAAAGATCCGCATCATCCACGATCTACAGCCTCTGAATAAGGTTACCATTCGGGACGCTGGTGTTCCGCCAATATTGGATGACTTTGTGGAGCCGTTTGCTGGTCGACAATGCTACACCGTCTTTGATCTATTTTCAGGTTTTGATGCACGCCAACTCCACCCCGATAGCCGAGATCTAACGTCCTTCATGACGCCTCTTGGCTTACTGCGCCATACTGCCATGCCTCAAGGCTACACCAACTCACCATTGGAATTTCAGAATTGTACAGCGTTCATTCTACAGGATGAAATCCCTCACGTTGCGAACGTTTTCATCGATGACTTGCCTATCAAGGGTCCTGCAACTCGTTATGAAGATGCCGATGGCAATGCTGAAACGTTACCCGAGAATCCCGGCATCCGTCGCTTCATTTGGGAACATGCTGTAGATGTGCATAGAGTAATGCATCGGTTCGCTCATGCTGGTGGAACGTTCTCTGGCACGAAGTCTCAGATCTGCCAGCCTCGTGTTGTCATTCTTGGCCAAGCATGCCATCCTCATGGTTGCTCTCCTGATGACAATAAGGTGAAGAAGGTAGTCAACTGGCCAACGCTCGCCACTCCCAAGGATGTTCGCTCATTCCTAGGTCTCTGCGGTACTGTTCGCATCTGGATTGCGAACTATTCGCAGTTGGCTCGTCCACTCATTGATCTCTATCGCAAGAATACTCCGTTCATCTGGGGTCAGGCCCAGCAAGATGCGTTCGATGCCTTGAAGCTTGCCGTCTCATCTGCTCCTGCCCTTCGCCCCATCGACTACTCATCTGACCTGCCAGTCGTTCTTTCTGTTGATACCAGTAACGTTGCCATTGGATTCATTCTGTCTCAGTATGACGATGAAGGTCACAAACGTCCTGCTCGCTATGGATCGCTTCCCATCAACGAACGTGAATCTCGCTACAGTCAGCCTAAGCTCGAACTATACGGTCTTTTCAGAGCGCTTCGTCATTATCGTCTATATCTCTATGGCGTTCATCACCTATGGGTAGAGGTTGATGCGAAGTACATCAAAGGTATGCTCAATGATCCAGATCTTCAGCCTAATGCGACCATCAATCGCTGGATTGAGGGTGTCCTACTCTTCGACTTTAAGCTTGTTCATGTCCCTGCTATTCGACATCGAGCCCCAGATGCACTTTCTAGACGTCAGCCCACTGAAGAGGACTATGAAGAAGGCAAGGCCGATGCAGAAGAGGCTGATGAGTGGTTGGAGAGTATTCTTTTCGCAGATGCCCATCCCCTTCTGTACAATGTCATGACCCTCCCATCCTTCCTTTCCAATGATACGTCCCAGGATGTCCTTTTACGTAGAATCCTCCACTTCCTTCGAACAACAGAACTACCACCATTCCCTTCCAACACTGCTCGCAAGCGCTTCATTCGCAGATCCCTCCAGTTCTTCCTTCGTGGAGACCAGCTCTTTAAACGTCGAGGTCCACATCCTCCAGCTAAGGTCATCTTCGACCCAGATCTCCGTGCACAGATCCTCAGTCATGCTCATGAAGAACTTGGTCATCGTGGAGTCTTTGGAGTCTTTCAGACTGTCAGACAGCGCTTTTATTGGCCTCAGCTCTATCAAGATGTCGCCCATCATGTCCGTTCCTGCCATGAGTGCCAGATCCGAAGCACTCGTAAGGCAGAGGTTCCCATCACCATCTCCACTTCCCCTAGAATCTTCATGAAGGTTTATGTTGACGTCATGCTCATGCCCAAAGCTCGTGGATATCGCTATCTTGTTGCAGCTCGAGATGATCTTTCCCTCGCTGCAGAAGGTCGTGCTCTTCGACATGCTAATGCAGACAGTCTCGCTAAGTTCTTCTGGGAAGAGGTCTTCTGTCGTTATGGTGTAATTGCGCAGGTTGTCACAGATAATGGCAGTGAGGTCAAGGGTGCCTTTGAGAAACTCATGAAGCACTATTCCATTCCACAGATTCGCATCTCCCCATATAATTCAAAAGCAAATGGAGTTGTAGAGCGTGGACACTTTGTTATCAGAGAAGCTATCATCAAGGCTTGTGAAGGAGACCTTTCGCTCTGGCCTTCCAAGGTTCATCATGCTTTCTTCACAGACAAGGTTACTACCCGTCGCTCCACTGGGTTCAGCCCTTACTTCTTGCTCCATGGTCTTGATCCTGTCTTGCCCTTCGATCTCTTTGAGTCTACATATCTCGTTGAAGGATTCCGGTCTGGAATGACTTCTCAGGAGCTCCTCGCACTTCGCATTCGTCAGTTGGAGAAGAGAGAAGAGGACATCAATGCCGCTTTCACCACTCTGCAGAGATCTCGTTTGCGCTCCAAGGGTCAGTTTGAGAAGAGGTATGCATTACGATTGGTGAAGTCTGCTTATGAGCCAGGAGACTTGGTATTGGTTCGCAACACTCAGGTAGAGAAGGAACTGGATCGTAAATCAAAGCCACGCTACCTTGGTCCCTATGAGGTTGTTCGTCGCACCAAGGGAGGATCCTATGTCGTTAAAGAACTCAATGGCACCATTTCTGCTCGAGGAGTCGCAGCATTTCGACTCATCCCCTATTATTCTCGACACACTCGTTTACCAGAAATTATGGAAAAAGATATTGGTGAAGAAGAAGAAAGTAACAGCAATAACAATGATGATGAAAATGACGCTGAAGACGAAGATGAGGAAAACCAAGAACACAATAACGAAAATGACTACGACTCAGATGACTATTCATGATTTCTCCTTTCTCTTTTGATTTCTTATGCTTATCCTCTCTCATTCTTTTTTTTCATTTCGTTCGGATTTTTCTGTTTTCCCTGGGTTCCCTGCATTGGTCGCAATCGGGGACGATTGCATTTCTTCTTGCCGGTGGATGTCACACACCAAAGGTGTTTGGTGAGGTGGACATGGATGTAGCTGATGAATGGAGATGAAGACCATAGCCCTCATGCGAAGAAGGACGGCCAGAAATGTCGGCAGTCATCCCTCGCACAAGAACGAGTTGTCAATGCCAAAGAAAAAGGAGGAAGCGAGTTAAGCGCCAATAAAGTTCTTAAGCGCCCGTGTACGGCATTCCGGTTTTCGACATATCTCCGCCAATTCTGCAGACACCGAAACCATTCCCACACTCGCTTGTAGTGCTCAGCCACGCGATCCCACCTTCCAAAATTGGAAAGGATTTGCGCACTCCACACGTTTCTACAGCACTCCCTCCAAAAGACGCTCATTTCACTAATTCTTCTGATATGGCCGCCTCCACATCAATCATTTCGCTTGTCCCCTTTGCTAGGGACCATGGCTACATATATCTACCAGGAGTTCCTACTAGCTTCCGTCCTGAAGCATCCTGGTACATCCCACCCTCGTCTGCCCCCTCTCAGCCCATCCAGCTTGGACAGCGTGTTCTTTTTGTCAGTATGACCTCTAGGAGGACATTCTTTGGTCGCCTCAGGTCTGTCATTCGCTTAGAAAGGTCTTATGTGGTCATTTCAGTCTCTCCAGTCCAAGAAGCATATGGATCCTTCCTCCCTGCTCCCTGCAACGTCTTCATACCAGTCTCGTCCATCGTTCTTCCAAAATTGCGACAGCTACAGTATAATCTACTGTTCTCCACTCTCCCTGATCGCATCCATGACGAGTATGATGCACATCTTGCCTCCTTATTGCAAGATACAGCAGAAGACGCTCCCCCTTCATCCTCTCTTCCAACAGAGCCTCATTCATGAAGTTTTTATTTGCTTCACTGAGAGGACAGTAGGGGGGGAAAGTTGCGATCCCTTATGCTCCTGTCACCCCACAGACCCCCAAAGCTTGACCCCTGTTGACATCTGACTCACCCTGTCCGCTTTTGGATGTACTACATCGGCATCAGATCAGTGCTGCCTCTCTGTCATCCCACTTTGGCCCAAAAACGATCTCTTCGAGATGTGACATGCACAGCCTCCCCCTAATGCGATTCCAGTGCGCTTTCCCAGTTTCTGACATTACTTGACTCATACTTTGACATTCTGACTGTCTTTGACTCACCTATTGCCAATACTTACCAATCTTTTGCCCTTGCTTACTGATTCTTCGCTTTTTGGCTTACTTATCCTTACCAATGCTCACCAATGCTTTCTAAGACGATTACCCACCGCTTACATTCCTTACTCATCAGTTACCAATCACTTACCAAGTGTTTGCACCTTGTTTTCCATAGGCAACGCCCCTGTACTGTATATAAATCACTGTACTTAGGTAGCAAAAAAAAAAAAAAGACATCAGAGAGCCCCTCTTGCTCGCATTTTGTTATCATTCAGAAAATCATTCAGCAGCTTCGATAGTTGAGACTTTATTAAGGGTCTAACTATCGTCTACTTCGCTTATTCTCATCTATCATTGATCTACTTCGCCCCAAGTCCTCCCTGAGCTCAGTGAAGCTCAGGACGTCGAATTAAGTCATCATCCACCCTTCTGTAGGCTGACAGCAGTCTACCCCATCGCTTCCTCTCGCATTCCTGCTCCTTCTTCATCAGGAGCACCCCCAACCCTCAGCACTCATCTTTGAGTGTTGTAGTTCACAAAAACCCTCCCAAAGAACAGGTTCCACCATCTAGGTACTGCATAGGCACACCACCACTCGCTTTCATTGTCTTTTGTGTTGGTTTTGGTTGGTTTCCACCACTGAACCTCACTTTGACTCACAGCAGTCGTTAGCTTGTGGAGATGACAGTAATTCCGCAACACCTGCGATTCCGCAGGATGAGATTGACATTATCGCGATGTCGTGTGTACTTCATGATCACGAGCAAGGAGGTGGTGTAGGAAAATGAGATTTATGGGAGAGTAGAAGTAGCTGAGTAAAGCAGGGATATCTGAGGGGAGTGAGTAGGCCAAAAGGGGCTTCTATAGCCTAGCAAGATCCTGGTAGTCGTCTGAAGGCTTCTGAGGCTGTCTGGGTGCAGGGAAACAACCTGCTCGAACTCGTCTCTCGTCTCGGGGTAACTCGTCTATTGTTTTAGAAAAAACTAACTACATCCAGTACTAGGTAGTGCTGACTAAGCAACCAAAACGCGAAACTCTTAAGTACCTGATACGAGACATGACGACACAAGGGAATGCAGCGAGTACCTTGCAAAACGAGAGGAGAGAATCCGTGCGCCCGATCCTGAGATATCCACAAATTTGCCTAAAGGTATCCTCATCCACCAAAAACCAAACGTAGCCACGAGTTCTGCAGCGATGACGACGGAAAAGCTACCACTCTGAAGCGGTTGAACAGTAGCATCAGGATCCCGAAAAGCGATAGATCCGTTCGAGAAACGGGCGAGATACTCGCAGAGTCGTCCTAAGGTGCTTGCAACAACAAAATGGCGCACATCTCCACAACGGCGGTAGCGAGCGTGATGTATGATATACCGTCAGAAAGCCCTCGACGAGTAGTACAAAGTCCCCGAAAAGCGAGAGGTCCGGCAGTGAAACGGGCGAGTTACCGCACATACAGTGTTGTTGACTGAAAAGGGAACACCGCAGACCAACGACGGACGCTCGGGACGCAGCGAAACTGCCAGTGATGATGGAGGGGAATGTGACGAACACGCCTGAAAAGAGATGGAGGGAATCTGTCTACACGGGCCTGAGATATTCACAAAGTTGTCTGAAAGCGCCTCCAACCACAAAAACGAGCATATCTCGACGATGTCTGCGTGGAATTTGACAAAAGAGGCGTCCCCGGAAAGGGCTACGCGAGGGGAATGGACTGCCGGGAAAGCGAGAGGAACGGTGCTCGAGTGCGCGAGATATGACGAGAGGACTTCGAGGGTGGGGAGAAGGGTCAACTCGCACAACAACGGCTGGGACGATCAACACGAAACTCTGGGGGACAGTAAAGGACCCGTAGACGAACAGGGAGAACGAGGAAATAAGCCGATTGGATCAGCCGATCCCGAGTTATATGCGAAACCGTCTCGAAACCCTCTGGATACAAAAACGCCCATATCTCAACAACGGTTGCGCGGAATTTTACAAAGCATGTGTCCCCAGGAAGGGTTCGGCGAGAGGGATGAACGACCCGAAAAGCGAGAGGAACGGCGCAGAACTGCGCGAGCTACTGCGGCAAGACCTCGAGGTGAACCTTCTCGCAAAAACGCGAATTCCTCTGGAACCGCTGGGCGCGCCAAAACATTCTTGGTATCCCTGGAAAGGTCTCGCCGAGTAATACCGGCATGCCAAAAGGCGAGAGACGCGGCACAAATTCGCGCGAGTTACAGTCAGAAGACCCCATGCGCCAAAAATGAGAAATAACTCCGGAACCACTGAGCGCGCTGAAACATTCTTGGGCTCTCTGGAAAGCTCTCGTCGAGTAGTACCAGTCCGCAGAAAAGCGAGGCGCGACGCGGAAACGAGCGAGATACGACTACAGGACCCTGAGAATGGACCTATCCACAAAAATGCGAATATCTCCTCAACAGCTGGGCGCCTGCAAGCGATCTTGGTACCAACAGAGAGCTAACGTCGAGTAGAACGAGCCTGCCAAAAAGCGAGAGGCACGGCGTGATAACGAGCGAGATACACGCTCGGTATGCGCTCGGTATGAGGGAGGTAGCATTTGTCTTGACAAGCGACGAGCGTTGCCGGCAGCAATTTCGTCAGAACTGTACCCGCGGATGGGAGGTGTCGTGTAGAGCGCGGGGAGGTGCTAGGTGCAATGCTACTCAGTGTTCTGCGGGGAACTCGAGCCTGGGGGGTAAAAGACGAAGGGCAAAACAAGAAAATTCAAACATATCTAATGTACCAAAAATTCCGCATTACGACGCAGGTAGATCCATACTAGATACTGTAAGATCCATAAGCAAAAGAAGTAAAAAAAAACATAACGGAATTTGTGCGACATGCAGCATCAACGCGCTCTTCAAGAGTGCCGGGGCGTGCGACTGCGGCTGCGCGACCGCTTCGGCTTGGAACGGATGTATGAATATGCCTTCCTCGAACGTGAACGAGAGCGCGAGCGTGAGGATGATGACGACGACAAGGAAGAAGGGGGTGAGCCACTAGTCGAATATGAACATGAGCGCCTTCGAGCGCGACGCTGCTTCAAGCTGTGGGAATACGACTGGACTGGTATGAAATCATCTTTTGAACGTGTGTATGAACCCGTTCGAGTCTGCGAGCGCGAACGTGAACGAGGATGCGAGGGCGATTGGCCTCGGCTACGTGGCCACCTCAACTGTGGCTGCACGTGCAGTGAGCTACGAGAACACTCGGCTGATGAGTGACGAGACCGAATGGCTGGCGGGTCGGGTACCACTGGCCCGAGCTGGATAGCAGGTAGGGTCTGAGGATACACGATGCTCGTTCGAGCCGGTACGTGCGATGGTGTGTCGAACACGCTTCGAGAGGGTGCGGCCGTGGGTGAAAGTGAGCGAGCAAGCGACGAGCCCCTACGAGTCTCGAACTGGCTTGTCAACGAAGACCAGTTGTCGAGACGGTCTCGTAGAGTTCGTCCGGCAACTTCGCGCGGTATTTCCAGTCCTGTAGGTAGAACAACGCGGCCGTTTATGAGTAGACACTTTCCCGAAGCTAAATACGACTTGAATGAATGGCAACCAGCCCGAATATGGCCCGAAAGTCCGCAGAAGAAGCAGAACGAATACGAACGGCGGGGTGTACGGCTGTCCGAGGCTTGTGGTGGCTGCGCGCACGAACTGTCGACCTTGCAGCTCTTCCAGAGGCCGCCGCTCGACCTCAGGACCTCCTTAGCTGTAGACATTAGACTGAGCACAGAATACTCTGATGCGTCATGGTGTTCAAGCACCTCTCGCCTGAACTCTGGAGGGAACCCATACTTGAACATACTGGCCAGGTGGGGCAACGGACCCAGTAGGTTCTCGAGAGATAACGAAATTCGACGGAAATTCCGATAATATTGCCCTAGGGATGACATTGAGACAATATCTGAACTCGCAAATCCAACCTTTAGGCTGGCAAGCTCGGCGGCATGACTTCGACTTGTTTCGTCCAATTCCGGGTACTGCTGAGTGATTTCTGAGGTAAAATGAGCCCAATCTCCTTTGCTACTACTGACGAAGTGGGACCAGAGGTCCGCCGACTCGAAAGGCGCATACTTGAGAGCAAATCTGATTCGCTCGGGTCCGTCTGAGAGGCCGAATCTATCACAGAAGTCGATTATGTCATCAAAATAGCTTCGAAGGTCCTCGGGGCGCCCAGAGAAGCTCGGTGCTTCGGGCGAGCCTCGACACGGAATCTTGAGGCCAAACATGACTTCGGGAGTTTATACGAGTGTGAATGCTTGATAAGTGAGTGCACGCGAGTGGGAAAACACGAAAATGCGAGCGAAGTGACTGCAAAAATGAGACCGAAAGGTGAAATCTGCTAAACCGAGCCTGAAAATTGCGAAAACAAAGCTGGAGACTGCAAAGTAAAATCTGGGAAGGTTTGGATGGGTGCCAGGCTAAGACAGAAGCCCCTCGCGGTGGGCTCCAGTTGTAGGAAAATGAGAAATAAATGAGAGGTTGAAGGGAAGGGTAAAATCTGAGGGGAGAGAGTAGGCCAAAAGGGGCTTCTATAGCCTGAGACTGGATCCTGGTAGTCGTCTGAAGGCTTCTATGGCTGTCTGGGTGCAGGGAAACGACCTGCTCGAACTCGTCTCTCGTCTGTGGTAACTCGTCTATTGTTTTAGAAAAAACTAACTACATCCAGTACTAGGTAGTGCTGACTAAGCAACCAAAACGCGAAACTCTTAAGTACCACTAGCAGAAAAAACACCTAGAATCAAAACTAAATAAAACGAACAAAATAAAACAATTCCCCTAGTAGGGAAATTACATTCCCTACAGCGGGAAAGGCTCTGAAAGTCATGGACGCGTCATGGAAGTTTCTGTCGACATCGAGGATCAAATTTCACTTCATAACACTTACATGAATTCGCAGCGAAAACAGAAACGTCCTGACAAAGCTTGTGAAGGGGAGTTTACTGACGACTGCCACGGAATTCGCAAACGTCCACGCACCACCGATGAAAGCTATTCTCCTGCTATTTCTGTTACTTCCTTACAGTCTCAACAATTCATGCCGGAGTCTGTCACAGAGAGCAGTAATGGGGAGTCCTTTCTATCGCATATGATCACCAAGTGGTCTTTACAACACAATGCAGAGCAAAGACGTGCCTTTACGATTGTAATTGAACACATGCTGCGGAACGACCCGGAACAAATGTTAATGTTCCTTACGGGTCTTGGGGGCTCAGGCAAGAGTCACGTCATTCGAGCGATTGTCAACGCCTTCAAGCAGCTTGGTCGGTCTCGCGAAATCCTGTTAAGCGCGCCAATGGGTAGTGCTGCTTGTCTTATTAACGGATACACCATTCATGCCCTTACCCTTATGAACACACGTTCCTTGATGAAAGAAAGAAAATGTCAGAGCAACGATGTCCGGAACGTTGATATGGATGAATTACAAGATGTATGGCAAGATGTCACTTATTTAGTATTGGACGAGGTTTCAATGGTATCCGCAGAGTTGTTGTCCGATATCGCGAATCGAATCAGTCTCGCTAAAGCAGGGGAGCGTACTAAAAAAGACATACCTTTCGGAGGCATCAATGTCATCTTCGCCGGCGATATGGCACAACTACGTCCGGTCAACGGTACTGCGTTGTATTCCCACACTGTGATTAACAACTTATCGAAATGTTCATTTGAAACTGTGAAAAGTCAAAAGCGACTGTTCGGAGCGTTTCTATGGAGATCGTTGACTCACGTTGTACAATTGATTCAAAACGAGCGAGCTAAAGCCGATCCTACATTCGTTGAGATGCTTGGACGAATAAGAGTAGGTTCCACCACTACTACAACGTCCAGCGCACCTTCTGATTGGCATCGCCTGCAACTAAGGCTACTTCCGGAATTATATAGGACCTGTAAAGAACAGTTCTTCCAGTTTTCCGACGCCCCGATCGTTTTTGGCGAACGTCAACTGCGTGACCGCTGGAACGAAGAAATGGCAAGATCTTTCGCTCATAAATCCAAAGTACCGTTTCAGTACTACTATGCTGAACACTTCTGTGATGGACAATGCCTCACAGGTGAAGAAGACGATCGATTGGCGCTGGTCCGACCGAAAGAATCTAAGGATTACCTGGGTCGTCTCCCCTTGTTCCCTGGGATGCCTATTCTAATCACGGAGAATCTTTCTGTCACAGGGAAGGTTGTAAATGGTGCTCGTGGTACTGTGCGCGACATCGTCTTTGGAACTGTGGACGAAAAACACATCATTCGTTGTGTGTACGTCGCCATTCCTGCATCCACACTACAGTTGCCAGGAGAGGAGGCACACATTTTCGCTGTGTTTCCCCAGCCTTGTACGTTTTCCTATTTTTCTGAACATGCAGGCAAGTTCCATATTACCCGTCGACAGGTGCCCGTGGTCCCCGGGTGGGCTTTTACTGATTACAGAGCTCAGGGAACAACTCTCGACAAAATTATCGTCGATCTAGCCAGCGCTAGGGGAGTACAACATGCCTACGTCATGCTATCCCGAGCTCGTTCACTGTCCAGCCTCGCCATATTACGCTCGTTCTCACCCCAACGCACACTCGGGCATCTGCAGCATGATCTCCGCAACGAGTTAGACCGCCTCACGAACCTTGACGCTGCAACAACTGCTTCTTACATAGATCGACGTACTGAGGCCCCCATGACGTCGTCATCTACATCACCTTAGTTTTTTCACATCAATCACCATCCTGTATCCCCTATTTCCTGAAAGAATCATAGCCCATCGACCATTGACTTAAAATGGGGGACAGAATCGGTCTATACACCCCATACAGAGTTGTTCCCCTCCATGTCCTTCTTACCATCTCCAGGTCACTTACTGGGCGCAGACCTATGGGCAGATGACTTGCGATCCATCATCCATGGTCGCCGACCCATCCACGAGCTCCGACAATGGGAATGCTATCCCACTTCCCTTTGCAATATGATTGAGTGGGCGGCCATGGCCCGTCATCCAAGCCCTCCGGACCGAAGACGTTCACACCTACTCGTCTATAAGACGCTACCCACACCTGAGCCATGTAATGCGTTATACCCTGTGTCAGTGCGCATTTACGGGTTCCTCGATAGATTCTGCGTCGGCGATTTTGGGAATTGGAACGGGTCCGTCTTAATCCTTCCTTCGTAATTACTAATGAAAACCCTGCCTGCAGAGACTGTACGAGAACAGCAAACGCTGTACAGAGCCTATCCCTCAGCAGCATGGGTAACTCAGCCGCATGGCGAAATCAACTGGATCGCTTAAACCTCATGGCATCCTTTGCCAGCCACGTTCTGAAAATCCCACTTCCATCCATTCAATTCCGGCACCATCTTCACATGCAAAGAAAGGTCTTCACAAAGGTATTACGAGTCTACCCATCCCCTCCGTATCCCTTTCCATTTCGTTGTTCTGATAAAGAACCTCAAGCACCCTTTTGAGCTGCAGGAGGCTCGAGATCGACTCGCCTCCCCGACACAAATTGTAACACCTCAAAATGCGCATGTTCCACGACTCCCCGAGTACCCTTGGCAATGGAGCGGACCACTCGAAATTCTGGAGATGGGCGAAGACGGAAATATTATGCCAAGTCACGAAGTCTTACTATCCCGGGGGGATTTCGTCGAGATCGACGCTGAATTCGATCTCGTCATTGTGCGAACCCATGCCACCAGAACCCACTTACGCGTTTTCTTATCTTGCAAACAGATCTTGCGCCTTCAATCCGCACGTCCCTCACAGGCACGTATTTGTATCATGCTATCACCACGAATAACTGCCATAGCTGCGCTACAGCCTACAGGACCATCGTTATCAGCACCCTCCCCTACAGAAGTTAGACGCATGCGAACCGACCATGTCACCGAGGGCCTTCCTGACGTCTTCCCATCTGAATCAAGTGTGCATGAGCCAAACCCTGCTTCATCTTCGCAATTAGTTCGTCGTCATTCCACGTCGTTCCTGTGACCCATGTAACCTGTACACAAATCAATTCCGCCCTCGTCACCTTCACTTCACCTACTTCCTTGAATATAATCGTCATAGACCACATAGATTCATAGACTTCCTTTTCTGCTTAACAATCGACGTGACATACAATTCATGTTATATAATAACTAAAAATCAAATGTCCGAAATTATCTCCTATTTGCTATATCATCCAGTGTCATAACCCCAAGCATCCCGATCCTCGGAACAACCATGAGTCTCCCGTCGTCGTCATCCGCCTCCTATCTAACCCCTGCCACATTTGTCTGCCCCCAGAGGTCGCTATCCCCAATTCTTAGAGTGTCCCAGTGAGTTTCAGAATGGTCATTGAAAACTCTCATTGACGAACACAATATCACCGGGTGCACATTCTCAACCACTCACATCATCAACCTCCGCAATGGCACCCAAACGTGATGCGTCTCAATCAAAAGAGGCTTCGCCCTCGAAACGGATACGAATAACCACCTCTGCTCCCACTACTACTAACTCGACCACTGACAACCCCACTGTTGAACAATCTCGGCCACCGACTCCCCTTCCTACGACATTGTCCCCTCCACATGAACCCGTCTCCGGTAACGAACCATCGTACAGCAAACCCGACCCTTCATCTACCCCATCAACTGACACTCTGCCCGGCTCGCGTGCGTCTGTTCAGACGACATCCACCTCTTCGCAGACAACTCCTTCCAATAACACCCAGCTTCCATCCGCTATAATCCAAGGCACCATTGGTACTGTGAGACCTACACCGGACCCCGGTCTTTTCGATCCCAACCGCATCTCAACTTGTCCCGAGCCACTACTAAAGTAAGCTGCCAAAGATGCCCTTGCCCATCAAAAACTAACCACGGGTCCCCCCCCCCCTCGCCAAGACGAATAAAATTACTTTCTACATATTCCAACCAGGATGCTAATACTTTTGCACTTGGACGAGTCTTACCCAACACGACATGGGGTACAACAGACCCTTACGAAGACCGGAGTAAAATACTCTGCAATCCAAGCACAAACGAACCTGTCAACATCTGGATCCTCGGTCACATCACCAGCACATGGTTCATGAAAAGCGGAGCCCCCAACAACCAATGTGCTGTGACGATACTTACTCTCTCTTCGAAACTTGGACAATACGCGAATCTCCTACTGTCCAATTTCTCCGACCCCTCCCTACATACGCACTCTCCCATTCATATCTCAAAACAAGTCTTGATATACACCATTATCGTCTACAGCCATAAATGAGTATGATCGCAGGCTCATCCGTGCTGTCCGCTGGCAAAGCCCACGAAGCGGTGGAAACGTACATCAACTTCCTTGCAACCCTCTACTCTCCTCATCTCAATTGTAGCCTGTTCTCTTCAACTCCATTTACGATGCTCGAGAAATTCTAAAGAGCAAAAGTACGATGAAAAAGCTCGACATCTCCTACCTCGAGAAGCGTGCACTTGTCCTACTTGAAACACACTTCACTCGCTATCGTCAGAAGGATGTGAACAGCCGATGGACTATTTCAAAAGCTCAATTTGAACTCCAAGCCATCTACCTCCTTCAAGATCCTTGTCTTCCCAATCCCGAACAAGAAAAAGAAAGCGGTGTAGAAATCGCTGGACTCGCCATTTGAATGTCCGTACCATTTCCATTGTATCCTTAACTTATCAGCCCCTCCGGCTACACCGTCATCATCCGCTCCTAATTCATCATTGTTAGACAATCCTCCCCTTTCTTACAATATACAAATATAACATTGCGCCTAATGCCCCATCACCCTCCATCGCAAACGATGCCCACCGTCCTGGCATTCTTCTTGTCCATGGCTGAAAATAGCGGACAACGACTTATATGTTTTCAGCATCTCAACAGCAACATCGAGGTTCTCCACCAAAACTACCTTTTTCCCAGCGTCTCCTTTCCTTACGAAAGTGATGTTTCCATCAACAACATCCGTTTCCGCATCATTTTTGACCGTTATCGCCATCAACATGACCACTGTCAAGCGTCCTACTTGTTTGTGCGCCTCGGGAACAATGGCAGTCCTATAGACATCTGGCCAGAAAACGACATGGACTCCATTCTCGAGGCACTTATCTTGTATCCACCATCCTTTCCTGCATTATTGAATTCGTCTAACATATCCCCAGATTAAACGACCAACTTCCATGCCTCCAAAGCCACGACCTGAGCACCATCCCCAATTAGTAGACATCGTTGTGCATCGCATCGTAGACAATCTTCCCCATCTTTCCTTTCCCAGACTGGACACATCACATCCCATCCTCACACACTCCAAATACATAGTGCATACAATAGATTGCGTCATAGACTGTGCCCCCCTCCCCACCCCTAAGTGCTCAAGCAAAAACATCGTCAGCAGTTTTATCTATTTCCAACGTTCGCATCTACATCCGCACAACCCCGCCCGTCCCGTACCCCTATTGTGCGCCTGGACCCTGACTTCGTTCACTATAAAGAGTAAAGTAAAACACAACAATGCGATCTCTATTCTACGTGAGATGGCACCACAAACCCCACTAAGCACAGAATTCCGCCTCTTCGCCGACGCCGACCTCCTGCAGCTCGTCCTCGAGCATTGCGACATGAGGGATCTAATGACATTCGCTGCCATGTCAACCACTAACGCTAATCGCGTCTGTTGGTACTTACGGCACCAGCTCGACGTCATCTGCACCCCATTCTTTCCCACCTCCGAACATCTCACAAACATTCTCTCTGTCTGTGACGCAGTGGTCTCGGGATCAGCAGCTCTACGTATGGTCCTTCCCGCCAATGCCTGTAATTGGCCGTCATCCGACCTCGACATATACGTTCCACATCACAGCCACACGCAACTCTATAACCTTCTACACAAACACCATTACAACATTGTCCGCAATGGAAAACTCAACATCCAGAACTACTCCCCATCCACCATTTTCACCGTCACCACCTTCGGCAATGGCCAATCGCTAATCGACGTCATCGTCTCCAAAACCGCATCAGCCCTGTCTCCCATCTTCCAATTCTATTCCACTGCTGTCATGAACTTTTTCTCCGCTGACTCCTTATACTGCGCATACCCTAGCCTCACCCTACGACACCGCGCTATGATCAATATGTCGAGCCTCCATCAATGCACCTTCTCCCCTAGTCACATCCAAGCACTTCTAAAGTACAAATCTCGCAGGTTCCGAATAATCTCCTGCGACGAAACCAACCACCCACCTTTCGCCTGCCGCACCCAAATCCGATCTCTGAACGATCGGGGGTGGTTGTCACTCGACTTCGCCTCGGTTCCTCGTCGCGGCGCAGACCCCTCAGCCACATTCTACCGTTTGGGCATCGTCGACGCCGTCTGGACACTCGGAGGACAAGTCTGCGGCTCAACCTCCCTGTGTGTGCCCCCGATCCTCCACATCATCGAAGATTGCTCGTACGTCGTCCTCTGACCATCAAAACAACCACTCATAAACGACAGTTACATCATCTACCATCCCACATAGAAAATGTAGTAGACTTTTCCATTTGATTACGTACACTTGGACACGCACTCCCACGATAGAATCCCATAAACTTGAACTCACACTCCCTCGATACAATCACCTGTAGAGTTACTTGTAAAAGTAAAGAACTACATCACGTGCTTTCCCCTAATGCGTCCAGGAGCGCCCGGAGGGCTTTGGTATATTATAGTGCTTTCCCTATGGTCCCATGCTTGGAATTTATGGCATTTACTGTTATCATTTTCCCGATAGTAAGTTGACACCGAGGGAGCCCAACCTCCGTTTAAAAGAAGCTTGTAAAACGCCTTACACGCTTGCTAAGGCATCCGTTGGCCAATGAGACTCTGGAGTCTGGGCTCAAGTGCGAAAGAGCTGTTAAGACAGCTAACAGCTGCGTCGCCTACTAATGCTGTTGTACATACTACCATTTGTTCCCAAATGAATTTCCCGTGAGAGAAACGTGAAAAGTTGACAACACACCAACTGTGAGTTCACCAATCCTTCCGCGGTCCCTGTCGAATCAGTGAGGCAAGGAACTGCCGTCATGGCAGGTGCTGCAGAACGGGTGTCGTTAGATTTGACCCATGTCGTCTGTGAGCCAACTTCGAGATTCCTTGAGTAACACTACTGACCAGCCATCATTCCAGACGACGGGTCCTCGCATACCTCGCTCGTGCTTGCACTGCTCACACTCAGTCCCATTCTTCTCATGGTAGGAGCTCTTTCTTTATTCCAACCGTGGACAGTATTGACACCGAACCATCAGCCAGCCTACGCTGCTCTTGCCGTGCAAACACGTGAGCTCACGATCATCAACATGTGGGCGGGCCAATTCTTTTCGGAGGGATTGAACATAGTCCTGAAGCGCATATTCAAAGAAGATCGCCCTCCAGGTGGGTGCCCGGTGCCCTGGACGATGCCACTTACATGTGTTGATACCAGAGGTAGACAGCAAATTACATCTCAATGGGTACGGATTCCCGTCATCACACAGTCAGTACATGGGCTATTTCGGCGCGTTTTTAATATGCCACCTGTACTTCCGCCACCGATTCGCATCCACAGGTAACGCTGTGCTAGACCAATCATTTCGACTTGTTGTCTATGTAGTGATCGCGTCCTGGGTGGCGCTCGTTGCGTATTCGAGGTTGTTCTCTTCGTTCGCTCCCGGCGGAGTTATCTTATATTTCCGTTTCAGATTCAATCTGCTTTACCACACACCCAACCAGGTTGCCTGGGGACTAGCGATCGGGGCACTCCTCGGTATTATCCATTATATTGTCACAGAGCTTTTGCCGTACAGGCGACCCCTCTCGGTGTTTGGCCGAACTCGAATGGCTATCCTTACTCATCCTCTCATCAACTGGGCACAGATCAGGGACGGCTGGGCCATCTGGCCGGATGGAGGGAGAGAAATAGAGTGGAAGCGCTGGAAAGGCATGCATGAGCAACGCCAAGCTAGCTTCTATCAGAAGCGTACGAATTAAGTTAATCACAAACTTGTCTGGTAAACACAATGGATCCCGTCCATTCTCATTTATTGATCGGATCCAACACTGCTTCCCAGCAGTATAAATCGAGACCCAGGTGCTCCAGAGTGTGTACAGCAACACGCCGGACCTGTCCTGTACCACGCCCTAGCGCGCTAACGAATCAAATGGGCAGCGAGGCTTCTTTGCATTTGCAGATTAATCCTGTGACAAATGAACCTTTCTTGCGTCTTTCCTCGCCGCATGAAAACATCATTATCACGCCTCCTAGAGTAGGGGACGACGAACATCTCCTCGTTCTTTTCAGTGACATCAGGATAGCGGCTTGGCTTTATCCTATATCGATCCCGTTCACGCGGGCTCATGCCCAAGCTATGCTTCGAGAAGCAAAAGATGAAGCAGACGCCTTGCTGAACACGAAATGCAGCCCCAACACAGGGCATACGAATAGCCATCCCAGGTTTGTTGGTGGTTGCCCTGTCAAGTGCATCAGGGAAGTTCGGAATGATGGCACGGATGTATTCATAGGGTATATCACAGTGCACAGGGGGGTATATGAGGACGTGCCGGATGAGACCAAACGCCGAACTATCATGGAGGAGAACGAGAAGAAGCCAGTTGGTGACCCGTCTATTCGATGGTCTATTCGAAGTAAGTTATTCCAGCTAGGGGATTGAACAAGACAACTTACCAGAAATGAAGATGTCCTCTTACCTGACTACCATGGCCGAGGAATCATGACTTCTGTTATCGGCCAAATGGTGCATGGGTGGATAGTTCCCAGAATGAATGGACGGTATATCGTCGCGTTCACGTTCGCAAGTAATATTGGCGGTGAACGCGTTCTTGAAAAGAATGGATTCGTTAAAGTGGCGGTATTTGAGAAGATGGTAAGAGGAGAGGGGACGAAGGTCAACCACATGGAATGGAAGATGCAGATTGCTTGAAGACTCGCAACGAAGAAGCAGCGAGGATCCTTCCGCTAGTTTGTTGGTACCGCACTGTCTGCGATCCAGATATGGGGGCTATACGCGACGATCGATGACCTTTAGCCTCAGCAGGTTGGACCTCGTAACGAGCTACCGTAAAGCGGTACAAACTCGTACCACAGTCTTGTTCGTCCCTTTGAGTGGTAGCTTGTTATCTGCTGAGGCTACTGAACAGGTGATGAGCGCGTCAGTATTGTCACATTCATCACCTATTCAATAACCTCATCGATGAATTCCTGATGCCGATGCACTCGAACACTAAATGTGGGTATTGAGCAAAATGTCACCGCCACACCACTCGAGGGAAAAACAGGGCCGTGGCATTTCATGCCTGTATGGAAACTCACCCTGATGCCTAGCAAGTAGCACCTAGAACGGCACTCCACAGAACAAGTGGATCAGGGCAGTGCGCAGACCCGACACAGGGGCAAACAGTCGAGAGAGGCAATAAGATGTTGGTCTATAGTATAAGCAATAGATAAGCAGTTACATGGTACTGCGTTAGAGTAAATTGGATTCAAAGAGGATACGAGCCGCGAAGGGAACAGCAGGCGTAGCAGAACGGATGTGGTTGAGAGCGCTAGTGAGAGGCTACAAAGCAACGTTTCGGGGCTATCGGGGGATAGACAACGTCGAACTTTGACTTAAACCACATCAACACAACAGAGAGACTGATCAGTCCTCTCTCGTCAACTGTGCTTACCTGCCGAGGGGTTTATCAGTTCGCATACCCCAAAATGTCTCTTCCTTCGTCGCCCATTCCTATCTTGGACTCAGTCGCGTCCTGCAGAGCATGGAGGCGAAAGGCTCTTAGTGAAGCAAAATCGGTCGGCTTCGTGCCAACTATGGGTGCACTTCACGAGGGCCATCTCTCACTCGGTAATTGTGTTTTAGCTTTTAAAGTGTTTGCTGGCATAATGACTCCCGAACCTGCTCATCAGTTCAAAGGTCTCTTGCTGAGAACGACCTGACTATCGTTTCCATATTCGTGAATCCTGCACAGTTCGCTCCCCATGAAGACCTTGCCACATACCCTCGCACGTTGCCCCGGGATCTCGAATTACTCGCTGCACAAGAGTTACACGTCACAAACACCGTGCGGAAACCATCAGCGGTGTTTCTACCGGGTGTCCGGGACATGTATCCATCGGGCATCAGCCAAGACGTTGAATCCCAGAATGGTACTTTCGTAGAGGTGAAAGGTTACAGCCACCAAATGGAAGGTAAAAGCCGCCCAACATTCTTTCGTGGAGTAGCCACCGTGGTTACGAAACTATTTAACCTCGTCCAGGTAAGTTGCCTTCCGTTTTGTTTTATTTTATCTTAACACTCTATTTATTTCGCAAGCCGACGAACGCGTATTTCGGGCAAAAGGATATTCAGCAAGCCCTATTGCTCCGCAAGTTGTGCAGCGACTTGCTTTTCACATACCCAGATATGGATCACTTGCATATCGTCCCGACGGCGAGAGATCCCGTCGATAGCTTAGCCCTGTCGTCCCGAAATGCGTACCTCTCGGCTGACGAACGCCTGTTCGCCGGTACACTATACCAAGCGTTACAGTGCGCCGAATCAACTTGGTCTCAGGGAGGAACGAAAGAACAGTCCGTGTCTGCAGCTGTCACTATCATCGAACGAAGTAGAGAACAGGCAGCGTTGAAAGGCGTGAAGGTGGAGCTGGACTACATCGAGATGAACCATTCGGATACCTTCGGGATACTAGACGGCGAGGCTCGCAAGGACTCCGAGTCACTGGAGAGGACCCCAGTGATCTTGAGCGGGGCTCTATGGGTCGGCAAGACCAGATTGATCGATAACATCATCCTCGGAGACCACGGCACCATGGTAAATTGACCACGAGGAAATAACTAGTGTCCTGTCGTCCTGATATGCTGTTTCCTGCGAAAACTCCTTCCGACACCAGTCAAAACGTACGCTTACTACACTGCGCACCGTCGTTTACTAGCAGCAATAACGGCAACTACCAGCGGAAATACAAATGTATTGGGGTTATCGTTATCCCCACAGCTATTCACAGGTCATCAGGTAAGATTCCCGTTCAGATCGACTTAATAGGTTTGAACACTCAGGGGCTATGTGTGCCAACGTGCATTCTGATTGTCATATAAGTATTGTCCCTCATGAATGACATTTGTTTCTAATGCTTCTCTGCCACGTAACTGGTGGGCGTTTGTCCACAAACATGATGTGATTCACCACGTAGCCTGCTGCATCTGTTATTCTCAGTCATGGGTTCCCAGTCTAAGTAGGCATATAAACTGGCACCGTCTGTCGCTCTGGTCCCCAACCTTCGAGTTTGACCACTTTCTTGTTGGCACGCTCTATTCGGATGCCATTGCTCCTGCTCCCGAGAAATCACCGAGTGTTTTGCCAGCTGTGTCGACTTCGAAGGCAACTCTCGGTGCTTCCCCCTACGACCATTCCAATATTAGAGTCTGTCGCATCCTGCAGAACATGGAGGCTGAAAGCATTTGACGAGAAGAAATCGGTGGGTTTTGTTCCGACCATGGGCGCCTTCCACGAAGGCCATTTGTCGCTTGGTAAGTACGCCTTATAGAATGTCTGGACTCTGGACAAGTATCTAACCCTGGCATTCTTCGAACTTCAGTGCGGAGGTCTCTTTCCGAGAATGACCTAACCGTCGTTTCTATATTCGTGAATCCAGGCCAATTTGCACCTGGTGAAGATTTCGAAAAATACCCTCGCATGTTGTCACGAGATCTCGAGCAACTTGCGGGCGGGCAAGTGTCCGTTGGGGGTGTTTTTCGGACAACGTCAGCAGTGTTCCTTCCCAGCGTACAAGAAATGCACCCGTCTGGCATCACCCGAGATGTCGCATCCCAGAAAGGCACCTTCGTGGAGGTGGAGGGTTGCAGTCACCAAATGGAAGGCGCGATTCGACCAACTCTGTACCGTGCAATTGCCACGATTGTCACGAAGTTATTTAACGTAGTACAGGTAGGTCTAGCTTCCGTGTACCCCTGAAAGTTTTTCTTTCCCTTGACACCACTATTCGACAGCCAACGAATGTGTATCTCGGACAGAAAGATATCCAACAGGCTCTCATGATCCGCCAGTTATGCCGTGATTTGTTGTTGGCAGACCCAGATGCGAAACGTGTACATATCGTCCGGACTGTGAGAGATCCTATCGACGGTGTCGCACTTTCGTCGCGGAATGCGTATCTTTCGGTTGATGAACGTTCATGTGCTGGAACCCTGTACAGAGCACTGCAGGCCGCGGAGACCGCTTGGACTCGTGGAGGGACGAAAGAAAAATCTATATCCGCAGCTGCAGCCGTCGTGGAACAAGGTAAAATAGAGGCAGCATCGAAAGGTGTTGAGATGAAGCTGGAATACGTCGAGATGAATGACGCAGATTCTTTCGAAGTGTTGGACGGGAAGTTGCATAAGGGATCTAGATCGTTGGGTGGTACTAACCCCATCCTTCTTACTGGGATGTTGTGGGTAGGCAAGACACGACTTGTCGATAACATCGTCATTGGGGACTCTGGTACCATCGTCAGTTGATTGATGTAGATGCACAGTGGATAATAACCCCTGACTGCATATTTATGTGGCTGTGCAGCGAGGGGCCGCCTTGTACAGACTTCCCCGGTGACTTGATACATACGCTGAAAACTCGTCCAACATGCAATCATCCAGAGTGATGATAAGCAGCGGTGAGCTGCGATCCTCACAACTGGACAATTTGGCAGTGTCACGTCCCTTCGTTCAGCAGGTCCGTCTCCAGTTAACCTAGCATCTTCTATCAAGTATCTTTAACTGACGTCCAAACTGGGAAGATCGACGTTGTGTTTCCGTCGTCTGAGCATTTCGAAAAGGAATTCTCTTCATTAGTAACATCGTATGACAGAGCCCAGTTCACTCTCTCAGAGCTTTTCAACCAAGCTGGCCACGATTCGCTCGCGAATGGGTCGGTATCCGTCCGTTTTGAAAAAAAATAAGGTTGCCATTTCTGACGGTGATTGTAGTCCTCTAAAGGCACTTCCTGTTACTTGCGATCCGGATGGCACTTGGTGCATCGATCCGCGAGGCGTTCTTACACTCTGCGTCTCGAAGCAGCTCTACGAAAGACTAGGACTCGTTGGAAAAAAGCTTCCTTTCAAAGGATGTCAAGAGCTTCACGGTTCGTAGGCTTTTTTTGGTTAGAAAGAGAAAGTGAACCGTGTTCTAGCACAGTCATCAAAATCCCCCTAAGACAGAATATTGAGAGTGTCGCCGTACGCGAGAGGCAGCGGATGGCAATGAAGGCATGGGATGAGCTCCGCGCCCAACGTGGGCTGGGGAGATGGGAAATCGCATACGTTGGTGGAGGTAATGTAATTGTGGTGGTTGCACCCATGAACTTATGTGCTAAAGCTGGGACTTGTAGGATTGGTGACAGAACCTTTGCCCCAAGTAATGCATGTTAGGCCACAAATTTTGCACTACGATGGCGTGTTCATTCCAAACCCGGGGATTGTTCTGGGGAAAGAGAAGAACCCAGAGGAATGGAAGGAAAAAATGAGTGAGGTATTCGAGTGGGCGGGCATGGTGTGCTTGGGTGCTCAAAGGTGCGACACCGCGGATATGAAGTCAGTTACCAACCGAATTAACTAAGCGAATTCGTGCCTTTGTGAAAGACTCAGAGCAAACGATCGCGTCGATCCATACGTTGCCGTGTATGACGTTCCTACGCCATCACAGGTAGGGAATCTTACCCACATCCGCTGGAGAGGCACGATGGACAGCGAGTTTGTGAAATCGGTGCTGACGACTGCAACGTAAGTCTCGGGCCATGCATTGATAGATTGCATTTTAAAGTAATTGAGGAGGTAGATCGCTCGCGACAACGTGTCCATCTGGCGACGATTCTTTGACCACAGTAATCATGCACTCAAACCCGGCAGCTCCTGTTTCTTGCATCACACCTTCGGAGCTTGCCGAGATGAAGGATACGCCCTTGCGAGCGCCGCGCCCTGATGGAGAAGACACGCTTTGTTTGATTCTGACGAACAACACATGGATATCAGGGCAAAGTATTGGGAAATGGGATGCTCGCTGGGGCTGAATGAAGCAGTCGAGAGCCTGAAATGCAGATCAAATTGACGCATTTCTAATCTAATCACTGCCATCAACACAATAACTATACTGGGGACACGATGGTACAGGCGAGGCATGAATATGCTCTCGTTGTCATTGTATATAAAGCATAAGTGAAGGATTAGACGTGCGTAGAAGTGAGTTTATAACGAGTGTTAATGCCGCTGCAATGGAATAAAGAGGACAGAGATCTAGTGAAAGGTGTGGTCTGTTTGTTTTTAGAAAACCACGTCTCGAAGACGAATAATAGCCGGAGAAAGGTGAGTGTAAGATGTGCGGGCAGCGGGGTTAGTGAAAGGACTGCCTGAGGATGGGGAAACAGGGGCGCGGCCCCAGGAATAGAGACGGGGGGTAACGGTTGGGGGTGGGGAGAGGGCAACAGGGGTCTGACGCGGCGGTGTGACAGGGGTACGATCGTCGATAGCCACAGTACGACGAGAACGAAGAACTGGCACAGGAATAGGTGCACTACGGGGAGGGATAGAGACGGTGTCTCTACGCCCAGCGCGATCTGAATGATCGCGACGATGGACTGGAGCTCCGGTCAGCAAGGAAGACGTCGCGGTACGAGGTGATGGTATCGACGCAGTATGCAGACGCCCGTCGCCTGCAGATGGAACTGGATCCCATCTCAGTTCGTCGAGGTGGATGCGAGAGCCGGAAGTAGTGAGAGCGGTTTCGGTATTCTCCATCTCCCTAAGATCTTGAAAGTCATCTGCGAGGTTCGCGGGATCCCCGTTACCAGCTGTCAACGGGCTAGCCCTATCACTGAGGCTGCTTAAGCTCGCAGTGGAGGTGGAATCAAAGGACCCCAACCTGACAACCAATGCATCCCTGTCCTCTTCTTCTACGTCCTCCTCCAAGTGAGCCGATTCTGCGGGGCCAACGAAGTCCTCGTAGACGGCGGTTTCATGGAACTCGTCGGAGTCGGGATCAAAAGCATTTACGTAGGACCACTTCTCGTAAGGACAGGAGCCGTCTTCTGGTTCTCTGACCACGGGAGTGGACCGCAATGTTTTTGAGAAGAGAGGTCGACCCATTTTGTTTTTTTTGTCTAATAACACAAGGAACGGGGAACGAAGGGAGGGTATAAAAGGGGGGAGATGGAAATAAGTGGAAAAGAGGCGCCAACGCAGACGGGCGCTGTGTTTGAACTACCTTCCAGATTGGGTCACGGTGTTTAGGGCAGGCGCGGAGTTTGACGGGGACTTCTGATGGGAGACAACGCTTATTCCCGCAGACTGGTCCGTGCCTTACTGTAAAGAGTACTCTCCCTCTTCGCTTCCGCTACACCGTCCATTGTGTTTATGACCCTGCAATGAACTCACCGCGATGAACCCAGTTACGATGCACTATGGCCCAACGGATACTACGGTGTCTGGTTTGCACCGTAGATACTAGAGCTGACTGCCCTCTGAATATTACCCCTGTAAATGGGGAAAATCGAAATTCTTGCCCCTCTGATAGCCTACCAACTGATAACCATCACCAACGAGACGCTATGTTTGTACGAGCCTTCCACGTTATTGGACACCCAGGCCCTGGGTATCGCGTAAGAGATGTATTTGGTACTTGCCATCAGATTTGCACGATAATGGCTAAGATATTACGATATCGTAGGCATCAGCAGAGAATCGGTGGGTGAAATTGATATAGATGCAATTGCGTAGTACATATCAGCAAGCTCACCTCCGTGAGGCAGAACTCACCAACCAGCTGCTAAGTGTGCCGCGAAGTATGCCATTTTGCGTTGCGAGATGCAATAAGAATAATGTACCCTGCTGTGGCCGAGGGGGATCTCGTTTCAGTCCGCGAACCTGTTTGTTAGGAAAGGGGGCGGTATACAAACACAAAAGTATGTGCACATTCAGTGAATGGACAGCCACCACGAATCAAAACCAAAATTCGACTGGAAATCAACAGCTGATTCGAACGTACGGTTGAATAATCTTCGATTATCATACCGATCAGCTAAAAAGCCAACGGTACACGCGGATATACAGTGACATATACGGGGACAGTCGGTGGATTCGCGGGGGCTGCTTTATAGCCCGAAGAAATGTCAGAGTACTTCACGGTGTCATGAAGGATGATACCGCAGGAGCACTTTGAAAAAAGGACATGAACACTGCAGCCAGCTTAAACCTGCACTGGGTGACAGAGACCACGACTCACTGGCAACATATGTCTTCCACTCTGTCAGACTCTTCTTAATGCACTTGCACTTCAACTTTTCTCCTGAGGCACTGAACTGGTCATCACCCTGCAGCCGACGAATAACGACAGTGCGCTCTTCTCCTGTTTACTGCCTACACCGTTCACGTCTGATATTACTGCCTGCCATTGGTATATAATCAATATTATATCTCAAAGCGAAGCAAGCAAGTTTACCGCAAGTAGACCACTAAATGCCCCTGAGATCGTGGCCGCAGAGAAATACATCGCGCTTCGAATACCGAGTTCTGGACGCTTATACCAGCTATGAAGTGGTCGCTAATAATAACAAGTTGTAAGTTGTTCCCCGCTTGATTGACATCGCCATAAAGGCGTCTGCGAGAGATGAAAGTTGACTCCACAATAACGTCCCACTTCAAACATTCCGAAACGTCTTCGCATAGCTATTTTCCCTTAGGAGATGGGATGGCAGACCGAGAAAAAGCGCACGTACCAATCAGACCACTGAAACTATGTACTACCATCTGGAGGGCTCACGTGAATCCGAAAAGATAGGGGTTTAAGTACTATCATGATGCCCCATCCTACCATGGGTGTAGGTGACCACATAGAGGGGCGCAAGCGCTTCAGGACGATGTTCGAAGGCACTTGCTATGCATAAGGCAAGCTGCGAGAAATGGGGTTGGTTGTCGGGAATCCGCCTCAAATATAACATAGGATATCAAGAATATCGTCAGACAGCAGAAGGGCTATGTGTTAGTGAGGGGAAGTGGATGGATGTCTCCATGCTGTAGAGCTATTAAACCAATCAGCACTTGTGATCGTTATAAATAGCGGACCCATCACATTTATCTTGGCATTCCCGATACTCGTCTGATGTGGGAAACAGAGATACGGGAAGGGTATCAAAGAGATCGTGCGCATATCGATTTTCCGAATCAGCGTGCGCCCGTCCATCCCAGATACGTCAACACGCAGATCGTACAACTGTCTCCGAGGAACTTCCGAGGAATGGTGGGCTGGTAGTCGGAGAGGCCATCCTTACAGACTCCCAAGGATAACGAGCAGGACTCAGTGGACACTGAGTTCTGGGATTTATATATGTTGCCGCCACAAGGTTTCTGCAACCGGTGATCGGGTCATGACACGAGGTGCTTAAGCTGACCAATCGCATCACCGCAACCCCGCGCTGTTGTAGCTGAATGGACACCCGAACAGACATCACCGTGCGAGGTTAGATGCCATAGATGCAGATAGTTGCGACAGACGTGCCTTGCCCAACAACAATCTGTGGAAGTTTTCGCAGTGATCGTGTGTACCTCTAGGTGGAACAAGTTCATGGACTCGCACAAAACCTCGACGGCGATTACTAGGAGTGTTCGCGAGGGCAGGGGAATCTCGCAATCAGCTCAGCTCTCGAGCAATGTGTTGTTTAGTAATGAATGGCATGATCTAGATGGAGTGCTGAATACAGTGAAACTGAGAGTCCGCTCCGAAATTATGTACACTGCAGCACACGCGCCTCGAATCCATCCACCACAGAGCATGAAGATGTCGATATCTTGCGGACAAAACATGCTTGCCAACACCTGCTTCCTGCACAGAACCGCTCTAAGAAGCAGCGCTCATCTCAAGCAGTGCTTCAATACTCTTCCCAAGGTCACCTCCGTTGGCTTCTAGTACCCATTCCCGAACCTCGGCGTCCATTCCGGGGAAGATCTGTGCAAGAGTAGCACGGGACGCTGCGCTCGCGTGTGCGTGTGCTCTGTCGATCTCAGCCTGGACAGCAGTAAGGTCAAGAGAAGGCGTTGGTGTCCGAGAGATATGTTGTGGTTGGTTTGGAGGTTGCAGGTGCTGAGGGAATGGATTGAGGGGACGGGACCATGATGGTGCTTGAACACTTTGCGAGGGGCCAAGTGCAAGGGGTTGATTCGTGTAAGGACCGCCCTGAAAGGATCTGGGTCTGGTTGGGGTTCCCTCGTTCACGAAGGACGGGGTGGGAGATACAGCCGACACCTTGCGCACCCGTGGTTTATACGGCGTCTGTAAAGGTTGCCCATAATTGTCTCCGCTCGCAGGCATTTCCGGCGCAGGATGATCAACGATAGTCCTGCGACTCCCGCTCCCTTCGCCAGCTCCCTCACGAGTACGTTCCCTCGCCAATTCCAACGGAGCGAACGGCCCTGGAAGATACGCCATCTTCTCGTCAAAGGCCTCGCTGAAAATACGGCTGATCGCATTAAGTGGCTTGGACACAGCATCACCAGTCTTCTGTAAGAGTCGACGAGCATCCTCAGACAGGCTCTGTGCGTGGGCCTCGGAAGGAGTACGAATGGTAAGAGGTTGAGCGGATTCCTCTCCTGCATGAGAGCTTCGCGATGGCGCAAGGATTGATGGACTCAAAGAGGAAGCGGATGAAGTTGGTGATATGGGTAGTGAGGGCGGTAATGAACGGATCGCTGCTTCGACGTTACTGTGCGATCGCAATCGCGTGAGCACAAATACCATGGATCACATCGTAGCCCACCGTTCGAACTCCTCTTGGGTAATGTTGGATAGTGAGGTATGGTCCATAGTTTCAATGAATTGGACTGCTCCCATCTGTCGCAGAATCGAGAGATGAGAATGGTAACAATTCCGACGCTGCCCTTCTCACCAAACTCGAGAGGTAATACCCCGCCTCGCTCTGTAATTTGACCGGGTTTCGAAAACGGTTGACAAACCTGGAGCATAAGCAGCATTGAGCAAAGCCACGATAACATCGACTCGCCAGCTTACTCTACATTGGATAGTAGATGGTCGGGATTTGCTTTGAGGACTACATAAATCAAAATCGGAACGAAAGAATCTGCCCCTTCGTCCTTGTGCAAATGGCGGAGTAGACCTAAGACAAGGGTTAAGGAAGGCACAATTTAAACCAAGGAAAATAGCACATGGGAAAGTCGACTGACCGAAAATAACCTTGCAGCAGTTCAGGATACATATGAGCTTATCTCTGGGTGCCTTGTAGTGGTTGACTTTGCACAACTCTGGCTCGGCGGATTCACGGTAAACACCTAGAACCGGTGGAAGAAAGCAGGATGATACATACCTTGCTGCGCAAAGTCCAAGAACCCCACAACGGCAGGATCGTCGTTCTCCAGCTCAGTCGCGTCGAGATGAGAAGGTTGCACCCACTGGAACAGCACAATTCGCTGCGACAAAACTCTATCTCGTTCGAGATCATCAGCCGTGACTGGTCGTGGAGGGTTGAGCAGTGGAAGGTTGGGGGTAAATGTACTTGAGGGGACTGATGGATCAGAACGGACGCTAGACGATGATAGTTGAAGGCGCAGATGCACTCACAAGTCGTAGAGCTTGTTCATCACCAATTTCTCCATCCCCTCCATAGCGTTATCAAACTCGACATCGCTGGCGTTCCGCCAAATATCCGTTTCTCGCATCTTACTGGAGATGAACTGAAAGATAAATTACGTCACACTTAGTACACGAGACACGCAACCCTGCACCGTTCACGTACGTTGAGGAAATCATTTATGATCTTGACTTGGTCATTAACGGTGAACGTTCTCTTGGCAAAGTTGCTGAGAAATCTGTCATTACGATCAATGAACAAGCTCAAAGGGTAGATGAGATGACACTCACGATCTCAGAAACTTTGCCACCGGCTCCGCGCTCCTCGACTTCATTTGATCCAAGAACTTTTGGAAGTCAAATGACGGATCCTTGTCTTTACGCGGGACTTCTGATCCGCTCCCCGAATTAGTAGGCGTAGATGACTGATGATCCTGATCCTGCGTGCCACGGCTCTCCTCGATGTTCTTTTCCTCCTGCACTGGTGCTTGATTTGACAAAGGCAATGAGGAGCTGGGTTGGGAACAAGGTGGCTGCTGCTGTTGAGCAGCGAAAGAAGCGACTGTGCGGGGTGTAGGTGGTGCGATAGGTTTAGCTGTGTCCATCGATGTCGGTCTTGGTCTCGTTGTCCTTGCTACACCGGGTATAGAGAAAGTGCGCGCGATGGCGGCAAGAGAAGGGAATGGTGATGCAGAAGGAACCTGTGATCCAGGAGTGCTTGGTCGAGACGGGGACGTTGCCTCATTAAGAGATAGATCGAGTGAAGGTGACCGTGAACGACCGGGGCTGCCATTCGCACTCTGCGGCGAGACATCTGGCGGTGGATGGCCCTCGGCACCTGCCCAAGCACAATGCGCATCGAGCTCTTGCTGATCCGAAAGCGGGTCAAACTCGCGCAGCACGTCTCCGGAGGGTACCACGTTTGCTGCCTCTTCACTTGACCGCCTCGTTGTCGTCGAGTTTGTTGTTAAACTAAAGATGGATGTCTCTTCTCGACAAGCCGGATCCGGCGTGCTAACAGGCTTTATCTCAAGCCTCGGTAGTTCCTCCGCCCATGGATTTGGACTGTTCGATCGTAGGGGGAGGACAGGGACCTCGGAATGGATTGGAGCCTCCGCAGTATTGCTAGCTTGATGAAAGCTGTTGAGAGTGGATTCTAGCGTAGAAAGATCTTGTTCGTCATCTGTACTGGGCGTGTTAGACATTCCGGCGTGTGTTTCTCAATGATACATAGAAAATATTGTGGATCGGTACGTGTCCAGGGGTATTAGACAAGTGGCAACTGCTGCAGCTCCACACACCGGACAGGGATCAGCAGAATGGGTCAATTTCCTCTTTCGAACGACGACCCCCATCATTTACGGGCTATCAGTCAAGTAAATAGGCTACTGCACACTCTACTAGAGTAACTTCATCGTGTTCGTACTTCCCAGGCTGCTAAGTCTGTTCGTTACGAGAACTCAAAGGCTCCCATTCTTGCATCCACGGAAACCGACATAGTCCGAGATGTCATTCCCCCCAGGTATGTGAATGAGATACGTACCCGCAGTCAACCGTATGGTCAGGGGCTGTAACTTGAGAAGTTGCGATGTTCATAATCCACGCACCGAAGACTATCATTCGAGCCAGAATACCGGTCTCTCGTGAAGAGGGACGAGAATGCAAAGCGCGATAACAATGAGGGTGCATTTGCACACTTTTTATCTCCCTGGAAATGAAAACATTCGACCTCGGGGTTCATGTGTACTATAAAGCAACCAAGGGGCAATATGATATCCGTGAGACACGACGAAGTATTTGCATGGTGATTAAGTTTCTCTGAATCAAAGGAAGGTCGGCGCGTTTCGGACACTTTCGTGCTGGTTTCCGTTCGGACTCAAAAACCGCCCCTCGGGATTTCTCTAGAACCTAGACGTATGTATTCCTCACTTCATAGAGGCAATACTGCCCAGAAAAAGGAATTCAGAAACTTCGCAAATCAATCATGTGAACGTACGTTAGCTTCGCCCATTCCGTTTGATGGGCGGGTCGTGTTGGCTTACTAGAAAAGGCAGAGATAACGCACTAATAGGTGCTGTCGTCGCTTTCATTGAAAGCAGAAAGCAAGCCATACTTGATTGGCGAAAATGACCGTTTGCTGCAGTGTGTCGACCTGAATACTTGGACGGTATCCCTCTATACGCCGTGGTACGAGAGGTTAGTTGGCGGAGGACGTGTCTTGCCGCACAACCTTGTCACCTCGAAGTACGCCAACAGTCCAGCCTAATAAGAGTGATCAAATGGACCACGGATCCTCCACAACTGCTTCCGTGCACCACCACGAACCCCTTGCACATGTACTGTGGCGACCGCAAGGATTCGAATTCACTAACGTCAATGGAAATTTGAAACCGAGGGAATACCTCCCCCTGACGTAAAATGCTAGGCTCCGCTCTGATTGCTTTGGAAAAGGTGGGTCTCCATCAATACCGGAACCCTATCAGTAGTCTCTTTGGGGACGACTCCATCCAGCACCTACCTAACACCACACCCGGATGGTGTGCCAGTGGCGTATCGCGGAATCAACGCCGTAGCTCGCCAGTATAGTACTGAATGCGAGGGCAAACTGCAGCCGGAAAATCAACGCAGAGTAAGCCAGAAGTTTGGGTAAGCAGAACGTACCCTGAGCTCCCATAAGCTCATACTCAGCTACTGTTGCCGAATTGTTGCCGATTCCGAGTCATTGATAGGCTGAGCGTTGAGCTTTCAAAATCAATATCTCGCGGATGGTTGTTAATACGATGTCGATTCAGCATGTCATATTGGTGCTATGGTAGCCACAACCATCGGCATTATTCGGGATGCCTTTCAAGAGGTTTTCTTTGCGCCTGTCACCATCATCTTCAAGGCGCCGGCCCGAGGATCTGGAGAGATAACGCATATTAATATTATATGAACAGTGACATTGATATATGGGACACCTGTCAGCGCAGACATAGGTGCACTGTATCAGACTGCATCCGCGTCGCCAGACCAGAGTGTCTACATACCACACATAAGTATCACGACAGGAGCGCCGAATACACGTGTATTGTGCGTTCAAGCGTGACGAGACCTGACGAAACGGATCTGACTCACTCAAATAGCCGAAGCGAAGTACGAGTTGCAGGCATTGCTAAGCAGCGAGGATCGGAACTGTGATGGCGCATGTGTTCCGACGATCATTCGGAGGACTGTTAGCATAACGCATAAATGGCTTACCAGTGGAGACTTCCATTATTGCCTCGTCCGACAACCCCGGCAGCCCACTTCAGCCAATGTAGTACTATAAAGGCAGTGCCAACATTGTCAGGATTCGAATGCCGTAAGCGTTATGACAAGGCATCCAATAAGAATAAGAATGGCGTCGAATGTTCAGGTAGCTGCCTGTTTTCGTATATACAAGTTGGTCATGACATTCATTTACATGAAATCTGATGAGGAGTGCGCCACCTATGGACAAGGTAGGAGCTTGTACAGCGCTTGACTGACAATGGTGTGCTATGGTGCTAAGCGAACCCCACATCCGTGGGTATAAACGTCACAATATATGAAGTACTTACCCCGCACTTAACGCCGAAGGTCGAAAGGCGTTGTATCACAACTGAACGCGGAACAAGTATTAAGTGGGTGGAGTGCATGTTCCGGTTGCAGTAACGTCAGTTTCCAAGCACTCAGGTACACAGCCGCTTCAATTTGTCCAATCCGCGTCCAAAGTTCCTCGCCACACGCATACAAATGTGGCGCACTGCGAATACCGGGTCATTTTACCCATCCAGGGTAACGGACACGGGCGCTCTCACCCCAAGTTGGCACCCTTCATGTGGGGAAGTACTAGGAAGTGGCGTGAGGCACCCACCATGGTATCAAAACTACCGACGTAACCTCCCCAGACCAACCTTAGATGGACATATCGTGCACGACAGAGGAAAGGACAGCCCTTCGCAATCCCGGGTCTTGAGCAAACATCCGACAGCACACAGGACCCGTAACCACACTGCAGAGTCCCTGGCGCCATTCTCCTGGAGCGACACTAGCTTACTGGTAGTGCTCATGTGTCATCGAACCCAGATCCCCGCAATTTCCCATGGCAAACTTCCAGTCCCAACCAGCTACGGCAAACCTTGACCGTAGGGTTTATCAGATTTGGCATTCGTGCGTGTTACAGCTCCACTCGATGAACCGGCGTTATGATTTATGTAAAAAAAAGTTCCACTGGATGATCCTAACGGATAAAACCGAGATGTAGTGTCGCAGCATGACTGTAACCTTGCCTACGCAAGAAGCTAGCATGCAGAAAGGGCAAGGACCATCCGGACGTCCACGGACCCTCAGAGCCTCGAGAGGCACGGAAAGCCCGAATGCTGATTGGGTGATGATGGTGGATGTGACCACAGGAAAGGGTTTCATGAACCGATTTTGCAAATGGGCGGGCCATGACTGCTGTTTTGGGGTCGCACAGACCTGGACTAGACCTGTGCCCCAACTGTGAGCGAAGACGGCTACTTTTGGGTTCCTTACATAGGACCAACGGACACGATCGCTAGATCTCATCATCGTACGGCGGCCGAGCACAGTTCGGCGATCGCGTTTAATTGGGGGCGGGATACCACCCCAAGCCAAGTGTATATGCGTCATTGCAGGAAAGGAGCGCTACCCGTCTCTGGATTAACACTCACGACGTCACATAGGACTGGCTAATGCGTCGGGACTAGCCTGGGCCAGCCCCCTGACAGCCCCCATCACTGAATTGCATTGATCCAGTTAGCTTTGAACTTTCCCCTCCGGTGCCAGATGGTCACGCCGGACCTCACTGGCCACGAAGGTATACCATCTAAGGAACTCTGCCGTGGCCAACATGCCAAGCAACGCGAGAGGGAATTCTCTCAGTCGCCAGAGAGCTGGAGGGCGGAAGAACCACGTGACGGCATGCAAGAACAAATTGCCTGTGGCAGTCACTAGATATACAGCTAAATTTGACCGGTTCGAGTCCTGATCAGTGTTTGGATGTGCGGAAAAACAGCGGATATACTGTGCGTGCGCGGGAATGGGATACTTCCGGCGAAGTATGTACGGTGATTAAAGCTGCGGTGGACGTCCGGAACATACCCGTGGATGGTGTGTAGTAAGGTGCAGTTGCAACGAGTCAGGACCCTATTGAGCAGCGCCGTTGGAATTTAGTGCTACAGGTAGCTGACGACCCCAGGTCATACGGTAATCGGAACACGGCAACTAATACAATATCATCCATCCATGTCGGGCGGGACGATATGTATTTGTATTATATGGCGCGGTACATATAGCAGGTCCGAGGATCAATGACGTGCGAGGAGAGAAAGAGCCAATAACAGCCAATGATCTGGGTCGTCGACGAGGCGTTTGATTGAGCGCGACGGACAAGCTCGGACAAGTCAGGTACTGGCCATGACAGCAAGCAAAGGCGCCGGAAGACCGCTGTCTCAATGTTCGGAAGTTAGTTACGTGACCGCTGAAACGGCTCGCTTCCGAGGAACATGAGGAGCCTCAAGGTTAATACACGACAGGGTTTGGAGAATGAGAGGCAGGCAATGTTGCAGGGAGGTTGGCGAATGGAAGACGATCGCGTGTGGGGCAGCTGTGGGGGTGATTGGACAATTTTCTGATGCTGATTTTGATTGGGCGGCAAGTTCCGCAAAAGTCGAGCGCGTCAATCTGGTGGACAGATCTCGATCGTGGATCTGAGCTAGAACGTGTTACTTGTGACACTGACGAAGAGAAGCGCGTGAATAAACAATACTAATCATAGTCATAGAGACTTGTTAAGCTAAGGGGTGTCGAGTACAAAGGCCCATCGGAGTGACACGGGAGGGGGTGTTGCCGAGCTGCCGGGGTGGAATAACGCGTGGAAGTGCCGTGGGAAGGATGGCGCGGTATCCGGAACGAGAAGAGTTTCCTAAACAGGCAGGTAGCCCAACGGCACTTGGTGGGATTTGAAGAGGGCCGAATTTTCAGTTGGTTGTCACTCTCTGCCCCTCCCCTGCTTTGACTACATAATCCCTCGTCGTCCTCGTCGCGGGCGGGGATATGAACCACTAGTGTTTCCTTTTTGGACTTGTCTCTGCGATGGCCAACTATCTGCCTGTCTTGCTGGGCTCCTTTGCTGCCGTGCCAGACGACTCTGTGTTATCCGACCTGCCCTGTGGTCAAGTAGACTATCTGTCCCACGAATGGCGTGAGGAGGATGTATGGCGCTCATGGCGGAACATGACCCGTCTCAAGAACGAAATAGCCAACGGCGTCCGTCTCGAAAACGCCTCCTGGCGCACCTGGTGGAAAAAGCGCAACGGTCTCAAGACCGTCACCCCAGAGACCCTCAACTGGTACGTTTGTTCTTTCTTCCAGCGATCGCCTCTCGATTGAACACCTCTCCCAACAGGCTGAAGGACTCGGACGTCACTTGGCTGTACGGCCCCCTCCACACCGCTATCCCACCCCCCTACACCCCCAAGCCATCTCCTACCACCGCCGCCGCCTTGGACCTCCCCTCTACCCCTTCACCCACCCTCTCTCAACCACCGGGTGGCTTCGTCAGAAAACCAATTCTCAAGCACCGCTCTATTACGGAACTCCTCACCTCCGACTTCCCACTCTCTCCCCTGTTCAGTCCTCCAGAATCTGACGATGAAACCCAACAGCCATCCCTCGATGGCGATGCCCAAGACATCGCAGTCCCATCGAGGCCTTCCTTGATGCACACAAAGAGCGACACCCACATCACGAGGTGGGGTCCAAATCGCGCCTTTAGGCGAGATTCGCCACCACGGATCATCCCAGCCGGTGCCCCCCCTGCAGCCGAGATGGTGTCTACCTTGCTACAACCCCAAAGCCCTCCCGATGTCGTGCCACAGAAACGTAAACACATCAGCTTCAACACCTTTGTCGAGCAGTGCATCGCTATCGATCAACCTCAGAAGAGGATCTCGCCCTGCGGCACAAGAACCTCGAGCAGGCCCAGCGCTCGATCGAACACATATGGTAGCAGTTTTGTTCTAGACGATGATGGGTCGGTGTCTGCTTCTCACTTCACGGATAGCACATTAATATCCCGCGACTTGGATCTTCATAGGTACGATGAAGACTCCGAAGATGGCGTCGCAGGCGAAACCGAGGAGTTACTCTTCGGAGATGAGGATGACCTGCCACGTGCTTCGGGTGCATCCTACTCCCAGGATCCTCATGCCCGCCTGCCGTCGCATTCTCCCCATCCGCCACATAACACCTCACCCCCTTCTTCTTCGTCCACGTCAGAAGACGATGACGATGACGTGTTGGAGATGCGCGCCCGGCACATCCCATCAAGTCCTCACGTCAGCGCCCCTCGGTCCTCCTCGCAATCGTCGTCATCGTCCTCTCAATCCCGTCCTCCCAACGCACGCACCGCCTACCGCAACGGTCGGCGTTATGGAAGTGCCCAGTCTATCGTGTCGTCACCGAGCATCGATAAGGAACTTGTCACCATCGCCCTCATCGCTCCTACCATCTTGAAGACCAAAGCGGACGAGGAGGACTACCCATTCCCACACCTCCAGGCACCATCCCATCAGTACCCGCATCAGCCCCGTGCACCGCAAGGGAACCATTGGGAACCATACAGCCCGCAGGACTTGCCCGTAGAGCTGGTTTACGTCCCACCTCGTTATCTTTACTCGGAGATGGCCGACGATGCGGAGCCTGGCTTGCAGGACCGGGAGTCGGCGTACCAGGCCAGCCTGACGCCCCGGCCCAAGTTCTCCCGCCATCCGATGACCACCTCACCCGATCAGCAGGAGGAAGATCCTATCCATCGGGAGTTCGCTGACGCAGCCGACACGGAAGCGAAGCTGACATCCGAGTCTGCCGTTGAGCATGCCCTAGAGGTCATCGTCATCTCTGAAGATAGTTCACGCGACCGCTCACGTTCGAGGTCGCGTTCGAGATCACGGAGTCGCTCGCGTACGCCGTCGCCAAATACCATCACCACAGACCAGCCAGGAGCGGCACCGTCATCCAATGTTACTGTTCCCGTGTCTGGTGCAAGTGCTCCGTTGTCGTCATCGTCGTCTCTGCTGTCTCCACCTGATCGTAGTCTATCGCGCGGTCGTTCCTCATCCTCACCGATGCTATGTTCGCAGACTCAAACCGAACAACCTCGCGGTCGCAGTATCACGCGGACGTCGTCCTTCTCTGATCGAAGTAATGTCACGTCCGGTAGTCCGTTTGGCAGCATAAGTCCCGAGGGTGGTATCGGTATCGGTATCGGCGTCTATTCCGGTGATCGCGATCGGGAACGAGACACAAGGCGAGGCGGTGAGCGAGGTCGGGAGCGGGAGCGAGTTGGACGCTGGGGTGGCTCAGTGCCAGGTTCGAGCCCCGAGGACCAACGGCAACTACCTCAACCTGTAGTAGCTGTCGAGCACCCGACCCCGGCACCCACTGCGGCTCCTCAGGTCCAGATCGAGTCTTCTATTGAGTTGCGAAAGAAGTCGTCATCGATATCATCGTCCTCAAGCTCGTCAACGGCGTCTGCTATGTCGACTGCTACGGCTCGACCCCCGCCTCGTCTCATGGTCGATCCCAAGCCCGTCACCCAGACAGACTTCACTGAAGCGCCCTCTGTACCTTCGTCCTCCGCAATGTATGCTTCTCCGCCTTCGCCATCTCTCGTACAGCTTATGAAGGATGATAAGGAACGGACGTCGCCCGGCTGTTCTCCCACGCGTAGTCCAAGAAATTCCCAGTCGTCTACCACCACCTGCCATACGCGGAACTCCTCTGGCGGCGGCTCACGGAGTCCGACCAGGAGACCCAGAGATGATCAGCAGGGAGGAACGCTGGTCGGTCGTGCGGTTGAGATAATGTCCAATGCGGGCGCTTTCTTGGGATCGTTTTGGAGTGCAGGCACTCAGACGGGAGTAACAACGCCTTGACGCTCTCTACCGTGTATCGCCCCCTCGGTGGTCGATATGCTTGCTCTATTTATCCGCTCTATTTGGAACTACAAGATGAATTCTCGCTCCGGGCTCGGGTCTGACCTACTTCCCTCCTAACCGCTTTCCTATTTGTCATCGTGCATATATCCCGCCTTTATTTTCTTCTCGGAGGCATTGTTTCTTTGTTGGCTCTGTTTTGTTCCATCCACGCACGGATCATGGCCTTCATTCACTCATAATGCATAGGGTCGATTGGGTAATAATAGCGTTTGCGCATACTCTAACTCTCCTTCCACATTCACATTCCCTGTTACTCTTTTTCCTCCCCTTGTGCACGCTGCAGGGCTCCGCTGGTGGGGACAGCTTTTTTTGTTCTCCCTCTCCTTCCGAGCTGCGGTTTTATACATCCATCATACATACTGATACTCGGTGGCCCATGTTGGTCCCACCTCGCTGATCATCCTCGTCCCACTGTCTCATCTGTACTGTATGAGTGTATTACCTAACTCCCCCGGCGGTACCAGTTACAATGTGGTAGTTAGTCTACTTTGGTAGTTGATGTACAAAGTGTATGAGGTGTCTATAGAATTTCTTTCTTCTTGTACTTATAAAAAGTCTGATATTTGTCAGTGGGATGATGGGTCTTCTCATGACGTCAATATGTATCGCGGTGACGATAGAGCGGTCCGCAGACCTCAGCCATCCACTGCTGCAACGACCGAGGTGCCGTTGCTAGATTTTGCAACCCTGCGACCATGCCTGTTCCACGTAATATCATCGAACAAATCAAGCAGATAATTCCCCCCTTGAATGGCACGTTGCACAAGGGACAGTCCGGTGAGTCTTCCCCGGCAGAGATCTACGTATATGTGTAACCGCCAATTATCATCATTATCATATGGTGGCTTTGTATGGCCAATGGTATAGGTAGAGTAGGCGTTTTGGGCGGGGCAATGGAGTGAGCCTGTTACTGCACCTCTCTTCCCCATGAGCATCGACCCAGCTGACGATCGAACTACCTCAACTTTGTCAGTTATACGGGCGCACCATTTTTCGCGGCGATGTCTGCGCTTCGCTTGGTACGTTTGTTCTCATTTGGTTTCTACGAAGTGATGTACGAGATGGTGGGATTGCGGTCCCTACTTGTAGGGTGCGGACCTTTCGCATGTCATATGTGCACCGACGGCTGCGCAGGCGATCAAATCGTACTCTCCAGACTTGATTGTTCATCCTATTCTTAAGGAAGATGCGTAAGTCTACCTTTTTCCGGTTATTAATCCTTCCCCATCAGACCTGGCTAGTTTCTACGTTGTATGAAGAGAACATAACATAAGGCTTATGTGCTATAATGGTCTTTTCTTTCTCTTTCTGCAGGCCACAGGACAGGGTGAAAAAAGAACTTGACTCTCTGCTTTCCCGTTTGCACGTCCTTGTCGTCGGACCCGGGCTTGGGCGAGAAGACTACATGCAGAACTACGCCAAGATGGCGTTACGCCTCGCCCGGACCAAGGCGATGTTCCTCGTCCTAGACGCAGATGCACTGTGGATGATCGGACAGGATCTGTCTCTCGTCAAGGGATACAGACGCGCGGTTCTGACACCGAATGTGGTTGAATTCAAGAGATTGAGCGAGCAGGCAGGTGTGGACCCCAAGTCTGTGCCAGCTGAGCAGAGGGCCGCAGAGGTGTCGAAGCGATTGGGTGGCGTCGTCGTGCTGCAGAAAGGTCCCAAAGATCTCATTGCGACCGATACGACGGGTGAAGCTGCGAGTTTGGACGAGAGCGGCATCCGCCATGTACTGGACGAGGAAAGCCAGAAAGTGAAGGAGGTGATTGAGGTCGACGTTGAAGGGGGACTCAAGAGGTGCGGGGGGCAGGGTGATGTGCTGAGCGGGACGGTTGGCGCCATGCTTGCATGGGGAAAGTGTTACGAAGATGGAGCATTTGGGTAAGTGACTTCTTGTCGTGATATACTTGGTATACGAGTTTGTGCCATTAATGTTCGGTATCGATATCTTCTAGGGATAAGAGCATCCCGGCATCTCGTCTTCCGATTCTGGCAGCCGTCGGCGGAAGTATGGTAACGCGTACGAGCAGCAAGAGGGCATTCCGTGTGGAGGGGCGTGGACTTGTTACCCAGGATATGATACCCTACCTTGCGAAAGCCTTTGCGGAGAACTTTGGGGAAGACCTGCAAGCTGGGGAGAGAGGGAGACTTTGAAGCGGTGTTCCTGGTGTTTGAAAAGGACTCGTAGCACGAGGTTTCATGTGCGTCGGCTATTATGTGGCAATCAACATGCTTAGGGATGAGGTGAGGACAGTCTGATTTGCTGGCAGTTTTACACGCTGCAACATGTCTGGCCTACAATCTCCGAATCGGATGACGATGGTAGCAAGTTGCATTCCACAATCCATCATATGGTGAAACACTTACCGTGTATCGGGGTTTGGAGCACATAAAAACGAATGCCTACCTCATCAGAGATCATTATTGTGTGGAACAGAGCCGCAGAAATCAACGAGTGTTGTTCCGATATCACACGACCGACGTAGGTACTCGGCGAACGTGTCCCGCCGTATTTGCTGGCGCAATGGACTCGCGGGGGGAGGCGGGTATAGGCAAGTGGCACGTGACCACGCGTCATTGGGTGGATCCGATAGACATAAATGGTGGACTCTTGATCAGACCGTCTCAATCGTGCCAATGGGCTATCAAGTCAAGGAGGTCGCAACCAAGCCATATGACGGCCAGAAACCTGGTACTTCTGGTCTTCGCAAGAGGTACTTGTCGCGTTTTTTCGAGAGAATCGGAACCTGTTTGATCGACGATCTGCATGCAGGGTAAAGGTGTTCCAGCAGGAGGTGCGCACAATAATTGCATCTGGTTGCATGGCATAGTGGGCCTGAAAGTTTCCCCCTCTGTAGCACTACACTGAGAACTTCATCCAAGCCATCTTCGATTCTATCAAGGCAGATGGTGCAACGCTTGTCATCGGCGGGGACGGCCGGTATTTCTCTCCCGAGACTGTGCAGACGATTCTCAGGATCGGCTCCGCTAATGGCGTCAAGGAGTTCATAATAGGCAAGGACGCGATCCTGTCCACTCCCGCCGCCTCCAATGTCATTCGCAAGTACAAGGCCGATGGAGGTATCCTACTTACGGCAAGTCACAATCCCGGTGGTCCAAATAACGACTTTGGGATCAAGTATAACGTTTCAAATGGTGGTCCGGCTCCAGAGAATGTGACCAACAGAATCTACGAAGCCACCAAGACCATCCAAAAGTACAAAGTCATCGAGGCTGATCCCGTATGTCGTACTGTCTGGACTCGTCCCACTTACTATTCATCACGGTCCCTTTTCAGGTTGATCTTTCCAAGATTGGGAAAACAACCTATGGTCCGAGCCAGGTTCAAATCATCGATTCTGTGAAAGATTACGTTGAATTGCTCGAAGAAATCTTTGACTTCCCACTAATCAAGGACTTCCTCAATAACAACGCGCAGTCTTTCCGTGTCCTCTTCGATGGTCTTCACGGCGTTACTGGTCCCTATGCACGTGCCATTTTGATCGGAAAGCTCGGTCTTCCCGAAGCTGCTGTCCAGAACTGTGTTCCCCTCCCTGATTTCGGCGGAGGTCATCCTGACCCGAATCTCACCTATGCACACTCATTGGTAGAGGTGGTTGAGAAGAACAATATCCAATTCGGTGCAGCAAGCGATGGTGATGGCGACAGAAACATGATCTATGGCAAGAACGCGTTCGTCACGCCCAGCGATTCCGTAGCTATTATCGCAGATTCAGCAAATGTCATCCCGTACTTCAAAAAAGGCGGCGTCAAGGGTTTGGCCCGTAGCATGCCCACCAGCAAGGCCATCGATCTCGTAGCGAAGAAGAAGGGACTGGAATGTTTTGAAGTGCCAACAGGTGCGTGGACGGACTGGTGACTGGTCAACGAGGTTCGAGCACCACTGACTCCATTCGATAGGATGGAAGTTCTTTGGTAACTTGATGGATGCTGGACGACTCTCGATCTGTGGCGAGGAATCCTTTGGAACGGGCTCGGACCACATCCGGGAGAAGGATGGGTTGTGGGCCATTGTTGGTACGTACCCGCGTTCCATTTGCATGTTTCAATATCGACCTTACCCACGTTTCCATGCAGCGTGGCTCAATATCCTTGCTGCTGCTAACAAGGAATCACCGAACAAGTTGATCGGAATTAAGGAGCTGCTGCAAAAGCACTATTCCATCTACGGACGTTCGTTCTTCAGCCGGTACGACTATGAGGAAGTTTCTTCGGAGGGAGCCAACAAACTCGTCGCGCTCCTCAACGACGCCATCAAGACATCTTCACTCGCGAACACCACCCATCACTCCAAGAGCACCGGTCAGGACTACAAGATTAGTTCAGTGACGAGCTTCTCGTACAAGGATCCCATCGACGGCAGTGTGAGCACGAACCAGGGACAGATCGTCTTGTTCGACGATGGTTCTAGAGTTGTGTTCCGTCTGAGCGGAACGGGCAGTGCAGGTGCCACCGTTCGCATGTACGTCGAGCGATATGTGGGTCCGGAGGCTGGCCCGGAGGAGCTCGGTAGGGACACTGCTGAGGGTCTCAAGGGACTCATAGAGGTTGCTTTGGAGATTACCAAGTTGAAGGAGTTCCTTGAGAGAGACGAACCTACTGTTATTACGGTGAGCACTTGCTTTTTTTTGTCGGTCACTATTCGTGCGTGTTCATGCTGGATCCGTAGTGATTGCTGCAGGCAGGAAGGCGAACAGCTTTCCATACGTAGTCGAGTTCTCACTTTTTTTTAAACGCATATGTAGACGTGTGTACGTATATCCACCTCAACATTGCCTTCTAGAAGCAATGGAAAGATCGTTAGAACGTATTTCCGCAGTGACCCCAAACTTTGATTTTACCGACCTCCCTGCTGTGCGAGTAAGACAGGTGATCCTGTGGTTCACGATATAAGAGAACAGCACAGAGCTCGAATGTTCTGGGATGGCAGCGTATTTCCTGTGATAGATCTTGTTATTTGTGACACTCTTTGGGAACCTATTACCTCGATTGTAGCGTGTGAGCCACCATATGGCCAGAGTCTGACCAGTGACCGGATATTAGTGTGATTCATGACGAAAGACCGCCTGTGAGCCACAAGTTGAGTTCTTTCCACAGATAGTCACCAACCTTTCACTTAGGTTGGTTGCGTTGCGACGATTGACCGCGTATCACGGAAGCAGATGGTTCCAGCCGGTTCTGTGGAGCTATGGATAGACCATGATCGACACAAAAGTGGTCCATATGTTCCACTGTTCGGCTAGAGGACGTCAGATCGGAAGGACCACTTGGCACGTGTGGGCTGCGGTTGACATTGTCTTGCAGCTGCCAGGATAGAGAGAGAAAAACTCTGGTTCCCCTCTGAGGGATAGCAACAAGTCCTGGGCCGGCAACTTCAAGCTTGAGTCTACGTTTCGGCTCCAGTCTGACTTGGCAAAGGACACAAAGTACGACAAGTTCGTCTTTGTCTTGAACATGGCAACTGGAGGGTATACATATATGGAACCATGATGTGAACAAAAGGAACGGAGTATCTCATGCCGTACACCCTGGTTCAACCGGACATGGACCCATAAATACCCTCAACGCGTGCCCCCGTGCGTTCCCGCTTTCTTCCCCCAACTGTTCCTTGGGTCCCGTAATGCACGCTCTTTATTTCGCCGCTGTCGTGGCCGCCGTTCACTTTGGCACCCTGGCTGGTGCACACAAGTACTCTAGATCCCGTCACCACCTGTTTGCACGCACACCTCAGTACACGACCAACAAAACCTACACCGTTCAGGATTTCTATCAGGCAGAAGACTTCTTCAAGTGCGTCCTTGCACTTGTCGTGCGTGCCCTTGTGATGCTCACTTCACTATTACCTCCAGCGAGTGGACTTTCTTCACCGGTTCAGACCCAACCGGTGGAAATGTTGCATACCAGAGCATGTCGGATGCCACCTCCAAAGGCCTTGCTTACGTAGATGACTGCGACAACTCGACTGTCCTTGCTGTCGATTCCACCAGTTCCATTCCAGCAGGTGGTAACCGCCCCTCGTACGTTGCTTTCGCTTGTAGTCCTGTGAGTTTGGCTAAGCGATCCTCAGTGTTCGTATCACGTCGAACAAGAGCTACTCTAGCGGTCTTTTCATACTAGATGCTGCTGCCATGCCCGTCGGTTGTGGTACTTGGCCTAGCTTCTGGGTGGGTACCATTCAACTATGACCTTTGAGATGCAGAGTCTGAGGTCTGTTTTCTTTCGCGCACAGAGTGTTGGACCAAACTGGCCTTACGCTGGAGAGATTGATATCGTGGAGGGTGTCAACAACCAGGCAACCAATCAAATGACGTTGCACAGCGGCACTAGCTCTGCTTGCACGATAGATACCGCTGTCAACACGAGCACCTCCGAGGCATACACCGGTCATGTCCTGGGTACAAATTGCTACAGTACTCCAACCGCGGATGCTGGTTGTGCGTTCTCTGACACAGATACTCGTTCCTTCGGGTATGGTTTCAACAATGCAAATGGTGGTGTATTCGCCCTCTTGTGGGACACTTCCCTTGGTATGTCCATGTGGCACTTTGCCCGCTCGGAGATCCCTTCGGATATCACCAACCGTGCTCCCAATCCCTCTAATTGGGGTGTACCTGCTGGTTTCTGGTCTTCTCAGACCTGTAATATTTCGGCCAACTTTTACCAGCACTCTCTAGTCATCGATACCACCATCTGTGGCAATTGGGCGGGAGGCGCGTACTCCAGTTCTGGTTGCCCCGGCACTTGCTCTGCCATGGTCGCAAACGCGACCAACTTTGTTAGTGAGTATCAGCCTCTTGTTACTCGGTGCTCTAATGAAGTGATCGTCTCCTCCCAGACGCTAAATGGATCATAAATTACGTTGCTGTCTACCAATGAAGGGCCATATCAACTATTATACCCGTATTTATCATTATATCCGTCAGCATTTTACAGGGGACATGTACATAGATGAGTCGCAGGTTTGGCTCTATCTAATCCATGGGTTGTACTGGCCTCGACTTCATGGGGAATGAATAGGACTACACGAGTAGTAGCATTTACAGTAATAAAACATGACATCAGATAATCAGATGTGAAATTTCCCACCTGCGAGATATCCCTTGACTCCTAACCACATCCCTGTAAAATCTCTGATGGATTCCCAGCCGCCGTCATCGCTCCCGGTTTCCGACGTCGTAACAACAACATGGCCGAAAAGGACTGCTAAGGTATCTTGCACTGTTAAATAACTCTCGAGTACCGGCTAACTTGATCTGTTTTTAGGCATGCACGAGTTGCAGGTGAACGATCTCTCATCTATGAGGTATCGTGTCATTGAGCTGAAAATCGGCTTTGGCTGCCTTAGGCGAGACAAGATTCGTTGCGATGGTGAAAAGTGAGGAACGTTTCAACGGCATGTCATCTCGTTTTAATCGTTTCCGACTCCGTTGGGTCACCGCAGGCCGTGCGGGGCATGTGTAAAGAAAGGATACACCGTCGACCAATGCACGGACGGATGCGAGAGTTGCCGGCGTGCTCGTGTGCGGTGCGAAGGGGGGAAACCCTGTCTGAGGTGCCGAAGCATGCACCTTGAGTGTACTGAAGAACAAGCCGTGCCTCTGGCACGGTCGGAAGCAGCCTCGCCCATCCTGGTATTACGTTCGAACAGACTAAGAAGTGAGCGAGCGAAATTAGCATGTCTGAGTTGTAGAAGAGATAACAAGAAGGTTAGTTTATTTCTTCTCTGAACTTCTCACTGTTCCTAAATCGTCGTTGGTGAGTGTGACGATCAGCGACCGTGCTCGCGATGCGTTGCGAGAAGCGAAGAGTGTGTACACGTAGCCCGAGGACCGAAATCGGTCAAACTTCGTTGCGAGAGCTGCAGGCAAGAAAATCGCAAATGTGAGGAGATGCGACCATGTCGACAATGCGTTGAACAGGGAAAGGAGTGTGTCAATGTTCAGAGGAGAAGTCGGGGTCACGGAACTCGGGTAAAGGCGGTAAGCATGGACATTACGTTCACGTTTTTTTAAAGAATCCTAAGAGGAGTTTAGGCCTGTACGAATTGCAGGTAAGGGCGTATCGTCTGAAGCGTCCTGTGCAAAGCTCTGAGTAATGCATGCAGACGCGACAAGGTCCGCTGTGAGGGTATCAGGTAGCAGCGAACGTCTGTGTGTTCGTTGTGATAATCCGCTGACAACACTTTTCAAGACCCTGTACCACCTGTGTCAAGAAGGGATACCAGTGCATTGATCGGGCTTGCGTGATATGTGTACAACAGGGCATCGACGGAGAGTGTCCACATCGTCTCGTTACGGAGCGTACGTCAGAACGGAACGGTGGGTTGATCTCGCTAGGCTAAACGGAGACGTTGCGTCTGACCGTTACATCAACAGCGTCCGAGTTGAACCACTCCTTCCCCTCTCATCATCATTCCCATCCGACACAATCACCGTCATCCCACACTTCACCAACGAATGGTCCTCCGATGTTTCACATGTATGGAGCGGGCCAATGCCATGTGTCAAGCGTACCACATCTGCCAGGTTCCAGCATGCCCGATCACCACCATCAAGGTCAGGGACGGCACGACTCATCGTCATCATCTAGTACTGGAGGATTCTCACGTGCGAACTACTTCCCGGTTATTGATCCCCAGATCGATATTCCACATCCTCAGGCAAACATTTCGTCTGAGCGTTACCACCCGTCGTCTGCGACGGCAGATTCCATGTAACAAACGTTGCCCTGGGAAATAAATTGGATAATAGTAGGTAGTTCTTGTGTGGTTCTGCATTTAATGACTATCGTCATCGCCCGGAGTAATTCTGTATTGCGAATGGTATTGTACGTTTCGCGTAAGTAAGTAGTGTGGGACGCGTTGAGTTTGTCCGTGTTTGGCGACGCGTTGAGCAAGTGACAATAGCGTATTCACAACCATCAGACAAGCGCGCCTGCTAACTAGTCGGGACTGCATTGTCCGAGGACAGGTATATTGTCTGATTTCGAATGTTAATACTGACTCCCATACATTCTTTACCATGAGCGATTCAGTTTCACCTGCAAAACAGTATGTACATATTTTTTCAAGTGCGTGTGGAGTGCGACAGCTGACACATGTTGCGATTAACAGTCGTGACAAGACTGTGAAGGTCAAGTACTCAGCCAAGGGCAGGGTAAGCGCATCTGGACGCGTATTGTTAGCCTTAGTTTAATTGTAACCGTTCGGACTCTACAGAGGAAGAGGAATGCAGCAAAAGATTATACCAAGTACGTTCGGCTGTTCAATACCCACTGGTGTTGATGATAGAGCTCGTGGATTAGAGCAGTTCCAGGAGAAGAGTCAGATGCGCCTAGCGAGGCATCACACGCGCCCGCGTCCTCCGAGGTGGTCTCAGAGGTATGTGAATCTTATCTCGCAAATAGACGCGCGTTTCCGCGTCACAGTCGTTGATTTTGGTGGTGGCGAAATGGGCTCACGCACTACTCAGGTACCAGAGGGAAGTCCTGGACCCAAGGCGGTGGACATGAAGTGAGTAGATTCTCCTGAATTTTGGACGCCTCACACTCAGTAGAATTTGCGCATCGGTGTAGTTTACCAGGTCCATCTCCCAAGCCGCGAAGACAAAACTCCGAAGAGAGTCGGAGCCCTTCTAAACCCCCCAGTACATCGACACACCACCGGACGTCATTGTCACCATCCGTTCGGCACCGACAGGAGAGCTCGGCTACTAAGCCACCTTCATCGAGGCAAGTCATGTAGGCTGATTGTTCTTTTCGAATCTTGGCTGATACCACTCCTTTTGGTCTTTTCAGAGGGCGGCCAACGAGTCCGTCAGATGATGCTGACGAGACAGAGTCTGTCGCCGAGTCTTCGTCTGGGACTCGAATATATAGAAGTGAACCGGAGCGGATCGAATATTTCAAGAAACAGCCCGAATGCGGCGAATTGGAACCACATCGTGCATTCTGCACGCGATGTGACAGCTGGATAAATCTCGGAAAGGGACGAACATATATCGTGCGGCCGTGGGAGAGACATCGAGCGAAATGTGATCCCAAGCCACCAGCCGCGAAAGAGTTCGTTTTATCAATGTATCAAATAGTCCTCTCGCCATTCTAACGTGAGCTTCCAGGACCAAGCCAACCTCAACAGAGGATGTGACTGAAGTAAAGGAAGACGAACCCGCGCTTATATCGCTTCACCTGAGTGTGGCAATGTCCCCAGGAAAAACTGAACCTTCATTAACGCCGGAAGACAAGCCTCCCAGCAAAACCGAATCGTCGAGGTTGGCCGTATTGCAAGCCGACTTTCGTGCACAGGAGATAAAGCCTCACGAAGTGTTCTGTCGAGCATGCCAGAAATGGATTAAGTTGTCTCCTCACCAACCGTATGTCCTGACCAATTGGCAAAGTCACCAGCAACATTGCACGGGTTCTACGTACGTTCCTAGGTCTCTCCGACCATCTGCGTCTAAGGAGACATTCAGTCCCCAAGGCAGAGTAGCTACTACAGAGAGAAAGATTGCGTTGTTGAACGACCCACAAGTGAAGGCAGTTACCACGAGGAGTGTTTGTTGTGCATGTTGTAAGGACACGGTGATGCTGGGGGGAGAAGTGGACTATGACCACACGAAATGGAACGAGCACAAGAAGACATGTATCCCGTCAGTGTTTTTATTCTTCCCAAAAAGAGGACATGGCTTAACGGGCTTTTACAGCGTGACCCCAGCTGCGCCGACGACGGCTTCCAAGGCTCTTTCATCGCGTCTATCATTCCCGCCGCCTACACCAGGCAACGTCACTACCCCAACGCCCATAAGCAGAACCTCATCACGAAGTCTGATATTTCCTCGAAGCCCCTTGACTGACGCGGTGCCAATCATCGACGGCCCGACAGCGAAGACTGGAGACAAGCGTGCACGCGAAGAGGGGGGGAGGGAAGTCGTCGAGGACAGCCGACCCTCGAATCGTCCGAGGACGGAAGACTATAAACCACCAGAGAGGGAGCCCCCTGGCCCGTGGGGATGGTTCATGCAGCCGCTAAAGGCGTTTATCCGTGGCTTCCGGGAAGGCTTGGGAACTCCTACGTAACAGCCGGAAGCGTACATACATATAAGTACAATTGGAGCGATTAAGTACGCGGTCCATGACACTTGGTATCGTTGGGTAGTATCGATGCTGTACTTCTCTGGCTGCACGAGTGCATCTGTCCCCTACCCCACCCCACTCCCGGCTCTGAACACGCCCCAATACTAGTATTGTGCGACGCCGGCGTGCAGGGTCCGTCGGGAAATTCCGAGGGCTTTGGCCAGTCCCTTTCCTTCTCTTGGCTTTTCAATCCGTGGCTCTGCGCCGTACAAATATCCTGGCTTGCGAGACCTGCGGGGGGGAACACGAAACACGTAGATAGTCTTGAGTGTTGTATTTTTTGGCCATCGCGGAGTGCCCCACAGGTTCCCCCCTCATCCCCTCCTACATTCGGACCATATCGAAACGTCACCTTCCCTTCACACACTCCGAGTGAAACCCTCTCAACACCTCTGCCCGCTCCTTCATCAATCTATTCGTGCAGAAGCGTCCTCATCAGCCCGTATAACTATGTATGTTGCTTTCGCAGGCAGTCGGCTCCCCACCCTGCTCATGACACGCCCAATGCAGGGGTTCGCCAAAGAAAGGCTCAGCCGTCAAGGGTCTCGCAGCAAGGTCAGTGGCTCACTTTGTCCTGTCGTCATATCCCCTCACCCAGACTCCAGTGGGGGGGATTCTCCCAGACCAACCAGGACCGCCGCGGAACTCGCAAGAGAGAAGAAGTTGCGAGATGACCCTATGGCGGAGGTTCACGGACCCCTCTTCGTAACTTGCAAGCGATGTGGCAACCGCATCAAGTTGTCACCCAAGAGTTCCTACGATCCATTCCACTGGACAAAACATCGCGAACGATGTCTCCGGAAACCTGTTGGTCAGGCCCAGCGCCATACCCCAAAGGAAACAGTGAGCAGCCCCCACAACTCTTTTCACATTCGTTATAGACGATACGCTAACACGTCACCACCCGACTTGTGCCCTCGTCCAGACGCCCCCCGCCACCAAAAAGTCCTCGCCGTCATCTTCAAATACAGACGGTGACAATGTAACTCCACCTCCTCTGACGCCCCAAGATGAACGCGCAACAAATACATCTGATGTCTTCAAGCTAAAATCTCCCTCTCCCCATGATGACATCAACATTCCAACACATTCTGCTGTACGTGAATTAGACTCTGCACTAGTGGAGTATCTTGACAGGTCTCAACATCCTTTACCGAAGACTTTCCCCGTCACAGAACGATGGCAGTCGTGGAACTGGTCGGAGTTGCGATATCCAAAATGGCTGACCGATACCAACCTCATGCCTGTTGGTGGTGAGCAGGACGATGTCGATGTCGAATTCGACGATACACCTTCCAACTCTCACCCAGAGCGTTCCCCGACTTCCACGCTATCCCTCCATCCGGGAAAGCCTGACCAAGACAATCCCTCACTACCCACGTGACCGCAATTCTTTTCGCCTAGGGACGGCGTCCCACCCACCTGTTTTCGCTTTCATACACTACCACACTTCTAACAGCGCTATCTCGTCCTTTCGTCTATCTTTACATAAAAGCATCGGCTCGTAGTCATCTCACTCTAGTCTTGCATAAGAATAACCGTATCACGTTCCTGTATATACCAGGATGACGATTTTATATTCGCCCGGAGACGGGCTATAATCTATATACAACCTAGGACTCTTGCGCTCCAACTAGCAGCTGTTCACTCTACAATGTAACGTTTTCGAGTTAGTACTACCTATCTGATGGCGGATCGTAAATGCCTTTGTTTAGAAGATCAACGATAACTGGGTCAGCAGTAGCTCTGGTCCCCCTTTGAGTAAATGGGTCAAATCTGCGAAGTGCTTGTCCGTCGTAAGACACTTACAGGATAGTCCTGGCAACGTCCCGTATTACATATGAAGCAGGGATCTCGATCTTCTCCACACCCGGCAGACCATCCCCACGCGTAGCGCCCATGTTCAGGAGTAAGACCGGTTTTCCCAGTTTGACCGCGTGCTGTACCAACCTGACAATTCACGAAAATACAAGGGAGTCAAAAGTGAAGCGACGACATTAAAATTGATTACCTGAAAGCAGAAAACGTTGCTAGCGTGGTTCCTACTACGAAAAGCCTATCCGACCTTTCAACATCGTGGAATCTGTGCGGAGTTGAGAAAACGTAGAAAGAAAAAAACCTATGTCGAAGACCTCACGATCGATTTCTGACGATCGTTGGGATTGATTCGCCAAAGAAAATGACTGTCGGTTTTTGCTGGGGGTGGTTCAATTGGGAACAACATGATTCTACCAAACAGGCTCACGTTCGTATTGTGACGGCCCTCCAACACACACTGAGGACATTCTGGGATGACAAAATCGTCGTATGATACTCCCTCCAACTCGACCTACCATACAACCGCCGGTCACCAGAAGGTAAACAAACGTTAAGTCAGAGCGTACGTCTCCATCTGGATTGGTCCTGGGCTTCATTCCAGTTGCTTCTAACCCAGTAACGTAGTCTTTCCAATAAGGATTGTGGGCTGAGATCCAGTCTTGAAAGGTATTTCGGTCTACGACGTGGCCGTGGTTGCAATGGACCCGCTGTCTCGGTCAGTGTGTACGTGGGATCATTGCGAGGGGTAACAACATACGTGTAGGCTTCCATGAAGCTCTAGCATTCGTTCATTTATAAGGTTGTCATGCCAAACATGGGCAATGGCCTTTCTGTGCAGACCGTCCACGTTCTGGGTGATTAAACGGGAAATGTGAGAAGTATACTGTAGGGCTGCGAGTGCACAGTGGGTGGTATTGGGCAATGCATCGCGGACCGGTGGATAGCCAAGGTATGAACGGAGCCTGACGCAGACTTAACTCGTGGGCAGCTTCTTCTCTACTGACCCGTGTCTTACCAATAACGTTGCCTACAGAATAATTGGAAACCTGGTCAGGCATGGGGAAACACAAGCAAGGGCTTGCGTGCCTGAACATATGGCCTTTAGGGCTCCTATCGACTAGTTCATGGTACTAGAATTCTTGTTAGAGCTGTTCCTAGAGAGTTCCAGGATGTATTCAACGAACAAAAATTGGCCTTTCCACCCGAATATTAGAAAATAAAACAACAGGACTAGTCAAGGGACATACTGGTAGTTCGGGTTCATGTACCTGCCATCCTTACCGCGATAAGCTCTGATACCAGAGTCCACACTCACACCCGCGCCGGTCAGCAGTGTGACACTACCCGACGAAAGGAAGTCTACAATCCGTTCTACTGCTACGGCCGGTGAAATCGGCTTGCTGGATGCTGTAGTAACGGCGTGCGGGATGGTAGGGACTGAAACTCGCATTCAAATCCTGAAATGACGCCGATGAGCGCTGGTGCTGAGCCCGGCGAACAAGTAAGCGAGCGGAACGGAAGTGATACTTAGCCGGCCCGGTGCTAATCACACGAATCCACGCTTAACAGTACCAGCACTTACGTATCTCAAGGTCATCAACCAGATCTTACAAAGTTACTACAAGGCGATGAACACATCACAAGCACCTAATACCGTGGTACAGACGCCAGGATTTGCACACTACTCAATTGCTTGGTCGCCATTTCACAATCACCGGTTGGCCGTAGCTTCGGCAGCAAATTTTGGGCTGGTGGGTAATGGAAGGCTTCACACAGTCTCACTCGTTCCAGGCCCAAGGGGAACTTATGGAGTGAAGGTTGATAAGTTGTAAGTGGTTCACAGGCATGGTTATCCACTTCGCTCACTACAACTGCCGACGCGACGTAGTTTCGAGACCCAGGACGCCCTTTATGACGTTGCCTGGTCAGAGACCCACGAAAACCAGTTGGTGGGATGTTCAGGAGACGGTTCTATTAAGATGTGGGATATTACGCTGAATGTCAGTACCATAACCCATATAGAAGCCTTAATGCCAACTCGCAGAATGACAAGGGACCCTAGGATTTTCCCATCCGATCGTGGCACGAGCATACCCGGGAGGTATTCTCCGTGGATTGGTCCAACATTAGGAAGGACACGTTTCTATCGTCCTCGTGGGATGGTAGCGTGAAACTCGTGAGTAGGTGCAGAAACTCTGAAGTGTACTCCGTTCGTTGATTCAGCATTCAAAGTGGACTCCTGACCGGCCTCGGTCGGTGACAACACTTCAGGCACACCTATCATGTGTATATCAAGCCCTCTTCTCTCCGCACCATTCTGATTTGCTTGCAACTTGCTCCACCGATGGCACAATAAAGATATTTGACTTGCGGAACCCTGCCTACGCTTCCGGCCCATCCTCGAATGCTTTCACCAATCCTGTGTCCGCCGCAGTATTGACCATTCCAGCTTCAGTGACTGAGCTTCTCTCTTTGGACTGGAACAAATACCGACCATTCCTCATTGCTAGTGGTGGAGTGGATAAGTTGATCAAGTCGTGGGATTGTCGAATGGTGGTCAACGCTCCGCCGTCAAGCGAGGCTGTTGGTGGATTGTGCGAACACCAGGTACCCGGACATGAATATGCTATTCGGAAAGTACAGTGGAGTCCTCATAGGGCGGATGTGCTGGCTACAGCGAGCTATGATATGACATGTAGAATGTGCGCTTGGTTACATCCTCATGACATTTCTGCCTCACGATTATCATTTTAGCTGGTCGATGAATCCACAGCCTGGGGGAACGCATCTCTTGAATATTCATGACTCCCATACGGAGTTTGTGGCGGGATGCAGCTGGTCGTTATTTGACGAAGGCTTGGTAGCGAGCTGTGGGTGGGACGGTAGACTTTGTGTATTTCGCCCATGAATTTTGTCCCTAGGCTGCCCTAGGGTGGTATAGCAAGCCAAGTTATCGTTCCGGCTGTTACGCCCGAGCCCCGAACAGGGGTTGTTGTCCATTTCTGGATAAGGAGATCAGCTCTCATCTTCACCCTCAATCGAGCCATTGATGAATATCAGTTAGTATTGGTTTGACAAGGTCATCGGCACCGCATGCCGGTTTCGAAGAGCCAAGATGACCCAGAGGATATCCTGTCTAGCTCCCTTCAGACCCTCTATGACTTAACTCCAATCACACACTCCACTCCTGGCTCAATATTCACATACACTGTTAAACCTGCCTTGCTTCCGGATCAGAATCCAGCGAGGGTCATAGAGTTGGAAACCCCTGACCCCCAACCTTCCAAATGGGACCTTCACGCATCATCCATCTGGGTCGCTGCCATCTACTTGGCAGACCACCTCGAGGATTTGGAGTTGCACCGATTTCGAGATCAGGGGATTATTCGCGTTCTCGAGCTTGGTGCCGGTGCAGGCCTCCCGTCTATCCTCATCGCGAGTGTATATCAAAATGTTCGTGTCACGGTCAGCGATTATCCTGACGAGCACTTGATTCGGACCTTGTCCGAGAATATTTTACGAAACAACGTTTCGGGTATCGCTCGTGCTGTCCCATATGATTGGGGTACGGACATTTCCGCCCTCGTCGACGCCCATGAATGCCAGGAGACTCCCGGGAACGATGAAGTTCTGTTTGATGTGATTGTCGCTGCAGACACGCTGTGGAATCCCGCGCTCCACAAGCAATTCATCCAGAGTCTAGTCATGTCCCTGAAGCGCTCTCCGGATTCGCGTGTCTACCTAGTAGCGGGATTGCACACGGGAAGGTACACGATCCAAGCGTTTCTGAGGTCAATAGAGATAGATGGATGTGGCTTAGTGGTTGAGAGTCTGTCGGAGAGGCAAGTTACAGCAGCGCAAACTTTCAGGTCATGGGATGTAGCAAGAGCAGAAGATGAGGATGAACGGGAGAGGCGTCGGTGGGTCGTATGGGTAGTGCTGAAATGGGGAGAGCATAATACTACGTAAAGAAACATGGCTATCGTGAAAGGTCCGTTGTGTACGTATCGGATACAGGGCGTACAGTGGGTTGTAAGTATTCTGTTAATCGTGTCTGAAACTGGGGAGATGTACAACACGGATACAAGATAAATGAATGAATAGTGTGACGCGTTTAAGGTTCTGTTCTTAATTCCTGGCCAAAAGTCAATATACGGACACCCGTCCGCCCTTCACGTTCCTTATGGAACAACATGTCAGTGACCCGAGTTCAGCGACCAACCACCTAGACGTACGTGATATAAGATCAAGCTGTCCTCAGTAACGTCCATCCACGTGAGGTTATGAGTATTTGAGGTACTCGTCCTAACGTACTTAGAACCTCGGTGATCGAAGACGGTGCTAACACTCTCCTGCCACCTCCAGGGCGGACTTTGGCGGGCGAGTGACCATAAATAAGGTGCAGTGGAGGGATTTAAATCCAAACTGTGAACGCGGCTAGAACGATCCTGAGGGGAGCCGGCAGAGTTTTGGACGTTTTCGAAGAATATGAGACGTCTGCCGCAGAGCTGGACGCCGTCCGCTTGGTCTGGCAGTTTAAGAATCATACAATGTTCCTGCCAATCTGCCCAACGGACGACTTCGTCTCCGTCGTCAGCCGGCATAAGTTTCGACTCATCGATTACTACAACCACCTTGCGGGAAAGTTCCCTAGGCTTCGCATTGTGAGGAAAGTCAAACGTTACCGCAATTAACCGTAAGCGTGGATCGTTGTCAAACAGAATTCCTGGCGCTGGTGGGGTTATCATCTTTGCAGATGAGTTGGGACATTGTTGTACGAAAGAAACCGTGTTCCAACTTTCCGGAAATTTGTACGACCTTGCACGGGGAAGAAGTCCTTGCCCAGGCTCGTGGCATATCTCGTAAACATCTATCTGGGGGGAACGTGTTCCTTTTTCATAGGCGTAAAGACCATCGGGACGTCGTTCGTAAGAACCGCTGCTGCATTCTTCGTCGTCGCCCGTCAACCGGACGACGACCACACGGGTGTCGCTCACGAGATCAAATGTGAGTGTGTCACCTGTAAACTTCCGAAAGAAAAAAAGTCAGAATGAAAGAAGGTAACGATGGCATGTAAAAAAAATTCAGGACACTCACAGTACGGAGGGCAGCACCGGTTCTCCAGTTGAGAAGTGCTAGCTCCGTGATACCCTCTCCATCCTCCAACTCTAGACGAATAGATAACGCGACTAAGCTGCCACATACCTGCACCTGTTGGATAGACACGCGCTCCCCTGGAGGAGTGATGCCCCACCGCTCGGTGCGATACTGCAGTCGGGGTTGTGCAGCCTCTCGATGGTCGTAATCCCCACGGGTGTCACGGAAATGCAACACACCGAGGACTGGAGAATTCCTGAACCATATTGGAAAGTTGGTCAGTTGGATGGGAGGGTTACACTCACTGCTGTGGCGGGAAATAAATTTGCGCCCAGATCATTAAGTTTTGAGAGGGATCGATGACCACCTTCCTTACATCGAAGGTTGGGAGATATTGTTTAAAATATAACCCGCGTTGAGGTGTTCTCCGGAAACATCGCAACTCGTAAATACGCAGGGCCCACGCGAATCCATTGGGTTCGGAGATTTGAACTGCTTGATACAAGTAATTTCCGGAGACGCCCATGATGGTGGGTGGAGGGAATGTAAGTCTGTCCTCCACAGACCAGGTAAATGTAGACCAAGCCCGCTTATAGCTAAGCAAAGTGGCAAGCTGATCCTTCGGTGAGCATTGGTTAAGTGATCCTTCCCTAAGGCCACAAAGTGCAAGCTCGTAGCGATAGCGGAGGGATGTCGTACCCCTGACTAAGGTAAGTATCGTTTGCGAAGCCTGGGTGAAGATAAGGAACATGCTTCATCATTGTACGTTGAAAATTCGCTCACCCTACAGAACCGGAATAAGGAGACTGGGTCCAGTTCGTCTAAGATACGTAACAGCAGTTCTGTAGAGAGTTTGAAAAGGGACATGGCCGGCACGTCAACGGGACAGAAATTCGAGCTTGGGCGCATCGAAAGCTTTTCGTGACATTTTATACAGCGAATTCTGGTGATCGGGGAGAAGACAAAAAACCTTAGGCGCGCTCGCCTCCGCCGTCGGTAAGGGCTAAGCGGAAAGCCTTTGGGAATAAATGAGAATATCCACGATATCCAGGCCTACAACGTCGGTAAGTGTGCGAAGGACGTCGTCAGATGAAGTTAGCCGTGGCGTTGGAATGTCCCTACCTTGGAGGGAAGGTAAACATTCATAAAAGAACGGGGCCGACAAAGGCTTTTGTGACACTTGACATGTCAACAAACTAAGGGGCTGTCCCGCGTTGCCCGTGCTGATATTTCTTCTGCTCACACAGGGATGGTGACAATAGTGGTTGTCCGTATTGGGAAGGGCACCGTATCGGGCGCTACGTGGACAGTCGCAACAGCGGCCCACGGTTTACCATGAGTGGCATATGTCATACGACGAAGACAACAAAGACTCGACGGAAGGTATGCCGTCGTACGTCATTTTCGGTGTAGAAAGTGTGCGTGGACACAGAAGCACCAGGGGTGGTTCGCGATTCTTGGAAGGAGCCTGAACGAAGAATCTGCTGACTAAGACTCCACATAGCGCACTTGCTGTGAACCAGCATCGTTGTAGCAAACGTCCATGGTCTGCAAGAAGTGCGAGTCAGTGAGTGGACAACCAAGCAACGACACGATCAGAAGCTTTACTTACTGTCTTTTGCAGAAACTGTCTAAGGTTGCAGCACCCGACCCATTCACTTCAACCTCAAGTAGCGTTAAAGAGGGGAGCCGGAAGATTGGTGAAAACAAGCTTTTGACCCGGCCAGGAAGCTCTAAGAACAGGTTCCAGGTGTGTACTTGAGATTTCTCGTTTCTGTGTCAAGCTAACGTGTTCCCGCTTAGCCGTATCAAGGGAAATGCAAAGACTGTAAGCAGACAGTGACACAGAATAAGGCGAAATACTGTCATGGTGAGGTGACATCTTTTTATTGTTATCGACCTTCTGACCGCTTTCCGCTAGGCTGTGCTTATAAAAAGGGCGTTTGTTCGATCTGCGGGAAAGCTATCCTTGACACGTCTGGATACGTCATGTCTTGCAAGTAATAGTGCCTTGCGAAGTTACCAGTCCCCCGTTACCATACCCTCTTCTGGATCACTGTACTAATATCGATTAGAGTGTATTCTATTCTACATGGATATGTATGTGAACGTCTGTATCAGGCCATACCACCAAGATAAAGATGATGTCCAGTGGCCCGACTTCGCGGTAAAAGTAACCAGATAGTCGGCGGATTCGCTTGTCTGCACTTGTGCGCGTGCAGTCATCGGGTGTCAGGTGTTCGTGACAACAAGTTTGGTGAAATCTCGCATGTAGGAATGCTCGGAAGGATGTACGTTGCTTACTGGCGCACGATGTTGGTCAACAACACCGCGCATTGGTATCCAACTGCCAAGAGCTAACGGCGTCGTCGGGGCGTGCACGTATTGAAGATGCCCTGGTTACATGTCCAGAATGAATTCCGTCAGAAAGCAGGTTCCCCAGTTCGATATCATCACATGAATCCCTCTCAGAGTGGCCATCCTTAGTATTGTGCCACACTCGACAATATTCTGCAAGGGATTCGATCACTAATGTTCAGGGGCTGTCTTTGTCATCATTGCCGCGTGGCACGTGACTTGTACTAGTCTTACGAGCGTACGCGTGTTCGAGTCAATACAGTAAAAACTGTCCTCAACCATGTCCACATCCAAGGCCAGCAAGAGCGGCAAGGGACAGAAGAGGCTCACTTCGTTCTTCGGCGGAGGATCAAAGACCGATCGTGGGACGAAGAAGAAAGTTGGGAAGGGAACGTCGACGGAGGATGACTCGGAGAACGATGTTTACGACGACGAGCCTGAAGTATCCGAAGAGGACGATACACCCGTGCAGTCGTCGAAAACAGATGGAAAGATAGAGTCTTCTAGTTTGCCCCCACTACACGATATCCCTGCAATGTTTGCTGATCTTGTTTCGCGTGTGCCGCTATTGAAAGGCGTTGCCGAGCATGTCCAAGGACGGAAACTACGTGTCGCCACGATGTGTTCCGGCACTGAATCGCCCCTCCTTGCTCTAGAAATGATCTGCCAGTCCATTAAAGACCAGCATGGGATTGCCTTGGAGTTCGAGCATGTCTTTTCATGCGAGATCGAGCCATTCAAGCAGGCATACATCGAGCGTAATTTCAAACCGCCATTGCTCTTCCGGGACGTTTGTGAACTCGGTGACTACGAAGCGTACGCGTTCACCGATGCTGACTGCGTGATGATACTCACTCCACCCTTAGAACAACTGCTTACGGAGCACTTGCACCTGTCCCTGGAGACGTGGACTTACTCGTTGCCGGCACGTCCTGTGTCGACTATTCCAACCTGAATAACGAGAGGAAGGGGATAGATGGCGGAGGTGAATCAGGTCGAACTTTTCATGGCATGATGTCCTGGGTCTCAAATCATCGACCGCCCCTGGTTATCTTGGAGAACGTCTGTTCTGCGCCTTGGGATCGCGTCAAGGATTACTTCAAACGACAAGGTTACAGCGCGGACTTCCTCAGAGTTGACACGAAACTGTACTATATCCCTCATACCCGTACACGCGTCTATCTGCTTGCCGTTGACAGCCGGGGATCTAACATTCCCATGGAGTGGAAAAACTGGATTGGGACGAAGCTCAAACGGCCAGCTTCATCGACGTTGGATGCATTTCTGCTTCCATCCGATGATCCACGCATTCATCAGGCGCGACAAAAGTTGGTACAAGATAGTGGTAGTGTCTCGGAATCGCGAGCAGGACGCATTGACTGGACAAGGTGTGAGTCACGTCATGCACGCGCAAGATTGGAGGAAGCGTTGGGTCCAAAGCGTCCGCTTACGAACTGGGAAGAAGGTAAGCTAGGATGAGCGAGATGGTTACGAAGATATTTAAGTCTAATCGCACAGGCGGTGGTTGTCGGATGCCTGATTTCGCTTGGCAAGATTGGGGGATACGACAGGTAGAGCGTGTTTGGGATTTGATGGATATCAGCCTCTTGCGCTCTGCTAAAGTTGCCGTTGACCCATCCTACAAGACGTATGTATCTCGTTCGGCTATTTACATCGGCTGATTGACTGACAATGTTATAGGCTCGTCTGGAATCTTTCACAGAATGTCGATCGTTCTACTGGCTCCAGCAAGCCGGGCATATGTCCGTGCCTTACGCCATCAATGATTCCGTACATTACCAACCGCGGTGGCCCGATGGTAGGGGTGGAAGCGTTGGCTATGCAAGGCTTGCCGGTCGATAAGCTCCTCCTGACTCGAGAAAGCCAGGACGAGCTGGCTGACTTGGCTGGAAACGCGATGTCTTCTACTGTCGTGGGTGCTTGCATAATTGCGGCTTTAGTTGTCGGAAGGAAGCTTTTGAAAACTGGTGACGACAAAGAAACATACGAGATGAAGAAGTTGGATGCAGTGGAGGCGGAGACAGAAGAAAGCGCTATGGACGTCGATTCTTCGCAAGCATCCGATCTTCGCATAGAGGACCATCTCTCGGGTCGTGATCAGTTGGTAGAAAAGCCACTGGATTTATCGGCGACACGAACGAACGCCGTTGAAGGCGTGCTCAACCATGCACAACGTAGTGTTCGTCTTTGTCACTGCGAGGGCCGAAAAGAAATCACTACGAGGGAGCTTCTTCGTTGTAGAGACTGTGGTTCTTCGTCTTGTAAGAAGTGTGCTGGTCGTCCCGAACACAACTTCGAGCCTTTGGATGTGCAGACTGTTGCACGCCTCCCTCCGCCCACCTTTGTGCGGGAACTCAAATCCATCCTTCCTATGTGTCTGTCAATCACGAGCGTCACCGAGCAACTTCTCGATCAACTGAGGGACTCAGCAGGCGTTTCCATTCCAGAAAAGCGCTGGACTGGTTGGCGCGCTGCTGTCCTCAGGGCTACGGGATCAGAACTGCGGTTCGTGGAACCAAAGAGACAGGAAATTTGGTCTGCTGTATACCAGTCACCTACGGCTACCCTTGAGTTGTATCTTGACCCGAAGCAGACCGAGTGGCGCCTGTACGCCAAGCCTCTGGCTAGCGAACCTGCAAACGCGGAGATTCGTCGACTCTTACAGCTCCCCGTCGCTAGATTGAAGTGCAATGACGATTTTCTCCAGGGCCGCTGGCAGTTCGCTATGCCCCATGTCACCGAACTGCGCATTACCGTTACTGGTAGTGGGCAGCTTGTGCCCTCCTGGGAAGCGCGCCTCGGGTTGTTAGAGGACAAGTTTAAGAACAAGCGTGTTCACTCGCATTTGAACATCTCTGTTCCAGAGCATCAGAAATCTCTATTCGACCGGGACGTTTCAGGAACTTACGCACTCCTTGACAAGTGTGGTACTGCCTGTGGCGCCCTTCACAAGAGAGTAGAGGGCGCAGACTGCGAATCATTACCACCCCTGTTCATGATGCTTGATCCGACTCGATGCGGGGACGCCAAAGATGACTCTTTCGTCTTCACGAGTACCATGCGGAGGTACGAGTATGGTGAATTCCGGCCGGTCATTTGCAAACTGGCACCGTCTTGGCGGCAGTCGGACGCTGAAGGAGACCAGTCTGTTGTATGTCACATTCCCGTCCTTTGGACTGATTCGAACACAGTGGCGCTTGAGGTACGTCCTTTCCCAAAACTCAAGAGGTAATAGTAGCGGTGGTACTGAATTACGGTTTAAGCCTCGCCTTCTTTCGCATGCAACTTTCGCCGTTCCTCGGGGTTCGCTGAGCGTCGCGGTTTCGACCGACGCTTGCGCACAAGCTATGGCCCTTCTTTCATGCAACGTCCCTATTCCTGATGACGCTGGTCCTGAATGGCCTCGAGAAGAATGGAGGGAGGTGGACAAGCTTAATGAGCGAGCGACCTTTAGGGCTCTGGCGTGGCTCCTTGAGCGGATTCGACATGTTGATGACAACTTGAAGCAATGGCAGCTTCTGACGATGCCTGGAGAACTTCGTCACTGCCAACGTTGTGCTCCTGTGTCCCCTACTATCAAGTGGAAGAAGGACGGCAAGAAAGTCATAGCCATCGAAGACTCGCAGGAGGCCGGTCAATATGAGCGGGATCTCAAACTCCGACCTAGTCCTTTCGTCACACAACTGAAACTGGACAAGAATATTGGCCGTGTAAGAGTTGGACTTAACATCGCTTCGTTGCTGCACCGCGCACTCTCACGCCTCCCTGCCGGGAACCGCACTGAAAGCCCAAGCCTGTCCTGGCGTCTAGATACTGATTTTGCCCCGGCGGTGAAGATAAGTCTTCCGCCCTACCGACTGCTGAGCAACAAGAACGACGTTGAACATGCTCAACCACCCCATTTTGGACCTCTCCCGCTTCGGCCAGAGCAATTGCGCTCTCTTACCTGGATGCTTGAGCGCGAAGCTGTGGATGCTCCGCCATTCGTTGAGGAGGAAATTTCAGAGGCTACTCTCGAGCCCCTTGGATGGCGTGCGGAGGGTCGCGCTCAACGACCTGTCAGAATGCGGGGGGGTGTCCTTGCTGACCAAGTCGGTTACGGAAAGACGGCCATCACACTTGGACTGATCGACTGCGCGTATAATGACGTGAAGGAGGAGCTCGAACACAAGAAGGACATCTACGGAAAGGTGCCTGTGAAGGCGACGCTTGCCATTGTTCCTCCCCATCTCACGCGTCAGTGGGCTTCTGAAGCGAAGCGATTTGCCCCGAAACGGTTCAAAAAGACGGTCGTCGTGTCAACTGCGTCGCAGATCAACTCCTTGACCATCGAGGACGTTCAGCAAGCGGATCTGGTTATTGTTGCTTCCAATCTCTTCCAAAGCAACGTCTATCTCGCTAATTTGGAGGCCCTTGCCGCTGCCGGTACCCTCCCACCCCAAGACGGTCGTTATTTCAATGCCAGGTTAGACATTTGCCTGGAGGGGTTGAAAGAACAAGTGGAGTTGCTCAAGACCGGAAGTCCTGCCAATGTCATGAGAGCAGTTCGGGATGCCCGACGAAAAGGTATGTTTGCACGAACTATACCTGTCCGAACCACCCCGTAACATATTCTCAGAGGAAGAGCTCGAAGCTCAGGTTTTTGTTGCGCAGAAACGCCTCAAAGGGAAGCAATACAAAGAAGCTGCTGAGAAAGAAGAGAAGGCGAAGTTAAAAGAATCGAAATCACTTGACTATTTTCCAGCTAAACTTACCCCATCTGGCCAAAAACCCTCAGTCGTCATTAACAAGCTCCCTCCGAAGACGAAGCGTCGGATAGTTGATTCAGAAAATGAGGACGACGAGGACAACACGACTCGCCCAAAACGTAAATCCACCGCAAAAGCTATCGTGATCGACTCCGACGACGATGCAGCCGGTGAAGGCGGGAGTGACTATGAGGATACCAACGACGCGGATGATCATGATGATGACGAACAAGCATCCGACGACGACTCGGACGCTACCAAAGAATCGAAGCCGTCGCATTCAATTGCCAAACCGACGCCGCCTCCCTCGTCAAGGAGCGTCACGGGCGACGAAGAAACAGCGGACAGCTCGTCAGAGGACGAGAAACCCAAGAAGAAAGCGGTGGCAAAGGGCAAGAGTGTCAAGAGGGAATCGAATTCTAGCGCGGATGATAGCATGGACGTAGACGACCCGCCGTCGGCAGCTTCTGCGTCATCGCGTAAGAAGCGAAAGGCAACAGATAGCTCAGATAAGCCTACCAAGAAACAAAAGCGTCGCGAGGACACAGATCCGTGGCACCTCGAGTCTGTCGCGGTGAGGAGGAACTGGACAGAGATGCGCTCCCCACCATTGGAAGTGTTCCACTTCGCCCGTGTAGTCGTCGATGAGTATACCTACCTCGGAGGGAAGGTACACTCTATGGTCACAAAGCTGACAGCAGACCGGCGTTGGGTCTTGTCCGGTACTCCACCCATTCACGACTTTGGTTCCGTGAAAACTATTGCTGCTCACCTCAACATTCACCTTGGTATCGATGATGACAGTGAAGGACAATCAGCGATGATTAAGAAGCGCATCAGGGAACAGACCAGTAAGCCTTACAACGATGTGAAACATTCTTGATTCTAAAAGTCTTGCAGAGGTGGAAGCTTTCCATTCGTTCCGCGAGGTTCATACTCAAGAATGGCACGCGCACCGACATCGTCTTGGTCAGGTCTTTTTGGACATGTTTGTCCGGCAGGTAAGTCGTGGGCATCTACCTCTCAACTTGTTACTGGATGCCGAATTACTATTCCAGAACATCGCCGAGATCGACGAGATCCCGTGCAGCTTCAAAGTCCAGAAGGTGATACTTCCAGCTGCTGAACGTGCGATTTACTTGGAACTGGAGCACCATCTTCGTGCACTTGACATGACGATCAAGCGGGCGAAGAAAACGGAAAGCGACAGAGAGAAGCGCTTGAACAATGCACTTGGCGAAAGCAAGTGCGTATAAACGTTGCTCATCCCTGATATTTACTCATAATTCCCAGGACTGCTGAGGAAGCACTCTTGAAACGCTGCTCACATTTCGATCTTGACGTCAAAGACAAGGAGAATGCTATGAAAGCATGCGAAGTCATTGTCCAAGACCGTACAGAGCAACTCGAAGAATGCAAAGCGGAATTGTTGAAAGAGCTTCAAAAGGGCGTCAAGCAGGAAAAGAAGATTGGCAAGCTTGCTGAAGAGTCTATGTTCCAAGAATACGCCCGTGTTTCGCGCTTGGAAGGTGTCGGTGACCAGGAAGCCACGGACATGATACGAGGTCTACTGGACGAAGCAGAGGTGCCTGCTCTCTCTCCCAACCATTTCACGAACAAGGCCAAGGGCAAAGACGACAACATATCCAACTCTGTCAAGGACCTCATCTGGGAGCACCGTGAACACACGCACAATATTCGTAAATTAACGAAGGAACTGGTCGGTCGTGTGCGTTCACTTCGCTACTTCACTGTCGTCCGTGACTTGCAGAAGCAACGTGACACGCCCCCAAAAGTTTCGTGCCCCGGCTGTAAGAGAAACGAAGTACCCATGGACGAAGTTGCTGTGCTCTCTTCCTGTGGGCACATGGGTTGTATGACTTGTGTCAGACGGAGTGCGGATCGAGAGGAGTGTGTATATGCCGTATCCGGGCTGTGCAAGGCTGCTGCCAGAGTGCTTAACATCGTGAAGGGCGAAACACTTGGCGTGGATGACGAGGCCCGTGATGGTAATGGCAGGCATTATGGCAGAAAACTCGAGATGGTCATTGACTTGATAAAGTACGCTTTCAGCATTTGGACGTTTCTGCTTATTGAACTCCTTTCTAGGAACCAAATCCCTAAGGCGGAACGCGTTCTCATTTTCGTTCAGTTCCCTGATCTTATGGCGAAGGTCGCCAACGCGCTGAAAGTCCACAAAATCAAATTCCTCGAGATTCACGGTTCGGCGACTCAGAAGAGCAAAAACCTAGAGAAATATCAGAACGACAGCGAAGAGAGGGTGCTCTTGCTGAACCTTATGGACGAGAGTGCTAGCGGCGCGAACCTGACCTCAGCTAATCATGCCATCTTCTTGTCACCACTTCTTGCTCCGACTCAAGAAATTTATGATGCTTGTGAGACACAGGCGGTAGGAAGATTACGGAGGTACGGACAACTCCAACACGTCAACATTTGGAGATTCTTGACTTTGGATACCATTGATGTGGAGATTCACGAACAGAGGACCAAGGAGAAGATTTGTTGATTGCTACATACCCTATGTTTTCGCATTTGCTTTGCACCACCTGGACTATAGTTTACACACAGATTGGATAGCACCCATTGATCGCGCTCCGCACACATAATAGCACGAATACCTCGAACCAATCTCCTCTATTAGACTGTATTTTTTTTTACGCAATCGGCTAGAACAAATATGCATGACGCTACCTTCACTGACATGGTTACTTACCCATCTGAACAACCTATCACTCCCAATACCTCGGTACCTTGTTATCGCCTTCCCCACCTACTTCTAGGAAATCGGAGGGTCTGTCTCGTTTCAGATTTCGGCGACGATTATTAAGAGGTAGCCGCTGGTACGCTGAATCCTGTCCAGCAGGTTGCTGACTAGTGAATGGGTTCGTTGACCACGGTGCATCGTTCCCCTGATATCCTGTCATACCAAATCCCATCAGATTGGCATTGTTCTGCATTTGTTGCTGTTGCTGTTGTTGTTGCTGTTGTAGCGTAGTAGCCACGGCGAGTGTAGCAGCGAGCGCCTGCGCTTGCTGGAGCTCCATTTGCAGTTGATGGTACTTCATTTCGGTGGTTTGGCGAACCTGACTCGGCAACGAAGGATTGTGCATCATGACGGACAGTTGAGATATCTGAGCCTGCAGTTGGGGGATGCTATCAACGATCATCTGGGACACATCTGAATGCGGGTCTGAATAGAAGTCGTCCGTCACTGAACTGTCTGCTAGCTGTGTGATTACTTGGCTTAGGAAAAAGACTTCCAATCGAAAACCAAGAACTTACCTGGTCGGTACCCTCTGTTGAGATGCCCTGACTGGAAGTCATACCTTCTTCACCATCCTTCTTACTCTGCTCGATGACTTTATCAATGTGCTCTGCGACCTTCGTTCTCATCGATCTATCCACGACTAATTTGTCAAGGGAGGGTATCTTCTTCCCACAATTGGGACAGACGAAGTCGCGCTCAAGCAGATGTGTCTGGATACATTCCTCGCAGTAGGAGGTATCACAACAAGGTGATTTCACGGCATCACGGAACAGTCTGTTGTCTATTGGACATGCGAGAGTAGGATCCGTTGGCGCACGTTCTCGGACGTCTGCTACGGTAAGTCCTTTCATGCGAGATACTTGCTTTTGCCATGATGCGCTATGGACGTTGTCATGATCAGCAAAACCTCGCTACAGCGTATGGAGATATGTACGTACGAGTCGGGCTGGGCTACAACATAGCCACCTTCGGGTGTAACCATTACTCCTTGAGCGAGTTCACCTCTGCTAGGATTCTCAACAGCCTTAAGGAAACTTCGTGGGATACCCGTTGTCCGCTTGATTCGGGGCTTATTATCAAATTCACGGTCATTATTCGTAGGACAGTCTTGAATCCAATGGCCTGATGAGAGCATGAAGCCACCGTTGTTACACTGTCACCTAAGTATCGTACCTTTCTGGCCACAACGATAGCATACATAACTCGGGGGCAGAGGACGATCGTGAGTATGATGTTGGAACGGCTTCCCTCCACGGCCGGAAGATGGTTTATCACGATATATTCGTGTTGCACTGTTCGTCGAAGGAAACACAGCAAGTTAAATTTATCAGATATCACTCTAGTACATGAGGCCGAGGGATTGCATGGACACAACACCCACTGTGACATTTTTTCCTGCGTCTCCTCCCAATTGGCGGTCTGGGCCTGAAACATGGCAGCCATAGCAGCGGCCTCGTCCTCCTTCGTTACGGAGTTCTTCGGTATGGTGGTAATCTCCACGAAGTGTAAGCCTGGACAAAAGATAGCCGAACATGGCTGCGTAAACACTGACCGGAGTGGATGCTTTTGAAGGTGCGGGTTGCTGTTCTTCTTTTATATCGAAGCGTTTTGACATAGCACCCCTGTGCCAAACACCACCTGATCTCTGGACAACATCAGAGGTTGGAATTACAGAAGTCCCGGTTGTTCCAGCAAGGTACATGGCCGCTTTGCCCTTTCCGGTGCGTTGAGCAGGCAAGCGCTTCACAATGACAGAAGAAGAACGGGGGATAATTTGAGTGTCATCTCTGTATTCTAAAAGGATTCCATTTAGTCTGTCGAGGGAGGTTCCGGTGAAGACAAGATAAACGAACCTTGCTGGGTGGACGCATCGTAGACATAGAGGTCGAAGTCGTTTGCCTTACCAAGGTTATTGGCGAGAATAATCTCTTTCTTAATATCAAACACAGAGATTCCAGTACCATCAAATGTTATACGGGACTCGTCCTTTTGGGACTTGAATCTGTAAAACACACAAGAAGCCATGAGCCGGTTTTTTGTCGTGTGGTTCAACTAATTAGTGGTTGATTTGAACTCGCCGGGCTTGACGGAAGAAGTTGGGCTGACTAAGCCGGAATAGAAAACATATTTCGTCGCGTCGTGCCACTTTCTAAACCGCGTCTTCCAACCAAAACCCATGGCAGGCAACGGCGGCGAGTTGCGACAAAGAAATACTGCGGATAAGGGCAACGCAAAGGCTGTTACGACTACCGACGAGGGTCGCAAATCTGACAAGCTTCTAGATGAGCATCATGGGTGAAACTTTTCACAGTGTATGCCTGGCCACATGGGACTGACCGTAGACCTCCCCGGACAGGTACGAGTTTGGGGGCCCTTTGGGCGTCACTGCTATGATGATTGGGTTCCCAATCCTCATGTACTACCTCTGGATCTGTCTATGGTTCTATGACGGAAAGCTTGTCACCCCAAGTTCTGTGGATGACATCGTTCCCTTTTTGCAGAGAATGTGGACTCACGTCCGCGAGGTACGTGTCTATGTGATTTAATTGAGTATTGAGTTAATGTGTGTATCTCCAGGATGCCTATCCGAACGCATATGCGTGGAAAGTCTATACGGGACTAATCATATACCAACTCTTCCTTGCTTGGGTCATGCCAGGTTACCAACAAGAAGGTCTCCCTGTCCCTTCGCTCGGTTACAAAACCCTCATGTACAACTGCAATGCTCTCTGGTCGGTTTACGCTACGATGCTCACCGCGGCAGCCCTTCACTACTACCATATTTTCCGTCTTACCGAAATCATTAATAACTACGGACACTTGATGTCCGTCGCTATGATCTACGGTTTCGCGGTTTCCTTCGGTGTATATTTCATCACTGTCGCGACTGGAAACCAAATGCGCATGTCGGGCAGCTTCATCTACGACGTCTTCATGGGTGCATGTCTTAATCCTCGTATCGGTCCCGTTGATTTGAAGATGTGGGCGGAAGTGCGCATCCCGTGGGTCATTGTCTTTTTCCTGGCTGTTTCTGGTGGCTGCCACCAATATGAACAGTATGGCTATGTTACCCCTGTAAGTTTACATTTGCTTTTCTTACGAGAAGTGTATGTGCCTACTCTCCCGTAGAACATGGCTTTCATGATCCTCGCTACTTGGTTGTACCTCAATGCTTGGTACGTATGGTTGCGTTAGATCAACATTTTCCCCCCTGACGACGTTTTTTCTGCAGCGGTAAGGGTGAGGAATGTATTCCGCAGACATGGGACATGTACCACGAAAAGTCGGTCGATCACCTGGTTACTGGCCTCTAGCTCACGCCTTTTTAGATGGGGCTTCATGGTTATTTTCTGGAATTTTGCTGGTGTCCCATTCGTAAGTTGACATGGTTCTTGGTTTAGTAGTCGTGACTTATGATGCTACAGACATACGTGTACTCTGTCGTTTACATGGCCTCTCACCATCCAGACAAGTACCACTTCTCTACCCCCACTTATGTTCTCCTGTTCACGGTTCTTCTAACCGCGTATTACATGTGAGTGCGGTGTTTAAACTTGCTACTACTGACTAACGCTACGTAGCTGGGACACCTCGATGTCGCAAAAGAGTCGTTTCAAAATGCAAACTCAGGGGATTACTACCTTCCGCAAAACTTTCCCCCAATTGCCCGGGGGAACACTCAAGAACCCCAAGTACATTCAGACTGCTCATGGGTGGGTGTGATGGATTCACCGTGCATATGTTGACTGACTTACCCTACTAGCAACCGCCTCCTCATCAGTGGTTGGTGGCAATACTCCCGTAAGCCCGTGAGTTTGCTTCATGCTATTGAGATGGCATCGCGCTCACGCTGGTTTCACTCTTAGAATTATGTTGCCGACTGGGTGATGTCGTTCTGCTGGGGAGTCATTATCGGAAAGGCGACTGCTATCCCGTATTTCTACTCCATCTTCTTCATCACGGTCCTTATCCACCGTTGTGGCCGCGACTTTGAGCGCTGCTCGGTCAAATACGGGAAGGATTGGGAACGTTACTGCGAAGTCGTCAAGTACAAGTTCATTCCTGGAATTTACTGATACCGAGGTGATGCTTTGAACAAGAACGCTCTCGTAGTCTTGCAATTGTATTTAGAGTATACCCGCTTGCTATTTAATGCCACTATCCTGAATTTGTTCTGCCCGTGTCTCAGCATAAGTGAAGTGTGCAGGCACAGCCAAGGCCGGAATTCTCACACGCGATAGCTTTCTTCATCACATCTCTACGGAGCTGACTCTAAGCCAGCACTTTCCTGGTCGGTGCCATCCCAAGGTAATCCCTAGGCTTCTTGGTCCTCTCAAACTGTGCCAGACTCGTCTTCTCGATGGAAAGCAACAAGGATGAGGCACTGAAATGTCTCGCCATTGCCCAGAAGCACAGAGACACGGGGAACTTCTCTGCAGCGCGCAAGTTTGCGCGGAAGTCGATTAGTTTGTTCGTCACACCCGAGGCAGAAAAGTTGCTCGAATCGATAGAGGCCGCCGCAGCCGGGGCAGGATCCTCGAGTGGGGATGGGGCGACCACGCATGCAAATGGCAACAGCACACAGGCGTCGTCATCGGCCACGCAAACCCATCCCTCAGCGGCTGGTTTTAAACAACGGACTACAGACGCTACTGGGGCTGCGGGAAAAGAGAAGAGAGAATATACTGTGGAGCAACTGAAGGTCGTGAAGCGGGTCAAGACATGCAAGATTACTGACTACTACGAAATTCTGGAAGTGAAACGAGATTGCGGGGAGACTGAAATCAAAAAGGCGTATCGAAAGGTATGCTGTGGCCTTGAGCGGTGCTAGGAAGGCAGTATGTTTATGAAGGTCCAGCTTGCCCTTGCTCTCCATCCCGACAAGAATGGTGCACCGGGGGCTGACGAGGCGTTCAAGAGTAAGAGGGTATCTGCGACTTTCTATACACATTGCTCATCAGCTACTTGTAGTGGTATCGAAGGCATTCCAAGTGCTATCAGGTACGGTTTATGGTTGTTCCTATTTCGTTTGTTTACCCTTGACTTCTTAGATCCCCAAAAGCGTGCAGCATTCGATCAACATGGCTCTGATCCTGAATCGAGATTTAGCGGCATGTCGTCGGGCAGGTCACCAGGTTTCTCTCCGGGAACGTTCACTAGCTTCGAAGGGGAGATGAGCCCGGAGGAGCTATTCAATATGTTCTTTGGAGGTGGGATGAACGGTGGCTTTGGTGCAGGCCCCTTTGGAGGACCTGTGTTCACGGCGACGTTTGGCCCCGGCGGTTTTCGCAGGACTCGTATGCACGTCAATAGGCGTACACCACCCAATGCGGAAGGCCAGCAGGGTCAGGCACGGCCGTTGTTCCTACAACTGCTCCCACTGCTACTTCTCTTCGCGTTTTCCATCCTATCCGCCCTCCCTAACCTGTTGTCCTCTTCGACACCTGACCCCCGTTTCGCGTTCTCTCATTCGCCGAGGTTTAACATTGAGCGACAGACGACTAATTTGGGTATACGGTACCATGTCAATGGCCCGGAATTCCTCAATCACCCCAAGATTGCTGCAGATCTTGCGGGCGGGCCTGTACGAAGAGGTTCGGCGCTCGCTCGTTTCGAAAGCCAAGTGGAACATACCTACACTCAAGATCGATATGCAGAGTGTCAGCGCGGTATGAACGAACGAGAAAGGCGGAAGGAGGCGGAAATAGGATTTTTCGGTGTCGGGACGGACTGGGAGAAGGTGAAACGAATTGAGGCGGAGAGGATTGAGAGTTGTGAGGAACTGAGGAGGTTGGGTGTCCTAGGATGACGAGCTCGGAGCAGACCTACCTATGGCGTATTTATACCATTCCGGCACTAATGTTCTCAAATATCATGGACCTGGCTAGACTAGTTGGTTGGACGCGTGAATTAATTCAAAGAGCGTTTATACAACGATGGCATTTGGTGCGGGTAAAACAAAAGATTTATTCCCTCGTCCAGGTTGTCTACGCAGCTTCCTGAACCCGACTTCTCTCCAGCCTGAGGTAGTACTCCTCCTGGCGTTGTACTGTGAAAAATATGAGACGGTTTGTTCCGAGGTGGTTTACGCTCGATACATACGCGATTTTAAGTGAATGCCATACCTGTGGGCCGTGAGCGAGCGAAACACGGAGACGGAAAGGACATACCAAAAACCATAAGCAGCGGTGACGCCGAGACCGAGGCCGACGGAAAGGTCGAGCCAGAGCCTCTTTCTGAGCATTCCAGTGATGGGTGCGATGGGCATGGTGGTGTGTGCGGTCCAAGTCGGGAGGAGAGAGCGAGACACACGCGGACCAAACAAGGCCACAACAACAGCGGTGCTTGGGGCAGCCCTCCTCACCCTCGACTTGCTTGCCAGCCTGGTCCAATCGTGTGCTACGCTCGTGTTCGATCTGGAAATCAGGGAATCTTGTCTTTCAGTGCCATTCCATCCCGTCAACTGCAACAGCCTCTTCCCCTGCACCCACAGCCCGTCATCCCAAGCCAATCATCATCATGGACATGGATCCGTCAGGCTCAGGTGGCTGGCGATTTGCGCAATGCTTCGGTGACAAAGGCGACGTAGAAGACATCACTGAAGGTGCGTCCTACTTCAACGGAGAGAGGGACATGACGAGTGAGTCGTCTTATCTAAACGAAACCCTTCATTCGCACCATAATCAGCCGACATTATATCGACCGTCGAGTTCGATTCAACTGGAAATTACCTCGCAACAGGAGACAAGGGCGGTAGGGTCGTCCTCTTCGAACGGAACGAGTCTGTGAGTTGCTCCCCTGATCCCCGATGCCTTTCTCGGCTGATGCACCCTCGATCATGTCCCCATCCGAATCCTCCATGCCATCCGTACGCCCATACTATGCCTCGGTCAATCGATAACTTGTTGGACAGAAAAAAAGCTGCGAGTACAAGTTCTACACCGAGTTTCAATCACACGAACCAGAGTTCGACTATCTAAAGTCACTAGAAATCGAGGAGAAGATCAATAAGATCAAGTGGTGCAAACGACAGAACACCGCCCATCTCCTCTTGACTACCAACGGTATGACATCCCTTTGCCACTGTCGTAGCCCTATCCTCATCCCCTTAGACAAAACGATCAAGTTGTGGAAGGTTTTCGAGAAGTCGTTACGCGTGGTCTCAGAGACAAACCACTACGAAGGGCAACGAGCACTACCACCGCCCAGCTTACGGACTCATCTCAAACTTCCTCGCATGATGTTCCAGGAAAACATCATCGCTGCACTCCCCCGCAAAGTCTACGCGAATGCACACGCATACCACATTCATTCCATATCCGTTAATTCGGACCAGGAAACGTTCATCTCTGCTGATGATCTCCGTGTCAACCTTTGGAATCTTGGCATCAGCAATCAAAGCTTTAGTAAGTCCAGTTCTGAGCTGATCCGCACTGAAGGTACTGACAGGGGGTTGCACCAGATATCGTGGATATCAAGCCCGTCAACATGGAAGAACTCACGGAAGTCATCACGGCAGCAGAGTTTCATCCCCAACAGTGCAATGTCTTCATGTACTCTAGCTCGAAAAGCAACATTAAGCTGGCGGACATGCGGGACTCCGCACTGTGCGATCGGCACGCAAAATGTACGTCCTCGACGGACTCCTGTCGCTGACTCTCTAATTGTGCACCCTTATCACAAATCCAAGGCTTCGAGGAGGAAGAAGACCCCTCTACGCGTTCATTCTTCTCGGAAATCATTTCATCTATATCCGATGTCAAATTCAGCCACGATGGTCGATACATCTTGTCGCGAGATTACCTATCACTGAAGATCTGGGACATCAATATGGAGTCCAAACCCGTCAAAACCATTCCCATCCACGACCATCTTCGCGGGAAACTCTGCGATCTATACGAGAACGACTGCATCTTCGATAAGTTCGAGTGTGTCTGGGGTGGTGATGACAAGTGCGTCATTTCTTTTCCACTCCACTCCATCAGAGCCCCTATAACGTCAACGTAGGCACGTGTTAACCGGATCGTACCACAACTTTTTCCGGATATTTGACGTGGATTCTCCCAACGATGTCGTATTGCAAGCCGATAAGTCGGCATTCAAGGCGAAGAAGATAGGCGGGCCTTTGCCGAATAAGAACGGCTTGAAGAATGGGCGACCAGGTGGCTTGAGAGAAGCGATGCAGTCTGAGACACTTGACTTTAACAAGAAGATCCTTCACGCGAGCTGGCATCCGAGGGAAAATACTATTGCTGTAAATTCTTCCACTTTCATCTTCCCTTCTTCCGGCATCGCTAACTTGCTCCCCGCAGATCGCAGCGACGAACAACCTGTTTTTGTATAGTGCAGCATGAAGTTGTGCCTCTCCGTACTAATTGACAATCCTCTCATAATGTCGTCGGACACACGCAAGGGTTTAAACCAAATAGACCGGAAGTAGGCTTCGTGATGATCCTGCGTTTTCGCCTTATCACCTCGGATGATGATATTCTTTACTTTCAGCTTGGCCCGTACTTGGGACGCGCCATGCACATGTCGAACTCATGATTACGACTACTACCACCAGCACTCACACCTTACGAACACGATACCATATATTACACACTCGCTCGGATCCCCTTGGTCATTGCATATAGTTTTCCTCCCCCCCCCCGTTACAGTCTTTGCAGCTGACCCTTTGTCCTTCCCTCTTCATAGTCTCTTGTTGTGTTTGGTATAAAATCTGGCACGTCATCTCAAACTACCTACGGCCTATAAATGAGTTCACCTTGTCTATCTTTGTGCGCCAGTTCAGATTCCCGATATATAGGGGCTGTTAATAGAGGCATGAATGGTTGCGCATCGCTTGTATATACATATGTCAGGGGTAGTACTCGGACGCTGGTCGATATCTTCAATTTCTACATCTTTTCTGTTCTCCCATTTTGGCGATGTTGTCATCGTTTTTGCATGTACATAGGTATGCCCTCGCCACCGACTCAACCACACCTACTCTGTCAGTGTGACGGCCTAAAGTCTCTTGCACACGTATGCCTCACCTCTCAGTGTAGTGTGTCTAGACCCGCTGCAAAAAAGGCGGACGTGATTGTCATCGAAAAATGGAGGTTATATAACTTGCGACGCGGGGTTTCCCTACTTCGAAGCCTACATCCATCACGTTGCAGGTCTGCTGGTGGGCGCAATATTCGAAGGATCCCAATTAGCGAGTGGGGCGACACCGAAGTATGTCAGCCTGGTAGGACGAAAACCGATTATCATCATCCCACTTTCCTCTTTCTTGTACTTCTTTCTTCCCGTATCTTGTCAGTGTCGAGCGGTCATGCCAATGGTGGTTTGCGACATAATTCACTTAGCTTGTACACGCGGGACCCTGCAGCCATCCGTCGTATAAATCGCAGATGATCAGTGAATCGATACACTCAGGCAATGCCTTCTACACGTACGCGGCTTGTCATAGCTATTCAGATCGAAATTGGGATGCACCTCTACGGTGTGCATGCGCAACTACGACCACTCGCATCCTGAATATGACTAGAACATGTTGTTTCCGTCGAAGGGACTGTCTGTAGCCCCTAAGGATTGATTCAGAAGGTCCGACTCGGACAACGTGTACGAGGACGGGAACAAGGTATGGTATCGATACAACGGTCATCCCTGTTGAAGGCCTGGGCCCTGTGGCCATCGGAAAAGTGAGTATTAACATGCTGCTCGCGTCATGTGAAGCTGTCCGAAGTTTCGGTCGAACAATCTTCCTATGGAGGTACCGAGGCCCGCTGCTCAGTTTGCGACTAAGCCATACTACCTGCTCTCGTCGCGCCTTTGCATCTTGACGGGCTGCGTCACCACTGGGGTCTGCTACATGGTCTTTGCTTTTATCAATTATCGGAATCATGGGGTCACGATGCGATGGTGTATAGATTTCGTTATAGATGGAGGAGAGGTGAGTGCCGAAGAAGTAGCATCAATGGCAAGGAGGACATCTATCGGGCAGTAGTAATGGGGACGATGACATTCGGAGGGGGAATGCAGCATGAATACGGCGGCAGGTAACAGAACCACAGGGGCAATGCGCACTAAATCTGGCATGACTGGTCCATGCGCGAGCTGCAACGTGTTGACGGCGCCTGATTTCGAACACCGTCCACACTTCTTCGTTTACGCCCTCGACCTCGAACCAAAGTTCAAACCTGAATCGTTACGCTAACATTTCACAAATATCCATTTCTCAATGGCTAGAACGCAGTCAAGGAAACGTCGTGGTTTGGGATTTGCGAGGGCATCTGACTCATCGGCCGGCTTTGCCTCAGTGCGTAACCGTCCATTCCTTGGGGTGTATTTATCGATCTGTCAAAAAAATAGGTTCACAGACGGTCTGAGGCTCGAGCAGGGGATTTTGCCTCTTTATCTGAACCGTCGAACATGGCCTCTCCGGGTTTGCTCGCCAGAATGAGGCGCTTCTTCCATGGATCAAACCGGGGTCCTTCAACTACTATTGCGACAGAAACTACTGCTACAGGGACTAGTGGGAGAGCTCCGGAGCAACAAGAACAATCTCAAGCAATTCCAGATCAAGATGTACGTGACCTGTTAACACCTTCAATTGTTATGATTTTAAGTAATTCGTCGAGCAGGTTGCCGCCACAGGTACCAGTGGCGGGGCTCAGGAGCAACAACAGAAACCCCTGATGGCTCTGACTGAGGAGGCATGTGATCCCTGAGGTCCAGCTACTACGTTGATTGAGTAACTCTGTTGCATAGGCTAAAGAATCAATCGCCAAATCTGAACCTGAACCCACCCCAGCGTCGGCTGGCAAGGAGATCGATGCTGCAGTAAAAAACTTCGGCGGCATTGATGCCATTCCACATATCGCCAAAACTGTTGTCGATGCCGTCGGTATCGCCAATACTACTCCCTCCGAGATTCAAATATTGAGTGATGCGTACCTCAAACCTTTCAAAGTTTTCAACCAAATCGCCTCTACTCTTGCCAACGTAAGCACTTCACTTCTTGCGTCTGTCCAGTGATTGCATGCACGTGCCAGGTCCACCCCTACGCACAAATTGCGCTAGGAATCCTAACTTCTGCTGCTCAGGTTTGTTTCAGCTTATCACTGGCATTTTGCATCTCATGTGGCTATCTGTAGTTGCTCATAAGTCAAGCGAATCTAGATAAGGCGGTGTGCGACCTTCTCGATGCGGTGCGAGATGTCTACGAATTTCTTACGGAAGATGAAACCATAAAGAATATCGATGCAATGAGAGATACCCTTGCAAAGATCGCACGAACGATAAGTGACTCTGCGCAGTTTATCAACAACTATTCTGCAACGAAAAGCTTCTGTAAGTCACATGCTGTTGTCGCCTTCAGATCTTGACACAATACACTCCTAGGGAAAAGAACTGCGAAAAACATTTTCTCTGAGACGCAGACCGTCATTGATGGCTACGTCAAGACCCTTGATGGCTTGATGCAACAATACCGTGACCGCGCCGTTCAGGACATTCATATTAACACATACCGTATACTTGAAGATTTGAATCTCGACGGCATGGCTTATGCAGGGGGCGCGGGGCTGAACACGACGAAGAAATGCCTCGATGGCACAAGGAAGGAGATTTTGCAGGAGATTATAAACTGGATCAACGATCCTGATGTTGGTGCTCCTCGGATCTTGTGGCTTCATGGGCAAGCTGGAAGGGGAAAATCGGCCATCGCTCATACAATTGCGTCATGGTTCAAGGACGTGGGAGGATTCGGCTCTTGCTTTTGTTTTGCTCGTGACCGGCAGGATGAGCATCGTGAGGAGAAGATTCTGACGACGATTGCTCGTGATCTGGCTGATCGTGATCCGTCGTTTCGGCGAGCTTTGGCGGACGCCGTGTCGAGGGACCACTCTCTGAAGACAACGCCTGATGTAATGCGACAGTGGCAGCAACTGATTTTGGAGCCGCTGTCCAAGGTTGACGGAGAGATAGTTGGGAATGTCGTAGTGGTGATCGATGCCTTGGACGAGAGCGGGTCGGTCAAGTCGAGGAAGCACATCTTATCACTACTCTCTTCGACCGCAGCTGCTCGTCTCCCTTCGAACTTCCGCATCCTCTTGACCTCGAGACCATTGCGGGACATTAATCATGTCCTGGGTGCCACTCAACACGTGAAGGCGACCTCGTTGGACGACATCTCTCCAGTATCGGCGGAACAGGATATCCGATTATATGTTTCTAGTGAGCTTGCGGAACTTGCGGAGATTGGGGACACCGAGATCCAGAAAATCGCCCATAAGTCAAGTGGTTTATTCGAGTGGGCTCGTCTAGCTTGCGAGTTCATTGAGCCCAACAAACCCGGGCGAACTGTCATGGAGCGCTACAACGAGATCATGTCCCATGGTTCTGGAGGAGGGACCTTGTTGGACATCATGTACAGGACAATCCTGGCGGACACGGTACCCAAGGATAAGACCACACTTGCACGGTTTTGTTCCGTGATGCAGCAGATCATGTCGACGTCCACACCTCTGCGATTGGATACGTTAAATGAGATGCGCGGATACTTCCCTCCCGAGGCCGACCGTTTCGACGTGGTTATCATTCTAGAATTCATGGCGCCACTGTTGAGTGGGATTGCAGACAGGTGCTCTGTTGTCCGACCTCTCCATGCATCATTCTACGACTTCCTCCTGGATCCGTCACGGAGCGGGGATTATTTTGTTGGTGCACCTAGTATGCATGGTGTCCTTGCCTTTGCTTCATTGCACACTCTTTGCAATGACCTCAAATTCAACATATGTGGATTGGAAAGTTCCTACTCTGGGAACTCAGAGGTTGTCGATTTGCAGGAAAGAATCAGCAAAAATATTTCAGAAAATCTATCCTACTCATGTCAATACTGGGGACACCATCTGCAGAGAACTGGGTTCGACTCAGCACTGGCCACACTGGTAGAGGCTGTTATTGGATGTGAAAAGCTCATCTTCTGGCTTGAGGCACTGAGCCTTCTCAGTGGACTTGGACATGTCACAAGTGCTCTGGCCTCCACTATAACATGGCTACAGGTTGGTGAATTACAGCAACATTTGACTTCATCTAATGTGATATCCAAGGGCCAGAGTGGTTTTGAGGATACCTTGGCCTTAGCACAAGATGGGATCAAATTTCTGCATAATTTTGGCAGTGTAATCTCACACAGCACCCCACACCTTTACATTTCTGCACTCCCATTTACACCATCAGCCACAATGCTATCAAGAAAGCTCATGCCAAAATTCTCTTGCATTGTTGAACTTTCTGTTGGAGGGCTTAAAGAATGGCCAGTTGCTCAACTTACATTGCCAGGGCATACTGGTTGGGTCAGGTCTGTTGGATTCTCCCCTGATGGCAAGAGGATTGTCTCAGGCTCAGATGACAGGACTGTGAGGGTCTGGGATGCTGAGAGAGGTGTCCAGATTGGTGGCCCTCTTCAGGGGCATACTCATTGGGTCAACTCTGTTGGATTCTCCTCTGATGGCAAGAGGATTGTGTCAGGCTCATATGACAACACTGTGACAGTCTGTGATGCTGAGAGAGGTGTCCAGATTGGTGGCCCTCTTCAGGGGCATACTGGTTCAATTTGGTCTGTTGGATTCTCCTCTGATGGCAAGAGGATTGTCTCAGGCTCAGATGACAAGACTGTGAGGGTCTGGAATGCTGAGAGAGGTGTCCAGATTGGTGGCCCTCTTGAGGGTCATACTGGTTCAGTCAACTCTGTTGGATTCTCCCCAGATGGCAAGAGGATTGTCTCAGGCTCATATGACAAGACTGTGAGGGTCTGGGATGCTGAGAGAGGTGTCCAGATTGGTGGCCCTCTTGAGGGGCATACTGGTTCAGTCAACTCTGTTGGATTCTCCTCTGATGGCAAGAGGATTGTCTCAGGCTCATATGACAACACTGTGAGGGTCTGGGATGCTGAGAGAGGTGTCCAGATTGGTGGCCCTCTTGAGGGGCATACTGCTTCAGTCTGGTCTGTTCAATTCTCCTCTGATGGCAATAGGATTATCTCAGGCTCAGATGACAAGACTGTGAGGGTCTGGAGTGCTGAACAAGGTGTCCAGATTGGTGGCCCTCTTGAGGGTCATACTGGTTCAGTCAACTCTGTTGGATTCTCCCCAGATGGCAAGAGGATTGTCTCAGGCTCAGATGACAAGACTGTGAGGGTCTGGGATGCTGAGAAAGGTATCCAGATTGGTGGCCCTCTTGAGGGGCATACTGATCAGGTCAGGTCTGTTGGATTCTCCTCTGATTGCAAGAGGATTGTCTCAGGCTCTTCTGACAAGACTGTGAGGGTCTGTGATGTTGAGAGAGGTGTCCAGATTGGTGGCCCTCTTGAGGGGCATACTCATTCAGTCAACTCTGTTGGATTCTCCTTTGATGGCAAGAGGATTGTCTCAGGTTCACATGACAAGACTGTGAGGGTCTGGAATGCTGAACAAGGTGTCCAGATTGGTGGCCCTCTTGTGGGGCATACTGGTTGGGTCTTATCTGTTGGATTCTCCTCTGATGGCAAGAGGATTGTCTCAGGCTCATATGACAACACTGTGAGGGTCTGGAATGCTGAACAAGGTGTCCAGATTGGTGGCCCTCTTGAGGGGCACATTCATTCAGTCAACTCTGTTGGATTCTCCACTGATGGCAAGAGGATTGTCTCAGGCTCATATGACAACACTGTGAGGGTCTGGGATGCTGAGAGAGGTGTCCAGATTGGTGGCCCTCTTCAGGGGCATACTAGTTGGGTCTTATCTGTTGGATTCTCCTCTGATGGCAAGAGGATTGTGTCAGGCTCAGATGACAAGACTGTGAGGGTCTGGAATGCTGAGAGAGGTGTCCAGATTGGTGGCCCTCTTCAAGGGCATACTCATTCAGTCAACTCTGTTAGATTCTCCTCTGATGGCAAGAGGATTGTCTCAGGCTCATATGACAACACTGTGAGGGTCTGGGATGCTGAGAGAGGTGTCCAGATTGGTGGCCCTCTTCAGGGGCATACTAGTTGGGTCTTCTCTGTTGCATTCTCCTCTGATGGCAAGAGGATTGTCTCAGGCTCTTTTGACAAGACTGTGAGGGTCTGGGATGCTGAGAGAGGTGTCCAGATTGGTGGCCCTCTTGAGGGGCATACTGGTTGGGTCTTCTCTGTTGCATTCTCCTCTGATGGCAAGAGGATTGTCTCAGGCTCAGATGACAAGACTGTGAGGGTCTGGGATGCTCATGGCTATGAATCTGTGCAGTCAGGCTGGGCTGCTTACAACATAGAGGGCATGTCTCACCCATCCCACACCATCACTTGTGAGTACTACCTGCTGGCATGTATCTAACTTTACTCAGCTGACTTATGCTATTTATTGCAGCATACACAGTTTGCTTTTCATCCATCTCATCACATGCTCTGCATGACAGTCAACAACTCCTTGATGGCCTCCTGCAGGAAGATGCCAATGTGAGGCATGATCCAGTCAAACTTTTCAATGATGGCTGGATCAGAGGTCCAAAGGGGAGATTGTTGCTCTGGATACCTCCAACATTCTGTCAGAGGCCATTTTATTCAATGTGGAACACAGCAGTTATTCCAAAAGGTAGTTGCTTGGAGCTGGACTTGAGCCAGATGGTTCATGGGAGAGCATGGTATCAATGTTTTAAGGCAGTTTAGTTTGATATAACCTTGTATTTTATGATGCATCTACATGCTCACAGATTTGCCATATATGTAAAAGTCTGATCCTTTATTGCACATACCATCACAACTTTCGACATGATGTCCATATGTAAATGGCAAGTTTCATCTCAGTATTCCATGCAGACACATCTCTGTTCCTGAAGCGGAACTGTCCTCTCCAATGACCTTGAAAATCTTTTCGTCTAAATTGTGCTTGCAAAGTGGCAGACTCCCGGCTCGGACACGGCCACCTACTTGACATACCACAAGTAAGAAGTCAAGCAATATTGAGTATGCGCGTGAACCACAGCCAAGATAGTGTGTGGTTAACAAAGTTGCAAGGCCATGTTGAGAAATACCGAATCTAGTGTGAAGCATGTTGACTGGCAGGCTACTGTCTTAATGGTATCCGGGGTAGCTCTTGACTCTCGAAAACCAGAAAGGCCGCTCGTGCTTGAGAACAAAAGGTACGACCTCCCCTTTTTCAACATTGACTGACTCGTATGAGAGAATCTCAAGCCTGTTCCACCGCCCAAGCGGCTTGGACTGAAGCGCAAGAGACATCTGAAAATTGTAGCGAGACGAAGGATAATGATGTGGCGAATGCTACCCACACGATACAGTACGAGAGCGTAAGTGAGTAGGTCACACGGGAATGCATTAGAGACGGCACGTACTAAGTCGGATATTCGAACGATCGACCCATCAAGTTGCCAATTGCCTACGGTGAATCCCTGGGCAAGTGTAAAACGCAGATCAACACAGGAGTGTCATGCACACCGTACCTTCATACGCAGTGATGGTTTGAGAACAGGTATGACATTTTGAGGTGTATGTTCTTCGTTGGCAAGAAGCGAAAGCACGGTTCCATCTGCAAAGAAGCGCCTAGTGTATACATAGAATATTCAGGCATACGTATATCAAGAGGTTTGAAAGAACACGCACAGATACCGGTGGTACGTAATGAGATGCGTGCTCTGGGAGTAGTGGTTGGAATGCGAATATAAATTGTGAGATTACGACCTACATTGGCCCACGCATAATCGCTCACTCCCCGGCGACTGGCGACATGTTCAAAAGGTCATCCTGTATAGTAAATGAAAAAAACTCACACATAATGGCATACAGCGATGTACACACCGTCTAGTCGCAGCCTTGGCTGCGCTATGTAAGTTTGTCGATAATCAGCATTAAAGCGTTTGACTATCGCATTCACTGAGTCTGCGTCAGGGATCTGAGGGGGCTTATAAGCCATATATACGAAGTCCCTGGTGAAACGCGTCAAGTGCTCTACAACACAATCCAAGCATATTATTTACCTCCATATCGACGAGTCGAGGCTAAGCACACGGGCTTTGCGACAGACGGCCGCGAACCGCTCAATGGCGGTTGTATCTAGGCTACACAGAACGTTCAAAAGTAATTCGTCCGGAATCACGTTGAGAGCTACGCCTTCGCGCTCGTCCTCGGGTGTAAATGCAAGCTCGGCAGGGAAGTTTGCAATGAGTTTGCCCAAAGCCCCTGATGCACAGTATTTGTCCTTCGTCTCGGCCTTGATAATGGTGGTGCCCTGTACTGCATTTGCTTTGCTCTTGCCTGTAAATGTGGCGTTCACCAGGTCTCCTGCAGGAGAGGACGGAATCGCCAACTGCTGGGACCTCTGCTCCTCCCAGAAGTACGCGCGGTCAACGTTGTGCTCCAAACGGAAAGCTTGACTGTATAGTTTGAGAGCTTCATCTAGTCGGCCCTCCTGTTCGTGTTGTACTGCACTTCGATATATCCCGACTGCGCGAGTTAAAGTGGGACTGTTGTGGGATTCGCTATTGGACGTGTAGAGAGACGCTCTTGAAACGCTGGCCGCAACTTGGTTGTGCCAGTCAACCTGTGACAATGGCTGAACTGGTAAGTCGGAACTTCCGCAGGCTGTAGTGGATGCTGGGGGAAGCTGGGAGGTGCCAACCAGTGGTGATGCATGCCTGTGTATCTGCGAGTCCGGGGGTTCTGACTCGGTTTGCTGGCGTGCCGCCCTGCGCTGACGGACTTCCTCCTTCCACTCCTCCCTGAATCTGACAAGTTCGGGAAACTCTGTCTCCACGTGCGCCTGGGCAGCCATCCGTGACGTGCTTACCCCGAGCTGATTACTGCTGTTGTCGTTTGCACAAGCTCAAGTTGCTACTGAGTAGCCGTCAGTAATTCGGGTCACACGAACCACCAATCGGTTTATCGACCTGGCAGTCTCGCCTAGACTAATACAAAAGCGAGAGAGCAGCGGGCCGGCATCTAACTACGAGGACCAACATGGTTATCAAACATCAATTTTATTCATGGCAACATCGAGTTCCTCTGCGTTGGCCAGTGTACACGACATATTCCAAGTCCGGCTAACGATAGAACTCAGGTGCACACACCACACTAGTGTTGCAGGCGATAGCGGGGTAAAACCTAATCGATGCAAGTGACTTTCTGAACACGCACGGTAGATGGCAAGTGTTCGATCTGCTTTCGACGAGGCAAGTAGATGAACGGGGAGTACACGAGTTACTGCCTTCCGGACGTGAACGATTTCACAACATTTTCCTAGTGTCAGTGTCACTGAACACTTGACATCTGTGGCAAAAGCATAAGCATGTCTTGCGAACGATACTGTACATCGTGACTCCACGAGCAGGAAGCATGGTTTACATGTCACCTTGTCCAGTTCAAATAAACCTCTCATGTGCGGCCCTATCAAAGCATCAGCTTGGTAGGAAAGTAGGACAAGTAGACGTTCTGCAGGGACAACTTGATACTTCTCTCTCGCCGTGTTGTTTAACGCGAATGCCAGTTAGTCGCTGTGCAAGACGTTGATAAGTACGGCTGTGATGCATGACACATATGTAGTGCATGCACAGTTCCCAGACACCACCGTAGTGCCTCGTGAGGCCCAGTGGCGTGCATCTCTCCCCTAGGCAAACCAAAGACTTGACGGAAGATAATCGTGCAGAATTCCATGTCATGGACGGGAGAAGAAGCTAGCCACCCGTGGGAAATTCTGCACAGTGATGGACAGTCGTTCACAATTGCTGACTAATCCACTTGTTCTCCTGGTGCATTGGCCATGTCGGCGCGGGGCGTATCAACGGGCCACGTCCTGCCTGCTAACCCGTCGTTCATCGATTTCCCGACATCTGACGGCGATACAGACCAATGGCCAACAAACACAACACGCGTTGTTGACAGCGAAGGTCATGTCAACTTCATGCGTCCTGTTCCTCTCGACGAAAGTCTCTGTATCAAGTGGAGATGCGAGGTCGGTGCTAGTTTGGCCGTTCGTCTGCATAAGCCTGGTGCGGTTGCTTTTATTATCATACATGGGGCAGCGTTGATGTGCCCTGGCATACTGAACAGTTGGCCCAAGTTATGTTTTGCGCGGATGGCCAGAGGGCTACCAGATGTTCGACCACAATAAAGGTCCAGTAGGTGGACCGCGCCACGATGCATATCTCATGGGTGCGTCATGTTGGCTTTGCACCATATAACCCCTCATACCACCTCCCTCGCAGGATCCCGCCACGCCAAACGCTTCCGCTCGGTTCCGGAGTTCATCCCTCATGCACTCTGGCTTCTCACCGATCCCACTCTCAATCGGGCTAATTGCTCCTGTAAGTACTGCAATAGGAAACCGCAGCGCGAGATCACTGCGTCGATGGGTCTATTGCCAAGGCGGCCGACCCCATTGACTGGTGCTCCTTCAACTCGTGGCCAGCGAGCGCCCGGTGCTTCTGCTTCCACATCTGCATCTGCCCGTCAAGTGCGGGATCGTGGAAAACCCTATGCTTCAATCCGCCGTGCCCCACGTCCCGTCAAACAGCCCGCAGGTCCAAAGCAAAACATGTCAAGGGAACGCAATGCAGACCTTCGAACAGCCTATGCTGAAGAGATGGAATTACGGCGTTGGTTCCGAGACGGAGAATTATTGTGGTGCGCTTTAAACCCCCCTATACTCGGCCTCACGGGCGACAAGGATGCGATCACATTTTGGCCGGGATTGGTAGAGGAGGCAAAAATAAAGTCGGAGGCGGTAACCAAACCAAAGTCATCTGATGAAACCGCTGAAAAGGCAGCTGGAGCAGATATTGTCATGACGGACGCTGCTGATGGCTCTAACGAGGCGCCTGCCGCCGAATCTTCAAATTCCACCTCCAAATCCACATATAACGATGAGGACAAACAGGTCCCTTGGACAGTTGTCCAGACATTGTGGTACAAGATAAAATTACTCGGGATTCCGTACTCGTACAACATTCGTGCCGACCAGGTTCTACCATACCAAGCTCACGCGCCTTCTGACGAGTTGATACAAGCGATCCACCGTGTCCCGTTGGAGCAAATGAACACCAACACGGATGCCTTCAAGCCCTCGGCCACGACACAATTCGCCGAGGCTGCAGCACCATTCGCGCTTGCAGTTCAGATTGCCGCAAATCTGGCTGGATATTGGACACCAACGGACGATTGGGAATACAAATTTGCTATCCCTCCATCTCCGAAAGTGGTGACGCCGCCGCCGTCTTTACCGGCATTTAAGAATGACAGCACGTCGCTCCACGCTGTAATGAATGCTAGCATGGCTTATAATGCGTCGCTTTCGGAGTCGATCTCTGCTGCTGGGCCTTCCGCGCCCACCCTACCGACTTTGGCACATACCCAAACTATTACCCAGACTCGCTTCCAGGGACTCTGGTGGGGTGCAGAGCGCATTTGGACGGATGAACTCGTGCGGCTTAAGCTTTCTCGCGGACAAGTTGCGCCACAGGGCGCGGAAAATATACTACCACCTGCTGGACCGTCTCGCAAAGCCATTGAATACGCTCGCACCCTTGACGAGGGTTCGGGCGATTGCGAAGATATAATGGGCGCAGCCGGGAGGGGTCTGTTCATGCTCCTCGAAGGACTTTATGTTGTGGATGTACCGAAAGTGAATGGATCAACTGGGAAGGAGTGTAGGGCGACAGGTATGCTGTATGAGCTTGTAGATGAGGACTGGGAAGGAGACACTGGTGAAGGATCAGGAAGCGGCAAGGAAAATGGCAAGGGGAAGGGAAAAGCCACAGATCAGTCGAGTGGGATTGAAACTCCTGCAAGTTCTGCCAATGGCGTTGTAGCTGGCAGCATTTCCGTTGAGGCTCCCTCAGGATCGCAGCTTGCGAATCCGAATCCTGCTGTACCGGTGGAGGGAACGACGTCGGATGTCGTCTCACACACAGATTCGATTACGGTTCCCGGTCAAACAAAAGCACAGAGCCCGAACCAGTTACTTTCTCATCCCATCCTTTCCTCACCCTTCTCGCTTCCCCCGCCGCCGGAGGGTTTCAAGTTTAGACCTGTTCTCACACCAGGATATGAGGCAGTTATCTCATTAAATCTTATCGCTGGTCGGTATTACCCCCGGCTACTCCAACACCCATTACTTCAAGCTTGCGTCGAGAAAGCGCTTGATGTCGAAAGTGGGGGCCTCGTTGAAGCTAGTCAACTTTGGGCGTTAGAGGGGCTGACGCCTGGGTTCAACAATACGATGGATCCCGTGCGGTGGCGGTCCACACGAGTGGCCATGATTCGGGAAGCGGATAAGGAAGCGCGCCAAGGTTTGGAAGAGCACTGGCGTGCGAGGGCGAGAGAAAAGGAGGAGAGGGATGCCATAGAGACGTCGTATCTTCCGCTCCAACCATTACCGGACAGTGTGACAGGTGATGCAAGCGCTATTCCGACCATCAAGGTGCCAGAGACGAATGTCAATCCTATGGAGGTGGATTCGCTGGAAACAAGAGAGGATTGACGATCGTTGATTCCTAAAGTTTGGATTATGGTTTGCGGTTGCCATCGTTGCTCGAGTACATACGTACATAACCCAATACTGTACTACAACAGAATGTCATTTTCGAGTGTAGCCGGAGCCTGCCGTGCTCGTCGTCACCACTTTATCTTCGAACGTTGTCAGGTAAACCCCTCGACCGAGTGTACATATCGCGTTCAACACCTGGCAGCCTGTCTGCTACAAGTCTCCTTAGCCTTTTCGGTGTCTCTCAAAGTGGTCAAGTTCCGCGGGAGGGTCCGCCGTGTCTGTCCAGGTTTCTGGCTGTGTCGTGCTTGCTACCCGTTGATCACACAACAAACCTTTGGCGTCGCCTCGGCGGATCCTCCCCTTCAAGGCCTATCGAGCGGTCCTGCACCGACGAGAACGACATAAACACACACAATATTCACTCATGTCACTGCTCTCGCCTCCCAGCACAAACTCGACTCCGCTTTCTCACTACCACTCACTCACCCCGTCTCCTGCTGTACCCAGGAGCTCCCTCGGGACTCCGTCGCCTGCCTCATCCTCGGTCAGCATTTCGTTGACGGCAGAAGACGAAGGTAGGGTCCGATTCTAGAGAACCCACATCTTTCGGAACCTTACGTGACCTCTTTGCCCTGTCCGCTCTCCGTACTAGAGAATGTAACGATAACTGCAAGTCATTCATTGGCACCAAAGCCATTAAATGGAAAGCGGAAAAGCCAGGAGTAAGTCGCCCAACCTCGTCATCAGAGGATACAGTAAGTGGACGGTTACTTAAAAGCCACTCTGACATGTCAGGGACATCCGATTACTCGCCATCCTAACGCACATCACCGAACTATCTTATAGTTTATCGGACATTCAAACGCGTATCTTCGGTGTGTGGTTTTTTCTTTTTCCAGTGGCATGTTTCAATCGAATCCCTGGGTTGACTGAGCCCACGTCTGCCTAATGCTATAGAGATACAAGAATTGCGACACAAGCCCCAGACCGACGGAGGCGTAGATGCCGCTGTAACCGCTGAAATCGACAATGCTCTCATGTCCATGACTGACCGTCTGGAAGCGATCGACCGTGGTTTGAAATCCGTCAATGAGTCGATTGCACCATTTCGGCCAACGGGAGGAGAGCGACTGGAAGAGACAACAGAGCGTGCCATTGTGCTAAGAAAGCATGCCGCATTGCTTCAAGAGTGGGATATGGTCCAACAGGAGACCGATGAGCTCCAGCAAGAGCTCAAGGAGGACAAGTGGATCACTGTATTCCGAACCGTCACCGAACAAGCAGATGGGATGATGGTTAGCCTGGAGAAAGCCGTTAATAAATGCCAGGTAAGCGTTAGCCTTGAGGTTTCGACGATATCATTTCCTAAGGACTCCCAAGGATTTCATACGCCAAGTGTACAAACGGGGTGGGGAAAGCGCGTCTCGAGCATCGTGTAGTTCGCTACGTTCAGAGAAATCGCCCATAACCCTGGAAACGTTCAACACTCTCTTGGGCTCTTTCAACGCCAAGAAGGAGTGAGTCTTATATCAGATGTTCTTCTCTTTTGTGAAACTCACCCATTCGCTAGACATTATGTGCCTGCTACAACAAAGGTACTCGCAATCATGGACAACGGTGTACGCAATCGGGTCACTAAGAATGGGGAGGCACTCCGACGGCATGCAGAAGCTGCGAAGCGATGGCGTCTTCTCCGAGAACGTATGGATCGCACGGAGAGGGAAATGGAGATTGTTCGGAAAATTCTCGTCAGTGCAGATCAAGCACTCAGTGAAACAGGCTCAAGCTCGGGAAACACCACCGCCAATGGCTACCTAGCCACTCCACCTAGTGGGTCGCTGAAGGGCAGTCGGGCGTCCAGCCGCACAAGCAGAGGAACGACAGCGACGAGTTCTCTGTCAAGGTCGATGTCGCCCTTGAAGAAACTTGCGAAGAAGCTCACAGGGAGTGTCAGGTCCCCTGCTACTCCACCGGACTCGTTACCAGTTTCGCGAGCATCATCTCAGTCACTACAGTCGCAAACCCCTTCAGAGCCTCCGGCAAAAACAATTCGGCGGCAGCGGTCATCCCTCTTTGTATTCGGTAGCAAAGGCGCACCACTTACCCCCGATCACAAAGGCCACAAATACAGCCAGAGCCTCACACCTGAATCCTCTCCTGCCGCAAAGCGTCCCGACGCACTGGATGCCAATGTCACCATCAAGCAGAAATCTGCCAAACAACCCTGGAACGCGTCCACTAAAGTCGAGACAGATGGTGTGGCAACTGTGAAGCCCGCTCCATCCAAGCGACCAACAGCCAAATCCGTTATTTCTTCCGACCGTCCCCCTTTGGTACCTTTTACACCATCCCACAGAAGCCTATCACGTAGCTCCAATTCGAACGCCTCGTCGCGGCCGTGGTCACCCGTAACTTCATCTATATCTACTGCTCCATCATCCAATCCGTCCATACCTCCATTACCCATCCTCTTCCGACCTCCTTCTCGCGCACAGACTCCAGGTTTAGGGACAACCCCGCGCCCTCGACCCCGCACGCCCAGTGGAATCCCAGTCCCTTCGCTTCCCTTGCATGGGCGTTCGGTGTCTGCGCGTCAACACGGCGACGACGACGATAACGACGAAGCAGAGCTCACTTTAATGCAACGCGCGTTCTCCCCCACGCTTACCTTCTCCACCTCGTCACCCGGCGCGCATGCAACGCTGCGGTCAGGTACACCGAGCGGATCTCGTCTGCACCCTCCACGACCGCCCAGCAGGTCCCGAATACCACTTCCCAGTGTTCATGTCTCTTCGGAGTCCCGGCCGTCGTCGACGTTATCATTCTACCGACCAGAGAGTCCCCTAGACGCAAATAGGAACGGTGGGCAATTGTCCAGGGCCCAAACACCGGAGTCCGCATTGAAGACGAGGGTACAGCAAGTTCCGGTATTCACAGCGGCACGACCTGCCGGACGTGCTTCCTTACCCGGCGGGAAGGTCCCCCCGTCGAGCTATCGAGATTCATCTACGGCACGCACGCCATCTCGACCCGGCTCGCGTGCAGGCGCGTACACTCCAAGTCTCGACTCCCATCAGCCCATGAATATATATGTTCCATCGAACCTGAAGGACCCGCTCGATGCTGAGGTGGCAGCGATCGTGAACTCTATCCCTCATGGGCTCCTTATTGAGCGAGTTGACCCGCCTCTGAAGAAAATCCCCAAGGAAGGGGAAGAAATCAGAGCGTCGTACGCGTTCTCGAATTCGTTAGCAAGGAAAGTTGTTACGTGCCGTCTTACAACTCTGATGCGCTCCGGTAGTAGAACGAGTGGAGAAACGACCACGAAGAAGGTCATGTGTCGGGTTGGCGGTGGTTGGCAAGACCTGCAGCTCTACATGCTTAACCGGCAAGCTGGCTTGTAGAGCGCCGTATCCAAATGTTAGCACCCCACTCTGGCTCAAGCGGAAACCTCACGATCTATGCACGCACTAGAAAATTTTGTTATCTGGAAATGTATCACGAAGCTATCCATGACCATTTTAAATGTTTATCTTCCAACAGTCTTAATGTTTTCTTTTTTTTTCTTTTCGTAGTTTACAAGAACCACTTTACCCATTCACATACCATCTTAACTACCCATGTGTCTAGTGTCTATGTCTGCGCCGCCAGTCATCATTTTTGCCTTGCCTTCAATTTGTAACGCATATATACCACAATGTGTCGCACAGTTTGTTCCGTTGTTCATCGGTTTTCTTGCTCTTCTCTTCTCTTTTTGTGTTTCTCCATCATAGCTATGAGAATCTACCTTATATGTTAGTACATGCAGATCTACCATAAATCTTACGACCGCATGCTATTGTTGCATCACAATCAAGACAGAAAAGAAAAACAAGTTATGAGATATTTCTGACTTATAATGAGAACACTTCGAACAATCAGCAAGTCAAGTGGAGGGCATCTTCAAGCACGTTGCCCTAAGCCCGTCCCCACTCCACCTCGCAACCTCTACTAACAACTCCCGTTTTTTGTCAACAGCAGTAGAAGAACGAAGCTCGTACAGAGTTGCTGGAGGAAAGCTCAATTAGCCACGAAAGTATCTCAAAAGGCAACTACGACCAGCAAAACTTACAAAGGTTGAAGATGAAAGGCTCCGCAGAGAGTACAGACGCGGGAGACGCATGCATGGCCGATTCAAGGAGTCCGATGCCCTGAAAAAGAGTGATGTGAACCACATCGGTTGGATGGGAACAACGTTATGGTAGAATACAGTAACTTACATCTCTGACCCTTCCTTGAGCGAGCAAAGTCACAGCGAGATTGTTCATCGCCTACGGACGGGCAGCGTCATTATTTGTATGCGAGTCTGAAATCCGATGTGACCTTACCGTGTAATTCCGAGGATCTTGCTCTAGCACCTCCCTTAGCGCTGCCTCTGCACGAGGCCAATCTCCACTAGCAAAACACAAGAGGGCCGTATTCATCGCGACGGTGCCAGGCTCGGCGTCCGCGCACGAGGCAACGATCCTGAAATGCTCCGCTGCTTTAGGGATATTTCCAGAGAGAAGATAGATACGAGCAACAGCAGAATGGATAGCAGGCGACGGCACAGGTGTTGGTGCGGCGCCGGTACCTGGGGAAAGCTGTTGCGTGCACAGTGGCGTGAGGAGCGTTATCGCGGCATGATAATCCTTCATCTCGACTAGCTGGCTCGCGATCATAAGGCATACGCGGGCGGAACGCTCGAGCCACATTGAGAAGTTGGCCTCTGCGGTGGCGAGTGCGCCGTCTGACTCATCCTCCTCATCAGCATCAGCGTTGTCTTCTGCTTCAGCTTTATGCTGCTCGTCCGATCTTTGTTCTTCGTCTCCTTCCTGGTTATTTTCCTTCTCAGAATCTTCTCCCTCTTCTGACTGATCATCAGTCTCCGTGTCTTCGTTTTCGTCGTCGTCGTCGTCGTCATCGTCATCGTCTCCGTCCCCATCCTCATCCTCACATCCCTCCTTCTGATTATCCCTATCTGCACCCGGCTCGACAGCTTCCTTAGACTTACCCTCCTCCTTCTGCTTCGGTGTCTTCGTCCCCATCAAATCCCGCACGATCTTACCCTCAGCCCTCGCCTTTGCCTTACACCCCGCCAACAGCCCAGCAAGCGCGTCGATATATCCCCTGACGTCTCCCGCCCAATAATGGACTCGCGCCCGCAAGACCGACAGCTCAAACGGGTACGCAGACAGCGCACTCAAACGTGTCGCGAGTGCTTGAGTCTGTGACTGCGGTTGAGCATGCGCCACACCTGGAAGAGGAGAAAGACGCTGTGTAGGCGTCGATGGCGCGGAAAGGGAAGATCCGGCCTGCTGCATGACCGCAGCAGGGGACTGTGGCCGTAAAGTCGCCGCGGGCGATTTGGGAGTGGCAGATACTGTAGCGCTATGGAGGGCCACTGCGCCAGATGCTAAGCTCGCTGTAGATGCAGCGGGTGGGATCGCATTCAAGACGGCAAAGAGGTTAGTGCATTCCGCAGAGGCCTGGTTAGTGAGACGGAGACGAGCCAGGGCGGAGAGGCGGAGGGACCAGAGCTGGACAGAAGGCAATTGCTTAGTTCCTCTTCCTCAAGGCGTAGATGGAGGGTCATGGGGTGCGGGGCGTGCACGGTATTCGGAGAATCTCAGAAAAGAAACATGCAAACACTCACATCTAAAATACGGGATAGGTCCTCGGGGTCACTGGCCACAATGAGGTCTCGTGCCATTCTCGCCAGTGCTCGCCACGAATTTGACATCTATAAGTGAGACCGTACATCAGCACCTGCCGTTTCTCCGACAATGACGCGACACTGGAAGAGAGGGAGACGTCGGGTTGGTAGTTTCAAAGGTCGCAGCGATACCGGCATCGAATGGCAGTCAGGTCTAGGTCGCTCATATATTTTTAGGGTTTTCGAGATCGCTACACAGGAATACAAGGACCACCTTTGCGATCGAGGTACTCGTACAACATAGAAAAAGAAAGCAAGAAAACGACGGGAAAAAGATATTAGCGAGCGCAGGCACGCGGGATGGAAAGAAAAAAGGGAAACAGGGAAGAACTCAGAAGTACCAACAAATAATAAGAACGAGCAACAGGCTGAGAATGAAACTCACGACCATCTCGTGCATCTCTCTGCCAGTCCACTCTCCGGTCACATCCCTTCGCGGCCTTTGTTCCGGAGGGACATGTTTGGTAAGCAATGGACTCAAGGGATCGGTCTAGGAACCAGTCCAGCATTAGCATCAGCTATGAACATAGAGTAACGGGGGCAGGTGGCTGAGGGCAAACGGTGACGTCCTTCACCGCGGCAGGCTGGAGCGCGAGTCGTGCGACTTCGGGCTCCCCGTAAATAATGGGGACGCAGACAAAAAGGGTGAGGGGAACGTGAGGTAAAATTGGGGATGATAATGGGAGGAGGCTAGTTCCAACGAGGCAGATGACAACGAATGCGACGCATCTTCTGATGAAGACGGGGAAAACAGAGAGCGGAAGAAAGAAAACACCCGCCACGGAGACAGCCACCCCAAAAGACTCCAGAACGGAAAAACGACGCGTACATTTGGGATTGGGAGGAACATAGTAGGAGCCGTCAGACGAGGGAGGTAGGGTGAACTGCTTGGTACCGAAGTCGATGCGGGTGGTGTCGGATGTGTTGATGAAACATGGGGATTGACTGGTTCTGGAAGAGAGGGGACCGACTGAGCCAGTGTGGTCTCCTCGCTCAGGGAGGTATCGACGGTGGATTGTCCTTGAACTTCAGCCTCGTAATCGTCTTTCGTTGCGAACATTTCTGACTCAATTGGTTCCTTGACCTCTTCGGTTGCGATGTCTTGATCGCCGTCGATGACAGCGAGCACAGGTGGATCGACTGTCACAGGATCAGCGTGGGGAACCTCCACGCTCTTCCGGTCATTGCCGTCGGGGTTCAAAGCGGAGTCGATAATTGCCACAGGGTCAGAAGCGGAAGAAGAGTCGCACACTTGCTGGGAAATAGGGGCGACGACTGGACCCTCGGAAGCTGGCTCCGCTGAAGTCTGCGTTTCTGCCTCTGCCTGAGCCTGCCCGATGTTCAAGTCCGCCTGACCCTGCTCGACGCCCAACTCTGTCTGCATCTGCTCGACAGCCAGGTCTGTCTGAGCCTGCTCGACGTCCAACTCTGTCCGCGTCTGTTCGACATCCAAGTCTGCCTGACCCTGCTCGACATCCAAGTCTACCTGACCCTGCTCGACGTTTAAGTCTGACCGAGTCTGCTCGACGACCAAGTCTGACTGACTCTGCTCGATGTCCGAGTCCACTTGAGTCTGCTCGACGACCAAGTCTGTCTGACTCTGCTCGATGTCCGAGTCCGCTTGAGTGTGCTCGACCTCCAAGTCTGTCTGACCCTGCTCGATGTCCGAGTCTGCCTGAGTCTCCTCGACCTTCAAGTCTGTCTGAGTCTGCACGGTGTCCGAATCTGCCTGAGTCTGCCCGACGTTTAAGTCTGTCCGAGTCTGCTCGCCGTCCAAGTCTGTCAGGCCCTGCTCGATGTCGGAGTCTGCCCGAGTCTGTTCGACGTCCAAGTCTGTCCGCGTCTGTCCGACGTCCAAGTCTGCCTGAGTCTGCCCGACGTCCAAGTCCATCTGAGTCTGCACGGTGTCCGAGTCTGCCTGAGTCTGCCCAACGTTCACGTTTGTCTCAGCCGGCTCCATGTCCAAGTCTGTCTGATTCTGCTCCGTGTCCAAGTTCGTCTGAGTTTGCACGCGGTCGACCCCCACGAAACTACCTGTATCTTCGCCGGCCACTTCCTCCTCTGCCTCAGGTACTGGCTCGCATTCCAACTGGACACTAGGGCGATCGATGATATCTACACCGCCCTCATACATGGACGGATGCAGCGTGCCACCGTAAGACTCTGTCTTTTCCTCCATTGGCGGACTGGTGATGATGATCGGCAACGGGCCGTGCGTGCTCTCGCCGTCCTTCGCCGTGGCGGTCTCCGCAACTTCCCGATCGGCCTCAGCGTCGGACTGGAACACATCCTGGCCATCGCGTAACTTGCTTAGGCTGCTGTGATGATGAATAGCCGGTAACTCGGTCGTCTCGGGGGCATGAGACCCCAAATGCTCGCGCAACTTGCTCATGCTGCTGTGATGATGGATAACTGGTATCTCGCCCTTCTCAGGCGCATGGGGCTCCGAGCTGGATTTGAAATGGGAGCTTCCTCGCCTAAACTTGTGCAAGACGTTAGGCTTCCGCGTGGGCGTAGAGGGAACACGCTGCCGAGCACTTCCATGATTGAACGAGGACGATTCAGGGGTACCAGGATTTGAGGACGTAACCGAGTGTTCGGGCGTGCCCGGCTGGGAACCATTAGGAAAGACTTCACGCTCGGGAGTCTTGGAGCGTGGGTCGACGGAGAGATTGGAGCTCTTTCTGCGTCTCAACTTGAGAAATACGTTGTGCTTATGAGACGACACAGACAGAACGCGTTTGCGCTCTGGAGTGGTAGGAACGAAGTCCCCATGTTCGGGAGTTCCGAGATGTGAGCTTAGCTCACCACCCTCTGGGGTTCCAGGGCGAGAGTGTCCACCCGAGTGAGCAGTGTGGGAAGAGTCATCGGAGACGAGAGTATGCGAGGATGTGCTACTTTCGTCACGGTGATGTTTATGGTGGGAGAAGTGATGTTTGATCTCATGAATGATCTCTTTGACCTGCTCCTTTACTGTCATGACGAGGGTAGAAGGGAGAACCTAACGGAAAGGTCGGTGTGTGGGGTGTCTGTAGTGGTTCTGTGAACAAGATGGGAGGTATAAGAGGAACGACAGACGAACCAAATTGCGGGGGTGAAGATGGCAGTTGCGGTGAACCCAAGTTTGAACACGTTGTGGGGAGGAGGGTATCCTTTTGTACCAGGAGAGCCGAGCGCTGGCACGATGCAATGGGTGCGGGTGATATGAGGCAGATAGGCTAGCGTCAACGTGGTTGGCACGCGCTGTGGGCTCGCTCTACGGGTGTGTGTGTATTGGGATGAAATGCACGAGGCGAGACTTTATATATGTCTTCCCCTTCCTCGTCATTCATTATGGCAACCTCTGGGCGGCGTGGCTTGTTCGGTTCCAAATCATTGTTTCTTCCGTTTGTGGAAAACGGATACACCCCAACACCGAATCCCGAGCTCCAAATATTATTATCAGGGGTCCATGCAAGCTGTCGACCCGGTGAACGACGTCTCACACGACACTGCCCACAGCTTATTATATGCGTTAGTCCCGATGGCCGAGAACACGCCCACGCCGATGCGCCCGCTATTATCCGACCGTCCTTGCTCCCACACTGTAACACCCACATCCCCCTTCTCCAACCGTCAACGTGGATTTTTTTTTGTTAAAAAATCGCATCTTCTTTGAGGGTGCGTTGCTACTGATAGACTTTATCGACCGTATTATGGTAGCCTGCAGAACCATGACCTAATTGCATGTGCTTCCAACCTTCCCCCCGAGAGTCAGTGCGTGAACAAAACAAGCAGCTTATGCCCGAGCTTCACTGGTGCCGGTGAGTCATCAGACTCAATTCTCGACGTCGACCGTGAACTCAGGGGATCGGTAGGATGTTCTTTCCGTGCGAGGTTCCTGTGCCTCTGTGCCTTGGATGTACCGCAAATCAACAGATATGATTTATTGTGCAGCGCAACGTATACTTTGTATCGGATATGGTGTAACGGCTAACATTGCCGCCTCTCATATATGGTCGAAACGCGGCAGCTCGGGGTTCGATTCCCCGTATCCGAGTAGTGCTTTTTTTTGTTCATGAACCAAGTTATGATTCACTACTAGCTCACAACAATTGATGTAGACGTTTACCAGCGTGTACCCGGCCTCAGAGAATTTACGTTGACCTAACTGCCGCTGAAGGGTTCTCTGAACACCCCAAACCCATTATAGCTATGTGATCTACTTATTATTCACATTGCCGGATGCAGGCGAATAATATTGAAGCTTCAAAATCTCAAGCGTTTATCTTCCCGAAGATGTGGTCCACTCCCAAAGGTCATGATAAGGACCAGCCGCAGCCCATTGGTGTGGAGGTGGCTCCTGTGACCTACACCAGCCTACACCTAACTGGTGCTATTGATCGCGCCACATGAGATTCCAAACTCCTGGGAAGCTTTATTCTGCTAGGAGAGTTCACACGGGCACGTTGCCATTGCAGCGCTAATACAACACAGCTCGAAAATGATGTTATAGTGGATCTTATGCTGTCCCCGTGTTACGCCCAAGGTATAAAGCATCCGGCGCCGATAACAGTGGAGAGAGAATCACGACATTGGATCCAAGTGTATCCATGCGGTTTGATTATAAAGAAATATCAGATATACTTTGCATAGATAACAAAAGAGTGGGGTAACTGTGCGACGAGGAGGACCGGCCGTTCTGCCGGGGTACCAACGCGTCTTTATTATCAATAGGCAACATAGGCAACGCACAAGAGCGGGAACCCTGCATACAATCCAACCCAGAATACCACATTTCCAAGGAGTTTGTTGCGTTTGATAGCGGGCGCCCTAGAGACCAGAATGAGGGGAATTTGGGCGAGTTGCATGAGGAATAGGTAGAGCCTGAGACCATACGTTAGGTTTCGGTCGGCAGTTGTGTGACAGGAGGGATGCTACGGCAACACGCACCGTATCTTGTGGGTCACGATCACCATTACTAGCTCGTGGGCAGCTGCACTGAGCAGGAACGTCACCACCATTGCACCTGTGCGAGATAAGGAGGGGTAAGATGCGAGCGTGGATGCGTAGACATGTCGAAGCAGGAAGGTGTGCACAGGTTTGTTCCATTTGCGGGAGAACTCGTCCCAAGATGTAGAGTTCCACTGTAGCGTTCGCATTAGTTAAGGTTACAACCATGCTGAATAGCACGTACCCAATCCTCGTAAAACTGCCGATCAGCAAAGCTGAACATACCAAGGTCAGTCCACTTCAAAAATACTGTACGAAGGCTACTCGCCGAGACAATTCCGCAAAAGCATTACATATGCATTCTGTGTGCCATGAGTACAAAAGGCTAACGCGAGCCTGCATGAAACACTCACCGAATATAATATAGAATAGTAAAAGGTATGCGATCATGAACGGAAGCGCTAAATCCAATAAGCTTCGGAAGAATGACTGGCCAGGGGTAGGTGTGAGGGGAATAATGAAGCTCTCCGTGACCGTGTAAAGCAGTGCAAAGGAACCCATAAAGGCGGCAGTCTTCTCGAACACGTACAAGGGTCGAATGCTGTACAAATAACAACGTTGGCGATCACAAGAAAATAACTACCACCATCCACATTACGAAAGACGCACCGGTCAGTCCTGGGATATTCTAACTCATAGACCAACGTCGGAATGAGCATATACTCGATAAAGTTACCAAGTGTCACGTTATCCGGATAGCGTAATTTCTTTGGTCCCGTCGATACGAGTTCAGAGTCCAAGTCTAAGAATTTATGGGCAGTAGAAGCAATACAGAGATTCGGGTGGTGGATCAATAGCGAGGCACAGGTAACACCCGAAACACCTCGCGAAACACCATGTGAAGGGATTGGAGTTGCAGGGCGTGAAGGGGTGTACGTTGAAGAATTCGTTCCCCTGACATCGAACGCAATGTCTGCAGATGTCCCGCGGTCTAGTTTGCTAGCATCTCGCCCTTCAGAAACAGCCACCAGTCTGCGACGTAAGGCATCTGCAGTACTCGGGTCTGCAAGGGAGCGGATGACGGCCTCCGCCTCTGGAGTCCCTATTGATGATTCTTGGTCCTGGCTTCCATTGGCGTTGACGCCGCCAGTATTGTCTTTCCCCCTAGACGCTTCTTTGACTTTCGCTTCGGCTTCATGCAATGCACTCTCCCAACCTCCCACTACTTGTTCTTCAGTAAGACTTTGGAGTTCTTCATATACGTGCTGCGAGCGTTCCAAAACGTCTTGTAGGTAGCCATTAATAGACATGTACGAATGCATCTTCATGATCATCACCTGTGACATTGCGAACGACTATATGAGGGGGATAATCGAGGTAGAAAGTCCAAATACGTACGAAGGAATGCAAAGTCAAAAAGCCGGACTGTACCCACGGCCATTGTCTGATGACCGGCGGTGTATGTCTCGGTGAACGCCAGAGAAACAGCACAGAACAAATGATCGCACCGATGGTAAGTCCATACGACAGCAGCAACCAGTACGGTAGTCTGAAGGATATGTTGTAGCGCCACGCCCATCCAGTAATATCTTAATCGACCACGCGTTACGGCTTTTGCGAACGGAACACAGAGCGCCGTCGTGAGAACGAGAACCGCGTCAGATATTGCGAGGACAATGGCGTCGCGGGAGAACATGGTAGCGAATGCAAACGAGAGTGCATACCCATTCGCCTCCAGTGAGGATACGTACGTCTGCACGGTAAAGAGGAACAAAGAAATCCAGAAGAGCGTGAAGAAGCCCTGTTGTCATATGTGATCACGGATGTGTGAAAACCAAAACAGTTGGCGTTGCTCAACGATCGCAACAGCGAGACACACTCACGCGAAATTCGTTCGTCCCCGACCGCTCGTTAGTTGTGTCAAAATGGGACTTGCGGGGCTCGAAGGTGACGATAGCGCGCAGCTTTTTGGAAGATTTTGAACGGAATGGCTTGGAGACATAGAAAGTGCCTTTGTTGGTTTCCAAAGCGCCGGACTCGCCGACGCTACTAGCTGCGTGCACGGAGGCAGGTCGTGGCTCGAGGGCCATTTCGTACTAATAGAAATGTGAAGATAATGGTTAGTATGTGGAGATGAGGAGTGGGACTTTAACGGGAGTCAGTCATGGCTATGCCCAAATGGAACAGCCCCGTGTAAGTACGGCTACTCGTGATGACGCTAATCGAAGAACCCTCAGAGAGTATAGTGTTTGATGTGTATCAGTTATGATGATGGCGAGCGTTGGCATTTGAATTTGGGTGCTGTTCAAAGTTACGGTCGATCGTTGCAGACATATGCATTCATGGTTCCTCAGAATAACATGGCTAACGATGAGCATCCGGTCCTCGACTCAGGTCATTCTGAAACAGATTCCGTCCATCTCAACTGGATGCGCATGGCGATGACCATGGTGTGTCCGCCGACAGTCCGTCGTGCACTACAGCGGTGCTGAAAACATATCATATACAGGCAGAGGAGGCACTTGCAGCGGGAGAGGTCCCTGTAGGGTGCGTCTTCGTGCGCAACGGCGAGGCCATCGCAAAAGCGCGAAATAGGACTAATGAACTTCGCAATGTAAGAAGGGACTTCCTTCTGGTCTTCTTTCCTTTCTTCCACTCAGCCCCACGTTCATATCCAGGCGTCAAGACACGCCGAGCTTGAGGCTATCGATTTCATTCTCGCCAACAATGACGGCGGCGACCGATATCCCCTCTCTGACACCACTCTCTATGTGACGGTGGAACCCTGCATCATGTGTGCCTCGGCCCTTCGACAACTTGGGATCAAGCAAGTATTCTACGGCTGCGAAAACGACAAATTCGGGGGATGTGGAAGTGTCTTGGGAGTAAATGCGCCGTTGGTAATCTCTTCCCTTTCTCTCTTTTCTCCTGACTTTCCTCCTCCTGTCCCCCGCAGTTCGGAGCACCCTATACACCCGGCCTACGATGCCATCGGTGGTTATCTTCGCGAAGAGGCTATCATGGTATTGCGGCGATTTTATGTTACCCAAAATGCGAACGGTTCGTCGTTCCTATAGTGCTTACCTGCAAAATGCGATTAGTTTAAACTTTGTTATATTCATACAGCACCTGCTCCAAGACAGAAAGGCACCCGCGTCCTGAAAACGGAGATCCCCTCTCCCTCTCGCACCAACGGCTCGTGAGTTGTCTCCCCCACACATACGTGGAGGCCAGACTTGTTAGGACACCAAATCCACCATGGACCGCTCATACGACGTCGAACTTAAGTCTGCGTGTACATAGTTGTATTGATCAATTGTGTGGTAACAATGATAGTACCCGAAATGTCCGTTTGATGAGGAACGTCCTTGGTCTAATTGAACTCTTTCCTTATGCGACTTCGTCCAAGTTACCAAAAACTTCGGAGGGTATATCAAGACCCCTGCCATTTCAGACCCATAGACTGGGCCACGAAGCCCCATCTGTCTGCTGCATCCTGGATCCTGCGCATGGCATTAGTACCGCCGTCTTGACGTTCCACACGAACGAGAGATGACAAACCGTTTCTCGGTACCCTTGCCGGCCCCGTGTCCAGCTTTCTTGTCGATTCTAATAAGAAGGGGGTGAGGGTTTTGAGGTAACGTATGCTGGAGCGTGGCTGCGTGCTTGAATGAATGCAGAGGGACAACTCGGTCGTCATCTACATGTAGACAGTTGTCAGTTGCTCGTGTCAGTGATAGATAGCTGCTGTACTGACGATCGGCCGTCATCAGTAGTAACGGCGGCAACACCTTGTCTGTCGACACATTGTGTAGCGGAGAAATAGGATATATGAAGTCAAAGTCGTGGGGGTCGTGTGGGTTACCGTAGTCAGATACCCACGCCTTGCCTACAAGGTTTAGGTGAGTAATAGTTAACTCTAGATTGGTACACATGAACATTGGACTGACCGATGGTGAAGTCTGCAAACTAAGCGCCGACAACAAACGTCAGTAGCAGAGGGAGACGCAAGGGGGCGACACGCACCTTCAACATATCCAAGACACCGACCTCGGCAACAGCTGCTCCGAAGGTGCCTTCCGGTGCGATATTTACGCACGCAGCGACGAGAAGACCTATGGAAAGGATGGTCGGATCACACTCGACAGTATGAAACAAATGAGACATACCTCCATTAGAGCCGCCATTGATGGCAACCTTCCCCGGGGCAGCTATTTTGGCTTTGATGATATGGTCGCTAATATGGAAGAATATTAAGAGGTGGCAGAATGTAAAACTTGACAAACTCACGTAGCCGCGATGAAGTCGTTGAACACGTTGATCTTCATTGATATCAGATAAGCCGGTAATACTAAATCCGCTAGCAGACCCTTACCTTCTTTTCTCGGATACCCGCTTCGTGCCACTCCTCACCGAACTCCCCTCCTCCACGGATGTTTGGCAGTGCGAATACAGCTCCGTATGACTTGAGGAAAGTCAGAATCGCTGGACTGAAAGAAGGGTTTATGGATATGCTAAAACCTCCATAACCTGCCGTAGCCAAGGGTGTTGAGCCAAAATCTGGTCACGGCATCCCCGGTAAATCCGACTACAAACTCACCGTATTGGATGGCCGGAGCAGTCCCGTCCCTTTTGGTGCTCTCATGCCTTACGATGAACATTGGGATCCGGGTGCCATCCTTACTCTCGTACCAAACCTGTTCAGCGGTGAACTCCTCTGCTTTCAACCCCTTCACATGCGTCGTTCGGTATACACTCCATTTCTTTCCATCATCCGGTTCACTCAGGTTGTACCGACCGATAATACCAGGATTGGTGAATCCGGTAAGGGTGACAAAGAAATCATTTTGAGAGCGACGACCGCTAACCTCGGCGGCCCCTACAAAGTCGGGGGCAAGTCGGGCAAGGCGCTGTCCATCCAGGGAGTAGACATATATCTCATCGATGACCTGTCAGCGCGTGTGGTTGTTAGCCTCCCATCTCGTGCTCATAAAAGACACGAAATCATGTCAGACTAACGTTGCGCTTGTAAACGACGGCGAAGTGGTCCTTGCCCACGGCTGTCACGTCATCGAGGAAAGCATCCTTTTGTTCTGGAATTAGGTCTTTGCGCTGACGCTTCGGATCTGCCAGATCGACGGTGATGACTTTGTACCGAGGTGCATTCTCGTTGGTAAGAATGTACAATTTCGTCCCATTGTTCGCAATTCTGATATGATAGTTTGTCAGATGAGTCAAACAGGGACGCCACGATCTTACACCCGATATTCAGCATCAAAGTTGTCGATCAACTTCTCCCATTTCATGTTTGGACCAATTGCACTCTCCTGAAGGTCACAAACCCATAGCAGATTTTTCTGTGTCGCCTCAAGTGTGAGAATCACAGTAGCATGAACTATATGGAGAACATACTCTGGCAGTATCCCTCACGACACTCATGTAAAGGTAGCGCCCATCCAGTTCAGACACGGAAGCCTCCCACATCCACTCCGGGTGTTCGGCATCTTTCATGATTAGGATGTCCTCGGCTGGTAGGCATCAAATCATCAGCCCTTTGTAAGGTAAGGGGCTTGCAGAGCCGGACACTGACATTGTGGGGTCCCGACTTTATGGTAGTAGACCATTGCATTCTTATCATCGATGGTCTCGATCCCTGCTTTATCCTCTGGAGTGAGACCATGAGACTCACGGTCGGGAAAGCGCTAAATCGGAAAGAGAATGCCATATAGAAAGCGGAACGTGGCAGTCAGCAAGCCGTCACCGAGATGATTTCCGAGATAATTCATTTCACCTGGTAGAAAAATCCCTTCGAGTCATGCATCCAAGCGATAGCAGAGAATTTGACAAATCGGATTTCCTCCGACAATCGTTTCGCATGATGATCATCGCGTTCCCCATCTGCAGACGCCAGAGGATCACTGGTGCGGCGGACATAGATCGTGCAGAAATCGCTGCCCTGGAAAGTGGTAGCTTGGTTATGAGAGTGCGACAAGTTCCATTAAAGGGGAAACTTGCCGACAAAGATATGCCATACGCGTAGTATTCACCTGAGCGGGAGAACGCAGACGTGGCTATGGCCGCTGTCCCATCATCGGATAGCAAGTTAGGCTGGGAGATAGGGAAGCACAGTAAACATCATGCAGAGTGCCACAAATAAGAGACGTACATCGAAGAATACTTCTCCTCCTGAACCACCCTTGGAAAAGTCAGGAAGTGCCTCACTCTTGGAGCGATAAAGGACTACAACCCAAGGTATCGATGATCCCATGAGAATTCAGAGAGGCCAGAACGCATACCTGGCTGAGCCTGTAGGCCACTGTTATAGAACCAGTACCACCGCCTATCGAATTTGAACGATGGCGCAGTGAACTGGACATTTCGTCAGATTTACGCCTAGTGCGCTTTGAATCCAACGTTGTACCTTTTCGTAGTCGGTATTGGTTCTGATCTCCTTCTCTAACGCAGCGCGATATTGATTCCTGTTCAAGTACGCCCGAGTAAACTCATCTTGTTCGGTTGTCCATTTATCAGTCTCCTCCGACTGATCTTCTAGCCACTGGTAGGGATCGGGGACGCGAACTTGTCCGTTTGCTTCGCTTTTATATACATCGACACGATCAGAGCGTCGAGCTGTCGGGTAATGGTTCGGGATCCAGGGAGTAGGAGACATCAAAGTCCTGGTGTGAGATAGTTTGGAAATGAAGCCAAGAAGCTTACTGCCACGACTCGAGGAATTCAAGACACGAAAAAAGACGCTCATGGGGTAAGAACAACCCCGGTCCCCACCCGCGTTGTGGAAATAATTCTGAATAAATAGATTCTTCCTATGCGGCGCAGTTGGGGGTAAGACTACAGACTAAAATTCCGACAAAGCTTCAAGCAACTGTTCACTGTGTGACACAGTCTGTGTCTACACCACTGAGTACGTTCTCGCAAGTCAGTGACTAAATAGTAAGAATACAGCATACTATCTTTTTCAGTGCTGTCATCCTTACTAGACTAGTATCACACTGGGTGTTCATCCGATCATCGACTCCTAGTTCTCCAACTCTAAAAGTGTAGTGGAAGCAAACGGCCAAACTCAATCACTCGACCGGCGACCCAAATTCGGCAACACCGTCTTACTGTGTCGCCGAACCAACAAGCATGGACCAGGTCCGTCACATACGCTAGTAGCCCAACTTCGTGTTCGGTGACCACAGCGATATAGGATGCTTTCAGGCGTTTGCTTCACGGTTCGTCAAGTACTCCCAAGCAATCAACCCCCGTTGCTGCAGACAGGCCAAACAAGAAGGCGTACGATTCTTTCTTGCGTGCACGTCATTCTCAAACCGATTGTAAATTATCCTTCAGCGTATCCGCGAAACCATCAGAACCAGCTTTCAAGCCCAGGAAGGTAAAGAAAGCAGACCAGAAATACCGAGACCGCGCGTCGGAGAGGCGAGCCGGCGTTTCGAATGATTACGCCGAAGTACGTCTCGAGGTGTTTCATGTCTTACTGTTGACTTGAACGACGATGGTCATCTCAGGCCGAAGCCATATTAGAAGACTTTGAAAAGCGGGCCTCGCGTGAGGGGAAAGATGTTGTAAGGTCACTACGAAAATCCTGTTCTGTTCGTGTCCTCATCGATACCTAGATTGAAGAGCAACGCAAATACTTGGGGGGAGATAGCCAGCACACTATACTGGTGAAAGGCTTGGATGTGTCTCTTCTGGAGCAAAATAAAGCCCGAGCGGCAGCATCCACCGAGGAGGACGATGTACTGGAACAGGCTTTTGTGGAGGCCACCAGCCAAGTGACAGAACCGGTGACCGAGTCAAAGAAGAGAACACGGGAGGAGATCGTCCGCGAACTCAAAGCCAAGCGACAGAATAGTCAAACAGACCAACCACCCGCAAGCTCCAGCGTCAAAACGATTGAAGAAGAGAGATTGGCTCTTGAGGCAGCCAAACAGTCGGGCAAGTTTAAACCAATAGGATTTAAGCCCATCGGACAGGAGAAGTTGAAAAAGAGAAAAGTAAAAAGCGACAAAAATGGAGAAAAGAAGAAAAGACGGAAAGTCGATATGGACTCCAAGCAGACTGGACAAGAACCAGATGCGGTTGGTGAACCGCAGGCACCCGCAGCGGACAAACCTCCGAGCGCAGAAGAAAGGCCCAAGTTGCCCCAGGAACCAGAGCCAGAGCCACTTGACGAGGATTTCGACATCTTCGCTGGCGCCGGCGACTATCAGGGTATTCCCGATGATGACGAGGATAGTGAAGGCAATGGTGACGTTACAACTCACTCCGCCGATTTAACTTCGAAACCCCCTGAAGAACTGTCCCGTCCGGCGCAACCTGTCAGAGGAGGGTGGTTCGGCGACGCCGAGCACGAACCTACACCGCCTCCGGCTATGCGTGCGTCCGTGCCCAAGTCTCCACCAGAAGAGAAGGTCGAGGAAGAAGAGGAAGGGGGCCGGCTCAAGGGTTTCGAATCATCTGCTCTACCCTCTATACGTGATTTCCTTGCAATGCAAGAAGCGGCTGACAAGGCAGAGAAGCGGAGGGCGCGCAAAGAGAAGAAGAAAAAGAAAAAGAAGGGCGGAGACGATGACGATGACTGAGTACAGAGCGCTGTATCACGTAGCATGTAGGTAGTAGTAGTAGCACCACACATCTATTCTCATGTCGGACGACTGGCCCCTCGCTGATCATAGAACATTTTTGCTCTAGAGACGTAGCTTGCAAGTCCTGGCCGAGCATCCATCTCATCGATAGTCCTGCATTAACGAGGTGTTATATCCTTGGAGCACAACGGTATAGGCACCGCGAGGCATACCGTTTCTTCATCTCGCTTGCCCATGTGATGTCTTTCAGTGGTGGCGAATTCATAGAAGCCCCCAGGATCCCAAGGACAAGGGCCAGAATGCTCTCATAGACAGTCTGACATACGTTGTGAAGGCAGTCATCAACGGTGCACTGACTCAACTTACGTTCAAAGGTACGTGCGCCTCAGGTTGCACAAGGGCTCTCAGATGGGATACATCTATGTAACCTTGTATTAAGCACAGTGCTGACACTGACCTTGGCTAGAAATAGTACTGACGGTCATATGTCGTGCAGGCAGCTGTCATTTGTGGTAGTACAAGGTAAATGTTTTACAAAGCGGTCAGTACACGTCACAGATAAATGCCAGACCTCGTACCATGAAATAGCAACAAAGTTGCGATTAGTAGTAGGACCTTCCCGAGCATTCTGTGTGCACTTCGTGTTCAAGTGGTATTAAGATTGTCTCGGAGACTCGAAGTCGCGCCGGACAACTTTGTTGACTTCGGCCCGGGGCGGCTCCGACAATCTCTGCAATTGAGACTCGACACAAAACAGTCGCAACGATTGTTCCCCCTCGACTGCGGCTCCGACCGTTGGGTTCCTTCGATCATTAATATTGGCTGATCCGAGCTGCTTGAGCACTACCTTGTTCTAACCTACTAACCGGAGACCTAGCCTCACAATCTTCAGTCCGACTACTTGGTCAACACGTCGGTAAGTGACCCAGCTCCAGCTTGAAGCGAGTGCGGTCGGCCATTACACATGATTTAGTTCAGTCTTCCCTCTAGGTGTGTGTCTTCATAGACTCCAACGTGCAGCTACGACGTTCGAGTTCAGGCTACCTCAAGATTTCCAATTTCCTAACTCTGACTAGTTAACACATACTTCGTCACGGCAAACGTCAACATTGTTCATTCAGCTTCACATTAGTAGTGTACGAGATATTGGACAGATACGGACGGGAGCGACATTCGTTGCTTTCACGACCACAAAAGCAAGCAACGGGTCGGTGGGGACGGCGGGCTCACCGGGACGAATCTATCATCGGATAGGATGCCCACTCATAATTTTGTTCAGAGTCTTTGTTCGCAGTGGGGTATCTGCAAAGAGGGCGCGGACGAGCTTGACGAGTTCCTCGATCTCGAAGTCTACCAATGCGCCTTCGTCGAAGAGGTAAGTGAGATCCGCCATGGAGGCTCCCTGGAGGAATGGAGGAACTGTTAAACCCAACAAAATGAAATACATGCGGTGTTACTTGCCAGAAGTTCAGATAGGTAGGAGAATTTTAGCCACGATGGAACGAAAGAGACCACGAGGGACTACGCGGCAGTCAGTAGGTGCCGAACCAGTGCGGTAACATACTCACTTCCGCGTTCTCAACAAATAACTCTTCAAGGGCAAAAAGAATCCTACAGAGTTCGCCCAATTTATGCGACTCCACCTCCGGTATGTCCGGTATGGCCAATATATCATCGAGTATGCGTAATAATACACCATCAACGACGTTCCCCATTGCGATGTAGTACTTCCCCTTCGGGAGGACCTTCTACAGCAATACTTCAACATGGGCAACGACATACAACAAAAGACAAAGATACCTTCCAAGCCCGAGCGAGACGTTTGATATTTTGTAGAACCGTTGTAACTGCTGTTTCGCATTCGTCATAGCGATCCTGATCGGATGTGCCGGTGAAACCATTTGCACTTGCAAGGGTACTGCAAAGGGCTGCTACTTGCTTGTCCTAGAACATGCGTTGAGTGCCAATGCGCTTCTGCAGGGAAACAAGCACTGACAATGGCATCGTAGAACCAACTGTCTGCAAGAACTCTGAGGTCGGCTCGACCTTCTTGTAGCTTCTCCTCGACATCAGAAGGTGCCTTCATTTTCGATAGCACCCGGCCTAACTCTTCCGATAGGAAGTAGCAATCGTTAGAAAACTGCACGTGTACGGTGGCATCGGATGGACGCGGTGTGACCACAACAGGATACAATCCGCAGTACAAGTCAAGAACCAAGGAACTTGAATGCATAATCAGATTGCCGGGGGGCGAAGTAGAAGATTGAGGGAATATATGAGAGGTAGCCAAGGCTTTTCCCTCCTCCAAACATTTCTCAATGATCCGCACAACTTCCGTTGTAAGAGTCGAAACGAGATATCTTTCTTTGCTATCGCGGCTTGGGTCTTGGGAGGCTTTGGAGGGACCATTGGTACTACCACTGGCCACTTGTTGCTCTGGGGTCAACTTCTGCGACTTCACCACAGGTGCAATGGCTGGGATCGCCGACGAACGAGTGGGTGAGTCATTGTTATCACCCCATGGGTCATCGTCCCACAACCCGCCCTGTGAAGAGTCAGTCCCAGCCTCGTCATCCACGGGTTCCTCTGGCGGTTCGTCATCATTCCAACCCCAAGCATCGCCTGGATCAGGGTCTGCCTTCGCTCCAGGGCTTGGTTCGGCTACAGCAGCTGGCTGTTCCTGCGTCTCGATTTCATCGTCAAAACCCCAGCTTTGTTCGTCCACGGCTGACCCCGAATTGCTCATACTGAAGCTCTGGTTGTCATCCAAGTTCCATGCGTCCTCCGAAGAGGGGCTACATTCGGTAACATCTTGCTGATCCATGACAGCTGTCTGGTCGTGTAGCCCACCCTCGGCGGGTATACGGACCTCGGCCATGAACGTACTGTCTATGCGAGTAGCATGTTCCAAAATCACTTTACGAACAGTGCCAAGAATGTGCACACGTCTTGCTCTTTCGTAATGAGAACAGACGTTGTCCGCCCATGTCTTAATTTTTCTTTCCATCGAATCACCACCAAGCAGGTTCACCACGTATTTGGACTCAAAGTCGACAGCCTTTCGCGTTAGCTGAAGAAAGATGGGGAGGCCTTCCAATGTCGAAGGTAGGGAAGGAGTAAGCACGTTGGTCATAATGGACGACGTGACAGGTTTTGCAAAAGTGCGTGGAAAAATTTCTCTCTGTGGTTGAGGTAAATGAGGGAACACTTTCTCGTCGAGGAAGTCGAGAAGACGCGAGAGGGTATCTAATGAAGTGTCACGGGAAATGCAACCGTTCGACGTGAAGCATTGGATTTTGTGCACAGCAAAGCCAGACGGATCATCCTCAGTGGTTGAAGTGACGGAAGTAGAGCCACAGAGCACACGGTCGATATAATAGCTTGTGAGGTCGCGGCGTAAACTGGCCAGGCGAGCGGATAACGCGGATGGTGAAAGCGAGGACAGGACGCTAGACAGTGATAACGGAGTGGCTGAACCTGGGACTATAAAGTAGAATGTCAGGAGTCGAAACCATTTGTATGTTAGAAGAAACTGACCGAGGACGGAAGGGTGCACTGTAATGTGCTGCTCGACAACAACGAGGCTGGCGGAGCATGCATTTTCCAGTAGTTCAGAGACGCGGTTTTCGATCACCTGTGACACTCTCTGCGGGAACGCAAGTGAACAACACCGAAAATGCTAGCTAGTAAAACACGCACCTTCATATCCGCTATTACACGAGCTTCCGCCAGTGGCCCTGGGCTGGCCGCAAGTAGCCGATTGAGTTCTGAACATGCCAGCACGGCTTCCGGGAGGTTACCAGTGTCTGCTGTCGTTTGTGCTACGTCAAGTTGTGCTTTGCATTTCGCGAGGTGTTGCAGGGAGGCATGTAGGACATCTGCATTTAAGGATGCTTGAGCGAGGGCGTGATGTCGCTTGAGCGTTTCAAGTGTTAAGGAAGTGACTCCGGACTACGCATTAACAGTTGAATACGAGGAATTAGAAGTCGTACGAGACTCACTTCAGGGTCAAATACAGATTGGTTCAACGAATTAATGCCATGTGACAGAGTGGACAGTCGTTCTTGAGCAGACTTCGCAGAGGATAACTGCACGTCGAAGGCAGTAATGTCGGAGCGGATCCTGTCGTGAATTCGTTTCTGCATTGAAAAGTTAGCCCACTTTCTGTTACTCGGAGAAGAGTCAATGAAAACCTTCGTCTGGCTGATACATTCGTCTAGCTCCTTGCACCAGGAAGACGCAACTGAAGAGTTCAAGGTCTGCCATGTCGCAGAGTCAAGTTTAGACAATATTTCGGATGACACATCGACCTTGCGGGGGAGGTGAGAAGGCAAGGGGAAGGCCATCGCTGTTGTCCTCCAGGTTGCTGCATTCCATGGACACACTGTCCCTTCCGTGACGTGCACGGAGTAGTCAGTCACGTGATGTTTCTGGACAGGGGTTAATAACAACAGGCCAGCGCAGGTTTCATGACATTGGTGTATATCGACACCAGAACACAGTCGAACTGGCAACTTTTAGATAAAATATAGATTTCCAACCCTCAAGTAAAACAATAACACATGAAACATGAAATAGTGTGCGACCACAACAAAAGGGAAACATTCGAACACCGAGAGGTATTTCCAGCCACGCTGAGCCATCCCTTTTTACCTGGTTCAAAAGAGGTGATATTGACAAGTTTTATGACTGCAACTGTCTCCGCCTGGACGGAACGGCTACAGAGCCACATGATTTGGTATACTGAAACTCGTAAGTCCCAGATGAGTTTGGGGGTTTCGAGATTCGACGCCATTGTACCCGAACACAACCGCACCGGGGACATTGTAACGACAAGGATTGACCCCATGGACATGTGTCCAAGTGACCCCACGGGTACTTTGAGACGGTAAGATGTGTTGCCGTCCCACCATGAGTCAAGCTTAACAGAATAATATTGGAATGAGGGCCCAAGCGACTCGACGTTCCCAGTACCTCAAGGAGTGCCATGCGTGCCGGAAACCCTTCGATGAAGGATTGCTCGATGATGTTCAGCACGAAGTTGGCCGTGACACCAGAGATCAGATGAAGGGGGGTCAAAGGCGATGGGATGTCTGCGAACGAGATCATTAATAGGGCCATTTGAGAAGAGCGACCATGTACTAAACTACTCTTTCTGAAAACCATAGAAGCTGGCATCACCTCTTACAACGGAGCCCCTGAAAAATATTCCACCATCGAACACATTGGCAAACGAAGAGTAGCATGTCAAGGCACTGCCTGAGGTTGGGCTGAGCTAGCTGTGCCAGTGAATAGGTCGACACCTTCATCATCTGAATGATCTGTGAGTGCTACCATGATGTTCTTGAAATCGATAGAACGTAGTTCAAACGCAGGGCGAGTTGGAGTGCATTTGTACGTCGTCAGTTTACCCGACGTTCCAATGTCAAATAGCAGGTCTACAAAACGAAATCCACCATCTGGGAAGTATGCCGTGAGTATATTGCAGACCATTTCTGCTGGTCCATCTGCTGACATACATTGAAGGCGCAAATGGATCACGAGGGTCGAATCAGAAAGGTGTGACCGAAGGCGTAATTCCCTGTTGTTATTGATGGGGATGTTTAGCCAATGATTTAAAATAAAATAAAATAAGAGTACGTGTATACCCAGTAAGGTCAGCGTCTTCACGTCGAGATTTGAGCCAATGGCAATATACGCACTCGAAATCTACATCGGGTGCACGAACGTTGCGGGACCGTGATGCACTCCGAGCAGATCGTACGGTTGCTGAAGTTACACTACCAGAGTTGTCCACCATCCTGGTAAAGTATGCAGATATCGTTCTATGAAGATCAGTACCAAAAAGGTCAGAGACAGCTGCAGGTAATAAAAAGAACATACGCCGCCATCTTTCAGAGCAAGGGCCATTTGGGGTGTGACCTGCATATTGAGAGTGCTCCCCGACGTACCACAATTCGGCAGACTTCTGTGGTGTAACAGCACGGACCACACGCGGAGGCAAAAACGACGATACTAAATTGAATTCTATGTAAAAAAGCAACTATAAAATCACCCTGCGTAAGCAGTTTCAGTCGTGTGAACAAGGTAATGACCTTAGACTACTTCGTCGTCAGCTCCACCGTGTTCTTGAAAGCTCCAATCATGGCGGACAGCTGAATCTTCTCACTGGCACCAGTTGAGATGCGGTGCCTGCATAATTAGTCGTCGGACGAAATCCGCAAATTCGAAGTGCGACTCACTCTAACGTCGCAAGGAAATCAAGTAGATATACCCGAGCATGAGGCTTGAAGTCAATTGTTTCTACGTACTCGAAGGCGCCAGCGAGTAAGTCCTGAAGTGCGAGCCCTCGTTCCGTCTTTAACGCATTGACCACTGCAAGACGTCAACAAGCGGAAACTGTGGAACCTAATCCTAATCGAACGTACTTTGATACGACGTGGTGAATTCATCGGATAACATGGAGTTCACTATCGTCTCTATGTCTGACGGATGTGGACTCCCCGTGCAGTTATAAATCTCAGTCTCTCCAATAGTGTCATACGCGGCATGGCATGCTTGAAGAACGTTCAGAGCCCTTCGCATATCACCCTTGGACAACTTGAGTAACGCCTTCTTGCCATCGGGCGTTAACTTCACACTACTGGGTCTTGATATCCAAGTGGTGCTGTCAATGGGCGACGTACTCACCTTTCTGCGTCGACAACATTATCCACCCGCTTCTCAACCTCCGTCATAGGCAGTGGAGAAAACCGAAACCTCGTACATCGGCTTTGAATCGCGGGGGCAATTTTGTTCACGTAGTTACATATAATGCAAAAGCGAACGTTCTTTGTGTATTGCTCAATGACGCGGCGGAGAGCTGCTTGCGCCTGTTGCGTCATCATATCTGCTTCGTCGAGGATAATGAGCTTGAAGCCCTTCGAGAACAGAGTGCGTGTTTCTGCAAACTGCTTAATTTGTTCGCGAACAACATCGATACCTCGGTCGTCTGAGGCGTTCAACTTATAACCGTAAGTCAGGAGATCAGATCAGCGATGGAAGCATGCGCACTTCCAATATCTGCTTCCGGTATTGAGGACCATATATTCGCCTTGCCACTGCCAGTATCGTAGACGTTTTTCCCGTACCAGGCGGCCCGTAAAACAACAGGTGGGGAAGCCGATTTTTTGCAATGAAGTTCTCAACTGCGGCGTAACATTGTACCCTGCGCCACCGACAAAGGTACACGACTCACTAGTTGTTGTTATATCCTTATGTGACACAACGTCATCCAAAGTAACTGGACGGTATTTTTCAACCCTGACGGAATAGATGAGCACCCAGACTTCAAGACAAGTCGAATACTTGACGGCTACTTGCCAGGGTAACGTCTCGTCCTCGAATGGTAGAAGGCTTTCAGCAGCTTTCCCTTTGCCCTTGTATTCGAAGGGGATGGCAGAGTCCACTTCCATCTGGTCGTCGCTGTCCATGTCGGGTGTCGACCGTCGCCGCTCTCGAGACCGAGAATATCACTCGACCGTGATTGGACGCGACGCGACGCGCCAGTGAGGCTTACATCAGCATCGTATTAGTCATCGAATGCCCACGCACAGACCATCGACACAAGATTAAGGTTTTCGCAAGCCTGGCTAATTCTTACTCATCGACCACATTTTTCATCGCAAACTCGCAAGTCAAACGGCTCTCGCCTTTCGTCAACGACTCCACCGTTAAGTTTCGTTGGACAGACAAAGGCATCCGATCATGCAGATCTTCGTCAAAACGTGTGTTTACTGTCTCCGCGGCCTTTTCGTCAACTAATCTGTAATCCATAGCCTCACGGGCAAGACCATCACTCTCGAGGTCGAGTCCTCCGACACCATCGACAATGTCAAGGCCAAGATTCAGGACAAGGAAGGGTCAGTCATAATGTTTGTGACTAACCTCCCGTGCTCACTTAATGTCAGAATCCCTCCTGATCAGCAACGCCTGATCTTCGCTGGAAAACAGTTAGAAGATGGTCGCACTCTCAGCGACTATAATATCCAAAAAGAGTCTACCCTCCATTTGGTGCTGCGCCTCCGTGGTGGTGCCAAGAAGCGCAAGAAGAAGACTTACAACGTCAGTATCTGCATAGTGTCGCTGAGACAATGTTATTAACGATATGCCATGCAATAGACTCCCAAGAAAATCAAGCACAAGCGCAAGAAGGTTAAGATGGCGATCCTCAAGTACTACAAGGTAGACTCAGACGGCAAGATCAAGCGCTTGCGCCGCGAGTGCCCAAGTGCTGAGTGTGGCGCCGGCATCTTCGTAAGTGACCTACTTGATGATTTTCGAGACAGGCTGAACGAATACTTGGTGTAGATGGCCTTCCACAAAGATCGTCAGTACTGCGGAAAGTGCGGACTGACCTACACGTTCCAACCAGGAACCAAACCCCCTGTCTTGTAGCCTATTTACCGTAGCCCAATATTAGCTCCGTGCAAGTTCGTGTAAGTTCATATGAATTATTTCGTGAGAGGAATTCCAAAAGGCTACACGTCATATGCCTCAGTAAGAGAACTTGTCGGATGATCAGTCTATTAGCTGTGGCAGATTAACTTGTATGTAAATCCTCCTCCAATCTCTTGTACGAAGTGCAGCGGCCTGAGGAGCGCCTGGAGAGGCCCACTGACCCTGTCTCCTTGATAGAGTTAGCGTCTGACAAATCTAAAATTGAAGCGTCAAACATGAAACGACGGCAGTCGTCGAAGGGAGAGAATCATCAACTGTTGTAACTTCCATGCCGCCAGACCTCAGTTCAGGAGAATTCGAAGTAACTATAGCCAAAAACACCGAATTCCGCAACACAGGCTCTGCTTCGTACCCCGGCAGAGAGGGCACGCAAGTTATTGCGAGAGAGATGGTGTAGTATCAACCCCGCAACGGATTCGGTGCGCGCGAATCTTCGAGGTCACTTAGTAAAAGGAAGAAGGAAGGGCCTTGTACGCAGCGATCTGCTACAGTAGCCAACGAGTGTTCCATACGTGAGGCCACTGCATAGACAACGAACTCGGACAATGGTGATAACGATGAGGTACAGTAGTCATGAAGATTGATTCGGAAATGGTCAACGTGCACTGAAGGCGATCGCAACGCCACCAAAGTCGTTGTAAGCACACAGTATTGTTTCTTTTAATTGACAATTGTTCGAAGGAATGGAGCTGCAGAAGTGATCCATGGTTGAATGAGGCTGCCTTGGACACAATGTACTCACAAGGATATGCTCGCACACGGAGGTAGATCAGCAGCATTCCGCTTGGTGATGAAAGCTTCGAGATTCGCCGACGCGTGCCCAGTGCCGAGCAAGCTCCCTTGTCTAGTGAAAAAATATCTAGCTACCGCAGAAGTAACATCAGCCTTGATGATCCGTATCGCTTGATCAAACCTACATGTGATAATTCCCTGTGCCCGATGAACAGCTAGGAAGTGGTTCTGCTATTGTCTAGGCTCGACTCGAGGATGGTCTAGGGTGGCGAGACAAAACCACTGCACAAAGCCTAACAAAGAAATACCTGCTGCCGAACACGTCGCCCGTGGTCCTACTTGTGCATGGTTGTAGGTGTCGTGGAACGAGTCGCACACGAATACACGGCCTTCGTACAGCATTGCTAGTTTTCCTCGAGCAGAGCCAGTTAACCAGGCCCTCAGCTTACCCAAATAGTCTCGGACGCTGTAGTCATGACATACGAGGAATTGTGTAAAAGCTTCATGGTACTGTAGCCCAATGGTCAATATTATAGATCGGTCCGTGGGCTGCTGTTTCCAGGATGGACCTCAGGAAACACTAAGAGTGGTGAGGAATCTGCAACCCTCGGATGTAAAAGATTGGATGCAGACATCATCGAACTCTCCGGTAGTCCCGCTGGAGCATAAGCTACTTTATCGTCGAGGAGGTTAAGAGTGGCCTTCCCTGCTGGGCTCAACATGTCAATGGTCGTTGGAAGCGTCGTTCGATACGACGGTCTGAACGCGTTCGTACGTCTCGCGTTTGCGTTGTGATATACGAAATTCTTCCTCTCGCTGCTTCATCTTTTCCCTCCGGCGCTCGTCATCGCGCACAACTCCTTGATACATGGCCTACATGCCTTGAGAACAAGAACCGAGGAAATCTAAACCACCAACCTCACGCTCCTTGTTCTGCTGGTAATGGACGCCCCATATGATGAAAGCCGAGACGGCGCACGACGCAGCCAAGGTCGCCTTTGCACGAGCGGACATGCGACTTTTTCTGTCTGCCCAACTAGCAATTTGCCACCGTGTCCGAAGTCACTCGATGAGGCCACAACACAAGTAAATACCAAATCTTGACGACTTTCCCCTTCCTTGCAGCTCACAGTAACCTTTCTACAGGCAACGTATGACCGCACGCCATGTCGGCCCTCGATGTATGTATGGACATTAGATTTCCTGCAGTTCATTAACCTACTTCTACAGGAGTTTGAGAACACCTTGAAAGATGTCGTGAATGCAAAGCGACTTTCAGCGTCGAAAATGACCAAACTGACCGAGATCGCTCTGAAAACTCTCAAGGTACCTCTTGACCTTCCTCTTGGTTTCCTGGAATTTACCCATTTGGCAGGATGATGCCAAGCTCGTTGCCATACTCTATAGGACCCATAAGTCGCTACCTGATTCTGCCAAAGTCTCTAGCTTGTATGCGTTCGATGCCTTGGCCCGTGCTGCTAGAAGCTCGGTAACCAAACATGGTTTAACGGCTGATCCCAATGCGGGAAAAGGTAACGCTGCGACATTCCTCCTGAAGATGGAGGGTGTCTTGGAAGGTCTCTTCCGAGACATGATTGCGATAAACAATGCCGAAGTCAAGGTTAGTTGTTAGGATACATTTCTCCGTGCAAGCACCAGGCCCCCGCGACTTTTCGGTTCTCTATTACTGTACGAGCCGTGATGCTGGGTTGCAAATGATGGCTTGCTCAGCGGCTAACCGGAATTTATGACACGACTGCGTCGATGCCCACCCCTTCCGTTCTTAGCCAACCTGATCATAATGATGCGTCGGTTCTTACTGCGATTCAACTACAGGAAAAAACGAAGAAAGTTCTAGACATATGGATCAAATCAAATACATTTCCATCGACCATACTGACGCGATTGAGGGATATGTTAACGGACGTGTCAAAAGGTGCTTATCACGACCCATATACGTATCCGCTAAGTATTTCTTCTGCTCCTGTAATCTTAGCTATTTTTCTGGGCATCCCTGCCTTAAATGAAATAAGAATACTATTGCTGAAACGCCGTCTGGTTACTTTTTCGTCAGAGTCCGCCGTAAACTCAACCTCGCCCGCTCCACAAATTGCTGTCGAAGCGCTCGGACAGTCCACGACCCCAGCTTCGTCCCTCTCCACACCGGCTACATTGAATTCTAACGTCCAGGCAACATTGCTCTCATTACTCGGCCAAGCTGCCCAAGTCACTGCCCAAAGCCCAGCCAACAGGTGGGTCAAGGTAAACTAAGGACTGATTTTGGAATGCTGAACGCCTCTTCCAGCCAAACCTCTCAAAATGACTCGCCACCACAACTCGGACAAGCGCAGCTCGCGTTGTTGCAACAGTTAGCTTTGACTGCCAAGCTTGGGGGTGTCGCACAGTCGCAGCCTGCGGTACCCGTCGTCGGGACCCCGAGACTCAATGGACATGGAAGCATACCGCCAAACATGGCGTCAGACACCTTCCATTCCCCTTCTCGACCACCCTTAGGGTCACACCCTCGTCCTGGTTCAAACCATGGAGACCCGCGGCACGGCGGATCTGGTTATTCCGAGCGCCTGAAAGATCGGAACGAATATTTTGATGACCGTCATTCTCACCGTGGTAGTTATCGTGGTGGCTATCGTGGTCGTCGGGATAGATGGGAAGACCGCAGCCGTGATCCCTTCAAACAGAGAGACAGAGACAGGGATCCATCGTCACGACCTAGAAATAGTCGCTCACGCAGTCCACGCAGATCTGAATGGCGCGATGGTGGCCGCCAGCACAGTCCACCTCGTCGCCATGTGAGCGGTAAAGACCAATATCATACTGAACCTCCCAGTTCGGCTGCACCTGAAGGAGGTAAAGACGAATTTGGACGAGATCTCAGGCCGTCTTCGGCCTCTCCCCCTAGATCTGTGTCAGTCGATGACGCGCCAACCCGAGATCCAATGGTTCCATCTGTAGATCCTGCATCGGCAGCTGCTCCAGATTGTCGTATACCTGTATCAGACCAGTTACCTTCGGTAGCTGCGAATACACCTGCGCAGAGTACTGAGACGCATGCCTCGAGTTCAGCGGCGTCAAAGGAGGAGCAACAAGGTCTTGATCAATTTGATATCACAACTTTTGATGTTACCGCTGCCTCGTCGTGGGAAGCACTAGGAAACATGTGGAAAACTACTTGTGGCTACCTCCCATCACAAGAAGAGCTCATGCAGTTTGTCTTGGCTAGTGGTATGGGTATGGCTAGCACTGCTGCAAATAGTCACCACGACGACTCCCAAGGAGGCCAGTGGGGAGCCGGGTGGGCTGGTCAGGGAACGAGAGGAAGCGGAGGGTGGCGAGCAAGGGGACGGGGCTACATGAATGGCGGACGAGGCGGCTACACTGGTCACGGGAACTACCGAGACGCGGGGCAACACTCGAACGCAAGTCAATCTCAATACTCAGATGCCGTTGTCCTCGGCGACAACGTCAGCACCATGGAATTCGAGGTGGACCAACACTCGATTCCAGGAGAACAATCTGATGTACACGATAACGAATCGAAATCAGGGGACACAGAAGCGCGCGGGGCGGGTCGGATGCAACGTGTTGGGGATAAGTGGGTGTTTGTGAGAGAAGCTGGACCTTGATCTCCGTCAGTATAGCATAATACACTTCTACCCTATATTGCAATATTAGGCTTGTGTTTCTTCTTAGCATTTTATATATGTTGCTCTGAGCGTTGTCCCAACTAGCCAGAAATACACCTGAATAAGTCAACTATCCTACGAGTCAGGTCAAAATTGGACATGAGAACTGTCACGGGCCAACGCACGTATCAAGTCGTACAGTGCGAATCGCATTCTAGTTGCTGGGTACAGCGTTACCGTCCTGGACGTGACGTCCGACCGCCGATGCGAGTCTCGTTCTATGGTGAGGCATATTCAGTGGTGGAACTTGGCCACCGTACGTCCTGTGCTACGGTAAATAAAAATAAAAACAAGAAAGAGTATTCTCCGTAACGGAACAAGCACAGGGGACGGCTCTCCGATCAGGCGGTGGATGTATGTATTCGTGATGACACAGAGTCGAAAGGAATGGTCGGTCAAAGACTCGAGTGCATCACAAACGCCTTGGGAACTCGTAATCAAGAAGGGAGTGAGACTACCTGGCACTCCAAACTGAGGGTAATGCTGAGATTCGAATCTCGGTGCTGTGCTGCAGAGTACTGCATGAAGATCCTGCGATCTCAATGTCAATCTTTTCAGTGTCCAAGTTTTAGCACTACGAAAAGATACCATTCGATGCACCGGACAGCTACGGCAACCCGGGTGGATGGCCTTGCAGCACGGGTAAGCCCAGAGCAATCGTTATAACTGGTAAGGTCAGATGGTATGTAAGCCAAAAGGCACTGACTCGTAGTGCTTGACTGGAGTAACTTGTAAGATGACATCCTAGTGTAAGTACCTTGGACTGAGCAAGTTAGTACTGCAAGGCCAACACCGACACACTCGCGCCACACTACCGACAACCCGTCGTTACATGTTTTCAACGGCAGTCCGACGCGTTTCACGTCTGACGCAACGCACGAGATTCATCCAAACCGATGCTACGGTCAACGCTGCGGAAATCGCACACTTTTCGCGTCTGTCCTCACAATGGTGGGACGAGAACGGCGAGTTTGCACTCCTTCACCGTATGAACCCCGTCAGAGTGCAATACATTCGCGAGAAATTGATAGAAATTGCACGCGAGGAAAAAGGAGAGGATGTCGCTCACGAGATGGAACAACGTAGGGACGCTTTTCGGGGTCTGAGCATCCTAGACGTCGGATGTGGTGGCGGGCTATTGTCTGAGGTTACTTCATTGACAACTGTCGTAGAAAACGTTACTCAAACACGTCTTCACAGAGCTTGGCCCGGTTGGGCGCGCAGACATTGGGCATTGACGCTTCCGAGTCCAATATTCGCATTGCGTCTACGCATGCGGATGCAGACCCTCTCTTGTCCTCATCTTTCCCAACTAGCAGCTCACTTCATTACCGGAATACATCTGCCGAGCAACTTCTGAAAGAACCCGAACGGTTTGGCGTGGTATGCTCTATGGAAGTCATTGAACACGTCGATAACCCAGCTGCGTTCCTAGCTACTTGCGCTGAGCTCGTCAAGGTAAGTGCAAGTTGATATATCGTGAGTTTGCCAATAACAGAACACGTTTGTTTGAAACAGCCTGGCGGCCACCTCTTTCTCTCAACAATCGCTCGTACTCCGCTAGCCTTTTTGCTGACGATCGCAGCGGCTGAATACATGATGCGCAAAGTTGCCATCGGAACGCATACCTACCACAAGTTTGTCAATCCCTCGGAGCTTATTTCGTTCTTCCAATCGTACTCGTCGCCATCGACGACAAGTAAACAACCGTGGATAACTCGCACATATGGTGGTGGCCAGCCCACGCGGAAGGAGGCGGAAGTACGGGGCCTGATCTACAAGCCTTGGAGTGGAGACTGGGAGTTAATGTCGCGTAGCGCGTCGCAGTGGGGTGCAGCAGAATGCAACTATCTCTTCTGGGTGCGAAAACCTTTCACAAGTTAACTTGTCTGGTAGTACGGTCCGGAGGTAAACGAATGCAAGCTATTGGTAAGACACACTCGGTATAATACAAGCTGTAGTATAACGCACATAAGGTTAGAATAATTACCAGTACGGACAGGATGTCCTTGACTTCATCCGGTCTGATATCATTCAGGTAAGTTCACTCTGCGTGAGCGAACCTGTGTCACCTGGGGTGGACTGCCTAGCAGGAACATCACTCCTTCACGACATCAACCTTTCGCCCCATAGCAATCTTTGCCGGTGAGCTCGATACGCTCCACCGATAGCAGCCCAGATAATCCACAAGAGCGTGACGACGGCGACGCCAAAAAGCAGTCGCATAGTCAGTTTCCATCTCCAAGACACTGGTGCAGAGGACGTGAATATGATCAATCGCCACCGTTCATGGAAGTCGGTGTTTAGCCACATAAGATCATGAACAAGCTGTTGAGCCTTGTATGTAGATTTCAAACATTTAGTTACAGACGGTAATAGAAGAGACATACTCACCTTCATCCGGCCAGAGTCATAGGCCTGCTGGATGTTGGCAACCCGTGAGCGGATGCGAGGAAGCCTGTAGGACAAATCCTGAAGCATGACGAGTGACTTGTCCAGCTCTTCCTTCAGTCTTGGGGTATCAGTTTCTAGTACAATATCTGCTCTCTGTTGCGTTTTCTAGGGGGTAGGATTTAGTGAGTATAAACATGGCCGATCACAATCGGGCAACATACATGCAGTTCCCCAAGTGCATCCTTTACAGACCCTTCTATCGCCCTGAAATTGCTGAGACTTTCTCTAAGCTTGGTCTAACCCGCCGGATCAGAGACCGAGACACTACGAAAGCTGACTGCTCACATCCAGGTCCTTGAGGTGGCCATCGTATTGCACTGCACGTACTGCAACACGTTCCGCGGCTTCGTTTACACCTGAGCCTGGGATCGTCGTGTGCTCTACTCTGGAGGGGTGTGCCACGCATCGCTCAGCATTGGGGCCCCTGAATAAAGGTGAAGACAAGACAGCTCACATCCACGCCGAACTTCGCTTGCTCGACAATCCAACCGATGTTTCCAAAGAGTTTGACTTTTCAGGCGCATTGTTCTGCATGAAAGAAACGAATGGAAGGCGTTGGATTCGACTACCCGAGCACGTAACGCAAATACAAAAGCTTGATCAGGCTTCGGGTCGCCTTTGCCACAACTCACGTCAGCCAACAACACTGATGTCATCGGTCAGACAGCAGCTACTGGATGCCGCGAAAGCTCTCTGCGACGATTTTGCGCGGAAAGAGAGCATAGGCACTCTTCTGTCCCACTTTTCAACTACAGGAGAGTGTGTCGCACTGGAGCACGGCGTGGGTGCGGTTGCGCCCTTTGTCGGGAGAGCGTTTCGTGGACTGGAAGGAGTCCACAACTACTTTTCGCTGGTTTCCTCATGCCTCACTTATGAAAACATGTCCTTTGGGGACTATTTCGTTGACACGGAAGTTCGGAAGGTCTCAGTGACAGGCCAAGCTACGTTCACGTGGAAGGAAACGAATGAGAGCTGGGATGAGACCTTTGCTTACGTCTTGGACTTTGACCACGAAAACAAGGTTTATCGCTATCAGGTATGGGGCGATACTGCCGCTGCCTATCTTGCAAGAAAGGGTGGATTAACGGAGGTGCGTGAAACTGCCCATCCGTTCGAGGTTCGACTTGTGAATCAGGAATACCCCAGGCCATCTCTGGTGCTCCGTTGGAAGCTTCAAAGGAATAAAAAGAGCATGCCGACTGGCAGATGTTTGGATGCGAGTGAAAAAACGACCTTGTTTACTGATACTGCATTCCCTAGTATTTTCCAAGGACTCTTATCGATCGTGCAGCCATGGGCTCCGTGCAACTCGTGGCTATTCGTTACTTATCGCAGCCATGTCGATACATGTGGTATTTCCTAATGATCACAACTCTCTGGGCAAAACATAGAGTGACGATGTCCTGACCGACAGTGGGTTACTCTTGGCTGTGGCTTTTCATCGATAATAATTATCGTCGCGCTTGTCACTACGCTGGGAGGGAGGGGTCCTCGTGGCCGGCTTGGAGGATACCACTGGTTAGGATTGTGATTCTGGCTCCTGTTCATATGACCCCTTTCTGCCACAGGGTGAAGTACTGCTGTGTAAATTCTAGAGTGTTGATAGCGCCCCTGGTCCCTGGCAATGACATCTTGAGTACTTCTTGGGCGGCTCCGTTTTGGCCGTATTGGTGTCGGCATTCCACTTCCGGAGTGATTTTATTCCGTTGGGTGTAATCAATCTTACCCCTGACTGGGTATGTTGCGCCGTGCTCTTCTATCTATGGGTGGGACGATGGGCCTGCAACAGCAGGCGACGGTTGTCCACCGGATGAAGTGTGGGGTGTCTATATCGACCTTGGGTCGTCTCCCCCAGGCAGACCAAAGACTCGGCGGAAGACAATCCTTCCAGCGTCTCGCATCGCATTTCTAGCAGGCAAAGTCTTATCATCTGGCGTATTCGGAACCTCATGTATTACTTTCTAGAAAAATGAATGATACGCCCTTCTGCCGTAGAATCCGTGTAGGCCAATTGGGTACTTCATCTCAAGATCATAAAAGTAACGCGTCCATAATTCTTATCATCGTAAACAATTATCCAAAATGTCTATGATTTCTGAAGGAAGGAGCCCATCAACAAAGGAAGGTATAGATATCAATCGACGGTGCGCGATGTAACTGGTAACATATTTCGGGGCGGTAGCTGCACAATATGATCGTCTTCTGAATCAACGTAACAAAGCTGTTCATCAAGAAGAGTCTCAAACAAGGAAAGATGGATGATAATGTCTAGGGTGTGAGAGAGCATGTGGATTGTTCCAGATGGCCATACGACGCGCGGGGAAATTGTGGATTAATCATCTTTATGGAAGGCAGGAGGAGATGAAGGATGAGGGCCTCTTTTCGCGACTGCGGGTGTGAGCGTCATTTCATCTGTCCTACTAGATGATGAGCGATAGCTTACCGGGCGAAGGCTTGCCTCTGATATCTACACCACGGGCGACATTGGCTGGTGGCAAAGGTGGCAAGCCGCGAGCCAGCCTCTCAGCGTTAGTCTGAATGGGCGCAGCAGTTGCTGCAACAACGACGAGTGCGAGCGAGCCCAGGAGTGAAAGGCGCATGTTAGGGATGTGGAATCTTGCTGTGAAGAGTTTACCAAGAATCCCTTTTATAAGTGCACAAAAATAGTACACGTGGTCGGAGCTGACTCGGGAGGGACCTACTATTGTTGGTGGGTGCAGAACCACCCCAGGTTTGACGTGAGCGCAAGATCACCTGTGGAACCGCATGGGACTATCTTTGTCCACTAGCCCTAGCATGAGAACAATGCCTGGCAGGACTCCAGCCGTGCCAAGCGAATGAGTAAACCTGTGCCATGGAAAAGAATCAGACACTTGTCACCGGCTGGCCGTACCTCTGTAGACTGTAGTGTCAACGTTTGATCGTAGACCACAATTCTTACTGGCTACTGATTGGAACGAGGCGGACTCCACGGGCAGCCGAGCCCGCGCTCGCATATATAGAATGCTATTCCCACCCCTGTGACAGCCACTACTATTAGCCTTGCAAGTACACTCCTACTTCGGTGCAATATGCAAAGGTGAAGACGGTGCATTCTAAACCAACACACATACAGTAGTGAGCACTGAGCAGACGAAATATTATTGCCTGTGGAGTGAGATTTACTGCGCACCTAAAGTTACGTATTGATACTACCAGATGACTCTATGGTACAGTAACATGTCCTCTACAGAATCTGGTTACGCTTCATATACAACGCGAAAAATACACGGCATGGGTGTACCCTAAGTAGTTGATGTAGGAAATAATGGGATCAGTCAAAGAATTAAGGGAAACGAACAACATGGGTGAGTGGAGTGTGATAAGGCTCATTGAATCATGCAGCCAGACGATTTATCGCCTCGCGTTTTTTGGGGTTCCGATTCTGAGGGTACAACAGCGGGTAAGTTACGTGAACCCCCTTGCTCTGCAGCAGATGAGACCACAATGACGTCAGAACACGAATTTTCCGAATCGTCATCGGAAACCGTACCCTGCGAGGAGGTAGTCGCGCTCAGCTGTGCAACAGAGCTGGGGCTCTTTCTATCCTGTCGATTAGAACGACTGTCTGCCGTTCTTAAACTCTTCGTCGTTGTGCTGTTGCTTGACAATGAATGTGGTCGGTCATAGGAGGTGACATTTCGTGACAGCTTCGAGGAGATCCTCCGGGGCATTTTTTCCTCGGTTTGACCATGTGGAGTGGGTACAGGCGAAGGCGAAGAAGGCGGAGCAACCGAAAGAGATGAGCGCGACTGTCCAAAGCCTCCCACAAATTTTAACCCCGTTGCTGCTGCGGACTTAATCGGTACTGGTGGTCCGGTACTCGGAGAGGTGGATGATAGGTCAGCACTTGGTCGGGGAGGTGGCATGGGAACTGGGGCTCCATAACTGGTTCCCACTGCATTTGCAACCGGCGAGGGGACATTCATTTCCGCGTATTGTGCGTACTGCAGAAGTTGCGAACGGAAGTCGCAGGTAGGTGGAGCCTCTTCTGAACAACTCGAATGGGCAATGAGGTTACACTGGTCACATATAACGCCGCTCTTTTTCACACTCCCTAGGCAGACTCTACAAAGCATGGCTTTCACAGGGGCGTCACCAAAAAACCGACAGGTGGAAAACTACTCTATACTCACGCTTTCCGAAGGTCGTCTTCACGAACGAGTGATCTCGGGGGTTGAAGCAAGTATCCTCTGGAAGAGGGGATATTGGCTTAAGTGATGGGCGTCTCTTCGAAGGTGGATTCGGGGACTCTTCCCGAGAGGGAATTTCGGAGACCAGCCTTTCGACAATTGGTGAACCAATCTGGGCCAGCAGCTTGGCAGCATCTGTCTTTTGTAGGTCGGTACTGACTCGACGAAGGAAGGGTATGCTGTCTTGAGGGCGGAGTTCCTGCGACCTTCGTTAGTACTTGCTACCAGGCAAGAAAACAGCATGCGTATACCTTAAGTGCGTCCCAACTCGAAGTCAACCACGGATGTTCACACAGAGTCTCAGCATCAGGGCGCAGCTTGGGGTCTTTATTGAAACACTGCTGAAGGAAATCTTGCAGGGCAACTGAGCAGTTTTCGGGAAGGGGTGGCATATCGTCCTCGACAATTCGGAACATCACTGGTTAGTTGTTGTGAGCTACCGCACGCTACATGCTGCAAGATGCAGATGAAGATGCACACCTGTCATGCTGTTCGTGATATCCCCATAAGGGGGTCGCCCCGTTAGCAGCTCAATAACAGTGCATCCCAAAGACCAAATGTCCGATTTGGTCGAAGCACCCTTCAGCTCGATGACCTCTGGTGCCATCCAATTTGGTGTGCCTGCCACATTGTTCATTTCTCGCTGCACGGCCTTTAGATTGAGGGAAACTCCAAAGTCCGACAGTTTGACATTGCCAGTCTTAGTGGTGAGGATATTCGCAGCTTTCAGATCACAGTGAACTACTTGGCATTTGTGCAGGTAGTGCAGACCTTCCAATATCTTGACAACGTAGCCGGCAACGAGGCGCTCGTTGAGATTCCCAAATGCCCTGAGGGTTTGACCAAGAGACCCGCTCTCCGCGTACCTCCACAGAGTGAGCCAAAGGTGTGTCAACGATGCCAGAAGACTTACTCAAGAACTATGTTCAAGGTGTCATTGTCGCGTGCCATCCCTTCGTACTTGACAATACTGGGATGGGACAGACTTTTCATGAGGTCTACCTCTTCCATGAGTTGTGTGACTTCGTCCTCTTTCAAGCCTTCGAGTCGTATCCGCTTAACAGCCACCATCTGACCGGTTGACATATTCAAAGCTCGGTACACGGTACCGAACTGGCCACGACCAATGCAGTTGCCTAGTTGCTGGGGTGGCGATGAGTGAAAATTTTCGCGTGGACGCCTGCACTGAGCTCACATATTGAACGGGCTGCTTGCCTGCTTCCATGACGGTGATCGCCAACCGTATCCCACTTCCATCCATCGAATCCCTCATCAGCATTTCACTAGGGTGGATGATTAACCAGATGTCCAATGACAAATGCTGTTTCCGCACCTCGAACGACGAGATCTACCTAATTCATCGTATGATGTTGGCCTGCTGCGCCTCCGTGAAACATCTTGGCTCGTTGATCTGTCGCGCTTGATAGAGACATCAGGCGTCGGGGATGCACTGACGCTGTGGTCGCCAGACACCGCTCTCGGAAACGGGATGACAGACGAACTGCCTTCCCTCTCGACGTCGCTGTGATTGAAGCGTGATGCGTATGGTGGCTCGTTTCTTAGTAAAGCCGTCGTCCGCGTGCTTTGGCGACGTAGGACTATTTTGGATCCACTAGCAGACGGACTATCTGGTGCAGCGTCGATACGTAAAATTGATTCCTTGGGCATCAAAATAGGCGTATCTACACTTTGCCTGGCACGGTGGCTCGGCCGGCGAGAGAGAGCATCAGAACCATCGATTGGCTTTGGTGGGGCGATGATGGAAAGCTTTCGACTCGGTGAGATGGAGAGAGGGGCGGAGCACCGCGGACTCGAATCTGCGACATCAACAGTGGCACGGGTAGGGATTTGTCGGGAGGGAACCGCTGGTCGAAAGGCGTCAATGAAGTCGTCAGGCCACTTGCCTTTGCCGAGCCGAACAACGTCCTTATTAGTCTGAGGCTCTCTGGCTTTGTCTCGGTGAGTGTCGCGTGAACTTGACCCACAGGCGCTGTTCTCCTCTTCCTCCGTAAGGCTGACAAGATCCGGAACAACAGGTTCACTAGGCTTCCGATCGGAAATTCTGGTACCCTCCGTGCTGGTGCTACGTCTCCTCCCCATCTCCTCCGCCAGCGAGGCAGCAAGGGAGCTTGCCTCAGTTCGTGTAAAGGATGGGACCTCTGAACCCAGCGAGGTGGCTTCCGTAGTGACAGTCCTAACAGTGCCGAACTTATTTTGCGCGTTGCTGTTGCGCCTTAGGTCAAATATACTTGAGTATGCGGTGTTCTCTGTGATATTGCTCGACGTTCTTGATTGTCTGACAGGAACGTCACATCCGGTATCTCCTGTAGGACTAGAACACTGAGAGAGAGGTTCACGTCTTGGGAATTCGAGTGGCTTGATGCTCGAAAGCAGACTACCATCGCTGTCGTCATCATGCTTCGAATGGTATTGAGTACGTGGAGGTGGTTTAGGAGGCGGTGGGGTCTGTCCGCCTCTAGTCAGGTCACCACTCCAGCTGTTCGTGGTGGAGGGTGCGTGTCTGCTTTCCAACGTGACGTGACGTGCTGTGCCACTGGATGTCCCGGAATGGGGACTGTCTGGCCTCGTCGGGTGAAGATACGACTCAGGGGGACGTCCAGATTTCCAGCCCGGTCCTGGGTGTGAGGTAACCGGAGATACTGATTGCTGCGGTAACGAGTTAGGCACAGAAGGTGCTGCATTGGATTGGGATGTGAGCGAGAAAGAGAGTCCACTACCGGTACCGGTGGCTGTACCATCCGTTTTCTTCTGTCCAGTTATCACTTTGGATTCGCCAATTGTGGGCGTCTCGAATAGCTTCAGAAGTGCAATGATGGTGCGCGCCACGCGACACAGAGCTTCCGGTGTAGCTTCGATGAGGTCGTCCCGGTAAAACAGATCATCAGAAGGCACGCCCTGAGATGGACACGCGGCGAGGAATTTCGTAATGTTGGTCAGGCGCTTGAAGCCATCCTCTCTCGGGTCAACGCGAGGAATCATGTTAGGTCGGTGCTTGTTCATCAACCTCATGTAAAACATAAGCTGCGTTCCACACGAAGGGTCGACGAAACTCACTGGCAGAGGATGACGCCGTCTCTGAGCGCGTCACAAAATAGCTTCCTCTCCCTTTCCTCTCCGGCATTACTGACCACACTCGCAGAGCTCAAACCCGTAAATGTTACCTGGCTTGCACTTGCGCTAGCTATGCGGCTGCTCTTCCCCCAGACTCGTTCCACCCTGATCAAGGGTTGCATGCGGACCTCTACCTCCGCCCACTCTCTTTGACGGTCAGCACGCGACAGATGAGGCGGAGGCTTGCGCAACTCTTTACAAAGCACCGACATAGCAAGACGAATAAGCTCACGTTGCTCTGGAGTAGAGGGTGAAATAAGGGAAATCGATGACATATTCAGATTACGACCGTGACCATAGACAGAGGAACGCTGAGAAGGGGAGGTCGCCCGCGATCGCGCTGTGCCAGAGGGCGAGGCAGTGCGGGGAGTGGGTGACGCTGTGGGCCGCCGCTGGGTATCAGTCGAACCTCTTCGGGGTATTTCAGCAGATGGTCGACGTGCCGTCTCAAACGACGGTCGCCCGGATGAATTGATTGAAGGTCTTCTGGGCAGTGGCGTTGGGGAGCTTGGAGGGCCGCTACTGTCTGACGGAATATTGCTTGAAGAAGGAGAAGCAGAACCACGGACAGAGGTTGGCGTTACTATCCGTTTAGTGGGCGTCCTAGCATGAGTCTGGTTGGCTGTGTACGAGCACCCCGGGGATGTTGGCTGACTACTCAGGGAAGCTTGGCTCGCATTTGCCGACGCTGGCAGCCGGGTCCACTTTCCAACTCCTCCCCGCACTCCAGGTGGAGGGCTGGGGGACTCAGGGGGAGTTGGTAAGTCACGGTTCCTGCTTTGAGTGTCTAATGAAGACCGAGGACCAGGCGGTGAAATAGGGGATGGTCTATGTCTGTTCGCTCGTGGCAATGGAGAGACCGTATTACCGCGCTCTGGCGAACGGGAGCTGTTCCTGAGTGGCCGACGGGGTGCTAGGGGCTGCGGTGCACCGATTTCCTGAGGTGTTGGTTGCGCACTCGCCCGGCGGGGCCGATCGCGCGAAGGTGAGAACGACCTAGCACTCGGTGACGAGGAAGAGGGCATTACCGCCGGTCTAGAGGTTGTAAATGGCGGAGCCTGCAAGGAGAGGTGCAAAGCAGGTGAAGATGCAGAGGCCTGTTGCAGGGTAGGGGTCATGAAGTTCCTCCATCCAGCCACGCGAGTGCTTGCTCTGTCCGCATTGTCAACATGCTCTCTGTTATCCTTGCTCGGATCACCAACAGGTGCGATCGGGTTTGAAGGGGCCGTAGTCGAGTCCCGCCTTGCAAATCGAACGCCCACCTTCGTTTCCAGCCTTCTAAGCATGTTCGAGGTCCCCTTGTCCTCGCCCTGGCCAACACCGCTGGTCTCACCATGACGTGCCGGATCCCCTGCCTCGCCTTTCACCGTAATAGTTCCGAATTCGCCATCAGCGACGGGTGGGGCCTTGGCTCTGGAACGCGTCGCTGTTCTAAAGCCATGCCCAAATGAGGATCGCAATCGCTTGAACGTCGTCGATGACGAAGGCTGCGCGGCTGAATCTGAAGTATCAAAAGCATTAGACGACTGAACAAGAGAAGACGAGGTGGTGGAGTTTGCCGTCGATTTGTCATTGCTGCGCTGCAGCGAGGCCATATGGAAGGGGTCGAGTATCTGTGATTTGGAAGTATCTGGTAGCGCAACACCTGGCATGTGCGGTCCGCATGTATAGCCGGAGTTTTACAACACGGAGACAAAGTCGAGAACGACGAGGAGCCCTTTGTGCTTGGAACCGAACGAGGGTGTAGTCGTGCTGTTGGCAAGGTGGAGTGAACGTGTATGATAGTAAGGATCGCCACCTAAGATATAGACGCCGCAATGCTATCAGTGGTCTGTCGTAAAAGGCTCCTTTATTTGAGCACGGAATGAACACAGCCGGGGGCAAGGCCGTGACGGGAGAAGAGCGGGGAACGTTAATAAAGTAAAATGAATCTCACCCCAAACTTGTAAGCCAAAGAATCCTCAGGTCGTTGCAACTGGCAGGAAGTTAGATGATAGCCGCTGCGGGGTATAATCTAGATAGAGGACACAGGGAGTTCAGTCAGCACCGACGGTAGAAAACAACTTTGAGCGCGAGGTTCTCCAGAGCAGGAACGGGCTCAATGGGGACCTATTCCCATGAATAGTTAGTTCCCTGAGCGCCCACCAGCACAGGGATACGCTTGCAGACAACGTGTCCTGGTAAGCGAGAGAAAGCACCAACCACGAGGTAAACTCGGGTGTCCGGGGCGAATGAGAGCAAGTTTAAGTCTGAATGAGCGGGGAAGAATGGCAGCTTGAGATGGCCCCAAGGGTGGGCTACTCGGATGCAGCTGGGGTCATCATGTGGTAGGGGAAATAGATGGATGGTCACTCCAGCGATACACCACCGGAGCAAATGGACATCTATGGAAAACCGAAGCTTTCCGATTCGACGGACAGCTACAACCCGCTCCGATCACAAACCACACACTGTCATAGAGCCATCTGCAAGCACCGAATCGATCCACTGTCAGTCGACAGTTGATACTACACTTAGCGGAGAATTCACATCTCCACACAGGGTTCAAGTTTAAAATGTGGCACCCGCGCGGGTTTAACCGGTTAAAGCGAATGTCCATCAAGTCACCACGCCCCCATCGATGACTGCCTCGATCTGTACGCCGCCGGCAGAGTGCCAAGAGTGATGACGCGCTCTTAGGAGTATATCCCCCTACCGCAAGTTCAAACCAGCTATCCTTCGACCGGTAACGATAGTACAGCTGCTTCCAAAGTTGTGCTACACGCAAACGGTTGTTTCAAACCGGGAAGAAGTCTCTTCTTGGGAAAGCGCGAATGCGGTGAGGCTATACTTAATCACAGACGGGTAACGGTATGTGCCTATAGGGTCTTCTGAAGAAGAATCATTCATGCAACCGAAGATGCAGAAGTGAGGGCGGCAATGAGCTTGAGAACGAAAATGCTCCACACTCAGGGGTCTTGTGATTCGTGTACAGATAGGAGTATCGGGTGCTGTCGGACAAATGTTTATATTATTATTCCCACGCCTTACTAAGTCTCAATATTCCACCAAATTTGGTTATCTACCAATTTGGCAGCAAAATATTTCGCCGCAAATTCCGTCGAGATATGGTCTCAATATAGCTGCCGAGCCGGTATCAGACTTGACACCTCCAGAAGACGCCGAAATTTGGCGCCTATTTGACGATATTGTAACGATAGTTTGAGATTCACATGTGTTGGTGGTCTACAAGCTGAAAGTCCTCCATGCTGCTCGTCATCCAAACAATTCCAAAGATTTGACAGATGACTCGATCCCGTAAATTTTCTGTTGCTCGACGTCACCATCGGCTGTTTTTGCGCCACCGCGGGACGCGTCGGAGTTTGAACTTATGCTGACTTCGACTCACGATCCACTCGACCAAACTGATGGCGTCCCGCTCAAGAAGAAAATCGAGTCTGGCTGCCAAGGGCGGCTCCATGGCCGTTGGAAAGGACGCTTCCACCATTAAATACACTCGACATCGTGAAAAAATGTCCAAGACTGACGACCATGGGAGTGACGGCGAGAAGGAAAATAAGATCAAGCCTGCCAGGGGCAAAACACCCAAACCTTTCATGAAAACTGCACACGATGATACAGCAACCAAATACTGTCTCTGCGATCAACCCGACGATGGATCTCCAATGGTCTGCTGCTCGCTATGCAATGAATGGTATGTGTTCTTGTCTGCGCTTCCAAGCGCCTCGTCCAATCTATCTGCCTACGATTTAGGTACCATTTCCGGTGTGTCAACCTTGGTTTGGAGGACGCATCAGAACTTGGTAAGTATCGATTTACCGTCTTCCGCCACGTCTTCTCATCCGGATGTTTATCTTTTTTTTTTTTTTCCAGAGGTTTACGTTTGCCCTACTTGCCACGCCAAGACCGGTCGACGCAGTATAAGTGAGTGTCAAAGGCTTATGTTCCGCTCATTCTACATCATGCTCGACTCTCCTGCGTTACACAATGTACTTCGATGATATGAGTTTTGTACCCCTTGCAAGCACTTCCCTACTCGTGAGAGGCACCTTGTTCGCGCTCTTTCCAGACCATCTGTGACTAGCTCGCACGATGGTTGCTATCATAACGCCGTGGTCGTGTTCGTGCGTCGGGCAAGCCACATGGCTGTGCGTCACCGCAAGGCTAAGGCTTTACGTTATTGGCGTCAGCTCTGTCCGTTGAGTCGAATGATCACTTGGTCTGGTATGAGCCGGTAGCTTTGATACACCCACCTGTCTGAAGTGCAGGGTAGGCGTCTGTATGAGCATTTGTAGGGATGGTAGTCGTGTAAAACGTAACGCAGGCTATGTCGGCGATATCGAGTCGCAGAGCCGCCCTGTTTCTGTCTGGTGTCTAGTTTTACGTGGTGCAACGTTTACTGACTACTATCGCTACAGTGCAATGGGAGAACATAGATGGCCACCAAGATGCGTCCAATCGTGGACGCAACGAGGAAAACTCTGATCGGTTCGTGTCTACACCGCCGCCGGCCTTGTTGCCGTCCGAGTCCGAAGAAGAAGCAGATAGCGAGGACGAATATGTAGCAGAGCCGGAAAAAGCCAAAGGAAAGAGTTTCTCCAAGGTGTGCCGCCACATATACCCCATATTTACCTGAGTTGATCATGATGTCCGCGATCTATTAGCGCCGCGCACGAAAGTACCCGGAATCATCAGACTCGGACGAACAGCCTGGCGATATACAGGATGGTCGGCAATCGTCGCGAAAGGGCGGTAACCCGTCACGCGGATCATCCGAGAGGAAAATGTCACCCGCGTCTAGCAGCCAGTTGAAACGGAAGTCAACTGCTGCATCGCAAACACCGGCGGCCAAGCGCAGGAAGTCATCGGATGGCGCCGCCTCCGCTGAGGAAGATGTGGCCAGGAAATATTGCCTGGGGAAATTGCAAGAAATGTTCTTACCGGTGTTCCTGAGATATCCTTCCGCAGATTCGCCAGATGGTTCTGGCAACAAGATCGAATTGAAACCTGAAGACCTCGACGAAACAGGCAAGCAACGTTTGGAAAATGAAGCGAAGACGTTCGCCTCTGAGCTCGAACAGTCTATATTCGATATTTATGCCGAACCAGACAAGCACGGGAAGCTAGGCGTGGGCCCCAAGTATAAGTAAGCGATCTCGTATCAAGTTCGCGTGTTTACCCGTGTTATTGATCGACTGTTGTAGGGAGCGGTTCCGTATGCTTACCTTCAACCTGAGTCAGGCCGATCGTGTCGCCATTCATAAGCGCATATGCTTCTCTTCTATATCAGCAAAGGAGCTCGCACTTATGTCCTCCACTGATCTGGCTAACGAAGAGACAAAGCAATCGATAAAGATGGCCGAGCAAGAGGCACTGGAGCATTCCATTTTGCAAAAGACGACTGTTCCCCGCGCGAAAATTACGCACAAAGGTCTTCAAGATATTGAGGATGTCAACGGCGAAGCCACGGTTCTTGTGCGCGAGCGTGAAAAAGAGCGCGAGAGGGAAGAAGAAGAACGGCGTGAGAGAGAACGTCAAGCGAGACTCCGTGCGGCAGAGCAGCATCAGAAGCAACAGACCAACTCCATGTCTCATGGGTCGGTTCCGCCTGAATCGCCAATTACGAGCCATGGTCCAGCGTGGGGTGACCCACCTTCCGCCACTTCGCAGGTGGTATCCTCTGATTCTCTCTCGCCAACAGTTGGAAGTGGCGAGAGACCAGCCGCTCACTCCCTATTTGCACATCCCTACCAAATGCAACTTTCAGAACCGGAGCTTGACATAGCTGACCTCATTCATTTTCATGACGAAGAGCCCTCACCTCGGGAGGGTACGACCGATCTTCAACCTATCGCAGCACTAGAGGGACCAGTGACGTCGGATGAACCTGTTCCGTCTGCTCAACCCGACCCTTCGCCTCTGGAGCTATCGGACATTTCCTCCCCTACAGCTCACGACAGTGTCGCAGAGACGCAGAACAAATTACTAAAACCGGAAACTCCTGTAAAGACTACCTTTGATTTGAACGCGCTGTGGTCAGCCCCCAAGGAGGAATCAGTGCCACAGAAACCAGAGGAGGCACCCGTCCTGGAAGTCAAAGATCAGCCCATGAGTACTGACACTTCCCATCAAGAAGCAACTGATCAAGACTTTGACATGTTCCTCGAGAAGGAGCAAGAACCTGAGGTTAAGGCCGTGGAGGATCCCGAGGCTCCATTAAAGGCCATGCCCACGGTATGGCAAGGAAAGGTCAGACGCCCCCAAGTGTTCTCAATGCAGGTGTCACTGACTCGGCTCAGATTGCCTTACCCCTAGATTCTCCTGTCGCAGAGGAAGCGCATGTCACTGCCCGTCAAGTGGGTGGCAGGAATTTAGACGCAACTTCTATTCTTTGGAAGACACTGTTTGTTTCTGACACCCTCCGCATCGAAGGACGAGTACAAACAGATGTAGCAGCGCAATTCCTCTTGCAAATGAGGCTGAATCCGCAGAAAGAGCTTATAGCGTGCGCATTCTTGCCAGAGCCGGCTGACGCGAAGCTCCAGACATTTATTGATTTCTTACTGAAGAAGAAGTACGTGCACCTGTTCTTTTTTGTTACGTTGTACGGTTGCTTACAACCACTTTTCCTTAGTCGCCATGGACTAGTGTTCCCATGGGGCCAAAGCCCCAAAGATCATCATCCAGGCAAGGAGCTTTACCTGGTTCCGCTCCGGGCAAATGCACCACTACCTGACTATATGGAGTTGTTGGATGACTTGCGCTTGCCGAAAGTGCGCACTTCCGACATCATCGTTGGAATTTGGATTCTTGTGAAAGGAAAACTCACCGCTTTACCTGCTCTACCGCCGCCCCCTGTCGTGTCTTCTTTACCTCCTGTGTCTACTTCATTTAATGTTCCGGGTGCTGGTGCTTCCATTCCGCCGCAGCCTCAGCCCCACTCACATGCGGGCCCTATATCGCCATTGCTCCCAGCGATCCAGGCTTATCCCCAGCTTGCAAACCCGGCACTCGCCGCCGAAGTTGCGGCTCTTTCTCCCGAACAGATACAGGCAATATTGCAAGCTCTACCGTCCAGCAATGGTGTGTCTAGCATGTCCAGTCTTCCCATGGGGGTCGCATCAGCCCTTGGAAACACAAGTAGTACGCCACAGCAGCCTCGCATCCTGCAGCCAGGTGCTGCCGCGCCACCACAATGGAATGGCGCGATGCTGAACTTTCCGCCCTTCTCTCCTAATTCAGTTTCGGTGTCACAGTTTGGCACTCAGCCAACGTCACAACACTCGATCCCTTCCCCGATACGTCAACCCCCCAGTGGTCCATCTGGTCGAGGTGCCCCCAATCATGGCCACTATGACCACCTCAACGACGACCGCGATTTCCGCCGAGGGCCGGGATATGACAGAGGTGATCGGGGAGGTTGGCAAGGCGGAAGGGGGCGGGGTAGAAGTAGAGGATGGGGTAGAGGTGGTGGTCCGCCGTCGTATCGACCAGTGGACTCCGGTTGGGGCCGTGGTCGAGGTCAAGATGACGGGGGCAGACCAGATACTGGTCCACAGCGGGGTTCGCGACGGTGGTGAGATCTTATTCTCGAGACTTGTGGCCATTTAAATTATCGTTTTTCATATCATCCCTTCCGTTACACTTTGTATTTTACGTCCAGCTAGTTACTTAGTTACGCGGCTTTTCTTTGGGAATGTGAAGCAAAGATCTGTGTACAGTAGTTGCTCATCAAGAAGTGCGAGGTTGCACCAGCATAGTCCTCCCCACTCCTGTTAGTTCTGCAGCCTCTCTGAGAGTTGGATAAGTATATTTTCGATACGCTTCTGCCTGTCCTCCATATCTCTGATCCTTTGGGACAATTCCATAAGCCCGCCACTGCTCCCCATACTCTCTTCCACCTCCTCCGCAGTCTCAGGTTGTCGGTCTGGAGATGCAGAGAGGGGCGCTGTCACCAGAATCTCAGGCCGAGTATCAATTGCTGGAAATGTTGGCCTTCGTGAAGTACCTGACGCCTGCGCAGTTGAATCGGACCCTCGCTTGGAAGCGAGGTGCATCGATGTCAGGCGGCGTCGGCTGGCTGGTCCATAGCTAACTATGTGGCCATTACTAGAATGTGGCTGCAGCGACGTTCCTTTGTCAGAAGGAAGTTCCTCAGGTATCTCGTCGTCGACAACAACGGGCTGGAAGACCTGGGCCAGGGGACTCTGCAACGCATCGGTCCTATTGAACATGGAATTCAGTCTCCGGCGCAATGCCATTGGAGTTGAAGTATGCCGAGCGGGGTCGCTCGACCTTGGAGGCACCGAGGCTTGGTTAGTAGACGGCGAAGACGTACGACGACTTTCTGTGCGTTCTTTCCGTGAATGTGAAGGTCGCAGGGGACTTCTAGATGGACGACTGTCCGATTTGCGCGATATTCGACGCTGAAGAGCAGCCTGAGAAAGTGGCCGATCCGCGTAGTTTTCAGTGTCTACTGCCTCCTCAGAATCCTCCACAACCTCGAAAATCTGCAGATTTCATTAATTTCTGAAACCCAGTAAGTACACGATAGACCATACGATATCGATGTCTGCATCAGCACCAGCCAGTCCTTCAAAGAGAGCTAAAAAGTGAAGGTTTCGATGAGCATACTTCAGTTGACTAGTTGAACGAGACTGCTCACACAACCGTTTCAATGGACGGGGAAGCTTATCGTACAGCGTTTCTGCGGCCGCTGATACGGTATCATAAAACCCATGTGAGTTGGATAACTTCCGTTGTCCTTCAAAAGGGTATGAGTTCAATTCAGTCGGAGAACTCACACGACTCACTTTCATACCAGGCGATCGAAAGTAAGATCGGAAAGTTCGTCACCCTACGCATGGTTCGTGACCTGAACTACCAGGTTCCGGTTTCACCCACCTTATCAAGAACACGTTTACCTGTCACCGCTACATTAGCGCGCGAGACGAGTGGGAGATGATATATGGTGAACCTTGTGGAACCATCTGGCCGACAAAACGTAACTTGCTGGAAACAGAATACATAGCGCGAAAATGTTAATCGGCGGCTGATATGAGAACAAGGAATCCGCTTTGACGCTGATGGGAACAAATGAGGAATTTTATAAGCAGCAGTCCAGAAGAATTACCCCTCAAGCACCGACACCGCTCTCCTGAACATAGCCTGGGACATCGTTAGAAACGAGACACATGTACGGGAGTTACCAAGTGAACCTCGGCCGCTGCATCTTCATTGATTCTTGCAAAAGTGTTGGACAAAATCTAGGAGGAGATAAAAGTTACTGGGAGGCAATAGCTAAAGGAAGGCCTGTCAACACTTACAGAAACAAGCACTACATTAAATCAGTCAAATAGTAATGAGAAGTAATGGGAAGGATACATACCAGTCAGTAGGAGTGTGTTACTCAGGCAAGCATACGTGATCATGAGGATGGGACCGAATACAACATCGAACTCGACTGTGGTAAGTTCAGGCGTGGAAGGAGTTGCATATGACAGTGCACCTACATGCTCTGTCAAAACCGCTCGCGTCCAGGCCAAACCAGAGGTCGAGCATCCACCATGCGATAGTACTGTCGTGCAGAAATGAGTATGCACTAGGTAAACAAGGACAATATGAAAATCACCCTGCAGAGTAACTGCGAAGGCGGGCTCGAATTAGCATAACTTTCACTAGGATGTGTGACGGGAAGAGACTAACCCTGCTCCCTTACGACTCAAGCTGCTACAGTGAGGATATACCAATGAACGATAAATTGGTGATACGTACGTCCATAAGGCATAGAGGAATCCACAGAAGCAAAATGCGGCGATCAACATGAGGGCCACAAATTGCATCATCATGGCACGAAGGGACAGAACCATGAGGTTGTTCTGAAGAGTGACGAAAGCGAGTCTGTGCAATGATGGTATGAGGTGCACCAAGTCATAGACAATGAATACTGACCGAGGGAATAGTAAACATGCGATCACAGCGAGGAAATCAGTACCTAGACCTCGTGCCCAATGCTCTGATCTTAAAGCTCAGCATAATTCTGATGGTATGAGGGTACGATACCCACTATGGTACGCGACGCCATATATTCGGAAGAATGCATAGATCGAGTATGTCGTGACTGTGGTACCGACTTGAGTAGGTTTAGACAGACAGATGGCAAGATGGACTGACCAAAGGCTATATCGAAGCCATTCTACGAAGAGATGGATGAAATACACATTCGCCGCAAGAGTATCGATGTACTAACCCAAGTGCCCTTGGAATACACTGAAAAGACGTGGTGTGAAAGGTCGAGCATGAAAAAATAAGACATTGCTTACCTTTGATACCATGCTCTTGCATCGCAGCGAGCTTCTCGAGGGTAAATCCGAGTCCACATACCATGAAGGCGAGCTCCGGAGCATTGATCCGATGTGGCACATTCGTCTCAATAGCGACAACGAAGAGTATGAAAAGGATAAGGAAACTGACATCCCTCAGGAGAGTACTGACGTGAAAGGGATGAAAATAGTTACTTTATATAATCCAAGACGGAACGAATAGCAGGCACTTTGAGGCTGTTTGAGAGTGATGTAGAACAGCTTCCGGCTCTGGAGGCTGGATATTGCCTACCGATAATGATCTAAGAGCGGGGCCTTGTGGGGATCATAGAAATGGATGGGAGTACGCTTGTAGCGCTGTCGGAGGGCGTCACAAACTGAAAATGAGCGATATGCGCCGCCGGATCCTTACGTCTGACAGAATGGAGTGGCTGCTCTCGGCCTGGTATACGCATCTTCCGCTGAAGGTTGCTGTTAGAGTAGAAAGTGTATTGGTGGTGGCGACATACATCCAAATTTCATCTATTACTTTTTGGCAAGGAGGAACCTTGATGAAGCGCCTCGCTCTGCTGATGATGGCCATTTCCAGGGCATTGCCTATACGCTCCTCAAGGTCTCCATCTCGTTCTTCCTTGGCAGTCTGGACGATGTGAGGGTCAGCGCCTGTCCATACGGGCCAACACGTTGTAAGGGCGATGGCAAGATCAAGAATAGAATTTCCGTTGTCACGCAACAGTCGGATAGCAAGTAGTTCGCAGAGGTCCGCACGAGTGCAAGAAAGGGGTCCAGTGGCAACGTTTTGATCTCGGATGAAGTAAGTCCTGTTGAGAAGAAAGCAGAACACCACGGACTTGTTGCCTGCTTGTTGTATAGCGTTGTATTTTTCCTCAAGGGGACGCACGAGCGTATAAGTCAAGTCAGGGGCTGTCAACTGATTTCCAGTGGTGAGATACACCGGGTGCGCCACAGCGGCTAACTCACTGCTTCGAAGCTCAATGGCGTGTCTGCAAAAAAAGCTCATGGGCCCTATAAAGGCTTCTGGAAGAAGACCAGACTGACCAATGTAATGCTATCGCGAGTTGGCGCATTAGTGAATCACACTGTAAAGATAACCCTCAGAGCGCTCACTATGACATCCTACAAAACCGGTGAACCGGTAGTACACAGCATGCTGGAATAGAAAGCGCTTACGCCTCTGATCATATGTATGATTGGCCACACTGCAACTCTGTCCTGGGATTGCGAGGACAGCAGTGGCTGCCTTTCGCGCTGAGATTCAGACATGAAGCACGCGTGAACACCCCGAGTGCCAGTTCAGCGTCTCGTCGGGGGGAGTCTGTTGGCGGACATGCGCTGCTATGACATCTCACTTTGATTCAAACTCCGACCAGCACGCGTCGGCCAGAGTCGCGTTCTCGCGCGGAGACGCTGACGACGACGACGACCGCTGCCATGCAGGGGCCACAGAGAAACCCGGGGCAGATGCCCCCAGTCAAGATATACAACGCCGTGTATTCATCCGTGCAGGTAGACATCCACTCATACCACCCTTGTCGTCTAACCGACACGGTCGCGTCACTCCACCCCCACAGGTGTATGAATGTATGGTTCGCGGTATCGCCGTAATGCGAAGACGCGGCGACTCATATGTCAATGCCACTCAAATACTCAAGGTCGCCGGCATCGAAAAGGGCAGGCGCACAAAGATCCTGGAGAAGGAGGTTCTCCCCGGTAAGCATGAAATCGTCCAGGGCGGCTACGGCAAATACCAGGGCACTTGGTGCGTCTCCATGACATACCAATCCGCGGTTACCCAACACTCACCCTTCGTTCCTTAGGATCCCACTTGACCGTGGCCGAGAGATCGCAGCCCAATTCGGCGTTGCCCCTCTCCTCGCACCGCTGTTTGACTTCACTCCTACTACCAATTCCCTCGGATCCCTTCCTGCCACGAACAATGCCCCCCCTCAAAGACCTATCTCATCATCGTCTTCTTTCTCTGGGATTGGCACCTCTCAGACCTACTCACAGTCTAGTCTTCCTCCACCTCCCATCATGCCCGGATCCGCACTGCGGCTCCTGGCCCAGGGACGCGCTCAAGGCCTTTTTACTCCATCTACTTCCGCCGAGGTTTCCTCCAAGTCTACCGTATATCCGCCATCTTCATACCAGTATAGCTACGTTCAGCCACCCGCTGTGTCATCAGCACCTTCGACTCAGCAAGCTCTCAAACGAGCGCGGTCCGACTCGGAGGTAATTGCTGCTGCTCAAACCGGGTCGCGTTCGTCCGTTCCGCAAAGGTCCTCTCATCCGCTGCTAGAGGCCCCTGCAGACATCCAAATGGCTGATAGGTCGCAGCCATCCCCCCATGCTTCCCAGTCCCTGGAAGATGATGGACCGTCACCCAACAAGCGGGCTCGCAGAGAAACCTCACCACCCCGACAAGATGCTTCCCAATCACAACCGCTAACAAGTAGCTCTCAATCAATCACCCAATCCCTCACTCGCCACATTTCCAGCATGAACGTATCTTCGCCGAAACTGCAAAGCCAAAACGGCTCTTCGCGTGCCCCAAGCGTAGCGATATCGACAAATGGAAAGATGCTAAACGGCGCGGACAACGAAAGCCATGCTCTCCGTTTCTCCACCAAACCGCCGCCACTCCGGGACCCTTCCATGCTGCGCGACCCCCGTCGCGCACAGGTCATTGCCGCTGTTTGTCGCGAAGACGACCCAGCACCTGTGCTCCAACTTCTACACGAACTTACACCAGATCCTTCACATCCTGTTCAAGTGGATACCGTCCTCGACGACAAAGGCCATACGGCATTGCACTTGGCTGCCAGCATGTCTCGACAAAATGTTGTAAGCCAGCTCGTCACTGCTGGTGCTGACGTACATCGCGGTAATTTTGCTGGAGAAACCCCTCTCATGCGTGCATCAATTGATACTCACAATTTCGATCGGCAAAACTTCCACTCTATCGTTGCGTCGCTGCATCAGTCCATCCGTACCATCGACACATCCAAAAAGACCGTTCTACATCATATCATGTACCTTGCAGGTATCCAAGGTCGTGCTGTCTGCGCAAAGTATTACTTGGACCAGGTATTTATGTGGATAGCACAACACCAGGGGGGCGACTTCAAGTCCATTGTCGATTTGCAAGATGAACATGGCGACACTGCTTTGAACATCGCTGCACGGGTGGGTAACAGGAGCTTAGTTAAAACACTTCTAGACGTTGGCGCAAATCGATTGTTACCGAACAAACTCGGTCTTCGGCCAGGCGACTTCGGAGTAGAGGTGGAGGTATGTATCACATCTAGTATAACAACACTGCCATTTAACTTGCACGTCTCAAAGGAGTTGACTGGGGGCCCACGTGCCGACGATTTGCTATCCTCATTGCGACCAGGTCCATTAGCACCGGTCCAGAAGAGCCAGGATATAATCACTGGTAAATCATCGCCATGCTCTTCCTCCTTAGTGTTTCCCACTTGCCTTTCCCATAGAGATGACAACAATGATCCAAGGCCTGAGTGCCGAGTTTTCCAGTGAGATTAAAGCGAAACAAGATTCGCTCGATCTCACGCAGGCGCATCTCCGCGCGGCCACACGGGAGCTCTCGGAACAACGTAGGCAGATACAAATGTGGCAGAGTCGGTGTGCGGAGCTTGACCAGGTCCACCAACGAATTCGGAATCTTGAAAAAGCTGCTGCCGAGGAAGATAACTTCGACTGGACAGGTCGAACAGATCTCACCGGTAGGGATGGGCGGGAGACCGGCGGCTCCGCGTTTCAGTGGCGAGGCACCAACTCGACGATGGCGGGTGTAGCGGGGTCGATGGACATCCCATTCAGCGTGGAGATGGAGCCTCCAATTCCGGCGACTGACTCTGTAGCAAGCTTGATACGGTTGCGACGGCTGAAGACTTGGCACGTAAGAATGGAAGAGCTGATGGAAGAGAGATTAAAGTCATTACAAGGCGCAAGCGCAGAGAAGGAATATCAATGCAAGAGAATCGTGGCACTTTGCACAGGGATTCCGATCGAGAAGGTGGAGGATGTGAGTGGTTTGGCGGTAGTCGCCGAGAGCCTATCCATTTATTTACACTTGGGTCTTGTTTGTTCAGATGCTGGAAAACCTCGTAGTTGCAATGGAGAGCGAGGCGCAAGTTGTGGATATTGTTCGGGTGTCCGGATTTATGCAGAAGGTGCGTTCTTCAATTCAATCAACCCTGAACCAATATAGTTTTTAACTCAATCCCCCCGCTAAAATTTGGCACATAGGTCAGGGACGGTGTTATATAATTTTTATGTATGGAGGCCGTTGGTCATCGATTCATCTTCCACATACTACTTGTTTCACTCTCCCAATGTACTATACTCAATGCCAACTTGCCATAATTATTAGACAACATCTCAAACAGTAACTTCCTCTGGAGCGAACAGCTGGAAATTGCGATTGTAGGTACCAGAGGCAAGTAAGCGCCCGTCTTTTGAAAGGTCGACAGACATCACTTTGCCCGAGTCTGTCGTAAGCGTGCGCAGTAATTGCCAGTCGTCCGTGCTCCATATCTTTACAAAACCATCGTAGCCAGCGCTCGCAAAATAGAGCCCCGATCGGTATCTCCACTCGTCTGATGTTTGCTCTTGCTTTTTGTCATTACTCGTGTCAGCGTCAACGTCCTCGTCCATGCCATTCATGGTTACATCTCCATTTCCACGAACTGTGCCCATGGGAGGCAGATCGTCGCCACGGAAGAAACGAACGTCAGAAACGTTGGAGACGTGGGCGGGGATCGTATAGAGCGCTTTTAGAAAACGGATGTCCCATATTCGGATGGTGTCGTCACCGGCGCCGGTCGCAATTTGGTAACTGCGGGTTGCCCGAACGTTATCAGCGGAACATTCAGAGGAGAAGCCGTAAGTCTTACCCGTTGGGCGAGAAAGCTATACCAAATATGGCTTGCACGTGACCATCGAGCACCATGGCGGTCCGTCCGGTCCGCAGATCCCACACTCTCCCAATTGCGTCGAGCCCCCTAAGCAACATGGAATCAGTGGGGGAACCACAGATACTGAAGTAACCTCACCCAGATGCAACCAGAGAACCATCGTCTTGGAATTCAACAGAGTACACTTCTTTCGAATGGCCCTCTTGTAGAAGCAATTCCGTCGAGGTTGCCACATCCCAAAGTCGCCAGGTGGTGTCAAAGGATGCAGAGGCGACATAATTTCCGGACGGATGAAACGCAACCCTGCAAACACGATCCGCATGTCCTTTCAACACTGACAAAGGGGCGTCGCTTTGAGAGCATAAAGATTGGTAGTGCACGTCCCGGAGATGACGCCATGCTTACCTGTTTAGTGACCACAGGTTGACACACTTGTCCCCTGCTCCTGACACCAAGTTTACTAGCCCTTCGCCTTGGGTCAAGGTCGCCTGTGGGTGCCATGCAACCCCTCCTAGGCGATCACCATGGCCTGTGGGGCTACCCGTCGCTCCAGAACCAAAAACAGGACATTACGAACATACCACGCAGAACCCGCGAAGTCGTGCATGCCGGGACGTTCCAAACCTTGACTGTGCCGGACCAACTCCCTGTAGCAAGAAACTTGCTATTTGGCGAAAATCGTACTTGCGATATTGGACGTTCATCGCCTATCTGGGATCCGAGGTTGCTAAATCGCTAACGGAATCAAATCAAATCAAAGTAGAAGGATAGAACATTTCGAAGCGTGCCATACCTTGACCTCCGCAAAGATTTTTTTACGCATGTCGATGATACGACCAAGGGGTAGTTTGCTATCTATTTGCTGTTGGGCGATCCGCTTTTGAGCTCTGCAACGGGTAAAAGGGTAGACGTTGTAAGCACCTTACTAGTATCACCTATCGTTAGGTAGAATCCAACCTGGGCAGGGAATACTCTGCTAAGTGCCTCCGTGCTTCGAGGAGCTCCAACGATCCCGGTGTGTAGAACTCTTCCTGGAGGGACGATCGGCATAAAGGAAGTTAGACGGACTGAACTTCACCCACCTCGTCTGCACTCTCCTCCTCCGACTCCTCTTCCATTTGCACGTCATCACCCCGAGCAGCAGTGATTTGAGAGAGGACATATATTAGACGATCCCTACGGTCGGCTTGCTATGGAAACAAACACGCATGTCGGATATACAACAGAAAACGATCGATAAAATCCCAACGCACTCGTTCACCGAACAGTGTTATGGGTTCGCCGAGTTCACGCAACCTTGCTTTGACGCGGTTGTCGTCCGTTGGGACGGCCATGCTACGGGCCTTTTTCTTGCGCTCCAGCTCATCCAGGATTGCCTTGTTCTCCAACCTAGCTCGCTCGGAGCCCAGGTAATTTCCATCGTCGATCAATGATTCGAGAGTGAGCTCTGTCATGTTGCTGGAATGAGCGTGTTGTCAGAGGCGTTTGTTTGGCAGCGGCTTGCGATCCAAATACAGACGTCCGTTCCAGACCGAGTCGGGGTTCTACTACTAGTACATACTACGCCAGCTCAGGAGGTTCAAATCTGCGTAGTATGCGACGGGGCTGGGTTGCAACAAGCCTTCTAACTGTCCGACCGGACATCCGCCTTTGATCGACACAGATCATCCATCGCAACTAGTTTTGAATCTTGTGTTTGGTTCCGTCTCGAAGCCGGTGGCGAAGCAGGCCTAGAAATGCACCGCGTGTAGAGTCCTATTTTATTTACCTGTTCGGCGAGGCCGAACCGGGGGTTGTTTTACGTTGGTCCCATGATTTTTTAAAAGTAATTATTAAGTTGAACTTGCCTCTTGGCCCTCAACCACGACGTCCTTCAAGATCCTTCAACCATGAGCGAGCTACACTCACTGGAAACACCCTCTGATGCAACCCTCGCTGAGCCATCTGTTCGGGAGCGCTCAGTATCGCCTGCCCCGAGCAGCGGCAGCAAGGCTGGTAGAGGAGACGACTACGTGTACTTTGAGCGAAGCTCCGAAGGGTTCTCGTCTGATGCGGTATCCCGCGCGACAGCTGCCAAGCTGAAGCTCGAGTCTTACTACAAGCTCGCTGTGGATGCAGCAATCGAAAGGAATTCGCGGTATGATGGATGCATCCCTCGCACCAGCGTGTGTCATGTAAACTCACGCATACACTCACTGCAGGCGTGTTGAGTTGGAACAAAAGATCAATCAGGGTATTATCCCCAATGAGGCCAAGGACCGGGAGATACGCAAGTATCGGAGACTCGAATCCCAACATCTGCGTCTCCGGAGAACCAAGATCCGACTCTCTGATTTCCGCACCGTGAAAGTAATTGGAAAGGGCGCATTTGGAGAAGTAGGGCGAACGCTGTGTGCGCGTCGTCCATGTGCTGATGGCCTTACTAGGTGCGACTGGTTCAGAAGATGGACACGGGTAAAGTTTATGCCATGAAGACCCTACAGAAAGCCGAGATGTTGAAGCGGGACCAGGTTCGAGCTCAGTTTATGCTAGCGCTTTCATGCCACTGACTTGGAGCTCTCAGCTTGCGCATATACGCGCCGAACGTGATCTCCTTGCAGAATCTACGTCGCCTTGGGTGGTCCAACTGTTCTACTCTTTCCAAGATCCTCTATACTTATATCTCATCATGGAGTTTCTTCCTGGTGGTGACCTTATGACCATGCTTATGAAGTATGATGTTTTCTCGGAAGATGTTACCCGTTTCTACATGGCGGAGTGCATACTTGCCATTCAAGCTGTTCATGATCTAGGCTACATCCATCGGTGGGTGACATCGTCCATTATCCACTTTACATTACCACTGATGGCCATTCCAGTGACATTAAACCTGATAACATATTGATCGACAAGAATGGTCACCTAAAGTTGTCTGACTTTGGCCTCTCCACCGGCCTTCACAAGAAAACAGATGCAGATTACTACAAGCGACTCTTGGACCAGGACAAGCAGAAGGATTCTGCACGCAACAGTGTACAAGTCAATGCCATCCATCTGACAATGAGTCGAGAGCAGATTGCAACCTGGAAAGCAAACCGCCGAAAACTGGTGAGTTGGGTTGCAACTTTCATTGCACTTCATTAAGCGGTTCGCTTTCCCAAGGCTTATTCCACGGTCGGTACGTAGCGCAACCACGCTCGCATACTTCCTTCTTATCTTCCTCCAAGGCACACCGGATTACATTGCACCAGAAGTGTTCATGCTGAAAGGATATGGAAAGGAATGTGATTGGTGGTCATTAGGTGCAATAATGTTCGAGTGCTTGGTCGGTTACGCGCCGTTCTGCTCAGAGAATCCGAGCGATACATACAAGAAGATCATAGACTGGCCACACTATCTGTATTTTCCCGAGGAAGTACATCTCAGTCAAGAGGCAGAACACCTCATACGAAGGTAAGAAAAGTCTTTGGTATTTCTTTTATCATGAATCTGACAGCACTAGCATGATGACATGGGCCCCGCAGCGACTGGGAGTGAATGAGATCAAGAACCATCCCTTCTTTTATGGAGCCGACTGGGACAACCTGCGCTATATAGCACCACCTTTTGTCCCTGCTCTGTCGTCCGTCACGGATACTACATACTTCCCTACAGACGAGTTGAACAACTTACCTGAGCAGTTGGAGGCCGTCGAGCAAGTTGGTTCTGACAAGGACCTCGCGTTTTTGGGGTGAGTCCTCGCGTAAAAGTCAATTTACAGCCGTCATTTATCAATTTTGCTCACCAGATTCACGTTCAAACGGTTCACCTGAAGACGGGACAGGAACCCGCTTCGTAGCTATTGTTTTGAGTTCTTTTTTTGCAGGATTAGTTGCTTTCGTAGACTGATACCTAGTTTCGATACCATAGGCACGGGGTTTGTAATTCTGTAAACCTACATACATACATCACACGGGAGAGCATAACATCTGGTCCTCAAGCCAGGACTTGCTTCCGCGTCCTGAAATGGATACTTGTGCCCCTATTACGTGGGTCTCAGAATCCCCGGATCATACCCCGCGTGGGCTGGCATGCTTAATACCCGCGTGTGCTATCTACCCCAAGATCTCCCCACATCGATATCATGCCAGACGGTGGTTTTGCAGACACTTACAGTCCCCGCAAGGTCCTTGATGACCCTTCTTTCCGAATCCTAGGCCCAAGCGAGAAGCCACCGTGCGATGCCAATATCGCCGCGTTCTATAACCCTAATCATGAGATTCATCTGGTCGAAAAGCCACGACCAAAGCCTGGTCCTGGACAAGTTTTGGTTCATGTTCGTGCGACGGGAATTTGTGGGTGCGTATGTTCCTCCCACTTCTTTCTATCGATCAATGCTCACCGATGAGGTGCCACGTCGTTACCACTCAGGAGCGACGTGCATTTCTGGAAGGAAGGTCGTATCGGGGACTCAATGATCGTCACAGACGAAGTGAGTAGTACTATCCTCGACTCCGGGCGGGCATAACTGGTAACGCTGGTTGTTGTATGTTAGTGCGGATCTGGTCACGAATCAGCTGGGGAAGTTGTCGAGGTAGGTGAGGGTGTGACCGCCTGGAAAGTGGGTCAGTACGATGAGACTCCATGACATCTGAGCACTGTGAGTCATCAAATTTCTTAGGTGACCGCGTTGCCATCGAGGCGGGGGTGCCTTGCTCGAAACCGTCTTGTGACTATTGTCGCATTGGAAGATATAACGCATGTGAGTGACTCTGTTGAAGCAGAAGCAGACAACGTAACGTATTAGCAGGCCCAGATGTCGTGTTTTTTTCCACTCCCCCCTTCCATGGTGCGTACTTAGGTTACTTGACGGGGCTCGTTTCCCCAGACATTTCGTTTACAGGAACTCTCACCAGGTGGCACCTGCACCCTGCAGAGTGGCTACATCGTCTTCCCGACTCGGTATCCTTTGAAGAAGGTGCTCTGTGTGAGCCCTTGGCGGTAGCCCTGGCTGGAATCGACCGCAGTGGTTTGCGTCTCGGAGATCCCACTCTCGTCTGGTATGCCTCGTCGACACTCTGCACTGTGCCCCTTCTCACTTCCTTGTAGTGGCGCGGGCCCCATTGGACTGGTGTCCCTTCTCTCTGCGCGGGCGGCAGGAGCGGAACCGATCGTCATAACTGACCTCGTCCAGAGTCGCCTTGACTTTGCGAGGAAGTTGGTGCCTGGCGTACGCACCGTCCTCATCGAGCGTGGGTCGACCCCGAAGGAGTCTGCAGAAAAGATTAAGGCAGCTGCTGAAGGACCGTTGAAGTTTGCTGTAGAATGTACCGGCGCCGAAAGCAGTATTCACACTGCCATCTATGTTAGTGTACTTCTCGAGTGCTGTGGCAATGCTGAACGACATGCTTTGCAGTCCATGCAATTCGGTGGTAAGGTATTCATCATAGGGGTTGGAAAGGACCAACAAATGGTAAGCCTATCGACCAGCGCCCCGTGTAGTCTGTTTAAGCGTTCTTTACAGTTTCCCTTTATGCATCTCTCCGCAAACGAGATTGATGTCAGCTTCCAGTACCGATATGCTAATCAGGTACGCCCAAGTGGGCAATTGTGGACTGTCCATACGCTTCTAGCGATAGCTGACGCCGTTTTTCAGTACCCAAAGGCCATCAGGCTAGTAGCTGGAGGTCTTATTAATGTCAAGCCTTTGGTCACCCACCGTTTCAAGCTTGAAGAGGCCGTGGAGGCTTTCCATGTCGCTGCCGATCCCGCACAGGGAGCCATCAAAGTTCAAATTCTTGATTAAATACCCTCTGGGATTGTGGGTAGGGTTAGAAAGATATTTTTCTTGGATTCATATATCTCGGTGCGATTGGAATTGTATGTAGCCCATACGTGCGTTCAATGGATGCGGTTTATATGTCCGCGTGTCCAGAGTCATCAATGCAAAGCAGGTGATGTTCGTTGGACCTCGGGTTGGCATCCCACTTCAGAGAAGTACGTACACATCATTCGTGCCTTTCTCCACTGTGTTGTGCGATGGAACTGGCGGGTCCGTCCGTCATCTCCGCCTCTGCCGCCTCCGGACTGTTCTCGGTGCTTGGTGCTGTATCTTTCGCGATGTGTCCGCAAGGTAGGAGTGCTTTGGGTCCTCTCTACAGAGACGGCGGTAAAGCCTTGGTAAAGTCAGTATAGAGTTGGTCGCAACCAATCATGACAGAAATCCTGCATATATCTTCTTGCTCGTTTTGCTCGTTCGACATTGGAAGGATAGCTCTTCGCGACAAGCAAAACGTCACAACAGAACGGAACGCATAAGACTAGGAAGCCCACAAGAACAATAAGCCCCACATCTCCATCCAATCCTACTGACTCGAACCAACCCCTTCTTCACTTTAGCAACCAATCATCCGCAAGTACTGTTGACCCTGCGTCGGTTTTCGATTTCAAGAACCCTTTTCTTTTCATATATCGCTTTGTCTTAGCTACAGTACTGTTACACCACGCATGGAACCAGGCAGTCCGCGTCAATTGGAGTAGAAAAACCCTATCCTCAGAGCTGTTGTTCGCTGGCTTGATATAGTCAAGGAATACTCGCCAAAGACGCGGAGGGCATTTGATGGCTTGTTCTTGGAAAGGCCGTCGGAGTGTCGAGGTTAAACTGGTCCTCTGCAGCGGTCACACCTGATCTATTCATAAGCTGTGCAGCACGAGCAGCAAGCCACAATTGATGTTTTGACGTGCCCGCTCCTGCATCAGCCATGATCCTGGAACAATGCTCAGCAATTCATGTCGATGCCATATGCGGAATCATGTCGCCTACCGCCGCAAGTGAACTTGATCGTCATCTGGGTCTGTACGGAAGGTTCCCCTGATGATCTCTCCGATCTCCCATAAACCCTGGCAGGACGAGTTAAGACGTTATTTCCGTATACGCAGTGCCAATTACCATCAGATTACTTTCTCGTTCGATATAGTTCACGATCTGGACCATGTCAATAACATTTAGGAAGACCGCAGAGTGGGCTTGCCTTTGGTAACAGTTGGTCCACTTCTGAGCAGATTACACACCAGAAAAGCCACAAGATCTATGAACAAAAAGGCCATCAGTCCTGAAAGACACTAACGTGGTGCTGCCCTTACTTTTCCTGTAACGTCCTCCTCTAAAGCTCGCTGTTCGTCCTCGTCCTTTGTCGCGTCAAGTTCTGCTTGAAGTTCCTTTATCTCTTGCACCACGGAATGGGCATTAACCTGCCTACAATGGGTGTTCACAGGTCAAACCATAAAAGATTAGAAGGTATGGTAACAACCTATCGTAACCAACTTCATTCGTCCCTTGGCCATTTTGTCTGGAATTAAGGTGGGGTGAGTTGCAGAAAGAGGGAAATTAGAATGATCCGAGAGAATATTGTGCTCACAGGTCTGGACAGGCGAAGGCGGCACCGATGTGTTCGAGTAACTTCATAACTAGAATTAGGCTGCATTCTTTTGGCTGAAAGCGAAACTTGCCCCAATGCTCAGAGTTTGTGATATGGCTTTCACATCATTTTTCGTTTTTCGGCTTTCGGCAGCACGGCCAGAACTTTGACACCTCTTAAGCAAGGGACGCAACTCTACCCCGAGGACCATGTCCAGTGCAGCCTCTGGTTGGTGCCTGTCTTGGAATGGATTGCATTTCGTCGTCCAACTAATGAATGACTTCGATGGGCGGGCTAATAAACCGTTTCCTATAGCTGCGATATAAGTTTCCGGGCGAGCGTACTTGGTGTAACGACAGGCTGACTTTGAACAATTCCTCTTGGGCCATCGCGACGTGATTTGGTTTCCAGCTTCAAGGGGAACTCTTTGAGGGACGTTATCTCACCAACCTATATTTTGAGAGTAAGAACCAGTTGAGGCATTGGAACAGTGACTACACACATAGTTTTTCAAATACTTGAGGCCGAACGCTTTTGAGAAGAATTCGATCGCTTTGTCTATCTGTCCATTCTACTGCCTTCGTAAAAGGGTGTTCATGGATACCATGCAATCGTCCAACACACCGTAGGTTCTGGATGAGATTCGGTTTCCCCAGGTCGAAGCTACAGATAATATGATCAGTCAGACAGCTACGGTGTTGGCGGGATGGTTAGGAGGGCATGTACCGGATTTACTAAGGCGTAAAAGTGTTCCCTAACACATCGCAAAATATGCTTCATTGACACAACATAGGGTCATCTGCCGCAGGCTTACCGAATTTCCCTGAATCGTTTCCTTCTCTGTACACAAGCTAGTTGTCTTCGCCAAACTTGCGGACTGGCGACGGAGCATAAAGTGGTAAAATCACCTGGCTTTGTAGAACGACTGCCATTGTCCATCTTAGAGTCTGATTCTCAAGGTCAAAACAAAGCAGGTCACAGCCCATCGGAATAAGCCCGACCTTCATTTGAACCTATCCTCGTTTCCCAACCATGGTGGGAATATTGGACGTTTGTTATCACCAGATGTTTGTCGGAAAGGTGGGTTGACAATGCTTTCAGCAGCAACACGAAATGCCGACTACTTGGAAGCGATAGGCCAATAGGTCGGGACAACATCGAGTCATCGCTGCGGCTGATGATCGTCGCTGCGAACTCTTCGTCTGATGTGCTGGAGAATCTATTCACTACCGGGTGATAAGCTGGGTTCTCAGGGTCAATGCCAAGTGTCCGCATATCTTCGAATATGTTGCCATGACGTGTAAAGTTACCGCCGATACAGTCACCATAATCACCAAGCTGTTTAGTTTGCGCATCGGGCTCGAGACCATCCTGAAGACATGTGTTATGACTCACTGAAGTCCCCCGAGAACATTCATGAAGCCATACTGATCTGCCGTCCAGAAGAAGACGATGTGAAGGAAGAGTTATCATCATAAGACCTGGCATATCAAGTCCATCCCGGTCGTTCTACGGTAAAACAGGTGGTTAGACACGCATGCATAAGAGGAAGAAAGCACCAACAGTCGTATCCGTCCGTGCAATTGGGCCAAGGCAACAACCAGGACATTGCTCAACGTCAACCACCACCGTGGAATTGCCAGTGTTCCATCGGCCCCAAGCGACCCTCGCAGCCCAAATGGACCGAGGAAAATGGGCGTGCTTAATGGAGTTCCCGTTATATCCGTGTGCTGGCGTACCTTGCTGGGCATGATGTGCACGTGCACCCCACATCATGTCATATGCTTTCTTGGCAAAGTCTGCCCAGGGTGTTCCAGTTTCTTCTTGATTAGTAGAGGATTCATCGCAAGCAACGTGCACCCAGCCCAGGTCGGAGTAGTAACCAAGTCCAACGGCAAAGCGAGATCTGGCGTCGCTGTTGGTATACACAACTACGATGAGATCGCTTACATGCGACAAGAGTGTGACAGTATCGCCAGTGATCTCGCGCGGGAAGGTACCGCAACGAGTGAAACCATGGTACGAGGCATTCGTGTCGTCAAGTTTGAGATCGTGCCGAGTCTCATCGGTATATGCAAGGCAGAGTGCCTTAAACTCTGGGTAGGTCTTGTAGATCCCTGTAGGATCAAAAGACCTCTCGAAGGCGGATCTATAAAAAGCCAAATCGATGGTGACGAGCTCCATCTGGTGACTTGCCACTACGGCCTTGACAGTGGACAGGGAGCCGTGATAAGGTATGACCGGCAGCCACACTTGAACACCGGTATTGGTGATAGAGATTGTGCGATATTGTTGGCCATGCACAATATCATGCCACGAAGCGAGTCTGTGTCGACGGGTGACGTTGTTGAACCAGTGGTTGCTAAGTTCATGCTGTCGGATATACCGTGTTAGATCAAAGACAAAGTGGGCAGGTTCCACTTGTTTGATGCGATGACAACCCCGAAAGTAGCTGGGGTCATCTGCGAGAATATTGCCCGGCCGCCGAATCCTTCCGAACGGATCCCATGCAAATATAGTGTGGTCGCTAGATGCTCGGATAATCTCCAGCTGTAGCCGCTGGAATGCTTTCTGCCCCTCCCCGTACAACATCGGCATGTTCACTCCAAATAGTCCCATCAGCGAATATGCTCGATCTTCCACCCGCGTCGTCTTCCGGTCAGCAGCCCAAGACATAATTTGTGCGATGCAGGGACGCTGTTCAGTCGGGGTATTCAGCAAGACTTCACGGGGTATATGTGTGACCTTCTGGAGCATGTCAGCCAGGCTTGCTTTGCTCCCGATTGACACCCAGTTCTTATTGAAGAACTCGATCCTTTTTGGAGCAATGAGTTCCTGGAGGGTCCAGCCTCGCTCGAACCACTCTGGCCAGCCATTGGACCTGCCAAACTTGCTGTCGTTTCGTTCTGGGGGAAAGGTTGACTCTTCAACATCATTGAGGTATGCATAACACTTCTGCGAGTTTTGATACCACCGATACATGGAGTTAATGGCTTCCGATAGTTCAGCGCTGCTTCGCTTGTCAATGCAACACGTATCAATCCACAACCATGTGTATCCATCCTGCATGGCCCGCTCGCAACTCCTGATAATCTTCTGATAGCCGTCACGGCTCCTGACCTCCGCCCTGTCTTGCTCCCCCATTGCCATAAGTCCGATCAGCTCTTCGTAACTGACCTCGGACCCCCAGCGATGCGACAGAATAGCATAATGTACAGTCCTGTCATCAAGCTCTCTCAGGACCTCCGACTTGGGCCCAACCTTCTGAACATTGTTTTCCCGTTCGAGAACGGCCTTTACATATAACAACCGCATCGCTCTAGGGTGTGGACGCAAAGCTCACCATTGGGACAACAACCACGGGTAATCGCACGTACTGGTCAGGTGGTCAAGTTTATGACCAACGTCTTCAGACGGACAACTCTGTCCCTTGGTGAAGGACAAAAGGGAGATGGAAACGGAAACGGAAACGAAGAAGGAAGAAAATCCGTATTTATATGCCTCTGCAGGCAAGGACTGGTGCCTGATAAGCTGTGAGCTGTGAAAGAAATATACGTACTTTGTACCTTGTACATGTCATGTCGTTTGGTTAACTGATTGAGGGCTGACATAGGAACGTGTTGGTATGCATGTAGCGGCGGAGTAATGTAGTCCGAGGTGACAGGACAAATGGAAGGCCCAAGCAAGGTCGGATCAGATGTCCTCCATGCCGATAGAGAAAAGGGAACTTCTAAGAGCAACATACCTTAGTGTACGTAGCCCCTAAGTAGTAAATGCCAGAATCTATTGTGCAACGTGTTCAGATCACGTGACCGCAGCAATACAACAAGCGTCGCGGGCAAAAACATGGACCTTCACTAAACTCCAACACTAATAGTCGGCCGCCATGGCGAGCCCAGGCAAAATACGCAACCGAAAGCCATTTAGCACTACACGCTCAGACAGCTACGACCAGGATGATGAGGACCATGTCCACGCAGTGTACCAACGACCAGTACGTCGATCTGGTATATGTGCCCAGTAGCTGTCGTAATCCTCAACCATTCACAGACAGCTCGGAGCGCGTTTGAGCAAGCGTTGGACACCCCAAAAGCAAGTGCTGCTGTCGTTGGCGTCCTTACCGCGCTTGCCTTTGCGCTACGATTCTACAAAATCAATCACCCTGACCAAGTGGTGTAAGGTCAACACCGTACCGAAGGAAAAACGCGCTCACCCCACAATACTTCTAGCTTCGATGAAGTACATTTTGGCAAATTTGCCTCATACTATATTCTCCGCCAGTACTACTTCGACGTCCACCCACCATTCGCAAAACTACTTTTTGGACTGGCTGGATGGTTTGTTGGGTTCGACGGCCATTTTACCTTCGACAACATCGGTGACAGTTACACGGAAAACCACGTCCCGTATGTTGGCATGCGGGCACTACCCGCTATCCTCGGTAGCCTTACTATCCCTATTGTCTACGCGATCATGAAGGAGACCGGCCATTCCACCGTTATCGCAGCCTTCTCGGCATGTATAGTTCTCTTTGGTGAGTTGTGATAGCCTTGCATGCCTAAGGACTACTGACCGTTGTCAGACAACGCGCACGTCGCGCAATCTCGCCTCATCCTCCTGGACGCCACGCTCATCTTCTTCATGTCTTTAACGATCTACTCGTACATCAGGTTCCGCAAGTTACGCTACTGGTGCGTCTTCGATGGCCCTCCCCTGCTAAGTTGTTCACCGTCAGTAGGGAGTTTTCCGTGGAGTGGTGGAGTTGGTTGATTGCCACCGGCTTTTTCATGGCTTGCGCCTGGGGTTCGAAAGTAAATGGCATCCTGACGGTACTCACGATTGGAGTCGCTGTTTTAATAGACTTATGGGACATTTTGGACATAAAGAAGGGCCACACCTTGGTATGTTCAAAGCCCTTACTTGATGGCCTCTGACTGACCTGTCCTTACCAGGAACATTTCTGGAAGCACTTCCTCGCCCGCGCTCTGGGTTTAATTGTGGTCCCTTTCATTATCTACCTCTCATTCTTTTACGTTCACTTCGCCGTCCTCACCTATTCTGGCCCAGGCGATAGTTTCATGAGCCCTGCGTTCCAGGAGACTCTCATAGGCAACGAGTTGCTGATGCACAGTCAAGGTATGATGTGCCGAGAGATGATCCTTGATCGTAACCTGACATGACACTTACAGAGCTTCACTATTACGACGTGATCACCATGAAGCACAGAGACACCAAAGTCTTCCTGCATTCCCACCCGGATAGATATCCCTTGCAGTATGACGACGGGCGTATCAGTAGCCAAGGTGAGTGCCTCGCTTCTGGCATGTGCTCTGACCTGACGGCATTGTGCACAGGTCAACAGGTTACCGGTTATGGTTACGAAGACGCCAACAACCACTGGCAGATCATCCCTACAAAGGCACTCCCTGAAGCTGGTCGCGGTCGTGTTGTTCAGCATGAAGACACCATCCAACTGCTGCACATGAACACACAGACACTATTGCTCACACATGACGTTGCGTCACCTTTGATGCCCACAAACCAGGAGTTCACTACGTGGCCAAAAGATGATCACTCTCGCCACAACGATACTTTATTCTACCTCGATTTGATCGACGGTAATGCTGGTGATGCCTGGAAGAGCAAGTCAGGACACTTTAGGCTCATTCACGTTCCCACCAAAGTGTCCATGTGGACACACACCAAGCAGCTCCCTGAATGGGCTTTCAAGCAGCAGGAAATTAACGGAAACAAAAACGCCATGGAAAAATCTGCAACTTGGTATGTTGATGAAATCGTTTCTACTGATGGTGAGTCCCCCACACCTCCGTTCGAGAATTGTATGCTAAGCGTAGCAGGTAACAACATCGATCTTGCCGAAATTAACACCCCTAATGAGCCGAAGAAACTTGGCTTCTTCCGAAAATTCGGAGAATTGCAACTTCTCATGCTTCAGCACAATGCTGGTCTCACCGCCTCCCATCCCTATGCCAGCAGCCCTATCAACTGGCCCTTCCTTATTAGCGGCATCAGCTTTTGGACTGAAAACGATACCCAAAAGCAAATCTATCTGATTGGCAATGCTGTTGGATGGGCAATATGTGTCATCTTTATTGCCATTTATGTTGGCATCATCGGTGCTGATGTTGTAGCTCGTAGGCGAGACATAGAGGCCATCCCTGAGCGTACGTCTTTTGTGACCTCTCCCTGGGATTATGTGAAGTAAAATTTCCTGCAGACATACGCAACCGTTTGTGGAATTCGGCTGGATTCTTCTTGCTCATTTGGGCAGTCCACTATCTACCATTCTTCCTCATGAGCCGCCAGCTCTTCATTCACCATTATCTACCTTCCCACCTTGCATCAGCACTACTGGCTGGCTCAGTACTGAACTTTATTCTCTCAGACACTATTAACTTCCCTATATCTGTCGCTGGACGAAGAACTCACATGCGACCCTCTGAATTTGCGGACTTGGGGGCCAAGGGACCTGTAGTCGTGGGCGTATTCGCGGTTATCATGTTTGCGGTGTTCGTCTTCATGGCCCCCCTTACTTTCGGGACACCTGGGTAAGTTCTCTTGTTCCCCACTGGTCCGGTAATTAATACTCGTTCGGCGCAGCCTCGATGGTGATGCAGTGAATTCGAAGCGTCTTTTGTCCTCGTGGACGCTACACTTCGCTGCCAAGAATACGTGATCGTGCCTTTATACAGCGTGGACTTATTTTATGTATCGTGTGGTGTAAATAGTTGGATATCTTCAGAGCGCCCGGAAAGACCTACATATGAGAGAGCTACATAAGTGCAAGATTTCTACATGCAGCCTCTGGAGTGGAACCGTAGAAGTTCGGACCACGCGGTCATATGTGTCCATGTCATGAGCGCCTCAGGGTAAGAACAACCCCCCGCGTCCGACAACTTGAGGGACCACCGACACACTGTAGAAGCTTCCGTCAAGATGTTTAATGCACCACGGGCAGCTCAACGGTACGGGCCAACCCCCGTCAACGGTCTGAGTGGCAGTTTTGTCGACGAAGACCCTCTCGCCATCTCAATTTATGACGACCCGTGGAGTTCAATCCCTTCGTCCACACCTCCGCCTACACGCAACATGAATTCCGCATTCAGTTCAGTTATAGGTAACCAGCCGGGTTGTTACCTCGTCGTTCAGCGCTCAGTAGACCATTTCCAGCGGACGCGATGATTCCAGAATTGTACCACAGGGCTTTCGCTGCGGTTGATGTAACCAACACCGGAGAAGTCTCGGTTAATGCGCTGTCCAGAGTCCTTGCAATCTCCTCCCTTCCAGCTGCTACTATTGACAGGGTAACTGCTCCGGGTCCACATGCACTCCTTGGCATTGACACGGTGCACCTAGATCGTTAACCTGGTTAGTTCAAAACCAAGAGTATCCAGCCTCGAGTTCTATGTAGCCCTAGCCCTAGTGGCTCTAGCACAGATGGGTAAAGGTGAGGATTCCTTCACTCGTGTAAGCGTGCAATCCATCAACACCTTTAACGTAGACATCAGCATCGAGCAAGTCGCTGCTTTAGCAGCGGAAAACGACCTACCGATTCCCGCATTGGATATTGATACCTTGCAATCAAGTTCTTCATCACCCTACATGCATTACAGACAGAGTACTATGGCTACCATCCGCCCCCCCACCTTTGCCCCCGAAGACCCTTGGAACGTGCCCAGGTATCCCAGCCAAGGAACCTACGACTCTAGTCAACCGATAACTCCCATAACTAATGGCTTGACGTCCACTTTTGCCGGAAGCGGTTTGCCTAGGGATTGGTGGAACAAGCAAGACACAGCAGAAGTGAATATCCTAGGCCAACAAGGGTTCATACTTAACCGATATACTGTCTACGAGATTAAGACTGACGTGCGAGTTTGCAACCTTCTACTGTTTAAAGTTTTGTTTATCCATCGTTTTACAGCGCGCAGCAGCACCTGTTCATCGTCGCTACTCAGAATTTGTGTTCCTGTGGGACTGCTTAGTACGAAGGTACCCCTTCCGTCTCCTACCCGCACTTCCCCCAAAGCGCGTTCAACGTGAGTTCCTGTACCGTTAGCTCTTACGGTCTTTTCTCACACAGCTAAATATCTAGCTGATGCTGCGTTCTTGGAGCAGCGAAGGTGCGTTGGTTGGTAACAACAAACCTGGCTATCCTTACACATTCTACCACCACAGGAAAGGCCTTGCAAGGTTTTTGAATGCCGTCATGTAAGCATGGTTTTCGGGGTTTTGATTGGGTATAAGTTATTCCGCTCAGGAATCATCCAGTTATTAAGGAGGATGGACTCCTCGCAATTTTCCTGTCAGAGCCATCATTGGAGTCATGGCGAAAGCAAACTTCAATCTCGTTAGAGGAGGAGTCGGCCAGTAAGAGGGTCGACCCAATTGAAGAGATGTCGATTCCTAGTGATCTGGAGGAGAAGTTGGCGTAAGTGGTTCTCAAGCATATCCAATTCCGTTCTCTACTTAATAACATGTTGCAGCGTGGTTCGTGGAAAACTCAGCCCTCTGATTGAGCAATGGCAAAGAATATGCATACTAGCCGAGCGAATGATAAAGAGACACGAAGCAGCTGCGGTACGGGTCCCTTCAGGCCTTTGGCGTACCTATTTGCCGGCTCATTTTGCCCTCCCTCTCTTCTCGCCTATCTCGCCGCTGGATGTCGGTGCGCCTGCTGGACATCCGGATGGACACGGACACACTTCGTCGACGGTTTCCTTACTTTCGGACTCTGTACTCTCGACGCGGATGACCCGTAATGTTAACCTACTCGGTGACCAGGCTGATATGACGCGCTTGGCTAACGTTTTACGAGCGATTGCAGAAGTAAACGAGAGATGTTGGAGAGGTGACGAGTGCGACCTATGTGATGGCGTACGACAAGGCATCGGACATGTTGCTACACATACTCAACACCATTCGGATCTACTGGAGGAGCGGGTAAGTGTAATGACTCCGCTTACTAGGGTGCTAGTATCTCAGATACCAGTAGACAAACATGTTATTGTACTCCACCCTGGAGTCCCTGAAGGTAGAGTTAGCTGTCTAATACTCGAAGATGTTTGACGTTGACTTCTGCAGAGCCAACGCGACCTGTATGTCGCGATGCGCGATCTATTTGCTAGACATGAGCGACTCGCAGTCGACAACGTCGAGCGACTGAAGAAGCGGATAGACTCGAACTCGACGAAGTTGGAGAGTATCAAAGCGGCGCAGAAAGACGGTTGGCAAGAAGACGCTGACCGAGTCGTTGTACTTATCGAGAAGGATCAAGCAACAATTGCTTCACTTTTGAACCGACGTGTTTTCATCCGTGCATGGTAGGCATGACCTTCTACCTGTAATGTGGGTCAGAATTGCTGACATTTTCGTGAAGTATGTGGCACGAATTACGCGTCGTACTGCATAATCGGGAAAATGTTTTACTGTCCAAGCTCACACAGACCTTCGCTCGTGAAGAACAGTCGTTTGCAGACCGGGTACTCGCTAACTGGGTATCCTTGGGGAACGCAGTGGAGGGGATGCCGCTCGAGTAGGACTTGTGGTTCAGAGACAGATCTAGTGATGGTGCACATCTATGTACATTGGTCACCACATTTACTTGCTTAGCTGCGAGACTATCATGTACGCGTTCACGCTCATTAGCAGTTGCGGTCCGTCCGGACCGCGTGAAGTGAGCCCTTCCAACCGCGCTTCGGCCATCTGCGCCATCTCTCTGCGACGTCATGGATGGGTTCGACGACTTGCTTGCTCAGTCTTCACGCAACGTACTCGAAGACAATCCGTTTGCTAATCCATTTGCTCAACCGCGTTCGAACTCGCCTGATCCTTGGGCAAGCTATGCGCAAGCCCAGCAGGATTTACAACCGGCACATACCCAGATTGATTACTTCAAGTCGGGTTTCGAAGAGGAGCGGAGCGCTACACCCACTAACGACTCGCATTTCAACGGGGTTGAGCAGAGCACGCAAGCTGCTGTTGATCCCCTTGATGCAGTAGCACAGACGGCCGACGACAATGAAGACGAACGAACAACAGGCTCGACTCATGTAAACTCAGAGTCAGACGTACCCTCTCGTACACCAGGATTCGGAATGTTCGTACCTACCGCAGGTAACGATGCCAAAGCGCTCGGACATGCCGAGCCTGAACGCCAATCTCCGTCTAGGAAACATGGTAACACCGAGATGTGGACGGAGGACACTCCTGTTACAAAATCGCCGATGCTTTCATCTAAGAGTGAGCTATCTGTTTCTCAAGAGCCATCCCCGGCGTCCGAGCGTGCTCCAGAAACATCATTAGACCGGCCTCGGTCTCCCAGTCACCACCAAGCGTTCTCTGCACCCGAGCATCTCGACGAGCCTCGTTGGCACTCTGCCTGGGAAGCCAACGGTCACACATCTACATTGACAACACCCTCTTTCGCCGCTGCAGCTGCTACTGGGGTTGATGATGACGACGACGACGACGACACGCCGATTGGCCAGACAGCGAAGTTCAGAAGTAGGAGCGCAGAACGAGCTGGTTCGATGCAGGTTCGTACTTCCGTGTCGATTGTTCCAATGTATTGACTTCGATCAGCCATCTGCCATGACTATGACTACAGCTCCTGTCACACGCAGTGATGGTTCTATTCCACCGTTGTTTGTGATTTCTGTCGATGACCCACAGAAAGTGGGTGATCCCATTCGGCAGTTTATAATGTATACTGTACACACTCGGGTACGTTCATCTCACCTTTCCGATTCATGCGCTGAAATCTTTGCAGACGTCCTCTCCATTATATTCCAAATCTTCGTTCTCCGTTCTTCGCAGATACTCCGACTTCCTCTGGCTCTATGAAACACTCTCGCTGAATAACCCCGGCGTCATCGTTCCGCCCGTACCGGAGAAGCACACCTTCGGTCGATTTGACGCGCAGTTTGTCCAGCAACGCCGACTGGCTTTAGAGAAGTGCATCCAAAAAATAGCCAACCATCCCGTCCTTGCGAAGGATTCGGATTTGAAATTCTTCCTGGAGAGTGATACGTTCGCTTTAGATGTTGGTCTGGTCTCTTTTGCATCGTTCCTTTTGATATTCATTGAAGGACGGGATTGTAGGTCAAGCACAAAAAAGCGGAGTCGACTCACGAACGGGGTGGACTTATGGCATCTATAGGTCAAACGTTGACTGGACCCCGTTTCCACGAAACTGACGAGGTGTGTGGATGTTATGGGATCATATCTTAGCTTTGTTTGATGGTGTGACTCTCAGTGGTTTGATAAGCAACGGGCGTATTTGGACGGCCTTGAGTCTCAGTTGCGGGGCCTCGTGAAGTCGATTGACATTGTAGCAAAGCAGCGAGCGGGTTTGTGTTCTTCCATCTAAAGATCACCGCACACCTGATGAGATGTAAACAGAGCTATCTGCCGCTACGAAAGAGTTCGCCGCTACAGTTTCTGAACTATCTACGTCCGAGCTAGGACCGCAGCTAAAGCGGTCCCTTGCCGCTTTAGCCGACGTGGAACACGTAGTGGCAGAAGCCCAAAATACACAATCACAGCAAGATATAATTACTTTAATGAGCACAGGTACGTTTGGTATAGTGGAGACGGGGGAAGAGACTTAAGACGTTGCAGCTGACGAGTACTCGAGGCTCATCGGCTCCGTCCGAGTAAGCATTCTACTTCAGTAAAATGCGACAGTAAACTTACGCCAATGAAAGATGGCATTCAACTCTCGCGTACGAACATACGCGAATTGTCAAAATGCGGATGCAGAAGTTCGTCGCGCGAGGCAGATGCATGATAGAGCAAAGGCGCAAGGGCGCCTACCTACAGATAGGGTAGGACATACCGTCAGTCTTGTCGCTGAGGAAAGTCGATCGTATCGTCTTTTTTCAACACACATCTCATGAACGGACGCAGGCTGAGAGGCGGGCTCTGGACGCAAAGCATGAGTTCGACCAATGCTCTCGTCTGATCAAATCGGAGGTTGCAAGGTTCGAACAAGAAAGGGTAGAAGATTTCAAGACTGCCTTACAGGCATTCCTTGATGGCATGATCTCCCGCCAAAGAGAAGTCCGTTTTTTCAATATCTTTAATTAGACGAAACTCACCACAAACCCAAAGCTTATCGCCGCTTGGGAAAACTACCAACAATTATTATTGAATCGGGTTCTCACTTCTGGTCAACAGGGTCAAGAGCACGGAAGTCTGGCGACGACTCCTGCGTAATCTTCCCGAACTGTGTTTGGGAGTACTAGTGTATGCCGTTCATCTGTATTCACTCATTCGAAATTGTTCTTGGTCCCTTATTGCGGAACACGGTTCGCGGTCGAACCGCATCCTTGTAATTCGCCTTAGAGGCGTGAGGTGAACATCTGTCTAATCTCTGCGTGGCCACAACGAGGTCGATGGGATAGTTGAGTCAGATGTCTGCGCGTCTCTCTTGGGCCCTTCGCCGCTGCTCAAGAAACGGAAAAAAAATTGCAGCAATCATCCCCTGAATCATTCCTCCGGCTTGGAAGCGATGTCGCAAACTATGTATCAGGTTGACCAGCCTTGAGTCCGAGACCACACCGATCACCAAAATCGTGTCCTTTTTGTCGAATTTAGCGTATAACTTATGTAATGTTCAGGCAAACGTTTAGGCGAATTTCAGCAAGCTTTGTAGCCTGGCTTGCTCCTATCTCCCTCAACACGATGGCCCCACAGCGATCACACAAACCCAAGGGGGGTTTTGAGTTGTGTATCCATACCTGTGTGGAAGGTGGCTGCATCAGTAGGGAGACCAGTTGTGTACTATGGCATAAGAAAGGAGGCGCATGTCCAAGACATGTCAGGTGGGATCGTCTCCATCCAAACTGTAATGAGGCATGCCGCGGGTACAAATTTCTGAAGGGAAAGACTGGACGGGGTACACTTCCTCCCAAGCAGGAGGATCTTGCAAGATACGCTCCACAGAACCTTCAGCGACAGTTCGCGAAGGGCAAAGCCCCTGCTCATGAGCCAAATAAATCCAGGGGGAAGACATCTGGGATGAAATCAAACCCATCATACCCATCATCCCTTTTCCCTGCCCCCGCCCCCGCCTCCGCCTCCGCCCCTGCGTTTGTCTCTGCCCCCATCCCCACCCCAATAGGTGAGTCCCTAAAATAGTGCCAAACTCAGTACTGATCTCAGACAGAGTCCGAGGGTGGCAATGGTCACTCTCACTCTACAGGTGAGCGGGGTCCAGTCCGCAGCTCTGTCTTGGAATTGTTGTCATCTGCAAAACCCAATCTTGAAGCCTTTCATCCACACTTTGTCAAGATGGGTATTACTGATGGGAATGCACTACGAGACTTGTTATCCTGGCCTGTGCATGTCCAGGAGAGGATGCTGAGGGTTGAGTTAGGAGGTGCCATGAGTGCCTTGCAACTGTATGGCCTTATAGCTGCGATGCACCAGTGGAAGGAGTCGCACTAAAGGGTTACATTGAAAAGCAGCATTCCTGGACGACGGCATGATAAATGGGATCATGTAGAAATACGAGTCACCTACGTACCCTACTACGTACAGCATGTGGCGGAAAGCAGGAAGTTTCGTCACACGAGTAGTCCGTTCTCGTAGGAGGTTGGTCTTACGGGGTTCAGGGAGAACTGGCCGAAAGAAACTCTGTTCGAGGGAGACTGAAAAAAGACACGAATATCTACGACCTTATATACTGTGAGGGACGAACAGATAGCTAAAACGGGAAAACTAAAGAACGAGAGTGAAAGAAAAATAATGGGTCAATGATAGTCCGATACGTCCGAAGCGTTATCAGTGGAAATCAACTCTGACATGTTACACAGCAACACCAAGGTCCTGTCATACAGACCAACAGACTACTAGCACATCCTCCTTCCAAAAAAAGATGCGAGGTTTGACTCATCGAACAGGTGTCTCCGGGCATAGGGCAAGTATTCACGCTGACTAATCAAGTGATTCACGTCTGTGACAACTTAGGTGTGCTCGCCGCTCGCACTATTATCAGCCCCTCGCGGGGACTTGGCTGGCTTACTGGGCACTATAGCAAACGCTGAAAGCTGAGGCAAGTTATTCAAACCTGTGTTTGTCTGACTCACCCTTGCGCTAATGCGGTGCAACACTGTACACTTACAGCCGTTCTCAGCCCTCTCTATACCTCTCAGATTTTCTTCTCGGAGCAAGCTGGGACTCTGCCTCAGAACTTCTGTCTCTTTACATCATGTCCGCCTTTACTCGACTTTCGTCAAATATTTGGAATGTATTTGGGACCAGCAATTGGAGCTCTTCGACCAGCATTGAGCTTCCCCGAGCGGAGAACGAACCATTGGTGTCTCCGGTGCTAGAAGAAGGTACGCCCGGAAGATGCGAGCTTCGAATAGAGGGCATGACTTGTGGCGCATGTGTGGAGGTGAGGTCTTAAGGCTATCCTGCTTCTCACATGCTACCAACGATCGTACAGTCGATAGAGGGGATGCTTCGTTCTCAGCCGGGCATTTATTCGGTCAAGGTTGCGCTTCTAGCTGAGCGAGGGGTGGTTGAATACGATCCCTCCGTGTGGACTTTTGAGAAAGTCATAAATGTCAGTCAATAATCCCGTTGCCCACGCTTGTCTTCACTTTTTTTCTAGGAAATATCTGACATAGGGTTTGACGCTTCACTTATTCCTGTGGCGCGAACCGATGTTATCACGCTCCGAGTATACGGCATGACGTGCTCATCGTGCGTGAATTCGGTGGAAAATGGCCTGCGTGAAATGCCAGGTGTTAAAAGCGTCGCGGTCTCGCTGGCAACCGAGACAGCTAAGGTTGACTTCGAACCTGGTTTGGTCGGCCCGCGGGAGCTTGTAGAACGTGTGGAAGAGATAGGCTTCGACGCAATTCTTTCTGACCACGACGATGCGACACAGAAGCGCTCGCTTGCTCGAACACGAGAAATACAAGAATGGTGGAATCGCTTCAAGTGGAGTGCTTCTTTCGCAGTCCCGGTTTTCTTTCTCAGCATGGTTGCTCCTCATATATCCTTTCTGCGACCGATCACTGGTCTTCAGCTTTTAAACGGAATCTACCTGAGCGACATCATCGTCCTTTGCCTTACCACGCCCGCTCAATTCTGGGTCGGGCAGAAATTCTACCGAACCGCGTACAAGGCAATCAGGCATGGCAGCGCCACCATGGACGTGCTCGTGATGCTTGGAACATCGGCTGCATATTTCTACTCGATTCTCTCGCTCATCTCCGCTGCGTTTAACACCACACCGGGATTTCGCCCCTACCTCTTCTTCGACACGAGTACGATGCTCATCATGTTCGTCTCTCTCGGGCGCTGGCTGGAGAACCGTGCCAAAGGCAAGACTAGTGCGGCTCTCACGGATCTGATAGCTCTTTCCCCTTCTATGGCCACCATTTACACGGACGCTCCCGCTTGCACTGAGGAAAAACGTATACCCACAGAGCTCGTTCAAGTTGGAGATATAGTCAAGCTCGTCCCTGGTGACCGGATACCCGCCGACGGGACGGTTGTGAAAGGACACTCCACTGTGGATGAGAGTGCTGTAACCGGAGAACCTGTACCAGCGCTGAAGCAACTTGGGGATGCGGTTATTGGTGGTACTGTGAACGGCCTCGGGACATTTGATATGGTTGTCGTGCGTGCAGGTAAAGACTCGGCGCTATCCCAGATCGTCAAACTCGTCGAGGACGCGCAAACTTCGAAAGCCCCAATACAGGCATTTGCCGATCGTGTCGCGGGCGTGTTTGTTCCGATCGTCATAACCCTTGCCCTCGTCACATTCCTTGCTTGGATAGTATTGGCGAACATCCTCAGCGATGATGCATTGCCAACCATCTTCCATCGCCATGGGGCAAGCCATTTTGCTGTCTGTGTACAAATCTGCATCTCGGTCGTAGTCGTCGCTTGCCCATGTGCGTTAGGACTGAGTACCCCCACTGCCATCATGGTTGGGACTGGTGTCGGTGCCATGAACGGAATTCTCATTAAAGGCGGAGCAGCACTGGAGGCAAGTCGGTCCATCAAGCACATTGTCCTTGACAAGACGGGCACTGTGACGGACGGCAAGCTAACGGTTACGGGAATGGCCTGGACAACTCCCTACAACGAGCCAGAGTCCCTTTACAAGGAGGATGGCCCTCAGTCGCTCTCGCTCAAATGCGCGGATGGATTCACAACACATGCGGCTGTCGTAGCAATGGTCTCAGCAACGGAAGCGCGATCAGAGCATCCTTTAGCGAAGGCAATTGCTGCCTATGGCAAGGAGCTCTTGGGTCGTTCCGGCGCTGTGATACCAGAAGTAAATGTGGAGACGTTCGAGAGCGTGACTGGCGCTGGCGTCAGGGCCACCCTGGATTTATCTGGAACGAAATATACCATTCTCGTTGGCAACGCAAACTTCGTGACGAATTCTGATGCAACTCGTCTTCCGTCTGTTCTTTCCAAATATGAAGCTCAAGAAAGCGAACTCGCGCGCACGGTGATCTACGTGTCTATTGCACGAGGGCCTGCGGCATCCATGATTGTACTCGCAGTATCGCTGTCCGATGTCCCCAAACCCTCGTCCGCCCAGGCCATTAAGGCACTTCGGGATATGGGAATCAGTGTTAGTATCATGACTGGCGACAGCATAAAGACGGCGGTTGCTGTTGCAAAACAAGTGGGGGTCAATCCCGAGTCTGTATGGGCAAACATGAGTCCAAAGGGCAAGGCTTCCCTTGTAACCGAACTCATGAAGAAAGGCGAAGGTGGTGTCGCGATGGTAGGCTTGTTCACTTTCTTCTTCCCATTCGTTGATTGATGGTGAGACCCAAGGTCGGAGATGGGATCAACGATTCTCCTGCTTTGGTCGCTGCAACTGTCGGCATTGCGCTTTCGTCGGGTACTTCCGTTGCCATAGAGGCAGCCGACATAGTCCTCATTCGGTCTGATCTTCTCGACGTTGTGGCCGCGCTCCACCTTTCTCGGAGTATCTTCGCCACGATTCGACGAAATCTCATCTGGGCATGCATCTACAACGTCCTTGGGATCCCACTGGCAATGGGTTTGTTCCTTCCATTTGGCTTATACCTGCACCCGATGATAGCAGGCGCGGCGATGGCATTTTCATCCGTGAGTGTCGTTACGAGTTCCTTGTTATTGAGGTGGTGGGTACGTCCGGAGTCCAGTGTCATGCCTGGGACAAAAGCATGGAAACCGACAACCATTGGGAGTGTGGCAGGTGAAGTCTGGGGTTTTTTCATTGCATTGATCCATCATAGATCAATGGTTGGGTATACTCCATTACCTGTAGAGATGAGTGAATCTGTGTAAGCACATTATAGCTTTACCATAACATATAATATTGTACTTGGTAGCACGATGTAATGGCTGGATGCTTAATTGTCTTTGACAGATACTGGACACAAAGATAGACATAAAGGTACTAACAAGCACAACAATACAACCAGCAACTATTAGAACTATACAGAACCTCAAAGCCTACTCTGCATTTTCATTTGCTGAACCCCATGCCCTACCAATTGGTAGGACAGTAGTAGCACAACAAAAAGAAAGCAAAAGCTAGGGAGATCCCCTGACGACGCAAGCCGGTACTGCAGTAGCAAGGTCATCGCGTCCCCGGAGTTGCAAGCAGAGCTCGCGGGGACAAGGGCGGCAAAAATTTGCTAACCAACTAAAGGGGGCGGTGCCCCCGTTACAGCGGTTATGCTGTAAAGAACAGATACTACACTTGATCTAAGCCAAAAGGCCAGAGTGGTAAGGATTCAGGGTGTTCAAGCGGGGTTTATATATGTTTGAGGGCTGCGCACGGACCATCGGAGTCTGATTTGTCCTCCCCTGCCTCTTATGGATTGAGGGAACGTCCGCATTTGGAACGCGCCTGAATTATGGAGGGCAAGCCGTTCAACGCTCTATTGTAGCGCACTCTTCGTGTCTCTATGCCAACTTATCCGAGTCTTACCTAGTGTGAGTCGTGCGAAGTGCTCCAGTATATCAGTCTCACTCGCGACTTTGTTTTTCGGCGGTACAAGCACCAACACCACCCACGTCCTTCACCCAAATAACAACAGCAGAGGGTTCGTAGCTTCGGCCCCATCTTCGTGTTGAACCAGAATTTCAAGGAACGAATATCCGCTGCTGGCGGTCACGTACATGAGTTATCGTCTCTGCTGCGTGGCACCGATAGGCGACGTTCTGAATCTAACGACGAAGTTCATCCATCTGATTTCCCAGTCCGCATTTTCCCCGACATCGTGGTGGAGTTCACTCAGACTTATTCCAGTTGAAGCTCCTGGGGGGCGGGCCGTAGGCTTTCCTGAGCAGTGCTGGCATGTGTGGGATTCCCCGAGCTTGATTCTGTCCCTATGCCGCAGAAACGAACTCTAGGTTCGATGATCTTGGTCAAGAGGTCCTTCGGCTTCAATGATATAAATTTTGAAGCCACAACTCCTTCGCGGTACTAGGGCCCATGGGTAATTTCCTCCTCGACGCGTAGTTGTTTTGTGTGCTAATTCCTCCCTAGTTTCGAGTGGCCGTCCGCTACAAACGCCGTGCCATTGTTCCCATAACCAAAGGTCACGATGTCATCTTGCAAGTCTAGTCCAATACCGCTAGATCCTCATCCTCGCGCCTACACGTTCGCTTTGTGATTACATGAACATCGAATGCCATGCTAGTGTCGGTGGTACAAACATGCGCGAAAGTAAGGCTAAACTGCAGGGAAGCGTGCAAGTCGTCGTAGGCACCCTGAATCGAGTATTCGACCTGATCAAGCGGTCGGCACTCCAGACCGACTGTATCAGAATCTTATATCTCGACAGTGCGGACGAAACGTTATCCAGTGGTTTCAAGGGCCAGATTTACGAACTTTTCCAGCCGCCGCCAAGTGACACCCAGGTAGTCCTTTCTGCCACGACGCCTACCGACGACTTGGAGGTGGCGATGAAATTCATGAGGGATCCTGTTTGAATTCTCGTCGAGAAGGATGAGCAAAGGAGAGGAGGTTGGACACGCTTTTCAATTTGTACGGGGCTGTGACGACGACCCAGCAGTCATCTTCTGCAATATGATACAGGAAATTGACTGGTCGACCAAGAAGACGCACCGACGGGAATTTAAGGTCTCTGTTATTGTGCGTAACAGTTCAGCGCAGTTTTCCTCGTGGTTAATTTATTTATCATTCTCCTTAGTCTGGACATGGCACAGAGATATGGAACAAAAGCAAAGAGAGAATTCGATGAAGGAATTCCGCTTTAAGTCATCTCGTGCCCTCATCCATTGCAGATCTTCTGGTACGCGGAATTGACGTGCAGCAAGTGCCGCTCGTAGTCAACTACTTATGACGTTCCGAAGGGCGTCTGACAGCGGGACTAACGTCCACCACAACGGGGGGGTGGTCGGTCCGAACGTAAGGGGATAGCAAATATCGAACACGTTGTTTATTATACAAAATCGAACTGAGCGGGTACTGAGGCAGCTCCACTTCAGTGCAGAATTTTAATTACGATGCGCAGATTGACACCACTCACGCATCTAGCCACGAAGATGTTTCTGACAGTAGCCATGCTGAATCTGCATGATCAGCTTAGAGTAGTGACTCACTGCTGGTTGTAGCCTGTTCGAATATCCATTTGCCTACGTACTGCTTTTTTGAACTGTATAATCCCCCGCTATTTTGGTCAGTAATAGGAAATCAATGCTCGCTGCAACGTAAGTGGCTATCCACCTCATCCAGTCAAACATCGGAAGTCAAGTAATTGCCAACTCTGCCAAGTGCCGAAAACTACTTGCGAAGGTGGTCTTCTCTCGGTTTTGTGCCCCTATATGTCTCCGATCGGAAGTGTTTTCTTGGGTGACGTTCAGCATAGGCATCGGATTCTGACATCTTCACCACCACCCTCGTCCCCGCCTGCACATGCTGCTAGCAATTCGATGAGTATGGCCCTGGCATCCTCCAAGTCTCTGGATGAGACTTTTGATTCCGTCGATGGCGGCCCTGATCTACCTGAACAGGCTTCCATGTCCGTTGCCCAACGCCAGGAACTCACTCATCCCCATCCTACTTCAACTCCGGGTGCAACACAATTACCCACCTCCATCGATCCTGCCCTCTCTCTTGAACTGCGAATCCGCTGGTTGGAGGCACTACTCATCGGCGTCCGCCAGGACCCGCGCGAACGCAGGGGGAGAGGAGACAAGCTCTCTGACCTCAAAGATGGCGAAACAACCCTCATCCGTCTAGCGGAGAACGTGCAGCATCGGTTGAATAGCGTGATAGAATCCAACGACGGCCTGAAGAAATTCATGAGTCAATGTACGTTATTCTCTTTCGTTTTTTTCTTTCTTTTGGCATATGATATATGTGTATATTTCTTTCTTCCTTTCATTTACTACAGATGACCGTCATGCCCATCTGTTAACACCGACGTTCGCTTACTCGGGAACGCCGGCCGGACCGGGCCCATCCTACGGAAACATGTCCGCCGAGGAACTGGAAGCGCTTCTCGCAGAAATGGAACCGGACATTCGTGCCGCCGACCGCGACATGCGCGAGATCGACCTACTAGTACAAAAGGATGTATTGAGTGCCGGCAAGCTGCCAGGTAAAAAGACTCCTCCTATCTTTCCTCGGATTTTGAGACACGTTGCGACGACTAGTTAGTTAATCAAGGGTCTTTGTAGACTACGAGGTACTGCAGCCCCGCGTGCAGAGGCTCCTTGCAGCCCAGGAGGAAGATTTAAAATTAGCAGCGTCTCTGGAGAAACGGATCGCAAACCTGGTAGATCGTCACGCGACTCATGTGGGTGCCCTCTCATTTTAAATGTCCCCCCCACCCCCACCCCCTGCCGAGGTCTCACTCACACGGAACAGGTGGATGCACTGTCAGAACTATTTGTCGCATGGGACGACGTTCTGAGTGGGGCGGAAAGCAAGGTCGCACAGTTGGAACGGGACAAGATCGAAAAGCAGAAACTCGGGTACAAGTGAAGCTCATCTTTATTCGAGACGGAGTAGACTGCTAAGAAGGGTGGTGGCTGGGTCTCGTATTTCATAGAGCCTTAGCCCGAGGAGGCGAGGGAGACACTATTTCTCCGTCAACATCTTAATCATATATCACTTCTTAGCCAGTTGCTCTTCGAGACATTCTTCATAGGCGTAGTGTATCGCGTGCAAGCTGATATAATTAATGGCACTACTGTACTCTCCAAGCCGACACACGCCCGACTCCGACACGACGGAATCTAGGGCCTACGCTACAAACAACGAGATGAATGAAGACATCCGGGAGGGTATAAATCAGAAGAGGAAAACATGCCCGCCCTGACGCGGCCGGATGACCATTACAGCGTCAAGGGAAAATACAATAATTAAGCACAAGGAAAGAAAGAAGAAAAGGGAGCACAAGAAAGCCACCCGAGAAAAACCATCAGAATAGCATAAAATGAGCGTGTAGAAGAGGCTGGGGAGTGGTGCCAGGTGCAAAAGCCAGAGCCAGAACAAGAGCGAAACCTAGTCACGCGGGACCCAGTCAGTACTTCGAGTAGCGAGTTCGATGGAGTTGTCTATCTTCCAGAACAAACGTTCGGTTGCACTACGGTTAGTCCAACTTTTCTGATCGCGCAGGATCATTGCCTGCCAAATCCACGTCATTTTTCGCCACATAAACATCAAGGAGGACTGGAAACAAACCTGTTGTGCACCAAAGTTTCTTTGATCATGTGCGAACAACTCTACGTTTTCTTCCAGGGCTTCTGAGAGGATCTGGAGGTCTTGAAGCATAGCTTGCATGGCGCGGACCGCCGATAAAGTCAGTAATTCTTTCCTGTTCCGTAATGTCGAGCCCTCATTGTTTGGCAAAGGGAGAGCTCTGGATATATTTTGAAGAACTGTGTGAAGGATGCGCTTAGTCTCGTTTATTATCTTTTGCGCCTGGGGGTAGTTCTTCCTCGACACCAAGACGAGCGCGCGAGTAATCATATCTGATGCAAGGAGCTCCATTCGACGACGCACGATGACAGGATCGGACGGCTTGGGTTGTTTTGATGAGTTCGAGAGATTGGAGGGTAGAAGTGTGATCGTCAACAGAACGGGATGGGCAAGTCGCGAAATGTGCTTGCCAGCGGAGGGATCGAAGAACGAACCGTCAACCTCAAAGACAGGCACCTCGTCAATCATGCGGTCCATCATGCCGTCGACGAGGTCGGTCGAGTCGTCGATCGACAATGCCTCGAGACCCATGCTCTGCACGAACTGGTCCGTCGCGTTCAGAGCGCGATTGCTATTCTGGAAAGCCCCTTGACGGCGGGTCTCGCGGTTATCGAGTTCGCATTCGATCAACATCTCCTTGCACTCGCCGTACCGCAACTCGCCCACGTCGATATCGACATTCTGGCCATCTGTAGACAGGATAGGTAACGGTCCACCAGATACCTTGCGGATGCGGAAGCGTTGGCCGTCGACGATACGTATGTGTAGCTTCATGTTCAGCAAGCCAATCGACATCATTCCACCTATACAGCCAGCTAGGCACACTCGCAGGTCATACCAGTCCTTGACGAAAGTATACGTCCCACTGGTGTGGTTCGACATCAGCCAAAGTGAAGCAGGATCATGTGAGCGGCCATAGCCGAAAGAGTGGATAGGCATGTTGGCCGCTTCCGCACGAGCGAGGACGAGATCCATCTGAGCACGCCTCGTGCTATCTGCTGCATCGCTGACGAGAATCATACCCGATACAGGGTTTCGGGATTTTCGCTGAAGAACGACGTCAAGGCCTGATCAACGGAGGTTAGTTCATTGTGCCACCACGGAACGGAAGTTGGGAGACGCACCGTGGTTAACAGCCGTCACGACGTCGGTCTTCTCATCTTTGGATGCCCTAATCAAAAACTCATCCTCCATGTTAGGATCGTCCATGCGGCCAGTGTCGTAAATGAACTTTTGCAGTCTTCCTCGACTCTGAGTTTTTCCAACGCATAGATACGGTGTTCTTCTCACGCGACCACCCGTTCCGACCTCGAAAGTAACAAGGCTGAGCCGGTCCCTATTCCCCAGGGAAGCCAAGATAAAGTCGAGGGATGTTTTGATGACGCGGATTTTCAGCTCGGCTGTGCTGCGTGGGGCGTTGGGAGGGGGCAGTGAGACGATTAGCATGAGATCGAGAGGTGGGTGTAGAAGAGGGGCAAGCGAATTGGACGAGCCGGAGGAGACATGAGGCGTCACTAGGGGTGTATCATAATTGGTCATGACAGCCTCCTCACCGAGGGTCTGCAGCTTGCTTTGTAGTACCCTGGGCACTGAGTGATGCGAGGTAGAAGATGACGTAGTGGAACGCGCGAAGCCCTGAAGGCTGTCGACGGCGCTAGTGTTAGTCGAACCGGTGCTGCCGCTGAGCATACGTGCCGCTTTCCCGGATCCACCAAACTCTTCGATATCAAGACCTCGATCGAAAGAATTCTGCTGGGAGCCCGGTGGCTGCTGAAACGATGCGACAAGGGACTGAATTTGCCCTTTCCATGATTCCAACGAGGAGCGGTCTTTGAAGACCAGGATGAAAGAGTCCAGACGTTCATCCTCCATCTCTATGGTCAGACTCATGTCACCCGATGTACTTACATGCAATCGCTTGATGTGTCGCACGTATATACGGCCCTTCAAACGGAGGACGCCCTTTGAAGGACTGCTGGAGCCAGTAGATGCTGCCGACGAATCGTTGTAGGACGGTGAAGGCAAGAATCGGCCAAGAGGTCGTTTCTTTTCCTCGGCGACGCAGATGATAGCTTCCTTGAAGAGATAGACGAAGAATTCCCGCACGAGAGTATCGCGACGAACAGACAAAAGGTCGTACATAAGCAAAGGACCCAGTTCTGATAACGCGTGACCCTTCCAATCGGCGATGCGATTTCTCAGATCCTCTACGATGGAATTGAAGGGGGAATCATCTTCGGGCGCCATGTTCGGAGTGTACCGAGACAAATCAGTTTCGGAACCGTTGTGGGGGGGTGCCCAGCGTTCTTGAGAAGGATATTGGTGGGGACGATCAGGCGCCCTTGGCACAGGTTGCTGATCAGCATCGATGTGAGGGTGGGACGGACCATTTTGGATTCCATATGATTCGGATAAGAGGGGTGCTGGTATGTGAGTATTACCACGCCTGGCAGGGAGTTCGATTATGACAATGCAGGTGATGGGTTGAGTTTGTTCGCCGGTACGAACAATGGTAGAGAATTCAGGGCGCACTTGGATGGAGGGCGCAATGATGTAGCCGGTGTCGCTTGGGTTGGATTTAACGGAGGTGGCGTGGTCGACGGGGTCGTCGTCGGTAGGACTGCATGGCAATTGGGGTTGACTCCGACCAGATCGGGCGGCTGGGGAATCGCGACCAGGGTAGACAGCCGGGGCCTGTGGGTCGCCCATACCTGTAAGGGCTGCCAGCTCTGTTACGAAGGGGTGGTTAGATAGTGATCGCATGCATATATAGAGGGCGGGCTAACTGTTTGTCTTGCTGTGATCACCATCTGCGATTTTCATGGGTCGTCTGCACACACCACAGACGCCCAAGTTTGATTTGCGAGGGGTTGCAGAACGTGACTGACCCGGAGGTGGGCCATAAACTGCGGTGAAGCAAGCCTAGGAAAGCATGAGGGGAGGGTTTTTGCGAGGGTGGAAGGAAGAGTTACCTCGTGGAGGGAGTGACCGCATTCTGGGACTACGTGAGGTTTTTCGCCGGGGAGTCTGAAGCTGAAGCTGAGAGGTTCGAGACAGACGGGGCATTCCTGCTCGTCGTCTGCGGGGTCGTGCGAGGATACGACAGGGACGGGTGCTGGAGGCATGGGGGCGAATGGGTGTTGGATGGGACTAGTGCTGTCGGCAAGTCGGGCGCTACTTGCAGAGAAGGACGAGTGGAGTGACGGTGTCGCAGCGGTGTGGTGCGAGCGAGTTGTGTTGTGTCGGTTGAAAACGGATTGAAAAACTTTTAACGTCGAGTTTCTGAGTCGAGGAGACTTTGGGGGCGGACGAGCAGCGGTGACGACGTCCAAGCCCGGTGACGGGTTGTTATTTCGAAATGTCCACTCGTTGCTTGGCGTATAAGATGTCATTTAAACCGACGACGTCCGCAGTGGCAGCAGACTTGTCGTCGTCGTCGTCAGTCGTCAGTCGTCAAACCACGCACGGAGTGTGGGTGTAAGTCAGTAAAAGTGCTGGCAAGTGCGCAGTGGATGGGTCCTTATTTAACCCGCTTAGATCCTCGAGTCCATGACGACGACGACTCCTTAACCCTGGCGCTCACTCACACCCTCAATCACCAATCACCTCCGCCATGTCACAGCCAGACAAACCCCGTTCTTCTGCGTACGAGACATTCCCAGCCCCAATTCTGTCCTCTCGTAACGGGTTCGACTTCCATGGTATGTTCGTCGCTTCGCTCATAGCCTCCGCCCGTCCCGATCACCACATCTATCAGTGTACTTTATGCCAACCAACCCAGTCCACGTCCAGCATGCTCTCCAGCTCCATCAACGCATCTCCACCGAGTTCCCTGAAGTGCGTACCATAGACTTTTAATCGGCGGAACTCTCGACTCACAGTCCCCTATAGCTTCCCCTCTATCGCGTATGGGATAGGCCCATAGGTAACCCCTGACGAATCTGCAGCATCTGTACTGACCAGATTTGTTCAGGTCCTCACCCTACTGCGATGTTTGAGGTTCAGACCAAGACCCCTCATCAGACCGGCGCTCTCTTTGGCTGGCTCGTCGTCAATCGAGGACCTCTCGAGTGCGCCCCTTTCCCGAGATAGGGAAGAGCGTCGCTGACATTCCACTATCTAGCGTCTTGGTCCATCCCAACACAGACGATACTTATAGGGACCATGCGGAGCTCGCCAGCTGGATTGGAAAGCCATGGCCATTGAATCTAGAAATTCTTAAAGCCCATCGCACGAAATAGGGGCACCTATCCTCATCCATTATTACCCCAGAGGATAATCTACTCCCAATTTGCCGCAGGTACTTAATACGAACTAAGCAGTTCATTTACCGGAAGTGAGTACATAAGTACGTGTTCCAGCCTAACAGACATATGGTTCGATCACGATCGGGCATGGCTCCGGCAATCCCCTCGAGGTTCCTGCTGCTTCGGAACCTCCGAACGAGAGCGAAACTTTACCGTGGCGTGGGTATGACCTCAAACCGAGTCGTTAGGCAGCACGACATTGCCACTAAGACACGAGGCAACCGTTGTCCGACCGAGGATGCGCCTTCATCGACAGTTGCAGCCCCTCTACTTATCGAGTGCATTCCTTGTATTTGTCGGGCCGTTATACCATCGATTCCTCGACAGCAACTATTTCTATGCCAACTTGTCGTTCCTTCACTCCCCTCTGTACATATGATGGCAGCAACAACTGACCTTGAAACCGACCTGCGAGAATCCGACTCACCTTGACCGTTGACCAGACTAACCCCGTATATCCAGCAGGCCAATAACAGTGTCCGTTTTTCGCCCGAAGATAATACATTACTCGGCTTCCAATTTTATCTCCGTGGATACACTGCGAGTTGTATTCTTTTGAATAGATCGGCTACCGGTATCTATCGTATCGCCTTTCCGAAGAACAACTCAGTCCGTGAGAGCAGTACCTAAGGACTTTCTTTCTGAAAACAGGCGTAGGCGATTTCCTTGGAACCGAGCGGCTCTCAAAGTACTGCTCATAACCGTCGCACGTTCTTGTGATCCAAGCGGTACTTGTATCATGATAGTCGCATGCCGTACCGAGTAATTCGGACTACGTAGCTCCGAAGATAAACACTTATGCTCAGCTCCTCAAGCCAGCGGCGTCCGTGCTAGCCCAATATCGGACTTCGTACTTGTTGGGTGGATGTGCTCATACATGCATTATCTGCCTTTTCCATGCAAGTAGCATATAGTACGCAATTGTTCGGTGAACATGGCGAAGTTTGATTGGTTTCGATCATGTGACACTTCCCCTAGGTTGATATAACCCGCTTCTGAAGGTGACCAAACATCGTGTCTTTAAACCACTCTTCTGCAGAGGAAGCAACTTCATATCACACCAATGAGCTCCCAGATACTCGACTCTGCTCTCGACGCCATAGGGAATACCCCTCTAGTCCGCTTAGACAGACTCGCTCAAGAGGAAGGCCTCAAATGCAATCTGTGTGCGTGTGTAGCAGTAGTACTCGTTTGTCCCCTTGTCAAGAAGCTCACTGTACCCAACTTCCTTTCGTAGTGGGGAAAGTAGAATTTTTGTCCGTAGGTGGTTCCGTAAAGGATAGAATAGCGAAAGCCATGGTTCTCGCTGCCGAAAGAGATGGAATCCTCATCCCAGGGAGGAGTGTTATTATCGAACCCACGTCAGGAAATACAGGTATGTCAGACTGTTCCATTGGTCCATCTGTTGCTTGTCGATGACCTTGTAACGCACACAGGTATCGGGCTTGCGATGACAGGTGCTATCAAGGTGACCTTGGAGTGACAAAACACATGAATAGTCGCTGAATACCGCAGATATAAGGGATATCGAGTGATTATTACCATGCCGAACAGAATGTCTCAGGTGCGCACCCCCACGTCCTTACTATTGACGTTGTAATCACCATAACGTACCCACGCAATTGCGGCGGTATTGCGCGCCACAGGAAAAAGAAGCGCTTCTTCGGGCACTAGGTGCCGAAGTCGTCCGTACGCCTGACGATGCACCGTGGGATTCTCCGGGAAGCCACATAGGTGAGCTTTCCACAAGCGTCCAGGCGCGCCTCGTGGCTAAATTCCTGCAGGTGTGGCAAAGAGGCTCCAACAAGAAATTCCCTGTGGTGTTATCCTGGACCAGTATAGCAACGTATGTCGTCGTTCTAGTGTTTCGGATTACAACACTAATACGACTTGTCCAGGTCAATAATCCGCTGGCACACGAATATACTACAGGTCCCGAGATTATCGCTGCTGTAGCTGCCACTCCTTCAACCTCGGCGAAACCTTCATCCTTAAAAGTGGACGTATTTGTGGCTGGTGCAGGAACCGGAGGCACAATTACGGGTGTATCACACGCATTGAAGAAAGAACACAATCCAGAGTGTATTGTTATTGGAGTTGACCCAGTCAGAATCCACTTCGATCGCACGGCCTCCCCTCCTCTGACATTAGCCGACAGATTGGCAGCGCCCTTGCTTCGGGTGGACATCCTAATGACGAATGCCCCAAACCCTACGTTATCGAGGGCATTGGCTATGACTTTGTGCCCGATGTTCTTTCGCACAACCCTGCCGATATTGACCACTGGGTGAAGACCAGCGATAACGACGCATTCCAGGCGGTTGAAAGACTTATGAAGACGGAAGGGCTCTTAGTCGGAGGAAGTAGCGGTAGTGCTCTCAGCGGTGCCTTGGCATGGCTGAAAACCGAACAGGGGCAGAAGATCGCGCAGACGGAGGGTTTGAATGTAGTGATCCTCCTGGCTGACGGGTACGTGAAAAGCCCGTCAAGTTTTTCAGATGGGTTTGACTGACGGTCTGCACAGCATCCGCAATTATATGAGCAAGGAGTGGTTCTTGGATTTTGCTCTTCGTCCTGGCACTTCGCGTATTCCACAGACAACGTCGGACACGGGAAATTAGTGCAACTATGCATGCGAGTTTATTGGTGCAATTAGTATTCTGGTCTAGCACTGGATGTCATGATGCGTAATGTGTTTACAGATGCCTATATACGAGAGAAAGATTCCATGATCAACAAAGTCTGAGGGTGGTTGGCTGATAGTTGCGAGGTTACTTTACCAGCTGCGCCACGATATATGTATCGGTTGGTACCCGACAAGAATACCGAGAACCGTCCGAATCTTTTACTGACAATACTGCAACGAAGGGTTTTATCAAAGAACCGGTGCGGGGATTCCTGACCGCCTTCACCATTATTTTGCCACCAGCGCTTTGCTCGGGTCCTGAAGTTAAACTCTATCCAACAGGAGTGGCCACCTCAACATAGGCACATCCCCCCATGTGTCCTTCAAACTGATGGCAACAATGAAGTCGGAAAGGCTCTCAGCAAGTAACCGTCGCACGCCCTTATGATCCAATCCATACATGATCGCATGTCGTACCTGCCAGTACTTGCAGGTGGTTACCTTGTTTACAAGGTCACTGGGCCCGGAACAATTGTGGCTGTGTTGGACATTATTCCACCACCTTGGATATTCCGAACCACAGGAAACTCTTTTTTTTCGTTGACAGTAGAAGAGAAACCATTTCGCTTCAAACACTATTCTCATCGTAAAATTGATTATCGCGGTCAAGTTCTGTTACTCTGGTTGAGAATACAATTCCACTGAACAAATCCCTATCAAGTGGCTTGCTTGGTAGCCTAATTCGACGCTTGACCTTGCTTGTGGAAACCATGAAAACTCACCATTTTCGTTGCGAGTGTCCGTCCGCTTGCACCTGGAAACTGTGGATCATAACTTTTCGGAGTAGAGTCATAACATGATGATAACATGCGCGAATGACCGTTTGGGCTGCAGCACAAGAACTCTCCGTCTGAGGCAATGTTCCGACTAGCGTTCTTATGGCCTTTTGGAATGCGAGGGACCTACCTTTGAATTCGCGGGGTATCGCTTGCAACCAGTCGCCGGGAATCTCCATTGCCAAGTCGTTTGAAACAAAGTCATGTGCTCTATTCTTGGTGTACGTTGCGACGTGCACATTCTTCTATGGACTGGGTTTCGGTGCTTTCACAGAAGTTGTTTACAGTTTATCTCCAAACCTCGGTTCGTGGAAGGGGAATTCCATCCTCGATTATCCTCTTCTGCTCGTAGAAGACATCCTTTTTCTGCACATTCACAAAAGTGACGATGCCTTGACAATTGCAACTAGGAGCAATGTGTACACACTGTGGCTTGCCACTGCTGTGGGTACTGCTTTCCAGGTCGTCTCTCTCTTGGTGCGTGCTTCAATGTCTTGGCACCGAAAATCCACCATGTCTTGAGCTGGCAACAGCCTATGTCCAACCGACCCAAGTCCAAGGGCACAAGCAAAGAGAGTCACTTGTCATTCCGGACGACGTTGACAAGTCAGGTCTTACGTTTAGCACTAGACATGTCCTCCCCAGGTTCCTTCAGGGGCTCTCCGGCCTCTTGATACGGATTGCGATTCATCTTCATCGTAAGTCGTGCTCTTTCCCTGGCCATCTGCATTCTTGCACGGCAGTCCCCCGTCTCCCCTTCTCAGCCGCTGTCACTATACGTAAAATCATGGCAGAGTAAGTAGATTTCCACTGAGCAAATGCTTGCACACTTAAAGAGGTAGGGCTGCAGGTATTATTAACAGCATGGTTGCCATTAAATTGCAGGTATGAGGTAGTACAGATACCAGCGAAGGAAAATCTCATGCACGATGTTTTCCCCGTCTGCAAGTCTCGGTAATCTTCACCTGTCTTCACAATAGCTTCCCCTTTATCTACCACATACCTTCTCTGCATCGTAACCTTATCCGACTTCGATAACTTCTGGATTTAAGTAACTCAAATGCAAATGTAAACAAGGTTTACGAAGTTCGGCCATACTATCTAGTTCGGACTAGTTCCGAGAACAAATATGTACGTATGCTCAAATCGTCAAGCCACTGACGTCTGTGTTAGTCCTATCCGATTTTGTACTTGTTGAGAGGACATTTGTGGGTGCGCGTTATCCGCCTTTCATGCAGCATGTAGCGGTGAATAAGTCAGTCCACCTGCAAATTTTTCGAACGTAAGCACGATATCGGCTCTGGTCTGCCCCTATGTTGACATAATAAACTACTTTGGTCCGATCCGGAACCGCATCTATAAAATCACTCCTGAGGCCCGAGTCTTCTAAACTCCATAGCACACCAATGCACGCATCTACAAGTTCCCAGATACTCGACTCTGCTCTCGACGCCATAGGGAATACCCCTCTAGTCCGCTTAGACAGGCTCGCTCGAGAGGAAGGCCTCAAATGCAATCTGTGTGCGTTTGTAGCAGCAGTACTCGTTTATCCCCTTGTCAAGAAACTGACTGTACCCAACTTCCGTTTGTAGTGGGGAAAGTAGAGTTTTTGTCCGTAGGCGGATCCGTAAAGGATAGAATAGCGAAGGCCATGGTTCTCGCTGCCGAAAGAGATGGAATCCTCATCCCGGGGAAGAGTGTTGTTATCGAACCCACGTCAGGGAACACAGGTACGTTAGGCTGTTCCATTAGTCCTTCTGTTGCTTACCGGTGACCTTGTGACGCACAGGTATCGGGCTTGCGATGACATGTGCTATCAAGGTGACCTCGCAGTAGCAAAACACATGAATGGTTGCTGAATACTGCAGATATAAGGGATATCGAGTGATTATCACCATGCCTAACAAGATGTCTCAGGTACGCTTCTCCATATCCTTGCCACTGTCGTTGTAATCATCATAACACACACACTCTCTCTCTTAATGCGGGGTACTTGTTGCGCGCCACCGGAAGGAAAAGGAAGCGCTTCTCCGGGCACTAGGTGCCGAGGTCGTCCGTACGCCTGACGATGAACCGTGGGATTCTGCGAGAAGCCACATAGGTAGAGCTTTCTACAGGCATCCGAGCACGCCTCGTGGCTGAATTCCTCAACGACTGCAGGTGTAGCGAAGAGGCTCCGACAAGAAATTCGATATGGTGTCATCCTGGATCAGTATGGCAATGTATGTCTGCCTGATTGCAGTGTTTTGCGGCACAGCGCTAACATGACTTATCCAGGTTAATAATCCGCTGGCGCACGAATGTACTACAGGTCCTGAAATCATCGCTGCTGTAGTTTCCACCCCTTCAACGCCGACAAAACCTTCGTCCTTAAAGGTGGATGTTTTTGTAGCTGGTGCAGGAACTGGAGGCACAGTTACGGGTGTATCACGTGCATTGAAGAAAGAACACAATCCAGAGTGTATCGTTGTTGGAGTTGACCCAGTCAGAATACACTTCGATCGTGTGACCCTACCCCCCTCTGACATTAACCAACAGATTGGCAGCATCCTTGCCTTACCTGAACGCCTTAACGATGAAAGTCCGAAGCCCTACGTCGTCGAGGGCATTGGCTATGACTTTGTGCCCCAAGTTCTTTCGCGCGACCCTGCTGATATTGACCACTGGGTGAAGACTGACGACGGCGACGCATTCCAGGCGGTCCAGAGACTCATGAAGACGGAAGGGCTCTTAGTCGGGGGAAGTAGCGGCAGTGCTCTCAGCGGTGCCTTGGCATGGCTGAAAACCGAACGGGGCCAGAAGGTTGCGCAAACGGAGGGTTTGAATGTAGTGATCCTCCTGGCTGACGGGTGCGTGAAGAGCTCGCCGACTTTGTTAGATGGGCTTGGCTGACGTTCTGCATAGCATCCGCAATTATATGAGCAAGGAGTGGTTCTTGGATTTTGCTCTCGGCCCTGGCCCTCCGCGTATCCCACAGACGACGTCAGATAAGGGAAATTAATGCAACTGTGCACGTGCGAGTTTATTGGTGCAATTTGCATCCTGGTTTAGAATTGGATGCCTGGATTGGGTATCAAGTGTGTATAGTAGATGTATGTAGAGATGATTAATGTGTTTGCAGATGCTAAATACAAGAGGAAAAGGTCCATGATCAACAAAGTCTGAGGGTAATCGGCTGATAGTCACGAGGTTGCTTTACCAGTTGCGCCACGATACGCGCCTCGGTTGGTATCCGATGAGAATACCGAGTACCGTCCGGATCCTTCATTAGCAATATTGCAACGAAGGGTTTCATCAAAGAATCGGCACGGGGTTTCCTGACCGCCTTCACTATTACTCTACTATCAGCGCTCTGTTCGTTCATGCTTGGGTCCCAAACTCTGGCCAGCACGAATGGCTGTCTCAACCTAGGCACATCCTCCAGTGCATCCTTCAAACTGACCGCAACAACAAGCTTGAAAAGGTTTTCAGCTTGGATGGAGTAATGTACGACTGTATCAGGACTCCCACTGCGTTGCATACTAGTGCTTCCGAGCGCAATCCTAGAGCTGTCCTTCACGTTATGAACGAAGCATAGAACTTCAAATACGCCGTCACCCGTTGACAGCAGTGGAGGGGTGGTCAATTTGGCCTTGCTACCAGGACTAAGCCTGTGAATAAGCGAGCCCTCGTCGGCATCCGTGTGTGTCTGACTCGAAGCGGGCGAGCTACCACCACTCGCCGGCGTATTATTATTGGGCAAGGCTACGTCCCGGAAGCCGGAAGGGCTGACCGGGAGAATGCTGCACCGTTCCGAACGCTTCCCGACCCAGTCGAGGAGGCCCGTATCTTGAGTGACCTTGATTAGCTCAACTAATAACCTGCCAAACGCCTTCTCCCCTTCTCCATATTGCGGTTGCAGCGTGACATCAAAGATGCCGAAGAGGCAGTAAGCTAGATCTTCGACCCTGGTCGTTACCCTGGGCGACGCCCATCGAAGCTTTTCCCTTGGGTTCTCTGGTCCCTGCGTGAACTCTTGCAATATCGAGGGCGGGATGCCAGTAGCACGCTGCAGCGCATCGAGCCACTCTGGGACAAGCTTATGGTTGTACTCTGGCCCCCTGACGCACGGTGTCCAGGTTCGGTCGTAGAACCGCATTACACGTGGTGCCAACAACTCTTGAAGAGTCCAACCCCTCTTGAACCATTTGCTCTTGATCAGGTCCTCATGTGAAAACCCGGAAACGTCAGAGAAATAGACGATCGTGAGCGCTGAATCGCGGTACCACCGGAACATAGACGTGATCGCTTCCTCGAGCTCTGCACTGCTGTCCTTGTTGATGCAGCAGGTGTCACACCACGCCCAACCTAGTCCCAGACCCTTCACGACCTCGCAAAAGCTTTTGAGCTTGGTAAAGCGCGGGGGCAGGCCAGAGGCAAAGACGCCATTAGGAAGTTCGTGGAAAAGGGGTTCGTTGACGTCCCACTTGTGAGAAAGCATTGCGTGTCGGAAGTATGTTCGAATGACTTCTGTGATGAAATCTTCATTCATGAGACTCTTTGTGCTTATGAGGCAAACGAGGTGGATGTATTCTTGCGAGGCTTCAAAATGGCTAAGAAGCGCTTTCCGCTCGTACAACTTTCCATCGGCAGTGTTGATCAAATGAGTTGGCAGGCTTTCAATAGTCTTGTTCACTATATCGAAAATCAGGGAGCGAACTTCATCAGGGTCTGCCAGGTCGGGTGAGGCCATGTTGGAATCAACATATTTGGCACTGTGCGGTGCATTCCCAGACAGTCCGGTTCTGGTGAGGCTGGCAACGAGATTTACTTCCCAATCATCCCTGTCCTCCCCATAGGATGACGATGAATTGAAAGGTATAGACTGGATGTGACTGGGGCTCAACAAAGTTGATGGTTCAGATGATGGTGAGCTGAGAGATGAGTGCCATGGAGAATACCCAGGTTCTCCACCACGCAAAGTCTGGGCAGGAGAGCTTGAACAACTTCTCGCACCAGACATCGTCACCAACGGAAGAGCTGGAGACATGTCGACCCCATTTCCGGGTAACGGCAGGTTTTGAACGCCCGTCTGCGGGGACGCCGGCCCAGGGGTAGGAGGATGAATCTGCACATTTGGGTGATCGTCATGTTGGAACCCGGCCTGGATATAGTCTAGTTGGGGAGGAGCCTGCAGGTGCAAAGAGGAACCCGTAGGAGGCGGATCTTGTGTCTCACTATGGTCCCCGGGGGCATCCGGTTGAAATATGAGGACGCGATCGTCGTCATCATTTACGGGTTGCAAGAGGGGAGACACCGCGTGTGGAGACCAAAGTCTGGGAGAGGCTCGAGTGCCAGGCGAACCATGTCCTCGTAAACTGTTGATCTCTCTGCGGTAATTGCTAATCTCATCTTGGGCCTTGGCAAGCATGTATGCTACTTTAGGTAGGATTTCTGTGCTGGTGTTGTGCAGGTCAGGACTGGGCCTCTGCCGCGAGGGAGAGTAAGTTACCTTGGCTCAGAGTCGGATAATGACAGGAGATCAGACGCTGAAACACTTGAAGTGCCAATGCGATGGAACAAAGGGTGACTAAATTCCCAGCCCTCTGATGTTGCCGACGAGTCTAGAAAATGGATGTTCTGCCATTGGAATGTCAGAAAGGAGTAACGTGTGTAGTTGAGAGGAAAACTATGACCAAGTTAACCTCCCGCACAAGTTAGAATATCCTTACCTTGATCGTCGCACGGAAGTCGTATCCGTTCAACTTCTGGACAAAGTCCGCAAACTACGCAGAAGTTTAAATGCTCTCAATAATTTGATTGACGAGTGCGGGCGACCACATACCGGAAGGTCGTGAAAGAGCGGACTCAGAACATGGCGTTTGAAAGCTTCGACGTCCGGGATAATAAAGCTGGATAGTGATTGGTGTCAGTGAAAAAAGATCACTTTAAGGGCGAGTGAGCGTGCTCACCTGGTACCAGAATCCGACCATATGATGTCGTGTTGGTAGGGACTTTGACCAAGAACCCTGAACATTGATTAGACACTGAAACGGATGTAATGGAACTCGCGGGGAACGCACTGATGCAGTTTCTCGATGAAAACATCGTTTCTCCTATTGACTGGGGAAAACTCAATGCTGGCAGCGATCTCCTGCGAGATGGTATGAAGGGATGAATGCGACGTTTGCTCAGAACCATGTAGGGACTGAGTTATCGAGCTTTCAGCTTGCAACGAGGCTAGGCCAGCCGGGGATACTTCACTCGACAGTGGGGAGGGAGAATTTTGGGGAGGAGAAGTTGTATTAGCTTGACCGGGCAGAGGGGATTGCGTGGGTGAGCCTGACTGGCCCGACTTGGGAGAACGACGGAGAAAGGAAGGCATCATAGCACCAACTGAAATTGGTGCGCTGATATCGGTCTCGGGGACATATTTATAAGGCCATCATGGCAATTGCTGTACGGACCCTGACAAGGAACGGGGTCTAAGTTATTGGTGAAGCTTCTGCATACGACGGAACCAAATGAATGTGCCATGATCCTGGTAGGATAGCTTCATGATGTTCCTTGGACTTTCCGTCGGCTTTCAAAAATTCATACAACACGACGGAAGTAGCTGGTGTCCTGATGTGGTCGTGCATGGAGCATCAATGTTTCGCCTCACGCTGTCTGCTTCGGATACACACTTCGACCGATTCTTAGCAGAGTAACGAGTGCCCACATGACATCCTCAAAAGCTCCATCGATCATTAATCATTGTCATATGAGTAATGACAGTACTCGCGAGTCATAAGAGGTCGCGCTCGGTGGTTTCCTAGCTCAAATGCAGTGTATATGGCAGTCATGAAGCGTTTAATGGACAGAGAGACAGGCCGTGGCAATCGCAACCTGATGCCAAGGCGAGTCGAAAGAACTGCTAATCAGCGCAATTAACAGGTCGATTAACACGCAGTGCACTGGGTAGATGGTGGAGCCTTCCAAACAGAAATGTGGGTTCTGTCAGCCAACTGCCATTTTACGCGACACTACTGGTCTCCTTTGTGTTGGCCGGGAAAAATGATCCTAACTTTTCACCGAAACTCACACCACCATCGGTTAAGGGCGACAATCCTTCTGCTCAAAGACAAGGATGGGAATGTGATTCGATGTTGTTGGTTACATCTTCCACTGCCAACTGTTCCTCGTGTCAGAGACTGGACTACTAGGGCCACGTCAAATGGCATGCCAGCCACAGCTATCCGCCGCAGACCCGACGGAAATGACCATTTACTCTTGACATCGTGGTAGTGATACATCCTATGCAGAGGTCACGGCTCGTGGGGGCAATTGGAATTTGGCTGCGCATGAGTCAAACAACTCAGCTTTTGCAGATAGATCGACTACCATCGGGTGCGACGGGTGTTCACTGCAAAGCCGACTGTGACAGCAACGACCAGGTGACTTCTTTTGGATTACGCATAATAATCGAATTCCCTTACCTCCATAATTCGTCTGCCTCGCCACGCTTGCCGGAGCCGAGTCCTGCGGTGACGGTCATTGCGGCGAGTACTTCACCCATTCCCGGTTTGCTTTGTGCACGTGTCAGGATGCTCTCTGCTTCTTCGAGGTCACTGCGGGCAGCTGATAAATCACCACGCATAATACGGGCAACACCACGTCCGACGAGAAGTGCAGCCGAGGAAACAGAAGGGTTGGCTAGCTGTTCGGTATAAAATGATATCGCCGTGGAGTATGGTTCGCCTAGACGAGTAAAATGGATGTGTAACATGTGGAGTAGGATCACTCGCTTACCACCTAAACCTTGAGCTGCTGTCACCAGAGCAAGCACTGCTTCTGCTTGCTGGAGCACCAGAGAGTCTGGATTGACTTTCAGGGCGGATGTCAAGATCTTTTGGGCGACACTCGGTCTGGAAAGTGAAATGTAGATCTGGCTTAGTATTGCAGAACTGTGAGAGCATGAGGACGCGTCGATCGCAAGCTGAAAGAATGTAGGTTCACCTCTCGTCACCAGCATCCTCTGCCCCATTCAAAGTCTCAAGCGCCTCCTCGACCTCACCGGCGCGCATAAAGGCAGTAGCTGCGAGCACCCGAACCATCTCTATTTCCCACTGACTAAATTCCTCTCCTTCGATCTCAACACAGAGATCACGGAGAACCTCCAAACCTTCCTCGCCCTTTGTCAGAGCAGAGACTGCGCGAAGTGCAACATTGTCAGAGTCCTCTGGGATCAATTCCAGAGCCGAGTTGGGGTTGTTGAGCGCAAGGAATGCGCGAGCTTTGTAGACCAGTGTTGGTATGTAGTCTGCGGAAGATGCATCTGGAACAGAGACCTGTGTGAGTGCAGGGTAAGCACCGAGCACGAATTGCTGCTTGATATAGTACAGCTCAGATGAATCCATGTCGGTTGTCCTGCGGTGCGATCGAATGGCTCTCCCGCAAATTCAAAAGCACGTGACTAGTGGGGCGCATCGCAGCTTATGTAAACCACGACCGGCCCGACTTGGGACCGTCGCTGCCTAAGTTTGGTTCCGCTGTCAGTGCCATGACATCGTCAATCACTGATTCCGAATTACAGAACGAGTTGGAGGTCGAAGATCGCGGCATGGCTTTCACCTTGCGACACGACGACGGAGGCCAGGCCCTGCGAACGTCGGCGCAGAGAAGCTGTCCATATTAATAGCAACCGTCACGAGGCTGCTTCAATGTATCCGAATGGGTGGATGATGCATCAAAACTGGAGAACGCAACCTTGTTCGGTTCGGTCTGGGTCCCTGTGTGAGTGCTGTCATGCCTTTCTAAGAAGGCAATTACGCGCCTATTATAAGAGGCACCCCGTCCCTTCCCCCGTGGTTCATATCCTCAACTTGTTCACACCATGTCTGGTCTCAGTCGAACCTTTTCGTCCCGCTTCTCCGTAAAGAGTCAAGCGGTACGTCGTCTTTCTTTAGGATCATACGGCTGGTGTTCAATACTTTTGCCTCCAACAGAATGGTTCTGCAGCCTCGCCCACTGCTGAGGCTGCTTATCATCCGTCCGTCGACTCGGCGGCAAACAAGGCTCTTGCTGCCGTCAAGGACCTCGTGAGTCACTTCTTCAGACGTAGTTCTGCATTAGGGCCTACCTCAGCGCTTCTGTAGATGAAACGTGCAGCGGAGGATATCAATGAATCCACCCTCGTAAGTGGACTGCCTATTGAGCATCCTCTCGACCTGAGGTCATTTTTTTTATCTCTAGTCCGCGGTGCTCGATGCAGTCAACCATTCCGGCGCTATCGATGACCGCAAACAGCTGGTACGATCCCTCCACACAGCGTTTTCCCGTCATCTTGCTGATTTTACGTGCACTAGTTGGAGCACATCTTAACCTTTATGGCTAGCCATCCTTCCGGCAAGATTCAGGACATGCTTCAGACATTCGTTATCAAAACGCGTATGTCTCATGCGGTTGTCGCTCGCCCACTCACTCGACTGACATAATTGTGAATAGTGTACTATGACCTTGCACATCCTCCGTCTACGTTCATTGGGGAATATGCATTCCGTACTGCGGACGGTTCAAACAACAATCCTGACCAGCCTGACATGGGTAAAGCTGGCACACCTTACGCACGCTCTGTGCAGCAGGCCAACCCTCTTCCTCGTAACCAAATGCCGGATGCCGGACTAGTCTTCGATACCCTTCTTCGGAGAGACGAAGTGGGTCTTCTGCGCAGTGAACTCCACACTTCTTGAGCTAACCTTATTCGGATAATAGTTTAGGAAGCACCCGGCGGGATTGTCTTCGCTCATGTTCGCTTTCGCTGCCCTTGTCATCCACAGTGTGTTCCGTACAGACCACAAGAGGCCCGAGATTAACTTGACCTCTGGCTATGTTGATCTCGCTCCACTTTATGGGAACGACCAGGCCACACAAGATAAGGTAGCTTCTTCCCAGGGGAAATTAAGGGACTGATTCTGACGGCCTGTTCTAGGTCCGGGATAAAAAAGGACGTGGGCTGCTTCACCCTGACGCCTTCGCCGAAGACCGGCTCCTGCTCCTTCCTCCTGCCGTGTGTGTGTTGCTTGTGTTGTTCAACAGGAATCACAACGTAAGTATTCTTTACCTGGAGAAGTATGTTTTAATCAACATGGTACTGCATAGTACATCGCTCGGCGTCTGTTGGAAATCAATGAGCGCGGTACATGGAGTGATCCATCAAAGGAATCGCCTCACTCGCACAAAATGCTTAAGCAAGACGAGGGTCTGTGCAACGTCTATCATTCTAAAGTTCACTCCAACTGAAAGTGTGCCACTAGAGATCTTCCAAATCGCACGCCTCTGCAACTGTGCATGGTTTGCAGCAGTGGTGTTCTCCGACTACTTTTCTGCTATTCTCGGCCTAAACCGCCAAGGGTCTAGCTGGAGTTTGGAACCATTTGGCGAGTTCCGGGAGGAAGACCATCAACTATTCGAGCGCGGTCGTGGCAACGCGTGCAGTGTAGAGGTTCGTAGTGCCTATCTCGGTGCTAGCCAATATTTATACTCCCACAGTTCAATTGCTTGTACAGGTGGCATGCAACAACTTCTCTGGAGGATGAGGAGTGGATCAAGCTTCAGTTTGAGAATCTCTTCCCAGGCATGAATCCTGAACAGGTTAGTATTAACTCCGATCTACAATGTGTTGCTCACAGGCATCGGCAGATCACCTTGGCCGACTTCTACAGGACGGCAGCTAGAGTGGAGGCGTCCGAACCCACCGTTGAACAATGGACATTCGGCAAGTGCGTTATTCCTCAACATAATCGAATAGGGTATAGACAGGGCTGATGTGATTGCGTATTAGCCTTTCGCGTCAAGAAGACGGTTCATTCAAAGACTCCGAGCTTGCCAACATTCTCATGAATGCGTACGTTATAACCTGACATGTCCTTCTGGAAATGGTAAGGCTGACTACTATTTTTCCAGTACGTCCCATCACGCGGCCTCATTCGGTGCTCGTGGAACGCCTCCTTGTATGCGTGTCAACGAAATTATGGGTATCGAGTCCAACCGTCTTTGGGGTACATGTTCTCTGAATGACTTCCGCAAGGTATGGACTATTAGTGTTTCTCCTTTTACGTGTCTCTTACCACTTGCGTTTACAGTTCCTTGGTTTGAAGAGTGAGTTTCACATGTATGGCATTACGCAACTTGACTTGACAGTTTGGGGTGAACAGCATACTCTAGCTTCCGGGAGTGGAACCCCGATCCCAAAGTTGCTGACGCTGCCGAGAAGCTCTATGGCCATATTGACAATTTGGAGCTGTACGTTGGTCTCCAGGCTGAGGAAATCAAGCCCGTCGCTCCCGGTGCAGGTCTTTGCCCTGGTATCACACACCTACCACTGTGCGATGAACGATTGGCTCACCGTGTTTACAGGCTACACGATCGCCCGTGCCATTTTGTCGGATGCTATTGCTCTCACCCGTGGTGACCGATTCTTCAATCAGGACTTCACGCCTTATAACCTTACTGCATGGGGATTCGCTGACTGTCAACGTGATGCCAACGGGTCGGGCTTTGGTTCGACCCTAGGCCGCCTCTTCCTGCGCACGTTGCCTGGCCAGTACAATGAAACGAGTATTTACACATGGTTCCCTCTCATACATCCCGAAGAGATGGAGAAATTCTTGAAAGATCTCGGCAAACTCGACCAATACACTACTGAAAGACCTAAACCAACCAGTGACTCAACGACCGTCACCAATTACGTTGAGGTTGGAGAGATCCTCCGGGACGAATCGACTTTCGCTCCTGACTATGCAAGCCGTGTTAAGGAAGTCATTAAGGGCAAGGGGTAAGACAGTTTATTCCTTTCTTTCGGGTGATGATATAGTATTATGATCTAGCTTCTTCGCTGCGATTGGAGAGGGCGAGATCCGAACACAATTCTTGGGTGCACTCACACCTTCGGCTGAGGCGGTCCAAAAGATTGGCGATTACTTCTACAAGAAGACGAGGGAGCTCATCGAGCAGAACTCAGTTCCGTTAATCGGTACCAACACACGCTCGGTCAATATCGTCAGCGAAGTGTTGAAGTATGTCTCTGTACACTGGACTGCTGTCGAGATCGTAAGTCGCCAAGACGACGTGGGCAGAGAGCGGATGGTGAACACCTTTGTCTAGGGCGGAATTCCTCTCAAGACAAGGCAACAGCCACACGGTGTTTACACACCTAAGGAGTTGTATGACATCCTTGGCGAGATCTACCAGTAGGTGTTGAGTGTGGTATCCCTTCCACAGTCACTGAAACTCCGACCAGATTTGTCTTCCTGGAACTCGAACCAGCTAAATACATGGTTACGAGAGAGAGGGTCAAGGAACATGTTGAACAATTGAGCCACTGCATCAAGTCCTCCTTTGGTGGCGCAGGCAGCAGGGTAGGCCTCTCCTCGACTCCTACGCATGGTCTGGTCATGACTTTGAATCGTCTAGTTGTCCATTGCCGGTATCTTCGGCACCTTATTCGGCACCAAGAAGAAGAACAGCCATTCGCAACTGTTAAAGAGCCTGTTCGAGCTTGGCCATTCGACTGATGAAGTGGTCAATGAAATCCTCGCGCTGATGGTCGGTACGACGGTGGAGTTGTCGCTTGGTTGGTAGCCGTACTTCGCTGGGTTGAGGGTAGCGCTGATCAGGGCACTCTAGCTTTAACCAACGTTGTCAATCTGCTCCTCGTGTCTGAGGAAAACGCAACGTTCCGCACTCAAGCCAGAAGCGTCGATACCAAGGATGTCGGTGCCCTGGAAGCATACGTCATTGAAGCGCTCAGTAAGTGTGGCCAGAATATGGCGACTACTTGCTGAATTGTCTACAGGAATCGATCCTCCCTTTGCTGGCGTTTACCGTAAGCAGTGTTTTCTTGTGGAAAGGCAGATTCGTTGATAATGCTATGTATGACACAGGAACTGCGAAGAAAGATCAAACCGTGGGCTCGCTTAATGTGAAGGAAGGCGAGCGCCTGTTCTTGGACATCGCAGGAGCAAATATGAATGTAAGTGATGCTATCATTCCTTGTACAGTGCGGACGCTCATCTGTTTGAAGGAGGAAGCATTCCCTAATCCCACGACGTTTGACGCAACCCGAGCTCCTCGCGAGCGCTACCTGCTTGGTGACATTGCCTTCCGGGTCATTGGTGCCGAAACTGCGCCGAAACTAATCGTCCAGGTTCTGCGTGCCATCCTTTCATTCGATAACGTGCGCCGTGGACCGGGTCAATCTGGAGACCTTGTCCGCTTCCAGAATGCCTCCCTTCCCCAATACCGTTACGTGTATTTGAACGAGAAGCAGCTCTGCAGCCCGTGGCCGACCTCGTTGGTGATTTTGTACGATGTTCCTGCGTAAGTTGAGTGAATGGCTGTGAGCGGAGTTAGCGAGGATTGGAGAGCTTGATTCATGAACGATTTATGACAATGCTGTTTGGAAAATGTATGTTTCATCCGTAGTTGTGTTGCTATGACATACATTCTTGACGTCCACACTATCGTATTGTGTGAGGACCTGCTAGGATGTGATTGGATGGGGTGATCAGGCCGCTGTTGTGTGGGTCTTGAAAAATCCATTTCACTCGAGTTCTGTGATAATAAGGTCGCTTAGAGTTGGCGCCTAGGCCTACAGCTAATTGTGAGTACATAGTCTTGCTGTAGGCTAGTAGGCGGCGGCACCGGCATGGCCACCAACTTTGAGCCACCATAATACAATACGACAATGCAACCATAACAACACTTTGTCGGGGCCCACCACCGATGGGCTTTCTATTGTGTAGGGGACCTGTGTGGCCCGAGCGCTGGTGTGCCGTGAACTGACCTGCTTGCGCAATCCTAATGCGGCCGGCACGCCTACACGCTTGGAACAATACTGTAACCAATTACGCTTAGACTCAGGCTACAGGAAGTACTCCGGCTGACAGACACGCAGAGCCACACCTCCCTTGTCCGTCACATATAAGGGCCACCTAGTAGTCCAACTTCTTCACAGCACAATCCAAGTAAGTCATTTGACCGCGCGTCTATGGTGTTGGCCGTTAATTCCCTTAATTCGAGACGAACTCATCAGCTATGAGAAGCATACATCTCCTCGTTCTCATTCACGGCATGTGGGGCAACCCTGACCACCTTGCTCGGATGCATGAAATAATCCAAGAAGTCAAGGGACATAGCTCAGAAGAGACCGAGCTCGCTGTTCTCATCGCTCAGACCAACCGTGACGAGGCAACCTATGACGGTATCGACTGGGGCGGCGAAAGGGTTGCTGACGAGGTGAGATTACCTCAGCACATACCTCTGAAATGGTCGTTCATCCTTCCTTGGTGGTTCCCCTAGATTATTGACGAAGTTACCAAGCACGAAAGTCAAGGGAGGAGGGTCACACGTTTCTCACTAATGGGATATAGTCTAGGTGGGCTCGTTGGACGATATGTAATTGGGTATGTGGTCCTTCGACGTACGGAACAGCGGTCTAATCAGACGACAGCATCCTCCATCAGAACAAGTTCTTTGAGAAGGTGACACCGGTCAACTTCAATACCATCGCCACGCCTCACATTGGCATCCCCACACTTCCTACTCCACTCTCTGCTGTGGCTTCTTATGTGGGACGGAAATTGTTGTCGCGAACAGGGGAACAATTCTACTGTGCTGATAAATGGTCTCCGAAGGGTAGGCCCTTAATTGAGGTCCTTGGCGACCCAGGTCCGTCATTTTATATCTTTTTACGTGCATTGGCGTTGCTTAGCGACATTTTTACAGAATATATCTTTTACCAAGCGCTTGTTCTCTTTCGCAACATTGGAATTTACGCGAATGCGTGAGTAGCGGCTATTTTGATGTGCCATACTTGTTCTAACTCCACCCAGGATTAATGACCTCAGTGTACCCTACGTTACAGGTGCCATCGAATCCACGGACCCCTTCTATGGTTATCAGAGAAATGGAATAAAGATGTTTGTCCATTCACCTTCTTTTGGATATGCAGTGCATCTCACGTCCTCCAAGAGAATTTGAGGAGAACTACAAATACGTTATTAAATCATATATCCCGCCGGATCCCACCACACTACCCACCTTAGAAGCTCAACGACCTTTTCTCAATAGAATTTCGGAATCGTTGCCACCTGTACCTCCACCGCTACGGTTTGCGTTCCCTCTCAATGTGGTGAGTGGGTTTGTTGGCGTGCTCACGAGTGGTGGGAAACAGTTAACTCTTTTGGAACATAGATGGCTGTCCCCTTCCTTCCCATCCTACTCCCTGCTTTCGCGACGGTTGTACTGGTTCGATTTTCGATTTGCTCTAAGAAATCTAGAGCCCGATTGCAAACACTTGAGGCTGATGCGTCGGCTCGAGAGAGGCTTATCCATGTGGTTGCCAAACTCGAGAGAGAACTCGAAGCTGCCGCATTGAAGATATGCGAAGACCCCAGAGGGCCCAGTGCATCCACCAATCCCACATTTGGTGGCTCAGAGGTGCCAGCAGAGCTCGCTTCCGGTATGGAGGTGAAACCAAAGATGGGGTCTTCATCTTTTTCACGGCCAGTGCTCACTGCCGGTCAACTACGATCCATCGACAATCTCAACAAGATACCCCAGCTGAAGAAGACCTTAGCATTTTTTGCAGACGTTTTCAATTCGCATGCCATTATTATCTGTCGGATGCCGAAGTACCAGCATAACTGGAAGGGAGAATGTGTTATGCGACATTGGGCCGATCATTTTGAACTGTAGTGTTCAACGGACTCTTACACTGTCATGGTATAGACGGCCATACCTATTCCTTGGGAATTTTCTTTCAGGGGGATCAGCGGTGCCCATATAATTATACCCTGCCTCGAATCGTCGTGAGGGAGAGGATCTCCGGTCAAATGCCCCTGTTATTATGTAGCAATTACCCCTTGTTGTAAATAGGACATGTGTTGAACAATTATCGAGCCGTGCTGAATCTCCGGCCAAGTTCTCCCGCCTTATGTACTGAGTCGTTACTACCTTTGTCTCGGTTGCCATGTAGTCGAGGATTACAAACTGAAATGACCTTGCTAATTCTCTTCGACGAGCCTGAGTGAATTTCTTTTTGTCAAAGATCGGTGAACTCCACGAGGATGCTTTTGTCCAGCACAGCACTTTCAAAAGGACCGTTGCAGCTTTCTTTGTTACCATGGCATATATACGGGGTCGATGGCATCCCACATGTCTTCAAGACCCTGCCCCACGAAAGACGTTCACGTTCATCCCGTCGCTGAGCGACCATGGCACCTTATCGAACTCAAAGACAAAGGCCCAGGCCTTTGACAAAACTGGAGAGTATAGTTCTCCCTCGATATGCTTCGCATCATGCCCGTACGTGCCATCCGATAGTCTAGTCCGATTAACCTTTGCAACGCATATCCAACATCATCGTATTTCGGCAAACAGGAATCTGGGCGGAATTGGCGTACACAGTTGATGAGAGATTGAGAAACACTGTTGGAACTACTACTACCCTCGACGAACGGCTCGTGGTGATCGGATTTAGAGAGTTCATGGACAGGTGTACGTCTCCCCCTTCCGTATAGAAATATACCCTGTGGCCGATAATCTTGTGTTATTGCGTTGCAGTGAATGAGCGTGGTGTATCTACCGGGCTAGGTAAAAGAACGACGGAACATAAAACTGCTCGTCAGCTCCTTCAGGATGCGGTGAGTTATGCTCAATTCTTCTGCCTGCACCGGTACAGATGGATGCTACAGGCTGACAATGGGTACGTGGAACTGCACTACCATGATGGTCCCCCGCCTAGGCAGATCAACACTATCGTCGTCCTCCCGACTGCGAGGGATAAGTGAGTGCGCGGGATCAAATTGCATGGGCAGTACGTGATGTCTCGTTGATCATGCACAGGCTTACTGGATTCCTCCCGAGAATGCGGGGGTTTGATAACTTGCCGGAGCGAGTTGTATACCAAGGAGCTTTGGCACTTGCGAAACGCAACTTTTTCCCCAATGGCTGCAGGCAACCTACGAAGGAACAGGTACGGCAATTACCATCAAATACTTGCATGTGTAACTTATGGCTGAGTACTTTTCCTGTAAGTTCGCTGAGCGCAATATCGAGAAATACATAAAGCTACAATCGTACAAGCGGAAGCCGCTGACGAGGACCCTGAGTGCACAAGATGCGAACCAAGTGAGCTCGTTCACGGCTTTGCCAGAGAGTGAATACGTCCTGGGTACTCAAGGGCCTGAACCTCTGTTTGACGGTGGTGTTCAGCAACCAATGGATGTGGAACCCAGGGAGATGTTCGCGTCGGTGTCCCTTTCCGCGATGACTGCTTGACTGACTATTTCCCATAGCTTGGAGACAGATAGTCTGAACACAAGAGAGGTCGATATGGGAGTTCATGCGTCCGTGTCCGATGTAACCCCTGTGACTCCGTGGGTCTGTTTTAAATTTGAAGTCATGTGGTTACCTTAGCGGTAATTCTAGTCGAGTCCTACAGCCCATTAACTGGATCTGCTCGGGGATGATGAACTTATGGTACGCGACGCCCGAATCTCTTCCTCGAAGAACGGCCCGCATTGTACCCGAAACACCTTCTACTCCATCTCCGGTCTCGCGAGTGGAGGATGTCGTTGATAATGGGAGCTTGGTCGATACTGAAAACATACCCATACCCGGAGAATATGAAGAAGCAAGTGAGGTTGGTGCACTCTTCCAACAAACTGCTGCCTTTGAAGGATGCTTGGCAGCATTGGACGGCCTTTATAAGGCAGCTATCGAAGCGGTAAGTGACTGGTTTTTTAGTTTGGGTATGAAAATTTCTGAAAGGTCCCTTCATACACGGCATAGTCTGCCTTTGCCAAAGCCAAAACCAGGTTTGGGAGGAAGTTGGCCGAGGCTGAGCGTGACCTAGAGTCATTGCGTCGTGACCTTACCAACTCCAACGAGCGTGCTATGGAACTTACCCGCCAGAGAGACGATAAGGCCAGTGAAATTGAACGATTGCGTGCGGAGATCGAAAGAATGGGCGAACGCATCCGTGCTCTTGAATCGACTCTGCAGTTGCTGATCGGTACGGCTCAGGCTGCCTTAGGGTAGTTCCAACTAAGTGGGATTATGGGACTTTGTTTGAGGGACTCGTGCGCGGCTGACCGTTTGTAATACCATTGTACTTGTATATATTTCAGTGATTTCCAAGAGACTCTGTTCTGAGGTACGATTGGTCGACCGAATGGGCTCCACCGAATCTCACCCTTCTAATACGTCGAAGGTATGGTTCTGTAGTTCCTGAGATCACCGCTCGTGAGTCGTCGTTTTCTAGAAAACTGGAACGAGGATACACGTTATTATATTATTGCTATAGTAAGCGGTGTCCATGGTACAGAGTACAAGAGAGCCTGGGAGTCTAGAGAGTCCTAAGGAAACAATTGTGACAATTAAGAAAAAACATCGTCTATGGGGTAGATGAAAGCGTAAGAAAGGAAGTGTCCTGGTAAGCGCACTGCGCTTGTTGCTAGTACGTCCGGGGGATATAGTAAATCCCTGATGTATTGACCATGTTCTTACGATTATGCAAACATTACGCTGCGGCGACGGGAAGTGACGAGGATAAAGCCATTAGGGAGGAAGGAGGAGCGTTGGGATCTGCGAGTGACACCAGTCATACGTTTCCATGCCCGGATCACCTGGCGCTCGATGTATTTGGTACACGAGGTACGGGTCTTTCGTCTATCGGTATGAGAGTTGTCAGGACTTATTCGAGGTTACTCTATCTTAAATTTGGTGATACTCACGTTGGTCTGACCTCCACATACAGCGGATCCGTGGGGTAAAACAAAGCATTGCAAGGAGATGCGGCAGCGTGCATTGCAAGAAGGATGAAACAGGGATTCAGAGAAATTTATGTTGCCAATATGTCACGGACGATGAAAGGATCGAATAGCCTGTAATGCTCCCAGAGCACAAGGGTGTAGTGAGGGCAAGAGAATAGGTACGCAGGGGGAATGGCACGAGTGCTGAGCAGCCCTGGGATCCGCTGTGAGGCGTCAGTCTTATACCTCCGGGCTATATGGAGGGTCCGACAATGGCCCCGAGGATAATTGTCGTGACCATCTATTGCTTATTATTTGTCTTCCCCCAAATCCAAATGATGGGTTCTCGGAGGGAGACAAAAAGCATCCGAAGCGGAACCACTACAACACTTGCCTATTCGGGACATCCGCCATTGTTTATGTCATGTATTGTGAGCTGGCTCACCACGCCTTGAATGCGACGGAAGACAACATAACCATTTAGTCTTGTCCTCAGTGAAATGTGAATCGGGCGCTCGAGCTTTGGGAAGCGATCTCGACCGTATCATCTTATCGTGTGTATCTCTCTCAGAACAATAACGTGGTCCAAAAAGTGCATACCAGGGCGATCGGGCGGTGATTACACGACTGGCGAGCAAGTTTGACTGCTACTTACGATCCTTCTCTGTTCGATACTTACGTGGACATCATCACCGCATCATCTTGCAGGGAAGCAAAGCAACTTCTCCTGTGATACTTACTCGGTGCCTTCCGCGTCGCTTTGAGCAACACGTCCGAGATAGCTGTGTTCTCGTTACACAACCACACCAATAAATAATCGCCGAACCTGAAGCCCAGTCCTCCCTCTCGGCATCGTGCTTGGGACTGAGGTCGCCGCCTGTCAAATGGAGGAGTTGAAAGGGATCCATCGCGTACGCGGTCACGTTATTATGCTTGGTGGAGTGACTTTTGATGTTCTGTAAGAGAGAGCAGCTTTGACATGGTTGATGCATTCCTGGGAAATAGCCCTCGGGCAGCAAGCTTGGGTGGGTAAGCGAACGGTTAATGTGAGGGGCAATGAATGCAAAGCGCTAAGCGAAAGGGTCGGCAGTGGCAACTCTTGAGGACCTGGCCTGGGGGTCCAAAGTCTTCACAAACGTTGAATGTTAGCTACCAGTGTCATAACTTCCCAGTCGGCATTGTAGGTCGTCCTCAAGCTACAACCTACTCAAGTATCACTGGGCTTGACGCCCCACCTCGTCGTATCCGGTCCCTTCCACTCTCATACTCATACCCAGAGCAGCATGGCGCGTCCTCTCCTTTCTGGTACCAGGTCGTCCTCGTCGCCGCTGCGTTACCCATTGCCCGTACGGCAATCGTCCGAACTTGCCATTGTGGAGGACCGTAATTATTCAGACGAGATGGAATACGTCATAAGCCGTTGCACTTCGCCCACCCCGTACAGCTTACCACCAGCGAAGACCTCGGATCTATCCTTCCTCCGGGTGACCCACGCAGTCTCTGGACATTTGCGCTTGCAGTCGAATTCGTCTACCACACTGTCCACGCTGTCCTACGGGAAGCAATTGCCACCGAGCAAGTGCCGAAAGTCGTTTATGCGCGTGCTGCAGTGGCTCGTACCGTGCATTTCGGGCAGTCACCACGACTATATAGACGACGCGTCTGAAAAGCGTTGTGGGAAGCCTCTCCGTGACAGTCCATGTTCTGAGTCTACGCGGGCGGAGAAATTTTCGGCACGCCCAGGGGTTATCCGCAAAGATGCTCACAAGGAACAATCCCCTCCGTTGTCTCTCGCTCGTTTAGAGACTATCGAAGAACGTGAAGAGGAGTATATATAGACTGAAAAAGGCGAGTCTCTGATGAAGCCACGCTGCTAGAAGTTTTCTCAATTCAAATGTTGGTGCTGCAGGTGGGACTCGATGGCCATGGTTGGTGTCCCTTCGCACTTGGCAGCACAGGTTGTTGTCGGGTCTCTGTGCTTAGAGGTGTAGAGAACACCCAGTACATAGAGTGCGTCTATTGTTTCTTGTGTCGTTCGAATCTTACGATGTGGAGCAGGTTTGTTCAGTCAGCTAGCACCCAGCCCGATAGTGGGCTGGGGAAAGGCTAGACCCCACATCAGTCATCGATAAATAACATTCCCTAGTAGTACATCTCTGTAGTGATCAGCCAATAATTTTTCGCTGGGGGACATTCCGCATAGTTACAGTGCCGATGACTGATGCTTGCATGGAGCTACTGCTGCATTCGAACAGGAGGTTTCGTCGATGAGGATTTTGGCGTCTATGCGATTGGTTCGTGATAAACTTGCGTGAAGCTTGACAGGTCCCAGCAGTTTTCAAGCAACCGTGCATCCAGCCATTATCCCTGTACCAAGGCGAAATTGTGAACCTACGCGATGAAACGGAGGTCAAAGTGTTTGAGCTGCTTGAGCCATGAACGTCTTCGGGAGCTTTCCGAAGGTGGCAAAAGGAGATCCAGCGAAGGGAGACTACATGGCGCATATCGGGTGCCCGACGGAGTGCAACAGTGGTATCCGAAAGGGGGATATTTGGAAGACACCAATCGCCAGTCGTGTCGCTTTGCCGTCCACTGTACAGGTAGCGAGCTTCGTTGGAATGATAATATTCGCAACCCAAACGATGTGGGACGTGAGACGATGCGAATGATAGGTATACGTACTGACGAGTATATGCGGTGAATGATACTGCAATAATAGTATTGTATGAGCGTTTTCTTCTAATAACCTCACTGCCTCGGACTGGGTTATGTGCCGCATTAAGTCACCGTCAGTCGAGAATGGTCTCGAGTGTCTTGCTCCATTCCACTACCTTAGGGTGGGCTTGAACCTGGTGACAATATCGTATTTGTCTACCTGGTCGAGGAAAGATGGGGAGAATTTCATTTACCTTCGTCGCGTTGAAATTGAGCACTTGCAAACCATCCAAAGATGTCGCGCGGGATAAGGCGACGTATGCTTGACCTATGGCTACAGTCAAAGAAAGAAACTGGCGAAATAGTTTGCTCACGTGCCTTTCTCGAACACCCTGGCAAGATCGACCTTTACGCGTTCTAGGGTCTGTCCTTGAGATTTGTGAATACTCATCGCCCAGGCGAGGATCAGTGGGAGCTTCTTTGCTGTCAAGTCCAGTCCATCCAAAGCCCACGTAGTGTACCCACTTGAATCCTGGATACCTGTACATCTCCATCTGGTTGTTCCACCCTCCATGTTTCAGGCTCGATAAGGGTTTGGCGTGTGGTCCTGTTCGGAAGTATAAATTCTACGATCGGGCAGAACATATCGTTCGTTGTAGGCTTCTTTTTCTCGCTCTTGGGCTTTTCGTTGGGATCAACCTCATCGTACTCGGTGCGGTAGAACTGTGGTTGAACAAAGCGCACGACTTTCCCCATGCTTCCATTCACCAGCGTTTCGTCCAGGTTCTTGATGAGCATTACTTGTGCTCCCACACGTAGCACCAGCCTTTTGGGTGCCATAAAATTCGAGAGGATTTTCTCCCGCTGATTAGGGTCTTTTAATGATCCACCATCCGTGGCGGTGTACTGTTTTTCCTCCGCTGTGAGGGATGCCATTCGGGATTGGTTTGACCTATCGACATCCTCTCGACGAGGGAATCTACGAACAAGAAATAGGTGAGTTGAATGACTAGAGAACGGGTAAAAGTTCACAATTCTGTGGGTCCTATGCCATCTCCGTAGTCGATGGCACGAGACAAGGACTTGAACCGATCAATTGAGAGGGAAGATAATTTCCCAAACCGCATGTCGTTGAGCATATTTACAAACTCTGGGGGAAAGAAAGCTTCATTAAAAACTACTTTTCTGTTTGCGGGAACGTACGGACCTTCGTCCTTTTGGCGGAAGACTTTGGTGAGGTTAAACGTTCGTTGTATGGTTTGGCTCCAGCATTGGGCTTCAAAAGCGAATTTGACTGCCGCGCTGCTTCCCTTCGAAACCGGTGGCAGTTGGAAGAAATCGCCAGTGACAACGACCTGCCGCAGCGTCAGAGAATAGGGACTACAAGAAATAAGAAATATCGAACCTGTATTCCCCCGAAGGGTACCGAAGATTTTCGAATTATACTGCCTAACTTCGCCAGTTTGTCAAACAGGTCACCATCGAGCATGGAAACTAGAAAGTTGCTTTAACTCAAGGATTATGGGTAGACGCAGGTATTACATACCTTCGTCAATAATCAGAACTTTAGTGCGTATCCACCGCGAAGTAGCTTTCTTGTTCTTCCGAACTTTGACAGAAAGATCCTCTGCGGAACCCTCTCCGATGCCAATTCCTGAAAAAGAGTGGATGGTTACTCCGCCTATGTTACATGCAGCGATGCCTACATTTCGAGTGGATTAATGGAAAAACTTTACTTGCATGGAACGCACACATACCAGTCGAAGCCGTTATAGCAACTGCATCCGGTGACTTGCAGTAGCGCTTTTGAAGACTCTTTATGATCTCCCGGAGGAGAACCGACTTCCCAGTACCTGATAAGCGGTTAGAACCGAAGCAAACTGATGACCAGAAGCTTCGCGCACCAGCACTACCCGTGTAGAACAAGCTTTTCCCCTGTTCTACAAGTTGAAGAATCTGGGTCTGTTCTTGACTGAGAACTATCTTAGATGCGGTGTTAGAAGTCACGTTTGCCAAAGTGATTGGTTCGGCCCGTGTCTGCAAGAGAGCCTTTGGATTTTTCGCGTACGATGCATTTGCAAAATAAGGGGACCTCGTGGGGGGATCTTCCTGCCAATTGGGAGGCAGCTGACGTTTCTTCGGGGCTTGAAGATCTTCCAGAGCTATTTCAAGAGGTCGTTTACTACCACTGACTATATGCGTAGGAGCAACATTCTCATTGCTCTGCGGCGGGATAGAAACTTCTCGTTGCGAAATACCAGCTTCAATATCCTTAAAACGCTGCCCCCTGGGCTCGTTTGTCTTCGGCCATGATATCGGCTCGTCCTTAGCCTTTGTGTTGGACGAGAAGTCCCTTGTTACTGTCCGAAGCCCCGACTGAGAAGATTTCTGTTGAGACATTTATGCGAGGCAGCACCAAATCTACTAGAGGTCAGGGTGCGGATTGGAATTTGGAACGGTGCTGCTTACAGTAACGTGGGGTTGCAAGCTTGCAGAGAAGGTCGCGCGTCGACGCGATTTGTCGCGGTCACGTGAGCGATGGTACTCTACGGGGACAGTACTGGTCGGACAACTGAATGGTTTCACGACAACGCTCGACGGTAAGTGATTCAAAGTCCACGCATAGTCAGGTAACGTTGCCTTCCTGAATATTTACGAATTGGATCATTTTGCAAAAAGGGACGGCTCGTAACCCTATTTCATTTTCCTGCAAAAACTCTCGGCCTGCACAATTCCTGGTACTGAGACTCCCCTTCTTCAAGCCGCCTTCCCTTTGGTCAAAATTTACATGGTTTCGACGTACTACGCATACTTATGACCCCAGACACTATTTTTTTTTGATGGTCACACTGTACCAATGGTTCAACTTATCGAACCAGATGCTGACGATGTACACAATGAGCTTGTTTCCTGTGGTAAGCATATAAATGTGGAGATCCCTCAGTTACATCTTGAACTGTTACAGCCTGTTCCGATGCTGGTGCTCAGAATCGGGACAAGCTGTAATAATACAAGAGGTAAACTTTGCGAAGGTAGCTAGCTGTCTTGATCGCTGATGAATTCACAAGCGGCAGCACAGGTCAACCGTAAGCATTCAAATCGTGGACAGTCAATGCTATGGAAGTGTATGGGCTACATGGCAATGCAGGTCATCACAGGTAATAGCGGATGGATTTGTTCGTAATCGATCCGCTGAGGGTTTGCTATGATATATTGTACCCACTGATGGTGGGGAAAAAAAAGGAAGTGCAGGAAGTGCAACGCGAAAGGAAGCTAAATCTTGTATCATGACAAAATGCTAGTTGCTACTGGATACAGAGAGCCTTACAAGTCCGGACTCCAGCCTAAAACAGTCAGGAATTTCGAGGTGACTAAGGAAAGAAATCTCTCACCATAATAAATAGTCGCCAAGTTCACAACGTCTGTGGCCTCCGCGATAAGCTCGTTGACGGTACACTCTACGCTAAGCGACTTGTCAAGTTTGCGTGCAACTGAACCCAGAGCGCGTTCTGCAGCCTCGGCCGACCCACTCTTCATATCGAAGTCGGGTCGCTCCGCAAGGGGATTGAGTTGCTGCGGAGGTCCCACTGCGCTCTCTTGAATCTTCTTCAATTTGAGTTCGCTCGCGGTCCTGAGAGTCATCTCGAGTGATTACTATCGGGCAAACGGTGCAAAGAGACCAAACATACCATGAATGCAGGGGATCGTGCTTGAAGACTTCGAGGACGGTCATGACGACGTCTGACTGCTCACGAAGTACGCGGAGGGTCTCCTCTGCACAGCGCTGGAAGACTCCTTGCGTCCCAGAATAACCCATACCATCCACCATGTCACGGGTCATGCGAAACGGAACGCGTTCTGGAACAGGCAAACGCTTTCCCTGTAGCTTTGTCAGCGAATGATCCTACTTTCTTCGTTCTTCCGTACCTGGTCGAAGGCTATACCAAGATCGATGTGGACAACTTCTCCAGATCTGTTGTCCAACAAAATGTTTGAGATGTGTCGATCTCCCAGACCCAATACGTGTCCCACGATAGAGGTGGTTGCCACACTTCGCGTGTAGTTGAGCCGCATTGCGAACCATGCAATAGGAGTTTTGGATTTCTCAGGGAAGTAATGTCTCATGACAGGCTGTATGCGTCGACAAATCTCACTGAAGGCTGCCACTAAGGCTTCTGTCTTTCCTTTGTACTTCTCTCGCGTCTGACTGAGATACCGCGTGGCCTGATGGTGATCCATGTCATTTGGCCGATACCTTCACATGGTATCAAATTAGCTGGCCTGTCGGTGAACACGGGAGACGCACCTTTTATGTGCAGGTTGCAGCCAAGAAGCAAGGGGGCTGGTATTGCCCACAAACTCTATGACGCCAGCTTGAGGTGCCAAAGGCAAAACCGTGTACCCCCGTACTTTCAGGTCCCGGCGTTTTGTCTCCCTGTCATGTCGCAGAACGGTATTAACCAGGTCAAAAACTTGCTCCATGACAGCATCTTGGCGAAGGTCGTCGTTTCCTTCCCCCTTGAACTAGGAAACGTAACGTAAGTGCAGACGGCAAAATGAGGAGGACCACATACCAACTGTTTGAATCTCTGTCCGTCAGTACCGTAGCATGTATTAATTTTCGGCATGTTAACTCCGCCGGCGGGTTGGAAGGTTTTGTCGTAGTGGCTAATCCAGACACAATTGTCGTACCTAAGTGTAGGATCAATGGGCGGGTGGGACGTCAATACAGGGACATGAATGTTGCGGAGTTGACGGATGAGCAGGCCTTCAGGAACATTGAGAATGATGTTGGTCTTCTTACCCGTGAGCTCCTTGATGGGATATTTGGCCCACTGCAAGGATGCATTACAGACTTGTTCAATAGCTTTGGTTCTCGCAGAGTGGTTGGGATCAGCGAGAAGGACATCGAAGATGTGGGAAGCAGCCAATCCTCGATCAGTTTGGGAGGTGGGAGACTCCAGTCGTGAGGATGTTCTCCTCATACTCCCGGACTGAACGGAGCCTTCTGGACGTATGCAATACACCTGATAGAGACTATGGAAGGGGTGTTCTTGGCACATGCGGAGGACCAAACGCTGCAGAATCTGTTGGCTTTTCGGCATTTCGCCATGTATAGGACGTGATATGCGAGCAGATAATTGGTGGGATAGGAACACAAATTTTCTTGAGGGAATGCGATCTACTGCAGCCATTATCCCTTTCTGTAAGCGTTCGTCATCGAAATTGGCGAACCAAAGGGAGCTGAAGCGGATTGGGACATCGTCGTCGAATCCATCGGACGCAGCCAGGCAGCGTGAATACATGTCAATAGCTGACTCGAGGAATGTTACCAGAGCTCCGTTGTGCCGTTCGTATGCATCTTCATCCTCTGCCAAAAGTGCTCGTGCTTTTGTCTGTTCGTGGACGAGAACACCATAATCATGACTACTCATTTGTGTTCCCCGGAGCTGAGTCTCCATCTGCTTGATCTCCTGTCTTTTTCTATCCACATAAACCTTCCATCGCACGCCATCGGGTGACTTGAGAATGGCATGGTACTGACGCTCAGCGAATTGAGCGCACTTGTGGTAAATACTCGCGCATGAGTCGTTGCGTGTTGGCATCCGTTTTTCCGCACAGGCTGCGACCTGAACAGCCGCGTCGAATAAGTTCTGCTTGATGTCCGTCGGTTTCTCCATACATGCCTCCGAGATCCAAGAGCCCTGCATGTATGAGATAAAAAGCAACTGAAGAGAAAGATCGCGCTTACAAGACGAGCCATGGTCATCGCTTCCTCAATTGTAGGTTTAGAACCAGGCTCTGCCTTTTTCTGGCTGAGAAGATCCTTCAGGAATTGGACAGCGAGTTTCTGCTCTCTCTGTAACCACAGAACATTGGCAAATTCCTGCGAAATCTCGTAGGAGGGGGTCTTTTCTAGTTGCTGGGCCTTCACGATCGAGTTTAATGCGACCTGGAGCTGATTGGATTTCCTAGCAGCTACAGAAAGTCGGACAAGGCAGCGCTTTTCCACATCGATGAGAGTCCGAGTGAACGGACTGATAAGCTCTCCAATTTGTTCCCGCTCTTCCTTCTGCCTTACCGAGCGAACCAAAGAAAGCCTCGTGGCGAGTATTCGTTCAAGATCCAAAAATCTGCTCGCAATTTTAGACTACGAAAACGCTGAAGGATGAATGTAACTCACTCGAAATCCGGATCGATGTCTACCAGATGAGAGAATGCTCGCGCATCCGAAGTTTTGGAATCAAGGTATTCCTGGAGCTTACCGCTTCTCCACCGGGTTATCTGGCTAAGGCACATGAAGTTTCGGCCAACTTCGCGGATCTCTGTGATATCCTCGTTACCGAGGGTAAGCAGGCGCTCCATCATGTCACAAAGCGCTTGATTGATTGTGGCGTCAACCACCTTATGGTTTCTTTCACGGTGAACGGCTCTCAGAGCACGGTACAATGTAGTGCTGGAATCCTGTTGTCCACTATCAGGGAGGTCCCAAGTCTCCGTTCGCCACCCAAGCTGATACGACATAGTCGAAGACCCCACATCAGAATCAATGCCACCCTGAGAACTTTGGAGAGCACGGAGCGCAAGATGGTCAAATCCAAAAGCATGGAACGACTGTAGTAGACCATCTGCGTCGATCGACCCGTGATTATCAGCTTCAAGGGCAGCGCCGTGGAAACGAAATGCTTTCTCCCATTGCTTTTCGTGGTGGAATCTTTTGATCAGGAAATGGCGGAGGTCCGTGGTTTTGATGCCGTAGAAGCCATCGGGTTCGTCTATGTGACTGTATATATCGAAGAGCAAGTGCTCGACGCCTCCAGTGGCATCCATGTTGAGCTGCTGGTACTCGCACGCCAGTTCTAAGAATAACAACGCAGTAGTGTATGAACCGCAAGTGACGGCGCTCCTAGCAAGAAGATGGAAATCGACGTCGAGCCATTTATCATGCGCTAATTGGCCTGTGGAATTGGAAGGTTCGAAATTACGCAAATGAAGGATGACATCGACGATGGCACGCAAGCAAAGGCGATTGACTTCCTCAGCCCGGAGGACATTCGTGAAATAGTCCGATAGCCCCTTCCTGGCAGAAACCTCAATAGCTCGAGCTCTTTCCGCCTGAAGTAATGTGTGGACGAGAACAGGAAGGACCTCCTCGGCGAAAAGGGTGTTCCTTTGCAATAGCGGAACTAACTGAGCATAGAAATTATCCTTGGATGCGAGGATATCAGCCAACAAGGTAGTCACAGAGCATATCCACTGAGGAAAGTCGGCGTTCTGTGGCCATATGGCGTCCAACTGATCAATGGTACGAGCTTGCCGGGCGTTGGGCGGCGGTACGGGAAAACGTTGGAAGTATTCAATTGGTGTGCGATATTCAGTAGGCCAGAGTTGAAACGAAAGAATACCAGGAGATGCAACAGATATCAGGGACCTCAGGGCGAGGTAAACCAAGTTTACTTCTGATGGATCGCCATCGTCCAACATCGCAAGTAAGGTTTGCAAGATAGCATGCTGTGGTGCAGGTTCTGTCTTCTCATCCTCTTGACGTTTCGTACCCCTGCAATGTCTGGCCCGGAGGGTCTGCGGGAACGCAGGCTCACTTCTAAAGCTATAGATGTTGCCAGCATTGGCAATAAGCAAGGACGCGAAAGCATCAATATCGCCACGGGACAGCCGTCCTTTGGGCGGAATGTTGTCCTTTAGTCGCCAAAAATCACTAGTGGAAAACCGCACTCGACAATAGGCGTGCTGTTCTGCCAGTCGATTTAATTGTCGTACAAGCCGGAATTTATTAGAGGTGATGCGGTGATCACTAAGAGTGGCTGAAAGGTCGTCAGCACTGAGGTCTTCAACTAGTGCTGAGAGCTCCGAAGAAGGCTCATGAGACCACACTGGTAGGGCTTTGAGAACGAAGGGCCTGATCTTCTGGTCCTGAGATAGCGATAGCGCCTGCTCATCGAGCCAACTACGAAGTTTTCCAGCCGTTGCCGACGCCGACGTCGAAGCAGACTGGAGATCACCAACCAACGCACAAACATGAGCGAGAATATTAGGCAGTCTTTGGTCAACCTGGTGTGTTTTCCGAAAGATAGAGAAGCCCCACTCAAGGAAGGACTGGCCAGCTGTAATTAAGTCGGATTGCGCGAGCAGAAGACTCGACTTCTGAACAAACGTGTGCAAGAGCGTCGGGTCACCGAAGTCACAATGACGAACCGACACCAACAGGGCGATCCCGTTGAGTAAGCGATGCTGTTCATTCACGAACGGAGTCAAATGCAACTCAGAAAAGAGCTGGTGGAGAACGTGGAAAGATATGGCGGCCGCATCCTCCCGCTTTGAAGACGATATGCACCACTGCAAGGCTCGCAGGACCGTGCCAGTGCCGAAACGGGGAAGGTTCGGGGGATGGTACCTGAAATCGCCTAGTTGGCGATACTGGTTGAGAGATAAAAATGTACCCGTGGTATCAGTGGAGGTGACTTTACGAAGTGCAGTGACTATGGCACCCCGTTCCGAAAAGTCTTGGTCGCCGAGTGAGCGAATGATAGCGACAGCAATGCCCGCAACATTCTCTCTCACGCATTCCACGAAGGCTTCTTGAGATGGGAAGTTCAAGCCAATTGACGTAAGGACCTCTCGTAGCTGTTGCGTTACAGAGCCACTATTCCCCGGAGGACGATCCATGAAACAAACGAGTTGCAGGCCTATAAGGTCTCCGACGCACATGAGGAGGCCTTCGTGAACTGTCTTTTGAATAGCAGTGCAATGGTTATTGAAAAGCGTCCGTCCATGGGCCACAGCATCCGAACCGCCGTCCACCATCAGGTTCGCGGGCGTACATAAGCGAAGCGCTGCTTCTGCACAAGCTCTTCTGTTGTCATAGCCCAGTAGACTGGGGGGTAGGCGCATGGCGTCGTAGAAGTTCTGTCGTATAGAGAACGCAATCTGAGATGCATAAGCCTCGAAGAGTTCGTGCGAGTCGGACAATCCAAGCCTCATGGATACACCGTTGAGTACGACTTGGATGTGACGCGCATAACTAGGGCTATGGAAAGCGACTTCTAGAAGGTGCCAGTACGGACCGCGGCGCACGTATGAACTACCGATCATAATGTTCCCCAAACACAGGGACCTTGTGAACATGTGCTCGCGTCTGAAGGATGACATTCTCAGTACTCATAAGCGGGGGCAGGTTGCACTTACTTGGCAAGATCCCTGGGGAGCGACTCATGAACGCTGGTATAAAACGAGTCAAGGTTCCCAAAGTCCCGAGTACCATCATCCTCGCGCAGGGCAAATAGGTTAGCCGTCTTAACGGCTGCACGAAATCGAACCCGAATATCCTCATCGGCATTCAATGCCAACAAAATGTGCAACGGTCGACTGACAGATTCTTCCCCATCTTCCGCAGGCCAGAATGACTGAGAAGGATCCTCCGCGAGCAGCATTGCTGTGAACTGGACGACCGAATCACGGACCTTCCAGAATGTTACTTTCTTCCTCGCGATGCCCGAAATCCAAGCACAAAGATCCAGAACGTGGTCACCCAATACAGAACCGGCGACCTTCTTCTCCAACCAGATGTGCATGGTACATTTCAGCAGGTCAGTGACTAGGAGATGGAACTGTGCATTGAAGGCATGCGAATAACGCTGCAGGAGATCAGCGCATTTGCCCAATAGGGTATCCAAGACATGGGCATTGAGGTTTAGTAACCTCTTGCATACGACCGTCAACAGGGGAGGCCCTAGAACCAGTAACTTCTCTTCAGAACAGTTGGTCACCACTTTAACGAGTTCCTTGTTATGGGTCACCTCACCCACTGGATTTTGCAGCGCAGGAACGACGGAAAGGAAAGTAACGCATATCTCCACCAAGCGCCGAACAGCCAAGGAGTGATCCTGCGAACCATCATCCGCCGGCATAGCGGCACGAGTGGTCCTGATTGGTTCGAAACGATCCCCTTCTTCATCAGCGTTCGAGTCCTCGTCGTGGGGTACTTGGTCTATAAGGACACAAAGCAGCTGGTTGAGGCTTTGAAATACGGCCGCAAAATCATCTTGGATCTGAACATTAATGGGAGTTAGCAGTTATAGCTCGAGTATACTGAGAAGGGACTAACGTCTGCGTTTCTCCAAATCATGCGCTGGAGACTCCGGCGCTGGGCACGGGATCGCACATCACGAGACAGGCGTGCTCTGAGAGCATTTAAAATGTGCGATCTAATCCCAGAGTCGACGCTTGGAACAACCATCGCCTCCCACTCTTCGTCGTCATTTCCTGAATCACCGTCAAGAATAAGCGGATCAAACGCCTTCAAAATGAGGACTCTTTCTTCAGTGGTCCATCGAGAGTCAGTTAAAAGAGGCGCAAGAAGCACTACAACTTTCCCCGCCAACTGTACAACCCGACGATTGCTCCGTGTTCCGTTTGAAGCTTGCAACGAGTCAAAGATGATAGCAGTGATGGCAACGTCAAGTGACTGTCGGATCTCCTCGGCGGCAGCATGAGTAAAATTATTAACCTTAGCAACTTCCCATCCCACCACCAAAGATTCTATGGCTTTGTGCAGAAAGATGGAAACGCGCCGTTCACGTCCACGGGGGGAAACAAGTTCTTGATCCAACCTCGAGGAAGGCAACTCATCCGAGGAAACCAAAGCCACATCCTCTACCGTGCCCTTACAATGGGGAACTTGAGGAAGTTTAGCAAATAGCAAGTAATCCCGGATGATTTTAGTCTTGCGTTGTTCTTCCATAACCTCCGCAATTTCGCAGTCCGGCAGCGGCGAGGCACAGATCAGATCAGTGTGCTGCCTGTAACCGCATATGCTGCCCAACAAATTGAGAAAATCATTGATCGTATGCGGTGGTAGACGGGCTTTCCCGCTAACATTGCTGGTCACAACCCCTATCCCCCAGTTATCCAGTAGCCAGCTCAAAACCTTCTCCTCCAATTGCATGCGATATAACCGGACATCCTGACTTGCTACGCGCAAACACTGTGCCAAAAACATGCAGACGGCATCATAAGGAAAGTTGGGGCCTTGAAGGTCGAGATCCTTTGCGAATGTCTCGATCTCAGCGAGAACTCGGTGTGACGTAAGAAGGTGCTTCGCATGCCCGATGAGTAGGTAGGCAGTGTGACACGCTGCCCTACAGACCACGGGCACGTTAGCACGACGCACGGCATGTGTCCAGATTGGATCCCAGGTCGTAGGACCGCGCCGGTCAGTGCGGACAGCAGTAGCAAAAACAGTTCCCGAATGGCAGACACCGTCCACGCCGTCCCAGCGTGCGACGGCTGCAAGAGACAGAAAGATCCAAGACTGAATCGACACGTCGTCAACTGAGATCAATTGCAGAAGTACATTGATGATATCATTCTGGAGTGCGTTGTGGAACTCGGCCCAGTGCCGATCGATAAGGAAGAGTAGAATTTGTAAATTGTAAACGCGAACGTTAGTTGTAGACGTAGATCGTATCGACTGCAGCAAGGCACATATTGGGTCTTCCCGCTTCATCCGCTTTGTGGTGGACGAGAATGATGGTGTACCAACATGAACTGACTCTGAGTGTTTAAATAACTGAGAAGAGTCAGCAACTTGCGTTGGCAACAGGTAGTAAAGCGTGCCTTCTCAATGCAGTCTGCTTGAAGCTCTAATAGAGTCCAAGCTAGAGCTTGGTTGGTATCGAAGTTCCAGCCAGCTCTGAATGTATGCGAGACAAAAATCTCTCCAGCGCCGACTTCGGCAGGAGAAACATCCAACCTGAGCGAATCGATAAAAAGGCCGTCTATGCCCCACTTGCTCTCTGCTTCTCCATTTAGAAGGACCAGGAGGTTCTGGACTGCATCTGCCCATCCATATGATGGTGCGCTTTGGGCTGCAGTAATGAAGGGGAACAAGATTCGAAAAATCCCAACGAGATTTTCCTTGAGTTGTTTGTTCTTCGTCCCCCAAAGACCCACCAATGCATCCCAAGAAGAGCGGGCCAAGTCGTCAACCTCGTCTTTGCAATTGAGGGACACCTGGGAGAGAAACGATCGTAGAGCAAGAAGATAGTCGTGATGGAGTGATGTGTCGGTGGGGTAACATTCCAAGAATCGTTTCATGCGTTTGAATAAGGCGGATGCGATGGGTACCGGTATGAGGTTTCCTTTCCTGTCGGGGTCACTCCTGTCAACTGTGGCCAGGAATGGTGCGGCAGGATGGCGGAAGAGAAGCGCGAGGAGAGCCGTACATTCGACTTGCTCGAGGGAAACGGTACGTCGTGCAGACCGCCGGAAACGATGCGAGCTGTCAGTTGAACCTGGCGTGGCACGCTCTGCGAGATGCCTCTTCCGTGTTTGGGCTGGAATAGACGAACTACCCGCATCATCGTCGTTACTGTCACTTTGATACATTGAATTCTCCCCAGACAAATTGTCTTCTTCAGAAGGTACAAGCTCCTTGTCCATCGGTTCGTCCAGGACGACGTTGAAGCAGATCTCCACTAGTTTCAGCCAGGTTTCCAAGTTGACATGGTCCATGTGAGGTGTCCACGAGAGCAGTACCCTGATCGTCTTGAGATAGTCCAAGGCTATCGGCGAGAACAATTCATGACGATGTACGAGCATTTGCGTGAGGTGTTCGAGAAGCGGCGTTAGTGCCCTCTTGCTGAGGCACCGTACGCTCCTTTCGACAAGCCATCGGACCGCGGCAGCGGCTTCAACGAGCCTACGTTGAGCGGCCGCACCCGCCGTCCCTGCCTTCCCCGACTTTTTGGCCGTGTCTAACTTTTCGACTTTGACCGTGGTGAACAGAGCCTGGTACAGCACCAACCAGCCGCGTCCATCCTCGATGCTGTAGACCGCGTCTTCGCGAGCAAAAGTGGAGCGTAGCGCTGCTATCCCTTCCTGCCTTTCCTTGACCTTTTCACTCCTGAGACGGTCCACCACCGTCTTTAGGTTCGACATGGAATCTTGGAAAGACAAGGACAATTACAAGTGGCATGTGAGACGCCACTTGAAAGTCTGCCACCTCTCGCTGTATGTTGGTTACGTAACGCGTCCGCGTCTCGCGTCGAACGAGGATTTGGATAAGCTGACTACGCTACAATGTAGCTCACAGGTTCAAACTTCAAACTTCAAGCCAATTTTCAGGTATCAAAGAGTACGAACTAAACAAACAGAAGAAAAGGTAGATGATCCGGCATATCAGTAGTGGTAGAAGGCAAGTGAGACTAGACAGGGTGACGTGCCCCTTGTAGCAGCTTATCCTAATTTGATGAGAGGTACAATTACGTCCTACTCAGTATCCAACTGGTCTTCGAAGTCCTCTTCCTTCAACAATCGTCCATTCAGAATTCTTCCTATATGTGTTGGTGCGAAGCTCATCCCTCTCCTACGCAAGTTGGTAACATGCTTGAGGAAAGGAAGTGGTGACTTCTGGAAAGAGCCATCTGACTGTGCCTTCAGGGGACGATGTGCAGGAGCTATGAAGCCATCGCTATTGACCTCCAAGTCCCCTTCATCGGCGAGATCGTCGGCATAGACACAAAGGAAGCGACAAAGTCGAAGATATGTGTCGTAGTCGCGCAGGTACAGCTGTCCAGCAAACAGATTAACCTGGTCGACAAGTGAAGAGGGTGCGATACAGTCGGAACGAGCACGAGGGATCGTGTATAGAAGCAAGTCGTCACACGGACGCATCCTTGCTTGGGTTCGTGGCGTGTAGACGTGAAGACATACGGACCCGCTGCTTCTGATTTCCGGCAATAACTCGTTCACCTCGAATGGGCTAAGGATGACGAGAATGGGGTCTCCATTTGACTGACTCGAGAGTATCCAGTTAACTGGACGGAGGCATTCACCAACATCCACTCCTGTTTTTCTTTTTCCTTTTCCTCCTCGTTTTCGCACCACAGTACAGTAGTCGGAGGTGGCGAAGGCGCGTCGGGACCACACGTTCTTTTCTTGAGTAGGTGCTCTCGTATCGCAGAATGAATCAAACATGAGAATGAAGGAAGTTGACTTAGGAGTAACGATGCCACTGTGCACGAATCGACGGACATCCGCAGAGACCTGATGCTCAGCTGCTCTTGCTGGCGAGGGTCGCTCTACTTGTGCTTCGCGTTCTATTTCGTGTACAATTTCTCGCTCTTGTTCCTCGTTCATATTTGAGTTGGCTGAGGAGGAAACGCCAAGCCCTCGGCACCGTTGATCGATTGCCGGGATAGACAGTATTGGCTGGTCCGCACGATTGGATGGCGCATACAGCTCTTCCAGGGTTTTCGCATCTGGCCGACGCCAGGTTGTGGCGAGCTCTTCAGAAGTTATCTCGTCGCTACAGAACTCCGACCATGCACGGTACCGCGAAGCGTGGTCTCTTCCCTGCTGGGCCCAGTAGGGAGCGTTGTTTTGGATCTCAACGCAGGTCTCGCCCATGGCCCACAGCAAGATGTCTGATGGATGTATTGTGTCTCCATCACTTTTTCTAGCTGCATTGCAGATACGCCTGTCTACGTCCAGAGGACCGAAAAACATCACAGAGTGCCCATGTCCAAGTTTGCGCATGCGCATACAACCTGGCACCGAGATCAGGGGGACGTCTTATCAACCGATTCCAGAGTCATACCTTGGATCAGGCGGTCTTTTGTAACTTTGGGCCCTAGCGTGACAGCCGCACGGAAGCCAATTGGAAACTTGATGTCGGTGCCTCGTGTGTGTGCATCGTCGAGATACACTATACACTCGTCCAGTCGACTTGCGTACGGTGACTCTAACAACGATTGCGTGGTCCCATCACGAGAGAGGACAGTCAGGTCGTCGCCGTCATCGAAGTATATGGCGGCCAGTGCATCAGGTTTCAGCTCCAACCAGAGTGCCACAAATTCACTGTTTTGTAACTCGAGGACTTGAGCACCGACGTCCAGTATCACGCGTATTTCTGGTGTTTGTTCCACTACAAGGGCAAGGAATTCACCAGCTGTTCGTCGCCGGCCATCTGACCACGATGTTCGCATGTATGCGTCATTTTCGGGCCTAAGGAGGTAGGCGAGAACCTTTGCATTGGTAGCACGTTGATGATCAAGGTCTCGTTGTATGGTGGAAATCGGCAGCAGATAGCGCGCATCATTCGTCCCAGAAAATCCTAACAAATGAATTACATGCGTTTATAGCTGAGCTATGTACTCACCAGTGGTTACGTGCTCCCTTTGTTCTGCAAGGTCCCATCCGCAACTGGACAGCTTCGAAGGGAACTCCTTAGCCTCCTTCGGGAAGACAACCTGAGAGAGATAAAAGTCTATGGTCGACTGATTGCATGAGAATATCGGGAAAAGATGCTGATTCCACTGGTCTAAAGACTGGGTGTTGATGCCGGTGATCTGACGGAGGTTTTCAGGAACTTCGGGGCAACCGCGGACCCATGACTCGTATTCCTGGTCCGGGTTATCTAGCATCAGGAGACGCTCGAAGCATAACATGAGCTGCTCCCGATCCAGTCCACCATAGTAATACGAGAGACATGTCAACACTATAGCCACGTCTGGATGTCCAAATTCTGCTCTCGGCGCTGGGACGTCCTTGGCACGATAGGGGACGGCCAGCATGGTCCGAGAAGGTGCAAGACCGTAGCCGACGCGCCATCGTCGCTCCATGAGGGCAAATAACAAGATACCAGATGCTAAAAGTCCACGTAAATGTAACAAGCTCATCCACATGGCGGTGCCTCCACAGTAGTCCTGTATCATTTGGACTTCGGAAGAGGCAACGTCCATGCGGGTGATAAAGTTGTGAATTGCCGTTTTCTCAACACGGTGCGTTCGACCGAAGCTGAGCAGTCGTCCATCCATGATATCCCGAGCAATCTTGGAAACCAGCTCTTTCCCTGCCACTCCGTGAAGAATGCGGATGTGGGGGAAAGCCCCACTGTGGCGGTGACATTGTTCATATTCTACACCGAGCGGGAAATCTGCGTGGAGCATGGGGGCATGTTTCTTTGCCAAGTGAAGTACCTGTTGAGCGGCCGACCATCGAGTGGGGGAGCCCTCCAGAGGTCTCTGTGAACCGATAGCATAGATCAGTTGATTTCGAACGTGCAGGATCTCATCACTTTCATCAAGAATATCACGAGCGCGTGAATGGAGCCACCGCTGAGTCCGCAAAAGTTGCCCGGCGATGTCCGTCGTACCACCTAGCTGCTTCTCGACGCTCAGCAGCTTGAAAGATAGGATATGTTCTGGTTGCACTACAAGGATGCTGCGCTCGCGCATACACTGTTCTAAGATTGCCTGGATTACTCTGGCTCCCGATTGGTCGATTCGCAACGATCTTGAAAATGGCAAGTAAAAGACCCGTCGATTGACGAGTCCACCAAGTCGATCTACGAGGAGATGGAACATTTGGGAAGCAAGCGCTTTCGGGACCACCACTCGCACGAGTTGGTTTCCATCAGCGAGGACCGACGCCGTCGCTGGTACGATCACCGAAGACTTCCCTTCACCCATATTCAGCTGCAGAACGGTGTTCTGGCCGGAACGAGGAGCTATCATTTCTAACGCAACATGTGCTTGGACGCGACGGACGAAGAAATCACCGTCCAGCTGAACCGAGAATAGCAAGAGTGAATAAGCTTCACACAAAACAAGAGGTGACGAGATAAAAGTACCTGAATTAAGAGCCAGTCGGTGTATGACTCCGCTTCCCAACCATCGCAACTGGCATTCTCCATTTCCTTATGCAAATCTTCGGCTTGATCATTCTTTGCCAAGGCTAGCATTCGGCGAGCACGCTGGTACTCTAGTGCAAGTTTCGCAAATTCTATTAAACAAACTCGCCAATCATGGGGCAATGGAATTTGCGATGTCGATGCAAGGCAACCAAGGAGAATCTTCGGCGTGATACGTGGCCACCGACCGGATCTGTAGACCCCGTGCTCGCCTGTCGTCTGCGGACCCAAGTGTTCTGTAAGGAACCTTAGGGTCGACAAGTATCTTGTTCTGCTTTGCTTGTGATGTATTCTGAATGACTCCACCAAGCGTTTGAGATCCTCTACTTGAATGGTCGTCCGGTCATAAGTAAGATGTTTCGCGCTCTCTTGCAGCCCGTTTGCATACATTACTTGAAACGCCGAGTTTGCATTCTGGTGAAGATTGCCAATCAACTGGCTCATTTTCTTTGATCCGCTGAACAAGTAAGGGTCAAAACGATGTAGATGTAAGGAGTAAAAAAGCAAGTACCACGTTTGAGACTGGTAGGTGTTCTGGACGAGGTGATTCAAAGCATAGTTGTCATGGAGGTTGAGCCTCAACTCCTGAGGCGTCACCCCATCCAGTGGCACAGCAGGTGCAGTGCGACGGAAAAGGACTTCGAGGGTCACCTCCCAATTCTCTCGGTGGTGACCCTGGGTGGATAGTGCAAAGGAATATCCCAGTGGTTGGTCGGCGGGCGAAGTCGTTTTGTTAGTTTTGTTAGTTGAAGGCTCCCGAAACGAGGGAGCCTTTTGGGTCAGAATTAACTCCACACGATCCAAGTGATTCTTCAATTCCATATTTCGGTAGCAGCTCGCAAACGCTTCGCAAAGATCGGAATCCAATCCATTAGTGTCATACCAAGCGGAATCCAGGAAGTTGCGGCAAGAAGGAGGTTTCATACACGGCCATGCAGCTATCACCTTTTTAATTACTTTACCCCTTTCCCGTTGGAGCCGTTCCCTGTACTCTTGTGGAGTTACGCTGTCCCGGTAGGGTTTTGCCCGCCGAGAAACAAACTCGTCCAACACATGTAAAGAAGGTTTGTAACCATCGGAGAGGTGATACATGGGGTGGTTAGGAGGATTTTCATCCTTGAATTGAGGAATCGTTGCGAATGCTAGTAACATATTGATGAGGTCCTTGAGGTCCGGAGAGGCGTACGCCATCGCAGGCAAGGAGAATATGAGTTGGAAGCGGTGCCGCGCTACCTGGCTCCTGCGACAGCTATTATACAATGAAAGCCAAATGTCAGGTAGGGGTGGAGATAGCCAGTCTCTGCTGTAACGCAACGAGAATGATTTCGAACCGCCCTGCATAGTTTCCCATGATTCAACTAAGCCTTGAATGCTATTCGTTGGACGTTTCTGAGTCGACCAATTGTAAACAGCAAGCGCAGCGCTGTATACACGGAGTTCATTGGCAGAGGACAGTTGTGCGTCCCTTGCCTTGTAAACGGAGTCGGATCCACAACCTGGAACGGGATTCTCAGACGACGGCGGGTAAAGCATGGCAGCCCTGGTTGCGGCACGGCGAAGTAGATGGTCATCACAAGGTGGGAACTCATCGAAGAGTGGAGTAGATTGACTGTCATGAAAAATCTGTAGTTGTTGCTGGATCTCCTTGATAGACGAGCAAGCAAAATAAAAATCGTGGTGCTGGGATGCGGCTGGGAGTCCCGTCAGCCAATGCACGGATTGCATACACTTCATATGTTTAGGGTACCACGTTCGTTGAGTAGTCAGTTCCGCAATGCGACACAGTAGTTTGGCACAGCGAGTGTCGATCTTCATGAACGACCGACATGCAGCAGAACGCAAGATGGATAGCGCTTCCTCTGTACCCGTCCTTTGGGTCAGAGGGTCCACCAAACACGGTTTGCTGGTCAGTGCATGCAGGTAGGCACGGTAAAGATTGCTTGCCAGACTAGCATTGCCAGCCAGGCATTTGAAGTTGGTGTCAGTCCGGAATATTTGGTATCGGAACCGCCTGTTTGCTGGACCTGATATATCGATCGTGACCCGCACATGGTCACCTTCCCTCGCGAATGATACATCCCCTTCCGGCACAAGAATGAATCTCTGGACATCTTCATCGGCTAAATGGGCCTTGGGTCGCAAGACCAGCTTGTTTGCTAGCCCAATCAACGTTCCTGCAGATTGGGTTTCGTCATACACCATGCCACGAGGGTGGCGGCACTCCAACTCGTTGTCATCGTTGATGAAGAAGGATAGACCGTAACGTGGCAAGTCGACAGACACGGTATTTGAACCGTCTAGTATGATAATGAGGTTCAGTGAATTTTCCAAAGGCTGAAGCCGCTCCGACAACATCCGCCAAGTCTGACTATGGATGTCCAAGAGTCTGGCATCTCCCTTAGTCATCGAGTGGCTTCCAGGCGAAAATTGAAGCCTCCAGTTGTCGGGGGACGACTTCCATAAATTCTCTATGGGGCGAGCCTCGATCATTCGCGTCGTGAGGTTTAACCAATGTACATGATTCTCCACCAGTGCAGTTGGGAGATCGGACGCTAACTTCTTGGGAGGAATCAATTCGAAAATATCTGGGTCAGCCTCTTTTTTGGCCCGGATTCTCAATCCGTCTGTTCCCATTCGGAAGTAAACCTGCAGGATCAATCTCAGTGACCTGCAGATACAAATCGACCAGAGCGCCTACGCGGTAATCGCCAATCAAACCACGAGTAGCATATTCCATCCCAGCCATATCCCCAGGAAAGACGTCTGGTGCTTGCTGCTGAAAGTCAGTAAACGGAACAGATCGACATTATAGCAAGCTTACGCTACCGAAAATGAGCATAAAAATCGGATCTTCCCTGATCCCATTTGGGAGTCTTCCCATCGGTCGTCCGTCCACCAAGAAAGTGCCGTTGAGAACATCCAAGTGTACTTGTTGCGAACGCTGGGTAGCGGAGCTGGACGTATTGGTGGTGAACCAACCGCGATTTCTAGCGCTTCCTCTCCGCCATTGAGTGCCTCTACGGTACGCTGGCCAAACGTGTTTGATCCCAAGATCAATCCCGTCATTCCCTTCTAGAATCATAGTGCCCACAAGTTCCTCCAATTTCCATGATACGCGACAGTCACGTTCTTTAAGGAGCTTTGACATTGCACAAAGAGCATTCAATTGCGGTGGGGTGTTGTTATGGATAATTACCCCACAGCACACTAGAATCTCCAGGGCCCGCGAGGAGCCAAGAAGCTGCTTTGCTGTGTCAAGATCCACATCAAAAGTGCTGCGGCAGATTGCGGCCGAGTCACGAAGACGTCCTCGAAGCCGTTCCTTCTCAACCTCGCACACGGTCTGTTCCAGTTTGTAGAAGAGTTCAAGTACCCAACTGAACGTCTTCTCCCGAATGGTAAGGAGTAGGTCGAGAGCCCTACAATAGCCGCTGTCTTGGACGGTGCATGTTGCAGAAAGCATCCTAGCGACCAAAAATGAAATCGTATCCATTGTCGTACCCTCCAGCCAGTTTCCCGACACAGTCATCACAAGAGTTTCAAGTTCGCCCAAGAGCAAGTAACGGAAATGCGGTTGTTCCAGCTCAGCATGCCATACCAACTTCCCGTCACCGGATACGAGACCAACTTCGCTGGCTGCCTGAGCGAACAGCACGTGGACCTCCTCGCGGCGGAGAGTTAATGTATTGGCACGAATTTCCCGCAAAATGTTAAGCCACTGCAATAAAGGACCACTGCGTAGGTGCCCATATGCTATGAACTCGTGAATAGAAAGATCATTGTGGCAGTCAGCCTGACTGCACAGCACCTCGTTTGACGTGTGGGTAGTATGCTGCAGATAGCGCTGCAGATTTTGATATGGCCCTGGTGGGAGCTCGTAGGAACAAGGGCCAGATACATTTACGGAGTGGAAGGCGTCAGCAGCGGAAGCATGGGAAAGTTCATCGTAATAGTAAAAGCTGAGACCGTTGTTGACGCAGACTTTGCTCTCCACAGTAGGTACAGGAATTGAGTGGTAGTGGGACTTCATGAAAGGTTTTACGTCAGACGCCAGCACGATACGAGATCTTGTGCGCTTGGTGCGGTAGGAGTGCAACGCAGGATATTTTCCAAGAGAAGTATGAGGGTGTTTTTCTTTCAGTGGGGGAGAACAAATATCAACAAGAAGGAGACAAACGACCGAGCGCCACACGTCGAATGAAGGTGGGGGATGTAGCTCGAAGACGGCCGCCGCGGCACGACAACGGTCCTTCGGAAGTGGCCATTCGTGCACCGTAATCTGGATTTTCGACTGGGCTTCAAGCTTACACTTTGCGCACTTTCGTGGGCGGTGCTCCTCTATCCCATGCGTATTAATCCTGTAAACATGATCCATGCCTGCAGCACGCCTTGTGATATCGTGGAAGCGCTCATTTGCCTGCCTGAGCTCTTCGACTTTGTTCCGCCGCGCTTTATCAGCGGCATCGACAATACGGTTCTTAAGCGCTTGTAAATGAGGATCCTGGTTGAAGTAGCGCACTGCAAAATTACTGGAGTCCGCTCGGTCTGAAAATACAGACCACCCATTTTTGGCTCCAGAGTGACGTTGGCGAATGTAGCCGGATGCGAGGCAGAGCCGCTGGATGTCATGTGCGTCCCGAAGAAGTAATCGTTCCAGGAGAGTGATAGGTATTTCAGGGGAGTATTCATGAAGCATGGGGATCTGTCGCGTAACGAGTTTGTCTATTGCAACCCACAATTCGATTACGGTAAGAAGCATTCGTGAGAAATCTTCTGGATTGCCTTTGTAGGTTTCCCTGGCTGCCGATGAATACTTGCTGGCTAGGAGCTCCAGCTTCTCGCATGCTATTAAGGTGTCATCCACCAAGACAGCGGCAACCCAATCATCGATACCGTGGCGAACTACTCGCTCCACATCGTAGAGCGTCACTCGAGGGTCAGCTTTGTAAGCATCCTCGAAGAAGTCGCCCATCGTCGATAGAAATTTGTCTAAACTACCGCGCGGGCGACGGCTGGTCAGAGAACTGGCAGGCTGCAAAGCGGAGTAACTTTGATTCAGGATGCCGCTGATATACTTAGCACCTTTCAGTAGGGAAAGCTGTGTGTCGGCCAAGATATTGAGGGAAGCAGGATTCCACATCGGCGAGGAAGCATCGATATCCTGCACCTGCTTCCATCTTTTACACAACAGCTTTTGAATGTTTGTACACCCCGACAGCACGGTGGCTGACAACCAGTTGGGGGCCGACTCCCCCAGCTTCATCAACCGGCGGCTGAGCTTGGCAGATATCCAATGCAAGACATCATCCGACATTCCGTGGTCTACGGCTTCTCCGGCGAGTCCATTCATGAAGAATAACACAAATGCCTTGTAGACGTCTACCCCGAGACCATTTCGTGCAAGGGTAGTCTGCAGGACAACTCTGATCATCAACCAGAGCGAAGAGCGACGCCAAGGGAGATGGGAATTGCGCCATACAACGTCATCGCCGATACGTTTGTTGATTCGCTGGACATCGGCAGGCCTGCCGACGGCTCGCAGGATGCCAGTCAATAGTTCCGTTATATACCGAGGGTGGACCGTATCCCGCGTCTCGGAGACCGTGGTACCCGCCTTGCGGGTAGTGGGAGCCGCATCGAGATTGTCCTTGTTCATCTCGCAGATGAAATGGGCAAGCTCGAGGCGGAACACAGCATCACCAAAAACTATATTTGGGACGGCGATTACGGGGCCCGGGAACGAGCACACGAGTTTATCACGGGAGTTCATGACTGCCGCCACAGTAGGGGATACTTCGAATGATTCTGCAATGGTTTCCTCTGCACCTCTTCTGAATACAACAGCTGCATTCTGAGCACGGATAAGATAGGCGACAACATCTGTACGGTGTCAGCACGAAAAAAGAACCGCCTTGCGACGTATAGTACGTACCCCCTGCTGCCATAGATTTGAGCTGAGATGAGACGAGAGTTTCTTCTAACTGCTCAAGACGCGTTGCCTCGTAAAGATTGTGCAACAGCTTCTCCACGCATTTCCAATGACCTTTTGTAGGGTCATCAAGGTGCCTATAGTAGCCGGATGCCGAATGGCATAGTGCTTCAGATAGAGCAAGATCATTTGAGTGAGAATGATCATCTCCATCAGGAAGCTGTAGAGGACAAAAAACATGGGTGATCTTGTATTGCAATGTCATATGTATCTCTTCAAGTCGCAAGTGGATATGCAGCCTTGTCAGGGAGTGAGTCAGATGCGCTGAGAGACAGCCATAACAGGATCCATCACCATGGGTTTATATATGGCGTAGGGCGTCTACTTTGCCTCGAGGCTGGCGATCTCTGATAGGTCCGATATTTAGGGCACAGTTGTGTCAGGAAGAACCCACGATAATAGAAGGGAGGAATGTAAGTGTACTCGTTCTCGCAATCGTGATGAGCAGAGTTATCGTGCGTCATCGTGCCAGACTCTCACCGAGACTCCAAGTAGGAGAGGTATGACAATGGAATCCTGGAGGGACACATGGTTACCGTTTTTCGAACTTCAGGTTTTGTACCGCGTCTATGTGGACGTAACTTTGACTCTCAAGATCTCAGCGGCGATTTGGAAAGTGCGTTGCAGAATCTAAACACCGTATCTCAAAACTACACAATCACATGGGCAAATAATACAAAAACTACATAGGAATATATGGGTTCGCGTATACATAAACTTTTGATAGAAACGAAAACAAAGAATAAGTCATGGAAGCTGCCAGAGCGATGCCGGTTTATGGTACAAAAAGACACAGAGTTGCAAATTTTCCCATATGCCAAACGGAGGGCTGTCACGCACCGTCACTCCGAATTGCTCCGCTTAATTTTGTCACACCCTTGCATCACCTTCTTGCAACAGTGATTGCAATAGAGATTTCCTCTTGGAGTGGGAAATTATTTTGAAGAAACTCATTACAACTTTCCAGATTTATCCGGTGTGATCTGCAACTGCATGGATGGACATATGTACTTTGTCGAAGTGTGTCGTGCTATAATTTGTGTTTTGCAACTGTGACTCATTTCGCAAAACTGGTGAAATGATAGTACTGATCAACCTGCTAACCCATACAAGTCCACAGAATCGATAGAAAGTTCTCGCAAAGATACACCACGTTTTAAATTTACCGAACCAAAGGAACCAGTCTCGAAACGATTATGTATATCGTCCTCTTTTTTTCTTTGCTTTTCTTGTCATCGTTGGAGGAGAGAGGAGACGATGTAGAAAGATGGTTTTAGAGCTATAGTGGGAGAGGAGAAACTTGGAGAAGAGAGAGAAGAGAAAAAAAGTCTATGTAGGTAGGTGGAGATGGACAGGGTGCGCAGATGGCCCATGGGTGAGTATACTCGTCATACTGGCACACAAAAAACACAGACAGGTATGACAAACGATTGACACATAGACCACAACATCGGAGTCACAGGAAATGAACACAAGGGATGGGCGGAGAATCCGGAATGTGTTGGGAACAAGACAGGAAGAGATCCAACTTGGTATTACATTGTACTTTGAGCTCGACAAGGAATACCGAACTCGTTTATAGACATCGGATGCACCTTGATCATGGTGGGTGACGGCGTGTCGGCCCCGCCATTTCCTTTCCATCGCATAAGAGTAGATGGAATATGCATGGCGAACGGAGAGGACGAGAAGGACCAGCGAGTATAATCCACGATTAAGCGGGTATAGCAGAAAACCCTCCCGAACAGCACAGTGATGGATATTTCCGGAGAAACTCGGAAAGTGGGGAAGGAACGAGATGATCACAGAAGAGGGGAAAAAAAACTAAAGATGGAATGCCGGGTGACTTTATGTGGTTGGTATTTTTGAGACAATGCATAGGCCAGTACACCATCTATTTAGACTTTGCGAGTTCCCGTGCGGCCTTGATGAGCGGTGATAATGTCCGAAGCGGCTCGCACGCTTTGAAGAACGGATGCTGTAAATCCCAAGAAACAGATCAAACAACCATCAAATCAAACCCATGTAATCCTCACCTGGAGAAGCTCCGAGGCTGTAGGTCGCTTCTCAGCGTCTACCTCGAGTGCCTTGGCGAGGTAATCACTGAACACTGCAGAGAGAGCCTCGGGATTCTGGATCTGGGGCGTCCCATTGGTAGCGATGAGGTAAAGCGCTTTAAGAGGATTTTGATTGAGGTACGGCGGCTCCCCTTCAATCATTTCTGTGCGTCACCAGAGGATGTCAGTTGGGTCAGTATTATCAAGCAGCAAGTAATAGCAGGCAGTCGACATCAGTGACAAAAAGAGGCACGCACCGATAGCCATGATACCCAAAGACCAGATATCCACCTTGGGCCCGTACTCCTTGCGCGTCACAACTTCGGGAGCCATCCAATATGGTGTGCCAACCATGGTAGTCCTCTTCGAGCTGGCGGGATCAGAGATCTGCGCGCAGAACCCAAAGTCGGCTGGGTGCATGTCAAGCCCCGGTCAAATAAAGATAAATTTAGCTATACCCACTTAATTTGATGTCCCCATTCATGCTCAGCAGCACGTTGTCACTCTTGATGTCCCGGTGGATAACACCGTGGCGATGAAGATGCTCCAGGCCTTGCGCCGTCTCTCTTGAAACGGCTGCGATCTGACCCTCTGTCATCAGATTAGCAGTAACAACGTCTGTCAAGGAGCCGCCTTCCATGTACTCCATCACCACCCAGAGGTCGTTCTTGTACAGGAATGAATCGATGTAGTTGACGATGTTGGGGTGGCGCGAAGCACGCATTACCAAGATCTCGTTGATGATAAGATCTTTCTTGGGCTGCTTGTCCAGGTCCATTTGTTTGATAGCGACCGAAAGATTCGTGCCAACCTGGTAGGCCGTATAAACACCGCCAGACGCTCTGCGGGCTGGGTCATTCGCTGCTTCGCCATGATGCAGAACGGCACTTACCCCTGACCGATTTTGACCAAATTTCGGTAGAGCTTAGTGGGGTCTGCGTCAGTACATATTTGTTGCAAGCGTCGGATGATGTCGTCTGAATTGTCCTTGTCCTTCTTTTCCCTCCGTCGCGGAGTTGCGCCGGAAGCAGCCTTGGCAAGACTGGCGACCGCAGGACTCTGCTGCTGCTGCTGTTGTTGAGTGTGATGTGGTTGATAGTGTTGCTGCAATGCCTTGGGTTCACGTTCCTTGTCTCGCTCTTTTGACGAAGACAACGACTGCTGCGGACCCGTACCTTTGAAGGGGAGATCAGACCGTGATGGCCCAGGTGAGGGCTTAGCCTCACCAGGACCCGTTCCGGCACCTCCGTGGGATAGCTGAGGACTATGCGATGCCCCGGTGGACGGGGTCCGCTTGATACGAGTCGTGTTGGCGCGCCCTAAGTCTTGGGGTTTGGTTCCCCGAGTCGGGGTGCGTTGTGATGTGGACCGATCTAAAGCAGGAATAGCTGTTGTAGGTGGGGCCGGTGCAGGCCTGAAGGCACTGGGGGAGGATGTGGACGGTGCAGATGCCGACGGCGACACAGGCGAGGGCATCTGTTTCTTCGGGGGAGGAGGGGCGAGACGCTAGGAACGACATGGCATGTGGGGTGAATGATGCGCGATGCAATATCGGAGCAGGCACGTACCGAACTCTGGGGGCTATCTTCGGCGGGGAGACCTTTTTGGGAGGAGAGGTAAGGAGTGGTCTCGATCGCTCCCATCTTGTCCCAGACATCGCCATGGCCTTCCTGATAGAATTTGACGATGTCCATCACGGCCTGAGGATTCTTTTCCTGTTCCGATCTGGAGATACCGCTCTCCTGGAGGAGCTGTTGCCATTCCTTTGGGAGTCCGGTGAACTCGCCTGTGGATGAGTTGAAACCGACGTGAGTGAGATGGACGGGATCGTAAGGAGTGCTGATCTCCGGTCGCTTTGAGGTATTCAGGAATTCGGACATGAATCCCAGCATACCCTTCTTTGGCTTAGAAGCGATGGTACCACTCCTGGAACGAGTGCCCGTGGCGGAAGCCGGGGGAGTGGGGGAAGCATCTGTAGATGGGAGCGAAGGGACAGACTCGGAGGGATCGGCTGCGAAATGGGAGTCTAGTAGTGGGGCTGAAACAGGGACCGATAAACGTCTGGAAGAAGCAGCGATGTGGGACTGCTGGAGTGGGAATATGTCATTCAAGGTAGCAGTGTTGGCGCGGGAAGGACGAGGAGGAGGGGATGTCATCCCGGACTGATTGAGGGAAGGAGGGGAAGAGGCGGATATGACCGTGGAAGTGGGAGATACGGCTGCAAAAGGATCGTGGTCGACTCCACGGGCAGCAGGTGGCGTGGAAGGAAGAGAATGCTTGCGAGCACGAGGCGGGGGCTTCTGGAGGGAGTTGCGGACACGAGGGGGATGCCCGTCGGCCTTTGCTTTGAGGGCAGCGACGGGGGCGGGAGGAGCGGGTCTCGTCGGCTGGTACTGATCCTTGAAAGATGCAGCGTATGCGTTCAGATTGGCGTCTTTGAGGAGATCAGAGTATTCCTGGATGGACTCTCTGGACGGGCGATGATACTCGACTGTGATTCTTGACTGGCGTCTGTTGGAGGTGGACTGGCTGTGGAAAGACTTGGGATGGTTGATCGCAGCGGTAGACCCTCCTTGCGGCGATGTCATTGTCACCTCGACGGTCGTCTTTGGCTTCTTTTCTTATTTTTATTTTATTTTCTCCTTCTTCTTCTACAGAGGAACGGGGGCAGAGAAGAGAAGAATAAGAAATGCCAGGCAAACACAAGGAGCTGAGGTAGGACCCTGGAATGGAATCAGGCAGTGCGATCACACGCACAGAGGTAGTACTAAATCGACTCTACGGCAGAAACTGGCCCGCACACTGCTGTGGTGACAACGACGTCCACAATGACAACGACAGTGACAAGCAGCACCTCGAAACTAATAGACTCCTTGCAACGGCGACGCCCCCACGTCGCAACGCCACTGCTAATGCTCCCATCCTCCGTCTCCAATGGCCCACCATGTCAGCATTCCCACGCTCCGGGTTCCTGTCCCTTGCCAACTCATCCAAATAGCCCCTATTCAGGCTGAACAGAGCGGCTACTGCCTGCGTAGTTTCTGAAGTCATAGTAACACTGTCCGCAGCAGGATCAGAAACATTTCTACGATTCGTTGGTGTGGAAACACTGCAAGTAAAATTAATAACCACGGATGACATCGTTGACTGTACGTATGGGACCTGATTCCGCTAAGCCAATAGTCTCGCAGGCACGCTATCGCGTACCTTTTCCCCCGCTACTACGTAGCACAATATTAGCACCCCTGTTGTCCCAGGATGCGAAGACTGCCAGCACCGCGGATGTGAAACTATGACGCACTCGCGCTACGGAGCAGCGACGGCAAGGCACGCCAAGTAAAATAGACAAACGACGAATTCCAGACGAGCTGGCAGTTCCAGAGAGATAGGAGTTTCATTGAAGTTGCCAGCAGTCGCGCATCGGCTCGCGCGAAACAGCGAATCACTGAGGGCTGATAACCAGCACCGAAGAGACCTCAGATATCGACTACCGAAGGCGTGCAATCAGCATAAGCTGTCCGAGATACTTTAGAGATAAGTCTTCTGGTCTGGTGCGACGGTTAAGCGGATGGCAGTGCGCAAAGCCCGAGAATTGCTACGGTAACATTAATAGCCAATTCATGATCTCGAAGCTGCTAAATGAGGTATACTCGTTGGATATGTCCGCTCTCCTTTCTATCCTTCCGAGTCCACCATCGACACGTCGACGTGAGTATTAGCCTGCGAACATCCCAGTTTGTTTTCAACTGTTCACTGATCAATTGATTTACACTGCTGTAAAAAAAGTTGCACAGTAGATTCATCGTAAAAATAATGTCTGGCTCCGAGAGCGCACACCGCCATATTTCGCTCTCGCCGCCTCCTGCGAAACGGTCCCCACCGGAAACCTCTGCAGACGTCCCTTTAAAGAGAGCAAAATCGACTCATGACGCCACCGCCGCCGATGACAACGATAATATTGCAGGACAGACCGATACACCGAGTTTTTCCTCCGATCAGAAAGTAGCCGAGGATAGAAACGCGGAACGTCGTAGAGGAAAACGCGACGCAGCAGGGTATCCCAAATCGCGAAAGGGCAAGTCGAAGGACGAGCGGAATGTCGGCCGTCGACGACGGGGCACGCGCAGTGAAAGAACTCAGCAACAAGCAGACGATGATAATGATAATGATGCAGTATCACCGCAAGGAGTTGAACAGGAAGGACAAAAAACAAAACCACTAAGGCTGCCGAAACGCCAGACGGCCCTGCTACTCGGCTTTTGCGGGACGGGATGCAGCGGGATGCAAATGTACGCGTGTTTTTGCTACCGGCTTTCCATCCGTTGAATGTCTATTCCGCACACCCGTCAGCCAACCGAACCTACGCACCATCGAAGGCGTGTTGTTCGATGCGCTAGTCCGCGCTGGCGCCGTATCTCAAGATAACGCAGATGACCCCGTCAAGGTACACTTTCGACCATGGCTGCCATTATTTCCCCGATCTGAGTTGTGTTTTCGGTGAATAGGTGGGCCTCGGGCGCGCAGCAAGAACAGATGCAGGCGTGCATGCAGCAGGCAATCTGGTCTCCATGAAACTGATCACGACGATTCCTGGAATAAAGGACTGGGTCGGACGCGTCAATTCCTTCCTCCCACCAGAGATTCGCGTCTGGGGAAAGGTCTGTGTGATTTTTTTCGTCTTCTATATACATCTAGTTGCCTGTGAGCTGAAATTTTAACCGGCAAGGTTCGCGTGCAAAATTCCTTCAACGCACGAACGTAGGTGTGGATCGTCTCATTGCTAGCGGCCACTTGAGTGCCTGATTCTATGGAAAATAGTTCCTGTGACAGCCGGAAATACACCTATTTCTTCCCTACATACCTCTTAATCCCACCGAAACCCAATACCGCTCTCGCTCGTACCCTGCAGTCCAGCGGCACCTTGTCGACTGTACAAGACGCGTCCACCGAGCCATCACCATCCAGTAGACCCCATGTGTTCTGGGACATTCCCAACGCCCAGTCGACGACACCCGAAGAAGACCTTGTGCGGAAACGAACATGGAGGGTAGGCACGGACATGGTCGAAACTCTGAAAGCGGCGGCAAAGAAATTTGAGGGGACACATAACTTCCACAATCTTACCGTCGGCCGAGAATACGGTGATCGCAGTAATCAGCGTCATATGATTAGGATAGAGGTGAACCACCTTCTGTTGGCCTCCTCGCCACACATGGGCGCACTAATTCGGTTCCTGCAGGTATCAGATCCAGCAGTTTATGGCGACACGGAATGGATTAGCGTATTGTTCCATGGCCAAAGCTTCATGCTTCATCAGGTACGTCGTTCAGAGAAAGCAAATGTTATTCAGTGTTCATGCTTTTTCTTGGAAAGATCGTAAGTTTGTGGCGCACCAAGCCAGGACATAGAAACTCACCATCAGTGGAATAGCGTAAAATGATGTCCGCTCTCGTCCTTTCATGTCGTACCGGAACACCCAGTCAAATCATCGACGAGGTACGTGTCACGCGGACATCACTCAGCTCACACCTTTTTGAAAAGAGTCTTTTCAAAAGCTATACGGTCCTCGTATGGTCATGGTCCCTAAGATGCCTGCACTTGGTTTACTGCTCGAATATCCCATTTTCGAAACATACAACAAGCGCGTATCCGCCAACAACGAGAAACTCAACGACCCTTCGGATGCGGACTATCGACCCGAAATCGATTTTGAGGTATACAGGAAGGAAATAGACGATTTCAAACAAAAGCATATCTACGACAACATGCGGAATACGGAGGACCAGTGTGGAATGTAAGTAGTCAATTTCACTCACTCCCTCGGCCCGCATGTTTTATATGAAATGAGGCCCTAACGCCATAATCCCCTGGAAAGATTCGACGCCTGGATCCGATACGTGGACAGTTACGAAGGTAACGATTTGACGTATTTGAACCAGAAAGGTATCATCCCCCCCACTGCCGTCATCAAGAAGGGCATCAAGAGACCGAGACCTTTCAAGGAAAAGAAGCGGTTCGACATCACCAGTTTGGCGGACATCAAGCAAGAAGGTGCCTTATCGATTGGGGACGAAGCAGCCGACGAAGAGAACGAGGAAGAGGGGCTTAGTAAGGGCAAGCTGGACGAGATGGAGGGATGAAAGTTACGGATAGGATTAATAAAACAGCTACATTTATACATCATATGATTTTTGTGAAAACAAGATAGGGAATAAAGAGAAAGAGAGAGAGAGATGGCCGAGTCAAGTCTGGAACTTGCGGAGCGTTTGGATTTCATCCAAGAGCGTCTGTAATCGGTCGTCGTCGATTTTGACGAGACTGGAAATGCAAAAGAAAAAACGCATATGAGCATACAAACGGTTGGTTGTTTGAGAGGGTCGGGGACGTTTGACAATGTCACGTAAGGGAGGGGAAAACCGCACACCTCGGTACAATACTTTTAGCTTCTTCTGCCGTAGCAGGACATAGGTTTGCAATTTGAGCAGTTTCGAACTGTGTGAGCGCCGGTTCCCTACGAAGAGTCCTAGCAAAAAAAAGAAGAAAAAAAAGACAAGATACAGCCCCTCCATGAATTTCGTTGTGGGCACTACCACTCACTCTCGGACAGCACTAGCAGAATCCGTCGTGTTGAACTTGGCAAAGGTCTTCACATATTCCAGCGTCTTGTTGTATACTCTGAGTGAGAGAGAGATCGATGTCAATTTCCATTGCGCACACGCGAAGAGGGAGAGGGAGAAACAGAGCAGAAGTGGTGATAGCAGGAACGGAAAACCCTCCGAGTCGCAGTGCAGGACAGGACAGGACATACGCGGTATCAGGTGCATCCTTGTCCCTGTTCTCCAGGAGGTACTTCACCTCCGAAATCAGGAGACAACCCGCATTATTGAATTCTATATTCCAGAGACACCGAGTCCAATCCCTCTGTCACATATTTGTCTCGTAGAATGCGATGTTGTTCAACTCACCAGGCCCGAGTTTTAACGCTGAAGCGTCCTCGTCTTCAACGTGCCCTCTGAGTCGTAGCCGTGTGGACATGATCAGAGACAAGAGACAAAAGGGGTTTCGGGATGATGCAAGAAGTTTATTACATGTTTACAAACATTTCTAAGTTAATATGTCTAGCCCGTATAGGATGACAAGTCAACTCCCCGCGATACAAGATAAAAGGGTTACCCATCAGCAGCATCCGACTACACACGGGCACCACGACGAGAGGCAGTACGAAAAACAGCAGCAATTAAAACAGTGATTTCTCCTACGATGAGTATGCTGCAATATACACTCTACCACGCTCACACCGCCAACGTCACAGGTGTTAAGGGCTTGGCGCCATCCTTGTCATCGATGGATAGCACCATCACCCTTTCCGCTAGAGTCGCGCTAGATACTGCATCTCCCCTCATTCGCTCCTTGTCCTGCTGTGGTACAGGACTCTTGCTACTTGTGATTCCAGGTTTCCAGTTACCTGGAAGAAATACGTTATCCTCGAAATACCATCAGAAACAGTCACTAATCCGGCTTACCATCATAGTCTTCCAGTCTGCAGGCTGGTGTATTGCCGGTGGCCACACGTCCATTGGCAGAATGATTCACAAGAGCACTGCCCTGCAAGCCATTATTACCGGGCATTAAGATGGATCGCGTGGAAGATGAGTTATTCCACACCCCTGCCACAGGAGGCATGCGTTTCTCAGTTTGTGACACCGGGTTAAGAGGTGGGAAATCAGTCGCTTGAAGGACAGGCGGTGCTGGTTGGCCGCGTTGCCCGTTGTTACGTACTGGAGACGTACGTGCGTTCACTGTGTGGTCGTGATGGCGGTTGTGCGTCGGGTGAAGGGTAGGCTGTGCTTTCAAACCTACAGCCCAGTCAGGCCGAGCTGGAAGAGGGTGTTGAGATGAAGTAGATGTGTTAAACGTCCGCCGTGATGACGACGACGTAGACGATGACTGGAAAAATCCGAAGGATTAAGCAGTTCAACAATTGGAATAGAAACAACTTACAGCGGTCGACGCTGCCTCGTCGCCTGCTGGCGTCCCATTGAAACCACCGGAGCGCCCATTTCCGGGTCTTCTGGTCGACGGATTTAAACGTGGACCAACTGCATCTTTGCCGCTGCTGCTGACGGATCGACCGTTAACGTTGTTGACTCCGAAACCGCCCATCCCGACTCCAGGACCGTAACTCCAAGCACTCCGGGCAGGAGGAGCGCCTCTAGCTTTGTTGCTCATCGTCGGGGATTGTTGGCCGGGGACACCGGGATAGGGTCGACCAGGTGAGAACGTATCGTGGGCACCATTATATTCTGGAGGACCAAGGGGAAGGTTTTGAGGCACCGGTGAGGAAGAGAAGTGAGGCAGGGGAGGTGGCGATGTATAGTATACAGGCATTGAGTATGAGGCATAAGCGGGGACAGGAGGATAAGGAGGATACTGGGTAGCGGGCGGAGCTATAGGAGTTCCTGGAGCTTGGTGAGGTTGTTGTTGGGCAGGCGGATGTGGGAGAGGATGCGGCTGCTGAGGGTAATTCCAACCGCAGGGGATAAAAACATTGTTATGCTGCTGGATGCCAAAGGCATCAGCCTGGGTAGAAGGTAGAGCAGGATCGCCTGTAGGTATGGGCGCCTGAGGAGGTGGGTACGGACAAGGTGCATAGTATGGAAGGCAACCCTGTGGAGGAGCTGGCTGTGGGTATGCGTACATGTATGAATTATTGTATGCGGAGGGATGCATCGGATGATGCGATTGATCGTAAGGAGCGGCGGCCAGAGAAGGCGCATATAAACTAGGGTATCTGAAAGATGGGGGTGAAGGTGGTCTCGATTCGCGGGAGCTGTTGGAGCCGTATGTGGGAGCGCTAGAGCGCATACTCCTGGAAGATGAACCGTTGGAGCGACGGCCGTCCTTTCTATCACGTACCGCGGGTCCGGACCACTCGCTTTCTGTAGCAGGTGAGCTGATCGAATCCTCCAGGTCACCTGTGCTACTAGTTTCGCCGACGCTACTGGTCACGGAGCCCGAGGTCAGACTAGCGCTCGAAGAGCTCGCGCTCAGGTCTTTCTCTTTGACTTTCTCCTTCTCCTGAAAGTCCATGAAAATCCTTGAGCGGGCTTCGTTGTAGGCCGCCTCACGTTCGGCAATCGTCATGTGTTTCTTGCCGCTTCCAGCGGTATTGCTTCGTCCACCGACGCTGCCGGCCTCAGATGGTTCCACGTCTGACGATTCTGCTTCTTCCCCAATGACTGATCCAGCATGCGATTGGGGCTTGGAGCGTGGACGGTCGGTAGCGGTTCGCTGCATGATTTTAAAGGCGGGTTGAGCATGGGATGGAGGGGCAGGGACAAGATCGGCGATGCGACGTGTAGGACTGAGAGAATGGGGATGAGTCTTCTGTTTCATTCTAATCGAATGGGCGTACAACAAGAGAGACCTACATTCTACTCTCGATGGTAAGAGCGACGCTGATCGTCTTGTTGATGGGATCGGTTTCCGGTGCCAGCTTATAGTAGGCTGAGCAGCGGTGCACCAAAAGTCTCTGATAAGAAGTTGTCGGCGTCAAATCGAGACGAGTTCTGCATAGCGTATGCACGATCATATCATGGTCAGTACACCGATCGTTCCCCAAATGGTATTTTGGCCAAGGAAAAGGATGTAAAAGACAGACGGTCAGTCGTACGACGAAGACAGCACGACAGATACAGTCTACGAAGTGGTCTGGAGAGGGAAAAGATACTTACCTGTGATCGTTGATAAAACATTCCATCTGCTCTCCGAGCTTGAGGACGTATAATCTATCTTTACTTTTGAGGGCCTCAATAATTTGAGGGTCGACATCCAAAAGGGAGGGACCGTTGGCTGCATCCGACTCCGATGGTTCAGAGCCCGGACGAGAGGGCAATAGGATAGAAGAGGAGGGCTCGAGGACCGAAAATGCATTTGGGGTTGGAGCTGCGGGAGTCATTGGATTGGCGTCAGACCTGAGAGCGTCTATGGAGGCGGTTGGGTCTCTGGCAGGGGGTGGCAGGGACGGGTTCATGACAAATGGCGGTGGAAGCGTGTCTGGGCCGACTGTAAAAAGCATGAGACAGTCGAAACAGAAACAACACAAGGCTGGGTTCGCCGCGAGAGAGTCTGCTCACCGTCAAACGACATGGGTGGGTGCTACGGCAGATGAGATGGAGGCTTACAGAGGACAGCGAGGAGGATGATGTGGACAGCAGGCACGGCGACGACGACCGACTAACAGTTGGGTGGTACGAGATAGACAGCCATCCGCTGGTCTAGGGGGAAAGTACTGTGGACTCAAGACCCAGAAGCAAGTCTCCCAAGGATACAAGCACAAGGCCCCTTGCGTGGGAAACCCCACGGGCACACTCAATTGGCGCTCGTCTATCAAAAACCCTTGCAAAATTATAGTCCTACACACTCTGTGTACGCTACCTAAAATACAGGCCCTTATCAGCCTCCAGTGCCATCCCTCGATGGGTGCATCACATGGTATATGTTGAATCCCAGGCTGCGCGTCATGTCAGAACATTTTACCCGGTACGACATCCAGCTTCCACTCACCAGAACACGACCACAAAACATCCGTAAGCGACGAGGGCTATCGCACCCCTGTTCAGCACGCGGCTTACTGTCGGATCGTCCTTGGTAAGCTGCACGCGACAACATCAAGTCAACGACACGTCCACCCGCTATTATTGTCTTTCCGTTCTCACCTTCCAGAAGAAGAGCCCAGGAAGGATAAACGAGATGGTCGTAGACCCAGTCGAGCCCACAAACGAGAGCACTGCACACACGACCCACCTTCTCAGCACCAATACCAAGTCAGGTCATCGACGGGTGTCACTCACCCATTTGCAAGTTATCTACATAATACGCGATGGCAAACCCACATGCCACAATGGCAGCAGTAAGCACCGCATGTTTCACGGCCGACATGTCACCCCCGACTTCGTCATCCTCTACTGCTTCGTTCTCCCCTACTGGCTTGTATACCTGCTGGCTATGGAAAATCTTATCCAAGCAGGTCCTGCACGGTTGCACTTGCAGTGGATACGAGAAAAGTATCAGCACGACGATAGCTAACTGTCCAACAGCGATAAAAACTGAGGTGGACGGGTACATCGCTATGATGTTGGCCCCAACATTGGATCCAAATGTCAAGTAACCAAAGACGGCAATGACCTCATATATCAGGACGGCACCACCAATGGATGACCCTACAACGATATTCAACCGTCGGTCCGAGTTTGTCTTCAACTCGTTGAATATCGGGAACATCTATTTGGTGGGCTCGTCAAAATGGCCCGGTACTTGCTAAAACTCTTACATTCTGTCCACATGTGAATGCAAACACCTGTACGGGCCACGTTGTTACGAAGCTGGACGTAAAGTGAACGAGGTGAACGTCGCCACGTGGGACTGTGCCTTCTAATGGCTTGAAGTAACACCTTATCACGATAACAACAAGGTATGCTGTCCAAAACACATGTTCAGCGCCATCTGCAAAGCAACCCATAATTTATAACCAAGGCCCTCACCGGCAGAGAATAAAGCAATATAGCTTGTATGCCTAAGACTGTCTAGTCGCCGAAGAGAGGCAAGCGGAGCAAGCACAATCATAAAAAGAAAGAGCCAGGTTGATCCGGATAGCGCCCATTCGGGGGGATTAGTACTGGGAGACGTCAAATCATGGTATAATGAAGCGACAACGTTGGGCATCAACGACTTGATAATGATCAGATAACTGCATAATAAAGATGTGAGAGGGAATCATCATAACAGGCAACGTCGCATGCTGAAGTAAATGGCACGTACCCGATGGAAACACCAAAGCACTTGATGGCAATGGCAGCATCGAAAAAGACAGCCGCTTGAGGGAATGTCAATTGAGCCACCGCAAAAAAGGAGCTTCGACGGTGGGGAGTACGTCGTGCGCATTGCGTGAGGAGATAGAGACCGAAGCCTCCCACAGTACCAGAAAAGACACAGGTGATTATCCCGGGTATGACCCCGGCGGAAGCCATGGCCTTCAGTTATATTGTGTATGTTGAGAAGCGGACGGAAATCTAAGCGCGGAATGAGAGACGTACCAGTGGAAATGTGAGCATGCCTGGAATGACATGTCGGTCGATTAGTGCTACTGCTCAACTATCATGAAAGGCGCACGCACCGCTGCCGAGGATAGTATTGGCCAGGTTGCAGACACTACTGAATATGGTCGCATGACCATCCTTAGGCACTGTAGCACTTCCGCTCTCAAGGAGGGCGCTGTCCTCAGTCGAACAAACCTCTCGGTCGCCAGCGAGGTCGTGTTCAGTGGCCACGGGCTTTACTGTGCCATATTCGTGCACCATTTCGTTGGGGGTGGTCCCGGATCTAATTTCCGCGCAGTTTACGCAGAACGAGTGTACGCCTTTGAAATCTCGACGACTGCAGCAGCAACGGACGGACCCTCAGTGGGTAGTAATACTACCCAGTAGTGGTTGTGAATTGTCAAGTGACCGGGGGAAAGATATGGTCCGCCGCTGCAGCCCCACGATCCGCCACTTCGGTTTGATAAACCCATAACGGCCAATTGCATCATGCAGCTGGTCTGGGACCGAGGCTGGCAAGACCTGAATGTCGCTGAACCACTTCAGTCATGTTTGAACTTAGCACTAGTAACTGGCATAAATTCCAGCGCGCAGTCGAATATAACACAGTTCGCATTTTTTACACAACGAATCCAAGCTATCTCGATAGAATAGTGCTCTTTTTTTTATATACCAGGGACCAGCTCGTAGCACGAGTATCAGTGACAGGAAATCCTACGAAAGCTCATCCACGACAACCTCCATCTCGTTCACGTTTCCATCGGTCGATGTGGATGAGAACACGTCGGCCCCAGCCGCAAGAGACTCGATCAAAAGGGCTAGGCGTGACTGACCAAGATTGGGTTCCTGACCGAACGGTGAGGGTTAAGCATCTCTCTTCTCGTTCAATGGGTCGAGAGTTCACGTCCACGTGCCTTGCGTATTACTTCCAGATCGTCCTTGAACCCTTCTGCCAAAGATGCCATCCAGAACTTACGGAACTTTTCCTTGAGAGCTAGCTCGTCTTCGGGGGGCGAATCAGGATTGATGAAGGGTGGGATGGTGACGGTAGATGGGGGAGGTGGAGAAGGAGAGTTTCGTGTCGGTGACGCGGGCTTTTCAGTTGACGGCCCCGTAGTATCAGGTTGGGGTGAGGCTGGCTTTCCAGGTATCTCATTATCCGCTTCTGAGTCGTCATCTGATGATGACAATGATGATGGTGATGATGATGAAGGGTCGTCTTCCCCACTAGGAGCGCTTGGTTCTGGGTTCTTCTGTGCACATGCCTTGGTCTGCTGAACCGACGTCACCGAGTCATCAGAGGAAGAGTCGTCCGACGAGGACGACTCAGATGAGGAAGACGCAATGCGCCGTTTCCGTTTCCTGTTTCTTTTCCTCGTAACTGGCCGTGCTGCTGCTGTACGCGGGGCCATCGTCGAGCGAGGATGGACGAAGGTGATGATTAGTCAGCGAACGTATAGATCATGCGTACACATCCGAGATTGATCCGAGAATACACTTTCGTCGATCTATGTATTAGGCTCTTCTTGCTTCAACGACTTCCGAGTGGATACTATGAGCAAGAAGGTGGTCGGAGTGCTCGGTATGTGCGAGATTTCCTACCATTTCGTCGCATTGCAGAACAACATGCTCATTGAAATTTCCACCCACTTCCCCACAACAGGAGGTGGCCAGCTTGGCCGTATGCTAGCTGCATCCGCATCGCTTCTCAATGTAGACGTCGTCATTCTCGATTCCGGTGAATCTGCACCTGCGAAGCAGATCCTCTCCCCACGAAATCCGTCACTGGCACATATCGATGGGTCGTTTTCAGATCCCGCTAAAATCAGAGAACTGGCACGTAGAGCTGACGTTCTTACGGTGGAAATCGAACACGTGGATGTGCGTGTATTGGAGGAGATCGAGTCGGAACAAGGGATTGCTATTCATCCTAGTCCGTCTACCATCAAGGTCATCCAAGACAAATTCGTGCAAAAGTCTCACCTGCGCGATCAGGGGTGCCCAGTCTCTGAATTCATTCCTGTCGACTCGACTGTGGAGTCAATACAACAATGTGCTCGTACCCTTGGTCTCCCGTTCATGCTCAAGAGCCGGACGTTGGCGTATGATGGTCGAGGGAATTACGTTGTTCGGGAGGTAGGCGACGCCGTCGAGGCACTCAAAGCCCTTGGAAACCGTCCACTTTATGCGGAAAAATGGGTCCCATTCACAAGGGAAATTGCAGTCATGGTTGTGCGCACTACGCAAGGCGAAGTGCTCTCATACCCTGTTGTAGAAACCGTCCACAAGAACAACATATGTCACCTCGTTTTCGCGCCGTTACGCAGTTCCGACCCAAGCGTGGCCGAAAACAGTCAGCGGATAGCAGAATCTGCCGTCAAAACCTTCCAAGGTGCAGGCATCTTTGGGGTTGAAATGTTTCTGATGGAAGACGGTATTTAAACTCATTGCGTGAACTAAAGTACCACGTCTGACATGCTATCGACTCACAGGTTCAATCTACATCAACGAAATTGCTCCTCGACCACACAACTCAGGTCATTACGCCATCGAAGCTTGCGAGACGTCGCAGTTTGAGAATCACCTTCGTGCCGTGCTCTCGCTACCTTTAGGCTCCACAGCGCTCAAAGTGCCCTCCGCTGCCATGCTCAACATCATCGGCGCGTCCTCGTCGATGGATGAAATTCGCACGTTCGCTTCTACTGCACTTACTGTACCAGGCTGTACAGTTCATCTGTATGGAAAATCCGACTGCCGCAAGGGTCGTAAGATGGGTCATGTTACGGTCGTTGGCGACTCTGACGCTACAGTACGTGCGCGTTTACGGCCACTTCTGTCTGCCCTCCCGGGAGGAGGCAACCGCACAGAAGAAGTCGAACGCTATGCCCCCCTATCACAGGAGCCAGGCAGTGGACATTCAAGCAAACACCCTCTCGTCGGCATTATTATGGGCTCGGACTCTGACCTCCCAGTAATGCTCCCAGCTGCGCGCACCCTGGACAAGTTTTCTATTCCGTACGAACTCACGATTGTCTCTGCTCACCGAACGCCAGACCGCCTTGTCAAGTACGCGCGTTCCGCCAGCGCTCGCGGCCTGCGCGTCATCGTTGCCGGAGCCGGTGGAGCAGCACACCTTCCGGGGATGGTCGCGGCCATGACGCCATTGCCTGTTATCGGTGTCCCGGTCAAGGGAAGTTCCCTTGATGGCGTCGACTCATTGCACAGTATCGTGCAAATGCCGGTATGTCTGTTCTCCCGAGGCGTGATATATATGGCTGACACGGTGTGTGTTCTCGGCAGCGTGGCATCCCTGTTGCGACTGTCGCCATTAATGGCGGGATGAACGCAGGATTGTTGGCAGTGCGTATCTTGGGCACTGGCATGCCGCATCTCTTCACTGCTATGGATACATACCTAAAGACACTTGAGACGGAGGTGATGGAGAAGGTGGACAAGTTAGAGAAGGTTGGATGGGAAAAGTACGAAGTTAAACGGTAACGCAGACGCTTTACCATCCGCTCACAAAGATCACCTTGTACTAGGATAGGGTATGGAGACGCTACATAGAGAGGTACTTGCAATTGGCTACACTCATACTCGGTCACAATGTCACTGAAGGTAATCAAGCACATAAACTGACTTCGGAAAATCTGTTGTAGATGTTCTCACTCGAAACCAGGCTTTTCGATCAGAATTTCTGTCTTTTGGTGTGGTACACATCAGTAATACACATCCTGTTCTCCTCTCGGTCGGTGCTTTGCTTCGAAACAGGTCCTAATGCGTGTTCCTGGAGTGCTAAAAATCTAGACTGTTGTTGAAATTTGATTCTTGAGGACTTACAGTCATCCACTGCCACTTGCACCACCGAATCTGTACTGTCTGCCAAATCATAACAATGGTCTTTTTGTTCAATCAAATGTGAGGACCTATTAGTACTATGATCAACCCGTGTAATACACCAATGTATATTGTGTTATAATCCACAGATTTCTGTTATGTGCCATGGAGTACTTTTGCACCTTATCATGTACACACCAGCACTTGCACCAGCACCAAAAATGGTATATCACGGGATCTTAATTATCTGATGTTGTTATTCCTCACTCCCACTGTCACTGTCCACTGCCTCATCATTGCTGTTGTTGCAATTTTGCTCGCCACTTGCAATGACTGGTTGTGAAGCTGGTAACTCGAGCTTTCCTAGTTTAGGTTGCATGGCCAGCCATACTATGGCAAGTTTAGACAATGAAATCAGTCCCTCCTCCATGGGCAAATTTGCATGACTTAACAGCACTCTCCATTTTGACCTTCCTTCTTTTGGTATATCTCTGCATGTAGATTGTAGATTATTAGTATCCTGGACATACACAACTGGCATTGTGCTGGCAAAGCCAGGACATCTCATCTTACTCTTGTAAGCTACAGAAATGAAGCCAGGACCTTTCTATATGTTTTGTGCTAAGTAGCAATTTCAGATGCAGTCAATTAAGTCCCTGAGATGCCAAACTCTAGAATTCCCAAGATATATTACAGTTAAACTCCTGATCATGCCTTCTGGAACAGCCTACAAATATGGTACAAGACATGTACATGCATTATGCTACTTCCTACACAGTTGTTTTGATTGACAGGGCCAGAGTTGTTGTGTTACCAGTGTTTGGTGCAAGTGGCAGTGGATGACTGTACATACTCAGCAAGCAACTCGCGGGCGCAACTAAGTCACTCAAGTGCACAAGGATACATACACAAGACAGCTGTACAACGAGGGCAATGTTAGTGAATGTACATGCCGAGGACTTGCAAAGCAAAGGGGAAAAAAAGGAAGGGAGAAAAGACAGAAATAAAGGGAGAGTGGACGCTAGGCTCCGGAGTCACAAAGCCAACTTCGAAACAGAACGGTACCAGTCCGCAAACTAAAAGTATAACGATGCCATCCAAGTGAGAAAGAGATGAACGATAATCGCCGACGTTCATCAATAACGAATCCTGCTGTGACTACTTCCAAGCCTTCCGGCCTGACGGTCTTTCTGACGTGCCTGCATTCGCTTCTGACGCAGGTTTTCCATCATCTGTTTAGCCACAGGTGAGAGTTCGGACGAAGACGCGGGAGAAGGGGGTTCAACGAGGTACGGTGGACGAAATCCGAATGGCCTAACGGGCGTCACAGGCTGCGGAAGGCGAGACAGGCCGTTTTCTTTATCGCTACCCGGGGTACCGGTGGCAGCAGATTGACCCACAGTAGCTTTCGCGGCAAATTGAACTAGCTCGAAGACGGTCTTGTAAGAGGGGTCAGGAACGACCTTTGTTGCCGCAGTCTCCTTTGACTCAACAGATCCTACGGTTGAGCCTGAGCTTGTACGTAGCTTTGGTATATGCGACTTGGCTGCAGGGGTGCATGCGGGGCTTGGGTACATTGCACTAATGTTGGACTTCTCGCCAAGGGCCGCTCGAGTGCCTGTGTGCTCATCATTGGTGCTGGTTTCTACTTGCACCCCGTTTGTCCCAGTGCTGGCCACTCTATTGACCGACCGGGAAGGTAACTTGGAGGGTGTCCGTGGACCGCGTGGACCGCGTGTACTTCGACCAGTGGAATGCGTAGCTATGCGTGGCGGAGGCTTGGTGGTTTCATGTGCATCATCGCGGAGTTGAGAGGCAACCGCTATTGACAAAGAGTGATTCATTTTAATTGGACTAGAAATGGTAGAGGAGCGGCGGTGGGCAGGTGGGGAAATTGACCGGGGTATACGAGTACTATTGTAACGAGGCATGCGGGTATGGTGGGTATCCAGTTGTGGGGATTCAGGAGAAACATCAGGTGTCGCTTTGATTTGAGGGAGTCGCGGAAGTGGAGGCAGTTCCAGTGCCTTCTTCCTCTCGGTAAGGAAACTAAAGATTTCGGAAGCTTTCTGTGGCGTCATAGTATGATCGGGAACTTGTTCATGAGTTTGTTCCATTGAGATGCTAAGCTCGACCTCTAGAGAAGAGAAGGTACGGTGGTAAGTGGCCGAGTCGCACCCTGTGGAAATAGCAATACTGTGATCGGCTTGAACTAAGTGAGCGTCCGTAAAACGAGTGTCTGCAGGCGTCGCGGGGCCAGAGGAGGGTGCGGAAGAATCCCCATCAGTTTCCCTAACAAGTAATCCATTGTGAGACGGGTCCGCAACTGATGGGAGTATTAAACTGACCCAAGGAACTTGTCTGCCCAAGAAATGTCACCATCAGTGCTACTGTCTCTGAGTTCTGGTGATGAAGGGTGACCAAGTAACTGCCGTAACGTTGAGCCTGTCCGGCGTCTCTGCACACGGCCTTCCATGAGTGGAGAAGGCGTCGTGCTCGAGAAAATACCCGAATCAAGACATCCCTTATCGTCGTAGTGGTTGAGCAAACTCGCGACGGATGGGTCTTGACGCAACGTCAGAAGACGATTATGGTCTCGCGGAGTAATGGGCACGCTCTTCGCGCGGCGGCGAGCGGAATCCGTGAGTGAGCGCTTGGGAGTAACAATCTTGTCCATCGGCGGGTAGGCATTCGGAAACTCAGTGCGACTGTGGACAACCCTGCCATGCACTGTCACTGAGTAAGTGCTGCGCTGCGAAACGGTGGAGACAGTTGCACTAGAGACTGCAAGAGGCGGGACAACAGTGTTTATGGGATGGGCTGTAGGTGGGTCAGTTTGGCTTGGATGTCAAGTTCGAGGATACCCACGTAGAGGTGGTAGGGGAGCAAAATCCACCTCAGATTCCGCAGCGATCCGGGCAGAAGATGACCGCAACAGACGGCTGACGGCGGCCTCTGCCTCATCTTCTTGCGACACGGTAAGATTCTTCTGGATTGGAGATGGGACGGGCGGCTGAGTGACAGCTTTTGCGGCAGACCGCCTCTTGGACTTTTTGCTGCCAATAGAGAAGAACTTTTTGAAGATGCCCATGGTGTAGTGTGTCGTTACAAGTTCGTGAAGCTGAAGATGGCGGCCTTTGCTGCTCTCTCAGGAGAGTTCGTGAGAAGTACACTGGAAGCAGAAGTTGGAATGGCTGAACAGGAAATTGAAACATCAACTACGACCAAATACTCACAAACAACGCGTCGATGGCACGTGAGTTGATTTTTTTTTTCCAAAGAACGAAAAGATCAAAGTTCCGGCGATATTTGCTATCGCAATGCCTCAGTATGCGGAAATCGCTGGGAGTACAGTGCGCGACTTTTGCATGTTGGAACGCAATTACTTGTCCTACTTCAAGCTAGTCTTGTTGCTATTGCTGCTTTTGTGTTCCTCGCTACTGGGTACTCGCTTACCTGCGCCATCAGAGTCAGATGGGGGCCATGCTTCGATGGGTGGAGTGAGGCTGCCTATAGCGATCCTGCTGTACATCGCAGCCTTACTCACCGTAGCCGCAGCGGTGTGGGAGTATCATACCGGTGTGAAGTGTTTGCTCAAGGTTCGGGCTTTCTTAGTGGGAACCAGGTGGGTTGTCGTATTCATCACTCGATGGTATCGTGGGGCCGATTCTTAACCAACTCCCCAATCAGGATACATTTATCCCTCATGTCAGTGGTTTCTGTCATTGCGGCAACAACTTGCATCGTGTATCTTGCTAGCGAGAACCGATAAGGCCGTGCGAAATCGGCCCACACATTCCGATTCATCTAGTAGTGTGAGGCGCCCCGAGGACTATCAGGATCAGCTATCTTACCACATGTTGTACTGTATGGATCACATCGTTGCCTAGTCATGCATCATCGAGCATATTTGGCTAGCTACTCTCATAATCAATACCTTAGGTTATTGCTACCCAACACCTAACAGAACGTCACGTGAATCATTGTACCTGGAACGGTGATATTGTTTCTGAGTCTGGGAACCATTTTCCCAACGTTCACTTAGAAATACCCAGGGACCCTCACAGAATCTGTTCAGTCCATCAAGTCCATCCCAGCACCAGTGGTCCTCATGAAGGTCAGCAAAAAGATCGAGCAGTCACAGAAAGAGGGGAAGATATGGTGGTCTTTTGAATATTTCCCTCCTCGGACCGCTCAGGTCAGTCCTAATCGTTGCAGACTAGAAAGCTCCTGCTTGAGCTCCTCTATTTCCTATTCGCAGGGTCTTCAAAATCTGCTCGATCGTATAGAAAGAATGAGGAATCTGGGCCCCGAATTCATCGATATTACTTGGTGAGTCCCCCCTTTAGTACGAGATATCCCGCTCAAGTCGTCGGTTCCAGGAATGCTGGTGGTCGGACATCGGAACTTACCTCGGAAATGGTCAGGTTGTGTCAGGGTGTTATTGGCATCGAGACCTGCATGCACCTAACCTGCACCAACATGCCTAGAGAGAAGGTAGACGTCGCACTCTGCGTAAGTAATACTACCGTCGTTGCACCTAAGAACTTACACTCACATCGCCAACCAGGAGGCGAAAAAGCATGGCTGTCGTAACATTCTCGCCCTTCGTGGGGATCCACCACAGGGTAAAGATGAGTGGGAAGCAGTCGAAGGTGGCTTTGTTCATGGCATCGATCTCGTCCGCCATATCCACAAAGAATACGGTGACTACTTCGACATCGCCGTGGCTGGTTTCCCACAGAACATGCTCCTTCCCCCTGAAGAACGTGACCTCGAGATCAAGTACCTGAAGGAGAAGATTGATGCTGGTGTCGACTTCATCTTCACTCAGATGTTCTATGACGTGGATATCTTTATAGATTGGGTAAAGGCAATTAGAGCAGCGGGTATCACTATCCCTATTGTACCAGGCGTTGCACCCATACAAACATGGAACGGCTTCCTCAAGGCCACCTCCCTCGCACAGACAAAAATTCCCCAATCTTTTATGGATGCCTTGGAACCCCACAAGAACGACGATGAAAAGGTTAGAGCTATTGGCACAAAGCTCGTTGCCGATATGTGTCGCAAGATTCTCGACGCAGATCTCGGCATTAAAGGACTACATTTCTACACTATGAACCTGGAAAAAGGAACCAAAATGCTTTTGCAGGAACTCAACTTGGTGCCACGGGTCGAAACGCTCAAGCCGCTGCCCTGGAGACAGGTACAATCTACTACGATCGATATTCCTGCTGCCAGGTGCCCCTTACTGATTTGCCGTTCGTAGTCCCTTACCCCAAATCGTCGGCAAGAAAATATTCGTCCAATCTTCTGGGCAAACAGAACACAGTCTTACTTGTCGCGCACTGAGAATTGGGACGAGTTCCCCAATGGTCGCTTTGGTGATTCTCGGAGTCCGGCATATGGTGAACTCGACGGTTACGGCGTCTCACTGAAACAAACGGTATGGAAATGTCATGGCTACCCTGTGGACTGACCCAACTAGCTGTTGTGCTTTCAGGACGAGGCAGCCTTGAAACTCTGGGGCGAACCCAAGACTTTTGATGACATCGCTCAGTTGTTTAGCCAGTTCTGTTTGAAGAAACTTTCTGCGCTGCCATGGTCAGACCAACCGGTCTCTGGTGAAACGTCGATCATTTCCAAAGAACTGTCAAAGATAAACCTACTCGGTTTCCTAACTATCAACTCACAACCCGCCGTCAATGGTGCGCCAAGTGATGATCCAAAGTTCGGGTGGGGACCAAGAGACGGATACGTGTATCAGAAGGTACGTGCTTACCAACTCTGTGATGAAATGCTTCGTTAAATTACTGGTTTGTAGGCTTACCTGGAATTCTTCGTAAACCCCGAGTTGCTCGAGATACTCATCTCAGAAATAGAGATGGACACCAAGATGACGTACTATGTCATCAACAAGCAGGGTGATCTGCGCACGAACAGTCATTCAGAGGGGCCAAACGCTGTCACTTGGGGTGTTTTCCCAGGGAAAGAAATTATTCAGCCCACAATTGTCGAAGCGATTAGTTTTATGGCTTGGAAGGTGAGCACTACTCTCTTCATCCGTTAGAGCTTCTCGGCTGATCGTAGTGCTTAATAGGATGAGGCATATGACCTAGGCGTCAAGTGGGCAAACATCTATGAAACTGCCTCGCCGTCGCGGCAACTCATTATGGACGTCATGGATAACTCGTATCTCGTCAACGTCGTTCACAATGACTTTAAAGACACTAAAGCAATATTCGCACCCTTCTTCAAGGCCGGGGAGAAGTATGCCGCGTCTCGCGCGACAGCAAACGGTTCAGCCCAAACCAATGGTGACCTGAACTAGATGGTTACCCTGACGCGAACTTGACATGATCCAACTCACCACCAGCGACGTTCATAATAGTATACTATTTCGGGTTCAACCCCCGTAACGCACACCTATGCATATTTTCCATTCCTTATATAAATATCCAACATCGGGCACTGTACTGTCACATCCTACCTGCATCAACTGCTGTTTGTATATCATCCACTGCATCCAACTGCATTGCATACTCCTTCCGGATACTTGTTTTAGTGGAGGAATGCTTTTTTTGTGATTCTACTGTAAAGGCTAACGGAAGACTAATAGCATGGTTTACACTTCCTGGCCAACCCTTCTTGGCATCCCGTGATAGCATGTCTTACAGCTAAGCAATCAAAAAGAAAGTATTACAGGTCGCTTTACAATCATAGTAGGTCTGAGAAGAAGAAATCTGTGTTAGTAGGGGGCGGTCCCGCTATGAGTCCGCTGGGTATATCGACCTTTTCGCCCGAAAGATCTAAAATGAAGAGACAAGAGACGTTGAGTAACTGTGAGAGTTCCTGATCGTAGAAGACATACCTAAAAGTTTAATTTTGAGTCCGATCTCTGTGAGTGCTTTAATGTATCCTGCTGTTTCCTCAGATGTGACATGACCACTGTCCCGCCGAAGCATGTTCAACCCATCAGTCCAGTCAGCCCATCTGGATTGGTGAGTGGCAATCTGGTCAGCCAGGGATTCTCCTCCGGCACTCAGGAGGGAGAATGATAAAGGTGATGGCGAAAGTGTGGTGGGTATATCTGGGTGGTCTCGCGCCAAGTTCGGAAGTGGAGCACAGGTACCGGTGGTGATTTGATTTATGGAGGCAATCTCAATGCGTTCGGGAAGGTCCTCTGTACCATTGCGAACGTCGATTTTGGCGGAACTGTCGACGTAATGCAGATATTTGAGGCCGTTATCCTTGATAAAGGTGGTGTGTTTCAGACACGCGGGAACGAAGTCAATAGAAACTCACCAAACGCATAAATCGCCATTGTCCGTTTGGTCGTCTCGCGGATCCGGTGTGCTGGGTCGGCACACCGTTTAAGAACCACGCGCCCTGAAGCAGGCAATGTATCCTTTGTTGGCGAACGAATTCCGCGGACTCCCTCGTGAGCTTCTCCTTGAGGTTACTAATAAATGCACTGTGTGTTTGAGATATCGTCAAAAGCTGGGCTACAACCAGCCACGTACCGCACTGGAACTCTGCTCAAGAGGTCATCTCCGGCCTCTAATTCCTGCATCTGCCTGTCCCTGACTGCACGGTATTCACGCTCGAGAAAGTCGTGCTCGACTTCATGCCACGGCTTTGCACTTTCCTGCTGCAGTGCTACTTTGATTCTTCCATTTATGATTGGCAAGAGTTGATAACCGGCAAAGATAGGACTCACTGGCTTCGTGTGAGGTCAGCTATGCGGTTGAAATCATTTACTGCAGAACCACTCTCATTCCACATACGCAGAAAGAAATGCAAAGCCAGACAATGGACCTTCTGGAAATTTAGAAAGAGGGGTTGAAAGGCTGAGGTCGAATCTAGAATGGATCAGAACAGGTGAGACAAACAAGAAACTATAAGCACATACAGGCTGGAGCGAATATTGTCCAGTGTTGGGAGAGTAATTCCACAACTTCATTCGATGCTTTGGCCACGGGACATCGGCGCTCCTCAGGCCGACTTAGCTGCTCCAAAATAACCTGGGATATCGGGTCAGGTTAGGTAGGGTGTCATTTAGGGTCACCATCACATGCCTTGGAGAAAAAGTCGGGATCGTCCTGTACGAAATTAACCAAGCAATCGAGACCCAGAACACCAGCATCTTGGAACTCTTCCACGATATTCTCACTGTCAAAACCAAGTCTTCGCCATTTCGACGGGTGCCCTTCTGAATCCAATCCCTCCTGAACCCCGCTGCATTCCCAAATATAATGAAGCGCAGAGAGATGAGCAAGTTCTACTTCAGGTTCAACAAGTGTGGTTTTCTTCCTGTAAGTGACGCGAACAATATTTGCTTGGAAATCAAGAACACAAGAGGTAAGGTCATCGACATGTGACGACATCAGCCGCTAACAAAATAAGGTGCTATTAAGTCGACTGCAAGGGCCCCGAAGGAATGACATACTATTATAGCTTTTCGAACGTTCAGCCGCTCGAGATCAGCAATAAACTCATCCCAGTAGGTATCATTGACATGAGATAGCAATGAGTTAATGAGCATCACGCTATGGGACATACTCATTCCCAGTGCTTCGCAACAGCGATATATAGTGTACTCACCTGTGTTGTGCCATAGCGGTGTCAGGACTTCCCAAACGACTGACCACTGTTTCCAATGATCCCTTCTGCCTTCGCATCTGCTCGTATACACTCTGAAACCCATATCGATATACCGATCCAGCTGGGGCTACTGGGGGTATCCGACTTGAGCTGGCGATGATTGGACCAGGGACGCTCGTAGGGTCAGCTTCTACCAGTTTCTTCAAGATCGCAGTAGCTGGTCTGCAGACGTTGATAAGAGAATTAGGAGACGATAATATTTGCACGACTTTGAAAATAAAACTATCATCGAGCGTGGACCAGCCATAATCGAGATCCATGAGGTTTTGCATTGCGGTCAGCGCATACTAGGGAGATCCAAAGCACATCGTAGAGATTAAGATATAGACAATGAAAATACGCACTGCAAGAGTATTTCCATGTGCCGTTTCTATTACGTCGACGAGCTCTCGGAGGCCATCACGGTCCAGAAATTCTTGGGCAAATTTTTCTTCCTGCGGGCACATTCACAATGGCTTGAAGGACTGCACATGTAAGACTCACACACCTTAATGAATCTCTGCAACGAGAATAAGGACATTCGCAACGATTTCTCCTCACGTAAACTAAGTTTTGCAACGATTCCCGCTGCTTCGATCGCGGATGAATTAACCAATCTTATAAGGGACAACATTAACACCTCGATCTACTCCAGAATAAGGACCTACTTCAAGTGAACTTTGTTCTTGATCTTTTTTCGGAGGTTTTCACTAGTTATCAGCTCCTCCGTGTCACGGTCCCTCAACGCAAGGGTGGTATGGGGTTCCGTGACTTTAAGGTGGAGACAGAGTTGGCGGACGACATCTTCAACGGTGAGGGTCGGATCAATGCGCGCCCGCACAGTCACTCCTGCCTTTGTTGTGACGTTGTTAGTGGGAATAATCCCAGTCGTTGATTTCGGTTGGACACCATTAGAGGTCAAAGGAGAGGGCGTGGCACGAGTTGAGTTGTTGGCAGAAGACATGAGTTATAACTAGACAACGGAACCAGATGTCGAATAAGGCGGTGGGTCAGTCAGATAGAGACATACAGATTGAAGCTGAGGCACGTGAAGCAAGAGTTTCAATCCGTGGGGTCTGCTCAAGTCATTAGTCGTGTGCGTTGCGAGAATAAGAAATATCATAATAGTCAGATATGGCGAACTCTTTCGTCTAATCCTATGCGTTGTCATTTTGCATAGGTCGGACTGACGTGCAAACAGCATATCATCACTCCGTAACGTATGAGAAAGTGACTTACTACGAGCGGAGTAACGTTGAACCTGTGAGGGAGAAATGATTAGTGACTTGTGTTGAAGACTTTATTGTGTAGAAGAATGCAATGTCTCCGCACATGCAAAATGTCCGGACTGCCTTTCAGAAGGAAAATAACAAAGCTCATAATGAATAAGAGTGAAACCCACGCGTACCAGGATCTCGAGCAACCTCCCGGGGGCGGCAACTTGAAGAAATACTGGTCGATTCCCACTGAGTGCACCACGTTGCAAGATAGAAAAATCCAGGGTAATTAAAGCGGCAAAAGAGGGAACGGTAGTGTCTTCGTACGTTGAAGTTGAATGCTGCGTGTGACAGATGCTGAACAACCTGTAGAGAGATCTGAGCAAAACAGAAGAATGCTGTTCGCACAGACTTGAGTTTCGGCCTTCAAACGGCTCCGTCGTGATCTCGAATGCTGATATTTTGCCGAGCCGTACGAAGAAAGATTGGTCCGTGCGATCGGTGGAGACACTCGCCAGTCTAGCGCACCCGGGGTCGATTTGAAACCGAAAGGGCCGTGAGAAACTCTCGGAACGTCCGTTCAAGCGTCCGTCAAAATACAAATCACCCAAGTTCATCCACGTTTGAACGTTGAACATTGATTATCATCATGGCGAATCTACGTCTCTCACTGAGTATCGCTCGTTTTAAATGATATTCACGATCGGCATGAATACTTGCAGGTCGTCTCGCACTGGACCCGACCGCAAGTCAGACGACCCGATCGGAGAGGTTCACAGGGACTTCCTCACAGACTATCATTTCTTTCATTCGGGAGGTCGCCAATTTCCCGGCACATGACTTCTTGTGGAGGAAAGAGCCCCCGTGCCATTGTCTAATAACTCGAAGATGCGAATACTCATGCTCCCGTGGGTATGAAGCTTTCGCAGGCATGCTGGGCGCAGCATCTGTGCGAACTTGTCACATAAGATGCAGGAGGCGGGTGTGCCTCTCATGTCTGCAGGCGTCTCACGCTGAACCCTCCGGCGGGTCGGAAGTCCTGACCAAAGGTTTGGGCTTGGCTTGTCATTCTGATGTCGACGACGAGTGTATCTGGATTTCTATTCCTGAGCGTCTGTTCCGTTCGTGGCCTGATAATTTCTAGTTACCGACATTAAGCCACGAGGGAGTCGTGCATCACGGGGGATACGAGACGCCGTTCATATTGTTCGTCGCTGTGTAGTAGCAGCAAGACATCGAAGATGCTTAACCCTCCTGTTTGGTTTACGCACCCAGGGTACCGGGGAGGTTGTCTTCTCAATCCACAAAACTCGAAGTGCGTTGTTTCTTTCCCTCACCAGTGCCCTGGGGTGCGGATGGCTTGTTGCTCACTTCAGTCGAATCGAAAGGACCGCCAGAATTTGTTCTCCTCTGTAGACCAGGATCGACTGCGAAGTAGACTTCGTCTATAAACCCTTGAAAGCAACCACCACTATTCTGTCATGCGAGGTGAATCTAACCTTTCCCCTCTAAGCATTCAAAATGGGGCTGAAGTCAGGTTGATACGACCTATGGCGCGGCTCGCTTTCTTGCTTTCAGCTTGTCTACCGACCGGATTTTTTTCAGCAGGCTACCCTTCCTTTGCTACAGCTCTGCTAGGCTTTCCACATGACAACTCACCTACTACGCCACAGAAGTCTGGCAGTAGTTCTTCTGCGGTTCTCTCTCGCACCGTAGACTCTCCTTACTCCCTTGTATCAAATTTTCGTATATCTAACACCGCTATCCCGCGGTGTGTACTGCTCATGTCAGACATACAGAAGACTATGCAAGCGGAAGGCTTACCGATGACTCGAGCTAACTTAACAAATCAAGATGATACCATCGCCTCGTCTCTTCAAAGTCCAGTTCTTCCACCAAATCGTGAATGTGCCCGAAAGCAAGCTAGCAGGACACACGTTGTTGTTCCCATGTCGGAGAACAACCGACACAGCATGTACGGTATCGCTAATGACAATAAACATACCTCTGGAAAGAGGCGTAACAGTGCTTTTCTCTCCGCCAACCTCAGGCATGAAGAACGAAACACTGGCTTTCCCCAGGACGTCGTCGATATACTTCAACAACTGGAAGATCTTGCTGATTGGGTCAGGGCTGCTTCTTGTAAATTAAGACCTGCAGCATCGAGCACAAAGTTTCTTTGTGGGAACCATCATCATTCACGCGGGAGGTCGCCAACATCCTGGCACATGGCTTCTCGTGTCACCGCCTTGGAAGAAAAGATCTCCACGCCATTTTCTAACGACCCAAAGAGTGAACAAGAGACGTATGTGAATGCTTCCGTTAGTACTAACCTCGCTTTCCCATCCATTTTCACGGTTAACTCTTTCCAATCAGCAGGGCCCAGCAACTTCTCGAGCTTTCCCGATACCAACGGTCATGCAGGGTTATCGTAGAGCGACGGACTCCCTACATGAATCACATGTTCGTTCAAATTTTAGTTTGACTCGCTTCCCTCTCTCATGTTGTTTAGAACATTGCTGGATTACCTGCGAGGGGTTCCAGATCATTAATCACTTACCCAGTTTATCGTCGTCCTCAGTTCCATCAGCCACCTTCGGGTGCTCCTGCAACCAGTCTCACACACCACAGTGCGTATTATCGTCGCACGATGGACGGTTTCTCTGTTCCGTCCTCCCCGCGAGCTTTCCACCACATTGCCTCGGTTTGTGGGAAGATATCACCCGAGTCATCCCTCCAGCGATGTAGGTCGAAAACCAGTGTAATTCCTCCTGCCATTCCAGTAGACCATGTTCCAATCGAAAGCCCATACAGTCAACGCAAGAGGATGCGCTTCCCATCGCTCAAGCTTTAGTACACCATATCACCCAGCCCTTCTTATGAACGAACTGTATGTGCGTTTCTTGACCACTGAGACTCCTATGGATACCGGCATGGGTTCCCCTTTATATTATACATTGCGGAGCGGACTTGATTCTTGCTTCCCTATGTCCCAGCCCCACACCTTTACAGTACGACGAACATCGTAGTGTATCCTAAAGCGGTACTCCGTGAACTTGTAAGACCTGAGCGCAACCTCCGCAGAGGCCTGGTGGTCTAGTAGTATGATTCCTTCTTAGGGTATTCCAAATGGAGGAGGTCCCGGGTTCAATTCCCGGCCAGGCCCAGATCTTTTTATTTTTCTTTGCATATTGACTCATCGGTATTTATGTAATCCAGTTCTTGGTCACTGCGTTGCTCGAACCTAATGCCCACCGAGTACCGCTAAGTTAAATCACAAAACCACTACTGCTGAAGTATGGGTTATGATATTTCAGAGGTACCCCAGAGATGTTCCACTCTTCCTATCAACAGGCAGTATGTTCAATTTCACCAACGACATCGCCCACATGAATGGGAGATCTATCCCAACAGGTATGAAGGTGGTTGTCACCGTTTAGATAGTCCTCGTAAGTGGGACATTGTTTTTCTATCCCTCCCATTCATCCTTGACTGCATCTGTCTGATCCAGTTTCCTATCTTCAAGTATTCTGTAATGCTTCGTTCACACCAACTTACCATGCACGTAAGACTAACCTACTGGCGCCCCATGAACTGGGATGGCTTTATGTCTGGTATAGGGGATGAACTGCCGCGCCCTCCACACCTAATTCCAGAAGACTCAGGTTAGGTCAGGATACAAGGCAGTCCAGGCTCAATCAAATCTAGGAACCGGAAGAGAAATGGCAGTCCAGAGGCCACCACCTACCTATCCTTAGGCAGGAGAGTCTGTTGAACTCGAATCCCTACCAAGCACTGAAATTCATGGCAAGTAAATTTTCATGCCCCTTTTGAAAACAGCTGTAACAATATCGATCCACGTGGAGTTAACAGTGATGCAGATCCAAGGTTTGGAAATCCCTAGATAGGGTGCTGCGGTCTGCTTGTCAAAATGCTGGAGAGGACCCAAGACGAGCAGCTTCCAGTATTGCAGAGTGAATAAGAATCCTTCGATACAGTGACGTGAGATACAAGTATTCGTCTACAAAGATACAACTCCATAGCCACCATACACCCTTCTACATTGCGAAAAATGCCCATGCCCGTCAACCACCCCGCCCGCGTGGGGGTTGCCAACCGCGAACTCCACCTCTCCCAGGAAAACCAATTCTGTATATCGACAAATGTGGTGGCCCTATGGCGAATGGGAAGCTGGGGCCAGGGTCATCCGGGTCATGCGAAGTCTCTTGAGTGGGAGGAAAACCTCCAGGCATGCGCACCGTTTCCTCGTCTTCATCGCTTTCGTCTGGCTAATATAGCAGAGTTAGGAAATTATGACGCCCAAGTCGACGTACGGAGAACATACCTCAAGATCGATCGCCAGCGCTCCCATGTGCCACCCTGCCGCCGTCGCTGCAAAACAGAACCTCTCCCGGCGGCGCTTCTCGTCGTGATCAAACCTGACTTCGGTGGGCTCCGTCACACGTGGCGGAAATGGCCCTCCATGGCGAGCAGCCGACTGTCGCTGTGTTTCGTTTATATACCCTCCGGGCTTACCGGGTTCAATTCTCGCAGGGTCTCCCAGACCAAGTGCGCCACGGGAGAAATTGCCCCATGTTAATAATTTGCCTGTGGACGTCAATGCCCCGTAGTGATAGTCTCCGATGACAACAGAAATGACGTTGCGGTTCTGCAATGAGGGGATAATTTCCGGTCTGCTGTGGGTGTCGGTTTCCCTTGTACCCATGAGGACTACCGAGCTAGACCCAGTGGAATACGCAACGAAAGTTGAAAATTGTGCAGAGATCTAGAGGGTAAGTGAGCGCAGGAGCACATGACACGCAAGCAAGTTCGGTTTACATGAGTGATCAGAATGTTGTCAGGAAGCTGTATTCCGGGGACAGTGCATGTTAGATGTTCCTTGATTTTGTCAGGTTCAGAGAACAAGGGAAGCTGCGACAAAAGCTTAGAAGGGTCATTACTGACCGACAGAGAAAACGAAACTGACGTATTCCCATGACGTCCACCTGGATAGCTCACCCCCATGCAAACAGAACTTAATGACGTGCCCCTGGTTGGTGAGTCCAACAATGTCGTGCTCCATCGCTGCGATCTTCACCAGGCGAATATCCTTGGAATAGGTGCCACTGGAAAGATAAGGTAAGGGTGGAAGATCAGGCAACCCATGGGGATCGTGGTGGAGTTGCCAGGTCACACAGGGTATAACGCCTTCTTCAAATTCATCTACCCTCTGACCCTGTTGATTCATCATGTCGTTCTGCTGGTCGATTTCTCTGGAGATTTGTGCGCCCCATGGGAACCAAACATACACGCCACCAGTCTTTGTCAATGTAGCGGAGAAGTTCCATCCGGAAACCACTTGGTGGGGTGACGTCTGGGGAGAACTCACATCCAAGAACGGCGTTACCAAACGGAAGGGTCGTCCAAAACTCAAAAAGGTCCAAATGTGCATGTTCTCGTCTAGAGTTGTCGCATGCAGTCTTCCACAACTGGATATATATATATCACTTCAGTGAGCTCCGAGACACAGCAAGCGCTGTATTACCTTATAGCATGTGTCGGGGCGGGCAGCTGTAGTCTTTTTGGTTGTAATGCAATCTTTCCTGGTGCAGAATACCCTTCGTTAGGTGGGGCAAACCCCAAGCCGTCCAGTGTGCCTGACCCAAATCGTCAATCGGGAAACTTTGGCAAGTTTGTGTATGTGGTTCACCCCAAGCATAGAGATCGCCTGCAGAATCGATAGCGAAGAATGACCTGAACGACGAACGTTGTCTCGCTAGCTGTGGAAGACATAGATGTACGTACATTCCCGCTGCAGATAAGTGGACGATACGGATGCCAGGGCGGCCGATTTGGAGCCGGACTGGCCACGGGGCATCTCCGATAATCGCCTTTCGGAACTTTGGCATGCCCAACCTTCCTTTGGACGACTCTCTATGCAATGTTACAAAGTGGAGCCGAGGATCAAATATTGAGTGTGTGCAACCTCCAATGGTCGGAATGAAGAGCTCACCCCCAGACATAAGTGCGTGGATTACTCAAGCCGCGATAGATAAACTTCCATCCACTGCTCCTCGCGGTATCGTTGCACGGGAAATTGAAATCCTCTTGGATCTTCCTCTTCCAAAAGGTATTGTCATTGCATAGATTATGAAAGAACCGATTTGTCGACCCGAGATTGTTCAAGTCAGGGACAGGAAGCAAGGGCAGAAAGTTGTCAAGCAGGACTTCGATGGGGATCTCCGCAAGCCTGAATGGCATGACTACCTTGAGTTGGTCTTGTCGTCGTCGTCGCCGTGTCGACAGTGCCAAAACCGCAGCCTTGAGCCTGAACCGTCGGACCCGGGTCAGCCACTGCCAGGGCTGACACGTCCATTACAGGTACATATTTCCAAGTAAGTTATGATGACGTCACACAGGGTCTTCGATTGGGAGGGGTCACCCGTAAGCTGAGGGGGGTTACCGTAAGGGGTTTCCGGCGGCCCGCCACGTCGTTGAGTAATAGCTATCGACGCTATGTTGGGGTCGGGGGAAGTGTTGAAGCACCCGTAGCAGCCCCCCTCAACGACCACCATCCTGATTTCTAGTTTCGAGAACAGCCTGCTTGATGTGCTAAAAGTCGGCTCCCAGGCGCAGATGTCGAGGAAAATTGCTAAGCACTGTAATACATAGCCCTTCACCTTTCGTTTTACTGAACTAGCGTCTTGGCACGGCCGCCATCCACAGCGTCGCTAAGTGGTTCCATTTCACCCGATCGGTCGGCCGCGAAATGGCTCTGCTTCTTGTCAATATCCCCCACTGCTGTTTGTTGCGAATTTTCCAGCTGCTCTTATCCCCACCAAGTAAGGTCTCTCCCGTGCTCACGTCGGGTGGGGATTGAGCGAGCTCAGACGCCGTGCGAGCATCTGACCAGCGGTGAGCAGTATGAACTTTAACTCAGACCGCAGTTCTAAAATTCTGCGCTCTGCGGTGTTCTCATCTTGAACTTAGATTATTTTTTCCTATTCCGTGTAATGATCGGATTACAGACTGCATGAGTGATCAGTCAAATGTCCTCGTGGTTTGTTTCTCGTGCTGCTTGCGATCTGCTGTGCATTCTCAAGGTTTGACCGTTTGGGCGAGTTCTGATATCACAAAGGGATATTATAATTCGGTAGGTTTTTCCCTCCGAAGATCCGTGAGTTCTTTCTGCTGTACAGCATGCAGCGCTGTGCACGGTAGGTTTACGCCCTTACCTTCATTGCTTCCACCCTCAAAATTCATCAAGATGGGAAGTGGACAACGTTCTATTTCTGATCACCATTGCCGTAGCCCTGACACGTCGCAATACATCTGACAGTTCCCCGCTTGCTCCTTGAACCGGCGGAACCATAGCTGGTCAAGGCTGTTGTGGAATATACTGCTGTGACATGTGCCGATGCTATCGTCATGACATACACAGTACGTTGAAGAGACACGGGACCGACTCCTGTGTGCAACGGTCTGGTCAATTGGCATCACCTTAATTGCTGTTTGCAGAACTGCATGATGCATCGTTGTATTCCCTCGCCATTAGGACCGCTTTCCCCCACCTCCTACCTTCCGTTCGTGCGTGGTTGGCTGTCTCCAACTATGTATGTATACTTCCATGTTAGGTGGAAAGGGCTATTCCCCGTGCGGCTTATACTGAATATAAAAGGACCTTGGTTTGTTTGGCCTCTTGAGTGTCACGGCATCTGGCTCAGACCTCAAACAGCGCAAGACGCTCGCCCTGGTTTGGCTAGTTTACGCGAAGGTAACGTTAAACAGCGTGATACCTGGTGGTTCGCCCTTGACACAGAACGTGGGTTGTCATCCTTGTTATTGTTGTTGGCTGAAACTTTGAATGCCGTCGTACACGCTACCGCCACTTGGGATAGCATTGACCTAAAGTTCCTTCATCCTTCACACAGGTTCGCTCCTCTGTTCCACATTGACTGATAGCGATGGTGGGAACTTTGGTCGATGATTCTTCTTACTTCCTCGTCCGATTAACACACACGGTAATGGAATTATATACGGCAGACCGATTATTGGCCCAAGCAGTCGCATTAAAGTGCGGAATAACGTGTCTCCAAAGTCTTGTTCAGCTTTCCAGGTTGGCAGCTGTCACCACTAGGAAATGTCGACACTATTCGGTGTCATATAGTCTACCATGACGTACGTTGACCGCTCTTCCGGTCTTGCTGAACACAATTTGAGCTGACCTTTAGTCGGTGTTAGCGAGGTCGAGAGCAGGTCGGGTGAGTCAATGGATTGAGTGTCCATGCAAGTGGTGTGCTGGTTGGTCTCACCGCGCTCTGCTCCGTTCTGTCTTCGATGTGGGCGGTCGCCTGGATAGTGAGTCAAAGCCACTTTCCCTGACATAAGTTTCTGCACTCGGCGACTCAGAGAACGAATTTGCCCGATGGTTGGAACGCACAGTGAATAACTGCTTCCCCCCAACCCGAAGTACACCCCGACGAGGATGCCTCATAGCAGACTTGTCACCGCTCCAACGGGCCGTACTCCAGGCGTGTGGCTTTCCTGAATATTGCGGGATTTATTAAAATCTGACAAACGCTGGTATGTTTCCTATGGCAATGGACTTGTTTTGTTTTCCCCTCATCTTGTCATATTTATGTACATATGAATGTGACAGCCTTTCAAGGATCAACATGGTCCCAGACTCAGGCTTACACACGTGTGTTCGGTGTGCCAGCCTAGTTCCCTTGGCGTACGAGTCATAACCTTCATCCTGTTGCATACGAAAGCGAAAACCGAGTCCGTTAGATTTTCGTGCTCGAGTAAATAAACATTCCCGATGGAAACTGGATATGGAATAAACCATGTGATGTTGCAGCTACAGTATGATAGATGCGGATAGATAGCACTATTACCCCATGATTCGGTTGGCAGATCTGTGCTTCGGAAAGTGTTAACGGGGCTAATATTCGGAACCTGACACGATGTTCAGGGCTGAGTACACCAAATATATTATATGAGATCGTTGCGGATATCTAACCGAAGCTCGCTCGCAATCGTGATGAGTGCGAGGAGCCAAGGTTCTGATTGAAATATGACACCGTCTCTGAAGACGTGCACAGTAAGTAGGAGCATATAATATGTAGTGGTGACAGCGTTGACGTCTCTTGATATCTCGGACGCTGATAACATATATGAGGCCCTCAATGTGTGTATCATCTGACTCCCCCACAAGCAGGGAACATGAATATGCAACAACACGGAACGCAAAAGATGTTTGTCGGCACGGCGTCGTGCGGCGGCGGCGGCGGCGCCACAAATAGTTGGCCGAGCTGGAAGCCTGCCTTCTTGATCGACGCGTCCAAATAATAACGACAAGCAAAACAAAAACAAAAGACGACATCTTGACAGCGCAAAACCCCGCGGGAAGAAGAAGACCCAAGAAGACCTGTCATCTTATCTTCAAGACTCCGGGCCGGGTACGTTGCGATAAATTAGATGGATGCTGATTGGCTGGTGGGCGACCTTTCCCGGGCCGGACTCGAGGTTCCTCTGAGTCCTTGCCTGCAAAGAAGGAACGCGCCCTTGACAAGACAGCAATTACAAACGAGCAGGGGACGAATAGGCACCACCTACAGGCAAGAATCGTGCACGCTGCCCTTCGGTTCCTTCAAGGTTTGAGTGCCAGCACGCCATGATGCATGACGTACACATGCTGGGTGTTTCTGGAATCACGGGCTTCTGATACACATGCCCCATAACTGTCGGATTCATATCTTGTCACAATTGCCCAGTATGTATCGTACGAGGCGCCCGACAGATAAGGTCGCCGATATTGAGCGCAAGTAAGTAAGTTCCCGGTATACTCGTTTCAACTGACTGCATAGCCGATTTCCCCAGCTTCGACGTCTAATTCGACCGGTCCACTTACCATGCTCCGCTGCCTACATACATTGAACACCAACCTCCGGGGTGGATGTTTTCACCCGTCGCTTGCGAACAAGATACTTATTTATGCTTCTTCGACGCGGACACTGTGCATGTGCGCAATGTGTTCACACACAAGCGCCACGATGAAGAAGTTGGGTGCTTCACGGCAAACTAATATATATACCGAAGTTTTGGAAAGCTTCCTCAATCTTGGCGAACGGCCGGCTCATAGGTAGTGCCGACTCCGTCGGCAACCTTCCTGCCTCGACTTGAACTTTTTGATGCGTCTTTCCATTTCAACAAACGTGAGTCCTCCCCATCTTCACACGTGTCACTTGCGAAAACTTAACTGAAACCAATCTGAGTCGTAACATTACATACGACATACGAAACATGTCGCCCGGGTCTTGCCATCTGGCTTCTTGGTGGGTAGTGTGCATGTGCATTGCTCAGTCGTTTGATCCGATTGGGGAACATAATGATCCCCCGCGCATGCGAGTATGGAGCGACCGGTGATATGTGCACCCCCACAAGACACGGTGAGCGAAGTGAAATGCTTCTCCGTCATTGCTCGGTTTGCAGTCGGCCGCCGGCCGCATCGCTGATCTCTTGGCGTCGCAGGACTATAGGCCACCAGAGTTTAATGCATGCATGCCATCGGCGAGCAGCACGCAAGGACCTCATTCTCATGAGTGCAACACACTGCATCCCTACCATGTGTATGACCTCGTGTCACAATCCGGATGGCGCCAGCCTGCGGTGTCAGGAAACAAATACAAAAACGATTGATCCGCTTGACCGATTGATGCTACACAGGCCCATCGGTTCATGGTGTATCAGAGTTACAGCAGCAGCGAGTAAGCAAAAGACGAGATGCTGTAAGCCTCAGCCCGCCTTTACTCAGCATGGGCGCACGCCGCAGAGACCTCGTGCTGACACGCTGAACGTTTCATATTAAAGTGCAGATTTGAAGACGTTAGTCACGTCTGGCAAGCGTGCCACGCATCGGACTACTTTGTCTCGTGCATCGCACCCCTTAACACGTTCATTGTCGTTAAATGCATCGCAAAAATATTATATCATGCGGTACTGGTGTACTGTGCACAGTTCACAGTCGCAGCACTTGCACAGGCTTTTTTGGAATTGATGCATGTGATGCCTTCGTTCGCCTATCTCAATCAGGCGTAATTGTAAGCACAGCAAACAAGTAATCCAGACTCCCCTCCCATCTCCCCTGCAGGACTCTTTTCGCCCCTTCGCAACGGTCAGTGACTTGACATAACACTCGTGGAGCCATGGACTTTGCCGCCGCCACTCGGCATGCATAGGAGGGAAGTGTTGCCGGATTCTTGCCCACCACACACATAATATGCAAACATTCTTCCCACACGTGTAGTTGCAATGAATGGGAGGACCTCCGATGGGGGCACTCTCGATCGGTCCCCTGGCCTACTCCAGTCGGGCAGCCCTCGCGGTGTGGTAAATTCAAGGGCGTAAGTAACGTACCTATCTATGTACACCTTGGATGTGGTTCCTTGGTTCTTCCCTCCTGTCTGAGTAACTATGAGAGCGCTCTCATGACATTAAAGACGTCTTCCCTTGTCTCGTCTGATATTCTGATTGTGGCAGGTCTGTGCATAGTAACAGGTGCTGGAAACCTCGTATGCACGCAAAGCACATCATGGCACAAAAAACCCTGGATACGAGCAACGGATCGCTTGCACGTGCTCAACCCAATCCACCCTGGGTGGGGCTTGGAGCTGGGTCAGGACCTGAGGGATCCCTTCTCGAGCATGCCCAGTCACAACAGTGTGGCCCATCCGCCGGAAGAGAACAGAAGGACCAAGGCCCAGTGGATCATATGGTACTTGCCGCAGAATTACGCCGCGGCACAGGGTTCTGAGACGGTGTATATTTGATGTGTAATTCTCCCCTCCATTGCACGTTGTACATATGTACAACCAATAGAACCACACCCGATAAATCACTCACCAATCCTGGCAAGCCGGCCAGGCACGCTCCGAATAGCAGGCGACTGAGACTTGCTGTGTGAACCCTAAAATGTATGTGCGTCTGCATAGGTGGTGGCGCGCTGTATTACTAACCTGTGAGCTTGCGGTGCAGGTTGCATGGCAGGGGTAGTTATCGCTCCGAGTCTGGACTCACTGTAGGAACGTGTGAAGGCGACAGCGACGGCGACGGCAAAGCACGCAGACTCTCCACCGTGCACCACTGCAGTGTCGGGCTCGGTTTGGGCGTCCACGTTGCCGCCATGTGGAGGGTCAAGCTTGAAGGGACTCCGTGCCAGGGTATACTACGCGAACAACGTTCCGTTCCCTGTCATCGCATCGCATCGCACCATCGCCGATTTCGTGACTTGGTTTCAATCAGAGTCCAGATCACGGATTCGACGTTGCTGGAGCCTGGATTCATACTAACGCCACGTTAAAGAAACGATCACCCATGCTGGTTCCTTGGTGTTACTGAGACGGCGATGGTTACTGACTGTCTTCCATATGGCTACTTGTTATACACAATCTATAGCTCGTGTGTATGTGCTACCCACGGTTTGCATGCGGGACCACAAAGCCGCGGACTTACGTACTTGAAACCCCGCATGATCTCGTACGAACCAGGTATGTAGCTATCCACATCGAAGCCTATTACACTGTAGTAATCGTGTTGCACCCAAAACTGGCGTAGTAAATTATTATGCAAAAATAAACGACGACAAAAACGTCTAGGCCTAGGAGCATCTCTAAGGCTCCCTGACCATATGAAAAAAAAAGAATAATACGCAGGCTCTGGCGCAGATAGCTGGATTCGATGCTGGGAAGGGAGGGGTTTTGACTGGTTCTACATGTACGTTTGCCACGATTAAAGAAGGAATTCATGCGAGGGTAAATGACCTATAACGAGACCATATTGCTGGGGAACAATTGCAGTACCGCGGACGGTAAAAAAAAGAGCAAGTCGAATAAAACAGAAGGGCGATGTCAGGCTCAATGGTAGTCTGGTGCGTGACCCGAGCCCAGGCTGAGGTGCGTTGAACGGGGTCGGCCGTCTTCTGCGTATGAGATAGACATGGCACGCCTTCTCTCGTCGTAGCTCCCTACACTGCCGTGGCCAGAATCCGGGCGAGTATCAGGAGGGTATAACTCATATGTTCCGTAATTTTCCATGTGGTGCACAGAGCCCACGGAGTGTGGTTCATACCCCGCTGGTGGCGTGAGCAATGTGCTGTTCGCGGGCAAGCGGTTCATGGGTATACTGGAGTTGTGTAAGGAGACAGGATGGTAAGGTTGGCCGTTGCTACCTGCTGCTGCAGTGGGAGACACGTAGGTGCTGTTGTAACGCTGATGCTGCTGTCTGCGGACATACATCTCGCGATGGTACGTCTGAGCGTCATGGAGCTCACCTGAGGTGGCGTACGGGTCGGGGTGAAGGCCGTGAGGCATGCGGTGGTGGTAGGGTGAATACTCCGTATCTGATAGTGACTCGCGAGAGATATGGCGCTGAGAGGGGTGCTGCGGAGTCTGTCGCATGGCCATACTATCCAACGCTCTTGCTTCTGCCTCCTCCTTTTTGGCTTTGCGCCACTGTTTGCGAAGCTCTTTGAATTCTGGGGAATGGAGAAGATGGTCAGCGATCGGACCGGAGCAAGAGAAATAATTTTTTGGTCCTGCGACTCAAAAATTCAGCGGAAACTCACCGTTTGGGCTGCGCTTCGGGCCATGCTTCTGCATCGTGACATGGGCATTGAGGTGGTTAAGGGTGCCGTAGGCCTTTGTGCAGTTTGGCCAAGAGCATTGGTAGAGGCGCTCGATCTCGTCGTAGCGCCTGCGTGGACGCTTTTTGACGGCGTTTCCAGGTAGGGAAACAAAGGAGTATTGCTTGGAGCTGGGGGGTGAGCCACCGTCTTGCTGCGAGAGCTGGCGCGTGGCAAGGGGATTTGATGACGAGGATGTACCTGTGCCTGGTGGGGACGGACCGTAGTCTTCATGGAAGGGAATATTGTGAACGCCCATGCTTGAAGGTGGGTCCCCTCCCGAGAAGGACGGATTGAAGGGAGACAAGGGTTGATCTAGTTCGACCTGATGGTCGAACGAGGTTACGGGGTCGCAAGAGGAGGAAGAGCCGAGAGAGGATGTACGATGCAACGGGGAAGAGTAAGATCTGGGGGAGGCATACGAGAAGGCGTTGTTGAAGAGGTGATATCGACTAGCGACCAGATCAGAGGATGGATGGGCGGAGTAAGAGCTAGCTGTGGTGCCATACATAGCTGGCTCAGACATGCGGCGTTGATCCTGAGGGGAGTTGTGAGAATGGGAGTATTTATCGCTTCCCCGTATATAGTGGTCCATCATAACGTTCATGGTTCTGGTACCGTCCAAATCCGGAGGAACAGCATGGGAATTTGCCGAACCGGACAAGTGATGGTACTGATGGTGCTGACTGAATGGCAGTGACATGGAGCCTACAGAAGGCTCTGCAGGCGAACTGGCAGTGGACTCGAGCGAGTCATTGAATGGAGAGAATTGTATGGTTGAAGTTGTGCCCGCCGTTGGGTGAGTGTCTCCAAGGAGGTCAGGATGCTTCAGGTCCAGGGTGGTAAGGTCTGGTATGGTGAGTAGAGGAGGGGGTTGGATGGAGAGCATATGGAGGAGAAGCTGAGAAAGAAACCAAGTGTAGAATGGAAGGACTCGTCCGCTGGCCCACGAACGAGATTGACGCGATCTTGGGGTGATCGGGAAGTCTGTTTAATAACTAAACCGCATGACAAAGCATCTCTCGTCGACTTTGCCATCTCAGATCCTGACATCACCTCCTCAGCGCTCGCCCAATGCCGTGACAGGCGTGACATTCCCATCTCTCTCGAGAAGCAGGAAAGAGGAAGGAGAAGTGAAATCTGCAGATCCGAACAACGTCTTTTTTCGACTTCTTATTGCAGTCCATTTCTGGAAACATACCCTCCATTTCGAGCCTGTCACGCGACAATCGTCCGAATATGGAAGCTCTCTCTGATATCCTTGACATATCCGTAGTTTTTCCGTCTCGGTCCTTGCGTACTACTAGTCTTCGGCGCAGGCCATTCTGATAAACCGCCGTGCAGCGCTGATTTATCACCGCCTGCACAGCTACTCCCCGCTCTCCTTTTACTGCTTGTTTACGCCTTTATTCACTGAATGTTCGGGCCCGCAGGCGTGGGTTGGATCCCGTCTTAACGCAATAATACTCGTTTAGGCAAGTGACATGATCGTGTTTTGCTTCCGACTTCCCCATTAGGACATCCTCTGTCTGACACACGCGAGCCGCAGCTCCCAGTCTCCCAGCGTCAACAACCCACTTCAAGGTAGAGTTTCGCCACCACCCCTCATGACAATGCACCTCCATTCCCCCCTTCTTCTCCTTCTTCGGCGTTTCGCGGGCCCTCGGATGCATTCGCATCTGCGACGCCACCGGCCCATCGCCCCCTCCAACAAGTCTGTGCACTTGCCGACAACTCGACTCGTCCCCCACATGTGTTCTCCCGCGATAAAATATAAATACCGTCTCCCCCTCAGTATCCTACTATGGCCCCTTTAACGACCCGCCGCAGCGTCTCGTACTCGCACTGCATCCCATTCCGACGGCGACCAATTATCACACGGTGCAATCGGTGTTTTCCACCAATCGTGGTCATGCCCCATTCGGCCGACTGCATCAGGATATCATTTTATGCACCGGGATTACCAATGTACTAGGGTTGTCATTATGCAGGTGCCGGATGCAACTCCTGCTCCGAGTCATCATCGTCAAGACGTTGCAATCAACAGGTCCCTGAGTATTAGGCACATGCATCACCCCGTCAAAGCCGTCAGAAGAGCGACACTCGTTTCTGCCCCTGAGCAATGTATGCATTAATGAGCGCTCGACGTCTCCGCCCTGCATCACTCCACAAGGATGGCGTGCTCACCCTCCTATGTGTATGTCACGCCTGGACACCTTCAGAACTGTGTCACTTCCGGATCAGGATATGTGGATGTACAGCGGAACACATTACTGAGGCATTTCGGTCCGCGCACAGCCCATCAACTCATCCCCGACCAACGCCCAAAACAAAACACAGCCAGAGACCTTGGTGACGGTATGTATGTACTTAAAGTTTGGTTTTGATGCTATATCGGACTTTGTAACTGCGACTTCGCTCCGGCGGCCGCATGGTCTATATACAGAGAGCATCGACGTGCGTTCGATAATAAAACCTTGGTGGTGCGTGATCCCATCGCAGTGCTGTTTATTGTATTATCGATGACGTTGACACAAAGAAATGCCATAATATTTGCGGAACCAGTTTTCTCCCGGCCATTGATTCTGTACGGCATGGTGGATCTTTGATGCGGCGCGTCAGAAACGAGGGATTGGATTGGACAGCTGCAAAACCCTGAAGCGGACCCTGCAAGACGTGCCATGAGGTGCCATGTCAGTCTGTCACTTGTCAATGAAACATGAACAACGACATCCATGACTCCGCCACGTTCGTCCGGAACTTCGTGGAGATGTCAGGGATGTCTTCACGTCTTTTGGGAAGTTGCTATGGGTCTTTCGTACCCGGAACGTTCCGTCATGGCCTGTTTCTCACAAATGTATATATCACTACACGCTAGGGGAAGGAACGTCCCAGTACACCTCCACACGAATCTGCCCGAGACTCCCGAAGTGAGAGAATTGAACTGTAATGGGCTTGGCTCATTCCGAGGAAAGGGCCTGTGGCGACGCGCCGCAGCCCACACCCCTTGGCAAAGAGGAACTCCCAAGATCTACGAAGCGTAGATATGTATTAAGTGGTTCTTTGCATCACCCAACCCGTGGAACTCTGAGCACGCGCATGCTGCGTGGAGGGGAGTTTCATGTCAGCAAAGTACATACTTGTCTTAGCCGGGAATTCCACCCTGAGGTGCCTGGAGCTGAAGTTGGTATGTATGGGATTTTCTGGGGTAATGCGGAGGGAATCGCATCATTCGGGCGATTCCAGGAGTGCACGCGGTCACACAGCGAACGAACCGACGAAGGCATCCTGAAGGCCAGGGTGAGCGATCTGAATACTGCCCGTCCCTGGGAGTACAGTAACGGAGGGAGATCGCCCATCTTGCGCATTATCCGATTCCAGTATCGTCCTTTCCCTCCCGCCTATTTGAAAATCACGCTCCGTCGTGATGAGACTGATCGACTGGGCGAAGGAAGCAAAAAAGTCGGGATAACCCAACAACATCATATACAAAAGTAGTGCGCACGTTGTCCGCTCATGGCCACCTTACCACAGCTATCAGACTCCACCTCTGTATGGGAAACACGGACAAGTGTGCTGCCGCTCCACACCGACCCGATCCATTGCTCTGCTCCGGGCAACGGATGTGAGCTTCAAATTTCAAATTATGTAATACATCATTGCGGCAAGATGGGCGCAATTAGGCTTGAATTAGGCGGACAGTTTCGTCCCCGTTGAGCCGATTATCCCATGTCTCATCTGGAGGTATGTACACGCACACAATGAAAAAGTGAACTACATAGCCAAATATTTCATGGGCTTTAACATAGGTAAAAACATCTCTCTTTCAGACCTCTCATACCGAGTATATCCTATCAAAAGTTGTCAGCAATCGCTCTCATCCATAAAAGTGGTCCCATCCACATACCCAGTCAGTGCATGTGAGCCACAGATCAGCAACAGAATCCATCTTTGCAAGCACAGCTGCACCTTTCCATGCGAGTATCTTCGGGTCAACATCTTTGGGGGGTGGTATAATCTGCACCTTCTCCATGTGTGGCACTAGAGGTGTTGCAATGGCCTGCAACCTATCGAACAGTGAGGAACTGGCCCCGGGTTATAATAGATAGTTGATTGCTGACCTGCTCTCGAGAGCATGGGCCATGCCAGGGATCTGTGCGCTTCCACCAATTACCAAAACAGCTTGAAGATATTTGCGGATCTTGTCATCACCCCCGCATGACCGAGTGCTGTTGAAAATGGCCACGTCCAGAGGAAGTTTGCTCGCTTCAAAGCATACATCGATAGGTAAACCACCTGGATAGTTCGAGCTGGACGGCACAAAGCCAAGCCGCACTTGTTGAGCGCTTTGTGCAGGAGGCTGGGTCGTTGGAGCTGTTTTCTCTTCCCCATCTGTATCAGCCGTTTCCACAGGTCCATTGGATACTTCGATCAGCTCCCTTGCCGGGAGTGTGGGAGGTGGAGTATGATTGGCAGTAGAAGGTAACGATATTTCTTGTTGCTCGAGTTTTGTCCCGTTTTCAGAGGGAAGGGGTGAACGTCCTGTTACCTTAAGTTGAGAAGTGGATGTACGGCGACTAAACATTCAAACCTTCTGGTGGTGCTGCGGGCACCGGGGCTTGTGATGGTTGAGGCGGTGGTGGTGGCAATAGGTGTTGAGTGGATATTATCATCGCCTGTGTCTGTGGGCACCCTAGGAGCTATGTACAAACGTAAACAAAATGATCAATCTTACAACATGGTCTGCAGGATGTTCAATGATTTCTTCTGTCACATCCGGACTAGATATCGGCTTCGATCCGATCCTCTTTCTATCGAACTCTATCACTCGTGGCTCAAAAATACACTAAGCGATTTGTTGTAAAATCAGCAATGAAAATAAGATGAATCCCACTACGAACCATGGGCGCGAGTATTATCTCATCATAAGCGCGAAGGCCATATTTCTCTGTTGGTTTCCCATACCGCCGTACTACGAAGTCATAGAGATTTAACGCGACGTCTCCCTGGGGTTCGTTCGTCATTGTTTATGCCCAAAGTGCCACAACGATTCACACACCTCGGTCAACGTGCACAGACGAGCTTTGAGATCTTCTACGACATGCCAGTCGTGCCAGAGAGCAAGATTGATATCGCGATACGGGAAATTGATCTTTTCAAGTAGCACATACAGAAATTCCGTGATATCGTTTCCGCCCATGTTCAATGAAATCCTGCATGAATGCTCAGAAACTCGAACAAAGTAATTGGGTTATCCATCCTTACCTGGAGTCAGCAATTACCAGGCCTTCATCTACACAAGCGACGCTCGTACAGACAGCTCCGATATCCACAACGCAAGCATTGGAAATTCCCGCTCCGTAGGTGGCTGCGAGAGATTCCTAGAACAGATCTTAGCCAAGGGGAAGGGGAAGGGGAAGCTATTGGTAGATATACTTGTTGAACACATATCTGCTTGAAGCCCATGGTGCGCAAGAGGATGTTCACGAATTCGCGGACATATGCACGATCATAGAAGTCCGGGATGACGAGGACAACCGAATAGTTCTACGCATGTGCTTAGGACAAGCTCACTCGCCCTTGACCTCTCTTGACCACGAACCTTGTAATCACCACGAGACATCTTGTATTTCTCGTAAAGAGCAGTGCTGATGATAGTCTCGATGTCATCCAGAATCATTTGTACAGATGGATAATCCCTAGTGTTAAAGTTATGTCCATGGATTGGCCACCTGACAGCATAGTTCAGTTGTTGAGGGTCAGATATTCGGAGGACCTGCTCGGAAACTCGTCAACATGCTCCATATCACGGGATATATATATATGTATATATAGAGGGCGAGTGAGTGAGAGTGAGAGTGAACCCCTTACTTGTTCGCCGATCAAGTACTCTTTGTCGGGCTCGTGTATCCACTCTACCCGAGAAGGGTCATTTGCTTCTGGAATAATTTCGGGTCTGAACTGCTCGTTAAAGGTCGACGCAATACTTGTGGCATTTTGGGTGACACGAAGCTTGTAGAATCTCATACGCTCCCGAAGAGAAACCGTGATGGAAGCCAGCTTCACCTCAAACTTTGTATTTCGGCAGCTCGTCAGTCAGCGTATCGTATGATGAGACGAAGGGGCGTACGGGGTCATCAGATGCGGCTGCCACCGCATACTCGTCTCCACTCGGGGATTGCGGCGCAGCGGAGGGCGGGGCGGTGCGACTCTTCCTCGGGCGCATAATGCCCTCTATGAAATTCGGTTCTGGGACGGGAGATTTGTGCCTCCGCGCAATCACATTCGGGACTGAAACGGGAGTCACTTCAGAGGCCTTGCCGATACGCAACCATCGTGAGCCTGGATGGATGACAATGACCTGTGAGCCACGTCTGTGCTTAGCGTTTCAGTACTAGTTTACTCGTCTGTCTGTCTGAGAAAGGGGGTGGGCCCGTACCTCTGGTCTTGCGAAGGTGCTGGAGCATCTTCTACTGGCAATTTCTGTTTCCTGGCTGTATTTCTCGACCATAGTGTCTGTGACTCTGATTTGAGGTACGATGCACCCAGTTGTTTTGGATTAGAACTGTGCTCCGAGGAGCATCAGCTACACTAGTTCAACTTCAACACAGCTAGTACCCAACGCACGCGAGAGGAACATGCATCGATGTGTAGCGCATGCCGCTATCATCCCTTTTAGCATTCGGTATTCCGCGCGGCATGGTTGTCGTTGACAGCGATGCGGAGTGCAAGTAGTTGTAGGTGCTTCGGTGCGCGACGCGTTCCGTTGAAACAGTCTAAAGTGCCTTGACGCCCAGCTCCGAAGTTCATATTCATACTCCACACACTTCTTCCAAAACCTATCACGAATTGTTATCCAACTCAATCGATAACAGACGTGCCCAGGATATAATTTATCTCATTGAGTGCAGAGCTAAGTTATATGTATTGTACACGACTGCCACCATAGCATTATACAATGATGATATTGTGCAACGAAACAGATTTCACCAGAACGCACACCTGCAAATAGCGTCGTTAGTCGTGCCGTGTTGCGAACCCAGATAGTGACACATACCATCCAGAAAAGCACTGGCAGAGGTTTTCCAAAGATGTTGCCTGTAAGATGAGTTTATCAACTTGGACCGGTACCGAAAGCACCACGTTGGGATCAAAATCCCTTCCTATTCGCAAGCATAGTCAGTCAAGTATGTCAGGACTACAAAAGGAGTGATCAAACCAGTAAGCTTATGCTGCACACGGTTGTACACAGCCAAAGCACGCTCGTTTCTGACCTCTTGTCTTGCAAATGGCCCGTCTACGGCTTCTAAAGCAGAATTCGCAACGTTACTTCAAGTAAGGCGAGACTGCACATACCGTTAAAGATGTCATTTTCGTCTGCACGTAACCTTCTGGTTGGTACTTGTGGGTACGCTGCAACTCTTGCAAGCTCTGCGGCCCGCCCAGGATCAACATCAATGTCTAGTATCAAAGAGCGTTAATTCATGAGTAGCTGATTCACGCGACAACGACAGACCATCATGTCTCCTTGTATCAACATCAGCCTGCATAAGCCTCCAATTGATGAGTGGGTCGTAAACGAAGGCTTCAAGCACAGCCATAAGAGACTCCTTGTTATCCCGAAGTACTGACATGGTAATTTCGCAAGTGTGCCTAAAGCTGCCTTCGATGCCACTGATCTGTGTATCGATGTCAAGACAGGTCACGCAAGGACGTTAAACTTGACTATACCTCCATGGCGTGCGTAAGCATTCTCGTAAGTCGGAAGGGAATCTTTTCAGGGAATTTTTCTCTATGCATGGCGACCTCAAAGCAATCACCGAAATCAATGTGAACGATTTTGCCGGTGCTTCTTTCGAGAAGTAGATTGGATGGATGACGGTCTCCCAAACCCAGGATGTGGCCAACCATGCTATTGACAGCTAGTGAACGAGTATAGGTTGCACGACGTTCGAGCCAGTGTTCCGAATTTGCGCTTTTCAGCCAGAGAACTCGATACAAGTCTTGACCGGTGGTGTTTTCCAGAGCATATTCAAACACCTCAACTTTCTGGAGTAATGTCAAATTCTCGTAGTCGGGAGCCATCTATGACGCGGATCAGCAAACGAGAAGCAACTGCGACAGTTCGCAAGGCAAACCTGTAACATCAACCGGTATTCGATGTTGAGCAACACCTTACGAGAATCGCGGTAATCGCGAACAAGCACATGAAGGGTGTCGCTATCTTTAACCCATTCCATGAGGCCGGCATTAGGTGCCAATGGGATCACAGCATATCGTTGAATATGCAAGCGTCTCTTAAAGCTGTCGGTGTCCACTGAAAGCAATGTGTTAACGAGGCTGAACAGTTGCATGACACGCTCGTCTTGACGCATATCCTCGTGACCTGGAATATGCGTGACTTTTGACGGTAGTATGTGATGCTGTCAATGTACCTTTGAGACAATACATGTAATCTTTGCCGTCGTCGCCTTTCAGTGATAATCGTCTTGGTCGTTGCTTCGATGCTATCACAGTAAGTTTCGTTGCGAAGCTGGCAATTTTGATCACAGGTCGACCACTTTGATATGTTCCTACACCACTTATGAGGGTGAACAATGTCTTCATATCTGAGTCTATCTCACCTGGCATTGCTAATTCTAGGTTCCTTGCTTTGAGGAGTTGAGGCGAAACGTATTGCAGGTCAAGGGTAGTAAGCTGAGGTAGTTGTTTCTCCACTTTCCGGAATACCTGACGACAGGAAGTCATGAGCGAACTATAGTGGAATGAAGGAGGCACGACGAACTCCATAATAGATATCCCAAGCTTTGTTGAGCTCAGTCATTTCACCACACTCTCGGTAGCGCCGGCAAGCATCGCGCGCCTCCCTGAGGTCTCTTCCAAAAGTTTGAATAAAAGATATCTCGCGCGCCGTTGTGGGACCCTTCAGAATGTAAGACAGATCAATTCTTCGGGTGAAGGATCACAACTCACCCGTTCCAGCAGTTCGTGTAAGGGCTCTAGCGTAGCGATCATTCCTTCTGGGTTCTTATCGTTGAAGAATAACCTTGAAGCTTCTTCGAGCCCTTCATGCCACATCTCGTGCCACAAAATTGCAACACGAATAAGTTCCTGACTGACCAAAAGGGCCTAAAAAATCTAGTGAGCGCACCAATTTGACGTCAAATGGCGGCGGCGATTACCTGCTCGACGATGATAGGACTATGCTCCTTCATCTTATCCATTATAAGTAGAGCAGCATTTCGTCGGGTAGCGCTGGACGATTTTGAAGCTACGGTGAGAGGATATATTAGAGCTTGAGGATGGTGCTTTCCGACTTCGGTCAACAAGTTATTGATATTGCGGCGCACGTTCGCGATAGGCGTTTGGATTCGAGCGATGATCTGCCGACACAGCATGAGTAAAAATGCGGATGATTAATTATAGTTCCTACTTGTGGGATGACTTCCAGCCATGTGTCAACTTCTACCGCAGAGAAGCCTTCAGCCATGGCTTGGCTAACCTCGTCGTGGGCACCATACTTGAACCACAGGGTCAACAACCGCAAAGTGTCTTGTAAAGCGTTCTCGTTACGCAACGCAATGGACCGGAAGAAACCTGCGATGGATTTAAAGAAAGTAGGACACACTGACACAAACGCTTACCTCGTACGGCCTGTACTGTGTGTGCTGCGAGGCCACTACCAGGAACATCGGTAACGGCACTCTCCTTTTGGCTCTCGAGATAGCCGACGACTTCGAAGTTTGCAAGCGCCCACGTATGCCAGGCCTTATACCAGTTGGGATCGTAATGAGTAGCCAGCAAGTAGGAGTGAAGAATATCCTTGACGTTGCGCTGCGAGCAGTGATAAGTGATGGTCCCAAAGCCAGAACATGCACATACAGCACCCCAGTCTTCTTTCAGCTCGACTTGCCACTGCCCCTGTTTGAAATAACAGCGTGCCAGCAAGCGCGAAAGCTCTTCCAGTTTCTGTTTGCCGACACTGGTACGCTGAAAGTGTTCCTTATTCTCTGTCTGCAAGTCCCTCGCGAGGTTTCCAGAGAACTGGCGGAGGAAGCTCAGGCTCTCCTCCCGGGAGCCGCTAGCCCACATATATTTCAGATGTGCGTAAACGACGTTCGGCGGCGCTTTCATGTGTTGATCATCCCGTACGTGCTGAAGCTAGGTCCAGTGTAAGTTTGTTCTTTGTGTGAAGTGCAGTAACCTACTCTTTCTGGTGACAGCAACGAATTGATTGTTTTCTCGGCCAAAGCCATGCGATCTGACTTGCGGCAGAGGTTTGCAAATTTGATCCACATGACCGGGTCATCTTCGGGGTTGAGAACTAATGCTCTAACTTGCAATATGCGTTGCCAGGTTTCAACCTCTGGCTGACAACCCTGGAGTCTGTAAAACAAGAGTCGAGTTAACCAGACAACGAACGATGAAATGAACATGCCTCTTCATCCATGTTTTGCGCATTGCCTGCTGGCGTTCCGGTTGGTCGGCATATTGCTTGAACATAATAATCTCCTCAAGCTCAGACAACATTTGGGCGCGAACCAACGTACTAACGACTATCAACAACATCAATGTTAGGATAAACGACCACTCACTTATACGATCGACCATAACCTTCTCCTACGAAGGACGTTAGTTCTGGCTCGAGCAAGTCCCGAGCTTTTCCGATTTCCTTCAGAGCCTTTGGGAACTGATTCTGATGGACAGAAAGAATAGCTTTGTAGAAAGCACGATCAGGAGAGTCGTTCCTCATGCCCCCGATGTAATCATCCATGGCTTCCCAGTCGTGTAATGCCCAGGCGGCGGCGGCAGCCATCGGAGCGATTTCACGGCGCTCTTCATGGTTAGCACTTGCCCACGGTTCTAGGACCTGCTGCTCGAGTTGCTCCCACTCGCCCAGCGCGTGTAAGCATTTCATTCTCCCAATCTGCACATCCGGGGAATCAGGGTCGACTGTTATTTTCTTCTCGTATGCGACCAAGGCTTCTTGCCATTTCCCAAGTCTTTCGTACCACTCTTCATGTTTACTGACATCATACTGCTCCCGAGCAATGGTTAGCGTTCCCCATGCGGCATCATGTTGTTGCAATTTGGTGTTAATACCAATGAGGGCTTCGATGATGTTCGGCGATGTTTCTGTGAAGAACTCGAGCTCTTTGTAATGAAGAGCCTTTGCATAAGCGTGGAATCGCATGGCATACTCGCCGAGGGTTCGATGCTCAATGGGAAGAGGCTTCTCTTCATGTTCCATAAACTCAGCAAGACTGAGAAGACGATGGATAAGGTCAGATGGAGCAGACGGAGAAGTGATCGCCTGTTCAATCGAGCGAACCAAGCCTTCCTGCAGTAACACGTCAGTATAGGAAAGTAGGTGGGGATGTCATTTCATGAAGCAGCACCTGGTATTGATCGTATAACTCCGTCCAGCAGGATATAAACGCAGCATTGAAGAGTTCTTTGGCGAGTGGTGGGTGAATGTCAACTAGGCTCATGCATGCTCTAAGGGCATGTGAGGGCGACTCTTTCATGAATTCGACAGAAAGACGATGCATCCAATCCACCCAGTCGTCTTTTGTAGCCACTGCGGACACGTCCCATGCTTGTTTTAAATGTTGCTGATTCACGGTCAATTTTGCTGGCTCAGCCACCGCTGATATCTCAGCGGCCTTGGAGCTTTCCCTGAGAATGTATAATGGGTACTGCATCGATTGTTCTGTGGAATACTTACAGCATCTCATGGATACCGGACTCCTGCGGTAGACGCTCGCCATTGAGTAGTTTCCCGATAAGGTTCTCATACCGAGGGTGATGAATACGATTTCGGTGTAAGCACTATAGAAGTGAGCTTGGACAAGTTACGCAATGCCTCACGAAACACATACTTTGTTGATCATGGGAACGAAAACGGCAAAGTCTGAACCAAGTTGAACAACAATCACACAAAGCGTGTCCATCACTGCCTGGCGGAGCTCGTTATTTGGTACATCGAGAACCCTGACCAGTGGATGGATAATGCGCGATGCATGATCAGAAAAATTAACACGTTGAGACAAGTGGGCTATGCTCTGTATGGCACGCTTCCGAAGGATCGTAGATGCCTCGACCCTCTCGGCAGTTTTCACAATGACTGGGATAATGAGGTGTAAATACTCCTCAATATTCGAGCCAAAGGTCAGGAACGCGTCAAAGATCTTTATCTGCGTGTTCATACGTTTATCTGTAAGCTCCCCTTCAAATACCTTGAGCAGGTGCGGTAAGATGGTGGGCAGGAATGGTTTGAACTCGGCATCCAACGCCTTCCCGAGGGCTTCGACAAGGGAAACGATCGGTAGTTGCAGAGAGACATTTTCCCAAAGTTCCGTTACAAGCCCAAACACTCCCGGCATGTAATTACGGATGTGCTGCTTTATGATCCCCACCAGAATTGCAAGTTGTTGCAAATGGAACTCCTGCAGTCGCGCCGCAGAGGTGCGCGCAACTGCGGCAAAAGCAGGGATTATCTGAGGTAAGAAAGTTACGCATCGTAGTCCTTGGGTCTTGAAGATGTTCATGATAGCCTCGATAACGCTGTGATGATGGCTGCTCATAGATTGATCGTGGAGAACGGCAAGTAGCGCAGTTATCACGACAGTCTGATAGTAGTCATCAGAACCAGTCGATGACGTAGTGCTCAGAACAGCTGTGGAATTGGCTGGTAGCGTCCCCTCCGCAGTCGGATCTTCGTCGGGCTTAGTCTGCGGCCATGTTGACCCTTAAAACAACAATCAACTGGAGAAATACTTACCTTGCGTCTGTAAGGGTCGAGAGCTCCAAGAATACCCAAAACCTTCACTACTTCCCTCACTACTTCACGCCGAGATGTGCCAGATTCGGTTCGTAGGATCCTGTGCAAGATCGGCAACAGCTGCGGGTATTCAACCAGCGGCGCAATCACGTATCCGGTGCTAGAGCATAGTTGACCAAGTGTACGGAGGGCAGCATCTCGTTTGACGTGTGCCGGATCCTGCAACTTCGCGATGATGACTTGCATCAGATCCGGTATGTGCGGTGTCACAGCCTCCCCTCCGACAGCGGTAAGCTCCCCCAGGCACATGAGCACGTTGGCGGCAACGGTAGGGTTGGTATCGTTCGCTTTTCCAAGTAAGACCCGAAGGATTGGCAACGCATATGGTTTGATTAGCCTCTGCGTAGCACTCACTAATAAGGTGAGTAAGCGGGTGCATTCCTCGCGATTGCGCCTGTGAATGAATTGTTCACTACGTATCCTAACACAGATAGAAGGGATTCGTACGTGACCGTCGAGTACTCCAGTTCAGTAAGAAGTTGTATCAATGACTTGCGCAACGATGGCATAACATATGCAGGGTTATGCTTCGCAAGTCGGCCAATCAACCCAACCGCAGTGACCCGGTTCTCGAAAACCTCGTCATTGAGTGCAATGAAAATGGATCGCACATTCTCGGCTTGTGCTAGATGCTTATCAAATCGTTCATGCAAAGACGAAAGTACCGTTAGTCGAATACTGGGTTCTATAACAAGCTCAGGGCCTCCTTCCAAGGGTGAGGACTAAAAGACGCACCGGGATCAGCAATGCCGACTGTCAGCAACTTGTCGAGGACATCGCTGATGATCTCAATAGCGTGACTGCTGGCCTGGTAGCATATGGGATCTTTCACGAAGACCCTGCAGCATGCCAGTGCGGCGGCGCGACGAACCTCAGGGTTGTCGTCATCGAGATATGGCAAAGCTGCACCTCGAACAAACTCATTCAAAACGTGACCTGTGTAAAATTAGCCTCGCGATCATGGACTGCTGACCCTAACTCACCAGAGAAATCAAAGGAGCCCAGCGTGGAAAGCGCTAGCGTGATAAGTTCAGAGTTCCTCCCAGTTTTCGCAGCCTGAGATGCGCTAAACTCGCGAGCGTAGGATGCAACATCACCCCTGACCAAAGAGGGTGGTGCACCTATTACTTTGTAAGGCTGCCCGCACAACACCATCGACAACAGGTCCAACAAGCGCTCTAAGGAAAAATGTTAAGTGCTGCCTGCGCCAGCAGCGATGTGGTTACCTTGAATGGTTTTAAGTAGCGGTGGGATATTGCGTGCGATGTCAGTCAGCGCTTGTCGTAGCGGCTCACTCAGCCCACATGCAAAGAAAAGGTCCAACTGATCGTGAAGAAGCTTGGTGAGGTTCGGACCTACGGCAGAGGCTAACATTCCAACACATTGGAAGATGGGTTCCTCAGACGGTGCATTCTTCTTCCTAACCAGCTGTGAGTCATCAAGCAAAGCTGCTAGAACATCACCTACCCTCTCTGCTGAAGACCTTGTTTGATTTGAATCATAATAGAGTCCAGAAAAGGTTTCATATCACTCCCCACGTTGGTTGCAGTATGTCCAATGGCGATGAAGGCTGGATGTCGTGTAATTGGTGCTAGCCAAAAATCAAAACCAATGACACATACCGAAGTATCGTTCATTGGGTTTTTCGAGTTGTGTGAGGAGGTGGCCCATGGACTTGTGAAGATAATGTTCGATGAACGTCTGTGTGTCATATGCTGCAAGAGTGGGAATGAGTGTAATGACCGTCTTGCGAACTAGGTTATCTCTATGTGATTTGAATCGAAGGATCTGTTCTGCGGTATCTAAGAATGCTTCTCGCATGAACTAAAACGGCATGATAATGAGAACTTCAAGCTGAATCCACTTAGCACCATTTGCACACGTACGATATCTCCACGCAGCAAAAGCTCGCGATACATGAGTAACGAACCATGTATGACCTCTGGTTGTGACATTTTCAAACCAAGTTGCGCATCTTGTAAGATTTTCATCAGGTACATGGTCCGTGTCTGGCGTTCTCTGGTCGTTACGATCTCTAAGCAAGCCGCCAGAAGTTCAGCAGCACCCTCCCTGACAAAAACTCGAGGGTCACGCAAGGGAATGAGAATCTTGTCGAAGACAAGACTAATATGAGGATGAAAATAGGCGGCACTGTTCCGTGCCAATTCCTTCAGAATAAGGACACCGGCATAGCGAGGCAGTTCTTGTCCTTGTAGCATGTCCACTGCGGCTGGCACCTCTGCATCCATGAAGCCTTCTCCGAAGTCCGCACCACCAATGGCTGCAATGTGACCCAGTGTCTTGGACGCTGCTAGCATGATATTCATGTCGTGGTTTGGCAATAACTGCTTGACGTAGTTGTAGAATCTGTAGAGGTACCGCTTGGATCCAACGAGGTCCTCGCCATCATTCTCCAGCAAATGATCTATGCGACGAATTAACACCCAAAGGTTTCTACGGGAGGCCACGTAGACAGGAAGTACCGATCGCTAGTAAGCCGCCGAGCCTCTCATTGTTATTTTGGCTGTGCATCAGGTCGAACAGGCGTTTGTTGATGTCGTCATCCCAAAGTTTGACTGCAGCATCGCTAGGCATTTCTACCACAGTTGTAACCACCTGGAAAGCATTAAGAGACACCATGACGTGGATACAAAAGTCATACATAACGACGGAGATCGATCGCGGCTTGAAGTCTCGTTTCAGGCGTGGGACTACGAAGCCCTTGAAAGATCTGGCTAAGGTTGTCAGTGTGCATTGGTGAGATCGCTGACGCCATGCTTGACACCGGTCTCGTGAGCAGCACGGACGGCGGTCACGGTAAACAGTCAACAGCCTCCTTTACCGGTTAGTATGTTTGCTCCTGTTGTACGTCCACCATTTTGGAACTTTCTCTTCTGAGAGGGACCATCGGCCTGGTGGTCTAGTAGTATGATTCCTTCTTAGGGTTTCTTAAATGGAGGAGGTCCCGGGTTCAATTCCCGGCCAGGCCCATTGATTTTTGCGCTTCGCCTGCAAAACCAGTTCACCGATGCAATCGTTTTGTTTAGCTTTGTTTGAAGAACTGCTGTGATGTCGGCAACATATTCCACACAAGTCGGGCGTGCCAGCGAACATGCACCAATAGTCATCGCGCGATGTCCGGATCCTGATGCCGGAGTCGTTTCATCGGAAGTTCTTCGCCCAGTCGCAGTTTGCCCTCTAAATGGGTCCAGCAATATGTTCCTGTGACAACTCGGAACCCCTCTTACGCCTCCCATGAAATCAGAACAGACGAATTTTGGTCTCAGGTTTTAGTGAGAAGCTTTATACATGCACACAAATGATTCCTGGAGGATGAACTTATCTGAAAGGATGACGATAATTGCGGTAGCTCCGGAAACACGAAGGCTGAGACACCCAACGGCTTTCCTCCATTTTTCACACAGCGCTCGGTAGTATTCTCCAGCAAGCTTCCGGATTTCCGACCAGCGACAGAAGTTCAAGCTGCAGACGGTCATTTCTCGGTAAAATCATATCCGATTGTTCCCTCATCCTCGCATTCGTTATCTCCCGTAGGTCCATCCATACTTATATACAGAGATCCCGGCGTGAGTTTTAACCGCGTAAAAGCGCATTTCCCTCTCCGCCATCACAGGCCCTTGCAAACCGCAAATTGATTGGTGCGAATCGGACAGCAACAGGTAGCTTCAAACACGATGGATACTTCCATATCTCGCATGTGGGGCAGTTATCTGAGGCGAAATTGGACTTGCCTGGACTCGCTGTTTATAGTTATTCCACATCGAGATCCGATTTGGAGTAGAGTTGCACCTGGCTGAAATCATGCAGGTGGCAAGATGATAGAGGTCACGACATCTCCTTTGCCTGCAAATGAAAATAGCTGACTTTTCTAGATCCGGTAGCGGCGGTCCAGCGGTCTGAATCTGTGGCACACACATATGTAGGAGGATCATTCCCAGCTGACTGCGCAGATTGGGGGGATTATCATCCTGGGTTTGAGTGGAGAAGATGGAGAAGATGAGCTTCCACAAGTAGAGAAGGATCACCAAATGGACGAAGCCCAATGTCTTTGACTTCCAAGACGCCCGCGGATTACTTATCAACCTGAGAAGTCACCCGTGGGATCTCAACTTCTGCGCCGGATTTGACATAACGACTCATACTCTCATGGTTAGGTGGCATCTTCATGGTATAAATGTATACACGAACCATGAGACAGGTCGTCAACCTGTTATCCCCGATTCGTACCAGGAAACTAGCCTGTCACAGGAAGCCCCGATGTTGTCGGAGCTCTCGGATCAGACGACTATTCCCCAAGTGATGGCACGCCTCAGGCAATTAGCGCCCGTGCATTGATAAATGCAAACCGATTCTACAGAATATTGCCACATCAGCGCATTCGCTCCCGATAGCGAAGCTTCACCATGTCTCACAAGATGCTTGACGACCACAACAAGGTTGGTTGCCTCTCTCTAAAGCGCCTTTTCAGGCTACCTCCCATCGGCCGTTCTTTATCCATACGATCACCGACCAAGATAGATCAACGGAACTCAAGTGAGGAAAGCGAAGATCATGATAAGCAACCCTCCTCAGATCGACCGAGCACGTTCGTCAATTCTGTACGTTCGCAGGTTTCCCAACCCGAAGGTAGTTAGGTTGACCTCCCCTTTCTTGTTTATCATTAGGAGCCCGTACACTTTGAGTCCTGTTGCGACTTCTCGGCCAGACGATCACTGCCTAGCTCAGTCGATCCTCCTCCAAAGTACTTAGATTCCTCGACCAGCGTTCAGTCGATGTCCACAGTGATGTCTGTCATCGAGTCAACGATGCAGGCACTGGACAATGATTTGAGGGCTTTAAGCCTCCAAATTCACGGTTAGTGCACTGGTAAATTGTAAGCTTGAATTAAACGATTGTCTCCCTCCCAAAAAGATCACCCCGAGCTCATGTTCGAGGAACGGTTCGTACTTCGTCGCATTTTCAGGTTGTGACACTAATACTTGTATCAGTTATGCCCATGACCTCTTGTGTGACTTCATGGAACGTCATGGATTCGCCGTAACCCGGCATTACTTAGGTTTGGAAACCGCGTGGAGAGCAGAATTCACACATGGTAAGGGGGGCAGGACACTTGGGATTAATTCAGAAATGGACGCGTTACCTGTCATCGGGCATGCATGTGGTCACAACCTCATTGCTGTAAGTGGAGTGGGGGTGGCGATCGCTGTCAAGTCTGCGCTTCAAACTTACGACGTCCCCGGAACAGTCGTTCTTCTTGGAACACCGGGTAAGTTCTAACTGAGATAGGATCCTGCCCACGACTTATCCTCACACAGGGGAAGAGGGAGGCGCGGGTAAGGCAGTGATGCTTGAGAGGGGCGGGTATAGAGACATAGATGTTTGTCTCATGTCAGCTAGCATTGATTTTTGCGCTTGACTGTTTTCTTGACTATTTTCTTCACAGGTGTCACCCTGCAACGGGGCCCGCAGGTTCGGTATCCCTCGGGTCCTGTCTTGCAATGCAGTCGCTAGAAGCGGAATTCTTCGGACGATCGTGAGTGTCGACGTTACATAATTTACACTGCCTAATTGTGAGAGATAGTGCACATGCGGGGAATGCCCCTTGGGACGGGACCAATGCTCTCGATGCAGCATTCCTAGCCTATTCGAGCATCTCAGTATTGCGTCAGCAAATTAAACCTGACCACAGAATTCATGGTGTGATCCAGGGCTCCAAGAGCGCAGTTAATGGTGAGATACGTACTTCCACTTAGCTGAAGGGGGATGACTAATGGACTCAAAAGTTATACCCGACTATGCCGGCATGCGTTGGTTGGTACGGGCGCCGACAAAAGATCAATTGTCTGTGTTGGTAGAAAGAGTCAAAGCGTGCTTTGAGTTGGTCTGACAGATTGCATTCCTTGGCTGTTCTGACCAAAATGGACAGAGGGGCAGCACTGGCTACATCATGTCGCTTCAAGCTCACCGAGGGTATTCCGTATCATGACCTCCGGCAGAACAACGTTCTTGGCAAGTCATCCCCTTGGGTCATTGACCCTCCTCATGTTTACCTTCTATCCAAATGCCAGCGGCTTGCTTCTCGCACGCCGTGAGTAACTCTTTCGGAATGAACATTGGCCAACGCGGGTTCGGGGCATCGACGGATTTTGTGAGTTTTTTCCCTTCTTATTATCTAAAAGAAATGCGAACTCACTTGTCCTCCAAGGGGAACGTTTCTTATGGTAAGCGTTTCTGCCACATCTACGAGTTGGCCGAGTCTTTACCCCAAATACTTACACTAGCTCTGCCCTCTCTGCACCCATCGTTTGGTACGTTATACATCATCATGGAGCCGAATCTATAATTGACGAAAGGTTTCTTTGGTGGGTCTCGATAGCGATACCGACGGTGGCCAATGGGGGTAATCATACGCCAGCGTTTGCGGAATCTGCGCGAAGCACGGATGCTCACAAAGCAACCATGACAGTTTCCAAGGGCTTGGCATGGACAGGTTTCCGTGTTATCGCTGACGATGAGCTCTTCCAGCAGGTAAGTGGCAAAGCCGCCCTGCTTCCGCCCAGAAGCTCAACGTTCCCTCCGTTGTGTGTAGGTGAGAGGGGCCTACGAGAGTGGGCCAGCAGGTGTGCAACAACTAATTTTATCCGACTCGGACACGCATCAGACTGAGCTGTAACACCAAATTTGTTCCGTCCGAGACAGGACCTGTGCTCTCACATTCGCTGTACTAGTACCACCTATGTATGTATCCAAAAGAAACCGTTCGAATGAGCTACAAATACTCGATTAGGGCAGTGAAGAGTCTAGAATCATGTCGTGATCATGAAGTCACTTTGGGGGGTTCATCGCGTGGCTATGCGGAGGTACGTTAGCAGGGCTCTTTTTCGGCTTGCTCCGCAGCCTCTTTGGGCGGGGTGCATTTCCCGTCTTTGCGTGCCTTGGCAGCTGTGCGAAGCTGATGATGTTTCGACTTGCCGTGAGCGGCCTCAGCCACAATCCTAGTAATGCGCAAACAAAAACTAAGCACGCGGAACGAACTCCGCAGGGACAGCACACACCGTTCGAGTTCGCGCCGGTCTTCGTCCGACTCGTCAGGAACCGTTGACTTGAAAATGTGACCCATTATTAACAGACCCTGGAGATAAACGTTTCATTAAGTTGCTACAGGCATTCCACATTCAGCATTTCACCTTGGCCCGGCTAACTAGAGTTTGCTCTGACACTTCGCGGTCTTTCAGGACATGATCCACCACCTGATCGGCGTAATCCGGGGGGTTAGATTAACAAGGCTTCTGGGATGCTTTAGAGAGAGGGGGAGCCGACTTGCCTCTCGAAGTACTTGAACGACTTCGAAGCGGGTTCCACGCCAAGATGCCAGCAGAATCTGCACAGCAAACGATGGTATTTGCGGTGTCAGCCGGGTGTAAGACAGACACGTGTTCGTCCACAAATTTACCTTGCCAGTCATGTCCTCCTCTAGAGCCCGTAGCTCATCGTCCCCTACCTCTCCTTTGGCTTGAAGCCTTTCCATTTCATGCATAAGTGATTGGACGCTTAATCTATATGCAGGGTTCTTCGTGAGAGGCGCTCATCCCACCAAATCAGGAACAGCTACTGACGCGCTACCGATGACACCCCAAGCATCCTTTGCTACGGACCCTTTTTCTTTCACCCGCGACCAGAAGCCTGAACTGAGATGGATGGTTCGTGGATAAGGAGTCAGACAAAAAGGTCATGCTGCTCACAGGCCAAAGAATTTCTTGGACTTCAAAAACGAAGAGGCTTTCATCATATACACCGTGCCAATGGCATGGAGAAGCTGTGAGAAGTGCTTGAGCATGTGCGTACCACGCGTTCGTAATTGAGGAACTACCTCAACCCCGAAGCTCTCCAACTTCAAATCCTCCGCCTCCAGCTTCACTTTTTCCTGGAAGGTCTTCGTCTCCGGGTCATCTGGGTCCCCAGGACGTTTGGCCTCTACAAACGGTCGCAGTCTGTCGATTAACTTGGTCGTGAGAGACTTGACGCGCTCATCCAAAGCCTTTCTGCGTTCTTCCTCGAGCTCCTGGAGTTTCTTCCTTTGTTCCGAGGACAGTCTATTACGCTTCTTCGAGGCATCTTTTTTGCCATCCCTCGAAGGAGGAGAAGGGGGTCCGTGGACAGATGTCCGTCTGGACGCCGTCTCTTCGCCTGACGGAGTGGGTGCATGTGTGAGGGTACCCGCGGGAGTGGCTTGATTATCCGCGGAGGTGGAAGCGGTGGACGTTGCACTGGACGTTGCGGCCGCGGAAGTACCGGGTGGTATGATGCCCTCTTTCTCCATTTCAGCGCGTTCCTCATCAGTAGCCACGGTCGCCGCAACTGAACCCATTTCCTTCATGAGGGTGATTTCACCAATCTGCAAATGAGTCGTATGAGGTGGAAAGCAAAACTGGCGACGAAACCCAACGCACGTAATCCCGGAACCGTTCTCCACCAAAGACATTCGCAAAGAACGCGGCGGCATCCTCCATTTCGTTTCCCTCCTTGTCCACCTAAGATGTGGCCACCCGTAAAACCCGCGCGGATGTTTCAAAATCAAGTATACGCACCATAGACTTGCCATTCTTGTCGTATACGGCGCGTAGATTCTATGGATGGCATCGCGTCAACTACCCACGCTCGCACGTCTTCCTATGAACGGGAGAAGACGCACCGGATCCGATAGTACCTGAAAGGCTTTACTGCATTCCCCACGTGTAGGGTGAGGAACTTTTAATTCTGTGGATAAGGTATTAGAAATGGGTAACCTTACCTTATTTCTTTGAACTTCTCCTCGGCATCTGGGGATGGGTTCTTGTCTGGATGGTACTGTACACGCATCAGAAATCATATCAGAAACAAGAATCCACGCCAGATATGACGCAGACGTACTCTCATGGCCTGTTTTCGATAAGCCTTCTTTAAGTCCGTATCATTGACGTCCACGGAAACGCCCAACTATCAAGGTATTTGCCATCCGCGGTTACCGATTGAACAACAAAAATGCGATACCCGGTGAGATCTCTCGCATGGGTATGGTTTATGGATGACGCCGCACCAGGTCATAATACTCGGTCTCTACCGGCGGCATGGTGAATAACGTCAGGTATTGCTGCTTCGAAGTCAATTAAGATTGCAAGTAAGTTGAGGTAGGATTCAAATGCTAGCAGATGGGTAAGTCCAACACAACAGTCGTTGCCAGCCGCGGGGAAGGGGAATGACGAAGTTTGGACCGGGCAGGCTGGACGTAAGGGTGTTCCAAAAGCAAGGGGCACAGCCACGGAGCACCACTTTGACATGCAAAACAAAAATTTATTATTTGTAATGACGTATCACAGAATGACAAATCGAATGCTAGTCATGCAGGAAAGAACTTGAAAGATCGTTGGGCTACACATAACGAATGTTCGTGGTATCAGGGCCAGGAACAAGTCCCGCGTGGAATAAAAATAGTAAACAAAATGGCTATATGGTGAAATCGAAAAACAGAATGAAGCATGCATGGCTGCACCAAATACTGTGCAGAGTCGTCATGAAGGTAGGTCGTTCAGTGCCAGTACGCTCGTAGAGAATCTAACCGACTTGCGTGGTGTCGTCGGACGCGTGGCATCGCTGCCTGATGAGGTGAATGTACTTGCTCGATCGATGGATGCCACCGTTACCGACGTGCGATGATAACCTGGTATATACTTGGACATCCGCATTCTCAAAGACCGCACAGACCACGACCCCGGAGTGAGGGGTCCTCCGGAAGTGACAGTAGACGCGGAAGGGGAGGCGCTGAGAAGCGTTGGGGTTTTCTGCGGCGGATCAAGGGTCGAGCTAGAGGCAGTGGTCTTTTTCATAGACGAGCGTCTAGGAGGGGGAGGAAGGCTGTGTCGTTGCCGTTGCTGCGCAGGCGATGACGAGTCGTGGAGGGCATGAGGACGAGAATGTGGTAATACATAGGGCGCACTGCCAGGGGCATTCACGAGGCGACGCAGGGAAGGGGACGACAGTGGAGAATGTCGCTGGACAGGGTTACCAGACCTGAGATGGGGAGTGCGTGAAATGTGGAGGCCCATGGCTATTTGTTCTATGGAAGGACGTTCTGAGGAAGCATCTATGTAGCGGGGACGAATAACACGCGAGGGGGTATAGGGGTGTCGCTCTTCGGGGGTGGAGTACATGCCACCACACTGATCCACCGATAGTAAGGCACTATTCGGATGATTTGGGATACCAGAAAAGACGCACCGGACGTTCGCTTGGCTTTTTTCGCTGAGGGATGGGTGAACTGCCGCTGGTGAACTGCTTCCTCATGGAGAAGAACAATTTCGACGCGACGCCTGGGCTTATGGGGCGTGACGGAGGAATGGGGGTTGGATGGGAAGTGGAAGGCGAGCTGTCCCTGGATGTCGAGGAGGATGGCATCGAGAGCGACGTGCTCATCGTATCAACTTGTTTCACTAAATACCACTGCCCGCGACTAACGACACGCGACCCCCAACCGACTTGCCCCGGCAGTTGCCGCGTTATTGGTGGCTGTGCACCGCTTTGTGCTTCCTTGCATTCATCATTTACGCGAGTAACGTCCACCACGACCTTTTGTCGCAATGCACGCGTATGTCGACCTTGCTATCGATAGGAAAAGGTCAGTCGCTACGGAAATTTGGAGTACCCACTCCGCTCCATGTCCAGAGAAGTCCTCGGGTCGTGCCATCCCAGCACCATCATCGCGACTCCACCTTTCCTTCCCCCCCAACGATAGTATAGACTGTCATCTCACACGACCCCCCATGGTATGACCGATTCCTTTACTATAAGTGTGCCAATTGCTATCTGATTCAGCACATATGGCTCGTAACACGCACGGTGCTCGTGTGGCGTTGCGGGTCGCCACCCCCAATTGGCGTGACAACCTGGAGATGGGAGACTAACGGATTGGCCAGTTTGCTTCATGATGACGGTGTATCCTGCAATATTTATCGTTTTTGTTTGCAATTCCATCGCACTCCGCTCAGGTACGTTTCATATGGTAAGGCGTTTGGTCGTTATAGCAGTGGAAGTCCTTTTCTCGGTCACACTAGCCCCTACACTAGAGCGACCTCTATCAGATGAGGGAAGTTATATTTATGGCTCCAAGCTATTAGTTGCCACGCCGAAAGTTGTTCTCGCCTTTTGGGCTCCATGGTAGCCTTGCTCCTGCACGACTTGCCAGTTGGCATCTGAGCTGTCGTGTAGTTTATGGTGGCCCCTCCGCAGCTCGCTGTATCCCTCTGCCGCTATCCAAATGGTAGGAAACTTTCCAACGAAAGTGTTGGGAATACCACCTAGGAGATGCAATCTCTAACCTTCAGAATCGAGTGACCTGGCACACTCTGCTGCATCGTTCCACGTGATGGCGTTTCAGCTCACGCTGCCGATACTGTGCGTCGTGAGCACCCGAGACGGATACACCATATTCTCAGACGTCCCTCTCCGGGTGTGGCCGTCTTTGTGAGTCGTTTCTCATCGTGACACACATGGAACGCTCTCCATTTCATTGACCACCCATAAGCCCCTCGCCGAATATCACGAGGTTAGACACCTATGCGCTGGCTATGGGGCTCATGTGATGCGGACCTTTCCTCACCTCCGGGCCCCCAGTGCCGCGAGATGCGATGAACTGGCTTTTTCTGGGTACACCATGACTGTTGTCACTATGCATCGACGTGTGCTTCAGTCTGAAGGCAGGGAATCTGCGCCGCTTGCGTTGGCATCTCTCCGAATAGCTCAGGTCCCGGTTGAGGGAGAGCAAGAACACAGAGTGAGCAGAAAGGAAAGCCCTTCAAAGAAAAGAGACCATAAATACGTGGTATTGGAAGGATGGCTGACCATCGGCTTCGTTCGCATACTCTCCGGCCACCGCTCATCCTTACCTCACACCAGATTTCATTATGCTCTTTTTCTCTGCTTTGGCTCGTCCCTTCATGGTTGTCGCTACCTGCCTCGCAGCAGTTGGTAGGGCGAATCCCTTCCTAGTCGCTGAACCGCGGGAAGGCTCTAGTATCTCCTTGGCATCCCGCGCATCGCCAGCGGCCCCGCACTGGGTAATTTACAGCGATAAATGGGTGTCCGGCGAGAATGGTCCGCCCGCCGTCAGCGACATCGAGGTAGATGGCCATTGGTAATTCAGAAACGTCGTTAACAATTGTACCTTTTCCAAAATCAAGGGTTACAACGTTTTGTGAGCCCCCCGCTTTCCCCGTCAGCCACCAAGACCTCACTGACTATTACTTGGCTAGCGCGCTCTCATTCTGGCTTATATCTGGTCCCGCGGACCAAGCACTGGAATGGACAACCCTCGATGCGGCCACTCGGTCTTCCATCCATTCTTCTTATGCCGCCACAGGCGTCAGTCTCATTGTATCGGCCTTTGGTTCCACTGATGCCCCGACAAGCAGTGGTGCCGATCCCACCACAACCGCAAACAATTTAGCTGCATTTGTGCAAGAGTACGGGCTTGATGGCGTCGATGTCGATTACGAGGTGATTCGTGTTGTTGATGCAATACTTTCTGACAAACCGCGACCGTCACGATATTCACAGGATTTCAATGCTATGAACGCCCAGGACGGCTCCGCCGAAAACTGGCTGTCAACGTTTACCCAGGCTCTTCGCGCGCAGTTGCCGGAGGGCCAATATATAATTACCCATGCGCGTGAGTGAGAAAAATAAAATTCTGCCGCCGACTTTGTTCAATTCTCAATTTGAAAAATGATAGCGGTCGCACCTTGGTAAGTTGGTAGTGTAATATGCCCTCGAACGACAGTAAACTTACTTAGATCGAATTTCAGGTTCTCTCCCGTATATGCCAGCGGTGCCTACTTGAAAGTAGACCAGACGGTCGGGTCTTTGATTGATTGGGTACGTACCAGATCAATGTGTTCGAGTCATTCATTTGACGTCTTGGGGCTCGGTAGTACAACGTTCAAGTGAGCGAACGATGATGGCTTTCTCTGGCGTGTACTCCACTCACTGATATAATTTCTTATATGCCAGTTCTATAACCGTAAGTGTTGGATCTGTACCGATCCCCTCTTCTCTGATACCTGAATCGGCCTGATTGTCGTCATAATAACAGAGGGCACCAGCGAGTACACTACCTGCACCGGACTCCTAGAAACATCTTCTAGTACTTGGCCTTCCACCGCGTTATTCCAGATTGCTGCGTCAGGTGTATCGTTAGACAAACTTGTCATTGGTAAGCCTGCCACCACCGGTGACGCCAGCAACGGGTATATGGATCCGTCGACGCTTGCTGGTTGTCTGAGCACGGCCAAGGCACAAGGTTGGGGTAAGTGCTATACCCTTAGCGGTGAATCAGGGTTGCATACTCAACGGTAACTGTTTGTTGGCTAGATGCGGGTGTCATGGTCTGGGAGGTGAGTTAGATGTTACGTTCTACTTAAGCAATGTCATGACCGTTTTTGATTGCACTCAGTACCCCGACGCCGCGGCGCCTTGGATCGCGACTGTTCGCTCGGTTGCGTTCCCCGAGTGAACGAAGAATACTCCCCTAGATGTTTGATTAATTGTCTCTACGAATTTTTATGGTGGAGCCATTCGCACGGACTAGGCAGGACATTACTTTTAAACGGAGAAAGGACCGTCGGACATCCTTTTATACCTATCTGTTATGTATGTTGCTTCGTCGTTTATTCAAGTAATAAACATCACTTTCAATTCAACTCGTACAAGTATTCGTCGATGCCGGAAGACTGACTAGAGGTAGTAATACATGGGCAAGTACGGACACTTGGGAGAATTGTTACACCAAGCAATAGCAAGGGCGACAGAGGACCTTCTTTCGATCTTCTGGCATGCTTCTATGGAACCCTGTGGCCCGAGAGACGGTCACCTGGCATGGATCGTTCTGGTTTAGCAAAGGATTAAGCACGTCAATACTTAGTATCTAATAAAATCACGATCTCGGTAGCTATGACTGAGCGCCTGCCGAAGCGTGCCTCCGGAATATTTTTTTTCGAATTTACATAAGTGCACTGAGGAAACATCCCCTGTAGCACTATACAAAACTACATGATTTAACCGGCGTGAGTTCCTGTATCCCACCTTCTCCCCGAGCGTATGAGTGTCCCACCGACCCGGGCTGTAAGGCCCTCCGGTGATCCGTCGCGCGTTCTGGAAACTTGAACAAAAGAGACGCCTTCTTCCTTCAAATTCTTCGGTTTGCCCAGGGGGACAGATAAGGAACACAACTCTCCGTTTGAAACATGGATATTCAAGCTAGTTTTCGGGATGCGCCGAGATCGTGTCCAAATGATCTTCCATCTCTCGATGTGCACGTATAGTTTATGGCAGTGTCAGTGGATTAAGTCGGCGATATCCCAATATACCGCAGACACCTCTTGCTACAATGTCATATTCGGGGGCGTTCTTTACGTGCCCTTGCACCTACAGTTTGGTAAGTTAAATTCGAAGCCTGAGTGGTCTCTGTATGTCAAGACGAGGTTGTGTGACGTGCGGCCCCGCTCTGTTAGGGGCAATATGAAGAGATTGCGTCCAGGTGTGGCCTACGCGTGTTCTCCTGTTTTGGGCGGTCTTCCATCGTGTTCAGTGGCATAAATGCACGACCGGTACCCTTGATCTGTCTACCCTCGACCTTCTACCCAGCCGCCACAAAATCCCACTATGCCGGACTTGACGGTCATCAACAACCTCGAAGAACCTATCCATGTCGCTTTCTTTATCACGGCCCCCACACATTGGAAGAACCACCTTCAGCCTAACGAGCGCTGGACAACACACCTCCCCACGCTCCCCCTCTATTTCCAAGTGAGATGGGTCAAGAGAACTGACTATGACCAAGGGACGGCGTATGTCTCGCGCGAGTTTTCTGAGGGAGAGTCTTGGGAGGCGGGTGCTACGATTGGGTTGGCTTGCGCTGCCGGAACGGCGTCGGTCATTACAGGAGCAACGTCCTTGTTGACGGGGTGGGAAGGTGCAGGAATGGCCATTGCGGCACCTCTGATGATGGCCGCCAGTGCTGGCAAGTCGGCTGTTTTCCTGTTTGCGTCGACTAATTGAGCTCCGTTCCAGGTGGTAAAAGATATGCTACGATGGGGCAAGATGCCAAATTATGCGAGACCAGGGTATGGGTACCCTGGTTTGAACACAAGGAGTATTCTGTGAGATTGGTTGATGGCGGTCGATGTGTCTTGTGGGACGTGAAAGAAAATAGGCAGGTGTAGATAGATCATAGGGTTTGCAGTACTCCTTTTTTCTTTCTTCCAGCACTCACTGTTACGAGTGTAAATCTCTTTCTCTTTCTCTCGGGTTTTTGTTTTTGATGCCCGTTACCGCGTATTATGTTGATGCATTTTACACGAGTACACGCTGAAGTGCGACGTCGGGGCGAAGAGGAAGATATACTACGACCCACGCATGGGTCTTTTTATACTGTAGAGAACAGGCACGGTTGTGTGAGAGCAGACATAATAAGAGAAACGAGTAGAGATGCTATGCTGGGCCGAATCCTTACATGATACAGTCTGTGGCGATGGCTGCTACCGAGCACCGCAACTTGGATCTGGTTCACGAGAACACGTCGTTCACTCATCAGCACTCTCGTTCGCATTTCGACCACTGCCTTACTCTTCTGTTCCTTTTTTTGTGCATGGACGCTGACTGGTGACTGTAAAACATTCCCTTGCTCAGTAATGGACGGACTGCAGCTGGTTGCCAGTGTCACATTTACAGCTGTGGTGGCCTTGATACCCGCTGTGAGTCGTTGTCATATCTTGCTTCCGTTCATGCAGTGTGAATTGTTACACGATGATGAACACCCTCTCATCCTTGTTCTTCGAGCCTCGAGCTGTCTCGCTGAGACGTTGCGTCGAGGTGAAGACGACATATTCTGGGTCAGGGATTTCTTCCCTCCTTTCTGAAACATACAAAATGTGCATTGCCGCGGGTACACTGGAGCACTCCCACTGACTATGTTCAGCTTTATCTAGCACTCATCCTCCTCTCTCCTCCTCCGATAGTGACGCGAGCATCCGAGAAGACCTACCGTTCTAGAGCTTCCTCTCGAAAATCATTACCTTTACCCTCTCTCGCAGACAGGGGCTCTGTTGACCTCAGTGTCGTTATACCCGCGTATAATGAGACGAGCCGCCTCCCTTCCATGCTGGAAGCGACGTTGGCTCACTTGAACTCGCCCACTATCAAGTCCTCTCGGACGTATGAAATACTCATCGTTGACGACGGGTCAAAAGACGACACGTCGGCCCTTGCTCTCAAGCTTGCGTCACAGTATCCCCGGAGCGATATTCGTGTCATCACGCTCGAGAAGAACCTCGGCAAAGGCGGAGCGGTGAGACACGGGATGTTACACTCACGCGGTCATCGGCTCCTCATGGTGGACGCTGACGGTGCCAGTCGTTTCGAGGACCTGGAGCACTTATGGAAGAGTATGGACAAAGTCGCTCCAAAGAACGAGCCTGCTGTAGCCGTCGGTAGCCGAGCGCACCTCGTGAAGACAGACGCTGTAGTCAAGGTAGCTGTGTTACCTGCTTCCGTTTGTCGAGTATTCAATTTCTGACGTGCCCTGCAAAACAGCGATCGATGTTGCGTAATATTCTTATGTATGGTTTACACACTATACTCAGGATTGTCGGCGTGGGCGATATCCGGGATACGCAGTGTGGCTTCAAACTCTTCACCCGCCGTGCTGCGCAAAAGATATTCCCCGTACAACATCTTGCCACGTGGATATTTGACGTGGAGCTGCTTCTACTCGCTAAGCAACTTTCAATACCTGTCGTCGAGGTTCCTGTAGAATGGCATGAGGTCGCTGGGAGCAAGCTGAATATTGTAAAGGACTCCCTGCAGATGTTGCGAGATCTCTTGGTATTAAGAGGCAATCAGTTAGTAGGTCGGTGGAAAGCTGTCCCCTTATAGATGTGCACCCCAAATGGCTAGTGGCATGTTGAAGTGGCATCTTGTGATCCGGGTTGGTTCAGTATTCGGATATTACATTCAGACTTCCTCCGCGATCGTATCGGTCCCCCTGGAGTCGAATGTACGAGGGCTCGTCTCAGAAAGTTCACGGGTTTTACCGACATTTCGTGGAAATAATCTCGACTGGTAAGTAGAATAGTCCACTTCATTAGCATCATGGAGCTCTACTGCCCGACTTAACGAACAGGGAGACAATACGTCTCACCAGCAAGTGCCCCAGACAATACAAGGAGGGGGCTTGTAATTTTACACGACATGTAAACGTTAACATTAAATGTACTAAAACGTCGTTGAGAATCATGAAATTTCGAGTGTTTGAAGTCAAGACGGGAGGTTGGCATCAATCTCCTCAAGCAACTCCTGCGCAATCTTCGCATTGGAAACCTACTGGAACAATCAGTACAAGATGGGTTTAAGCAGAGACAAAGCTCGCCCGTAGGTTGTAGTGAACCGTAGTACCTCCGTCAATCGCGCTGAAACGGAGGTATCGTGGGTCCTGAGCAATGAAACACTTCATGCCCGGGAAGAGTGTTACATTGAGTATGACGGTGTAAACTGCTTCTTTCCTCATCACTATGGTGCAGGCCTTTCAGCCAGTGCCCGGGATAAACTGGCCCAGAACAATAACTTACCGAGACGGGCACCACCACCATCTGTGCGGCGAACGTTCAGCTTTAATTGACCAGTTCCTCTCTCTTTCCACTGGTTCTGCGGACAAAGAACGTAAAGTTTTCCGCGAACTTGATGTATCGTCTCTTCCTCTTCTTCACCAGTGAGCACTGAGGGTTCGGCGTTAATTATATCGTTTACAGCAACACGAATGCGCGTACCCTCCTGCTCAGTAAGTTTTTCTTTCTCTCGATCGCTTTGGCTGTCATCTGCATCTTTGGCCGACCGGAGTCTCTCGCCAAATGACGAGGGCGCAAACTCGCTTTCTTCCTTCTCGCCTTCCTCTTCTTCCCCGCTCGTGCTGTTCTCATTTGAGCCAGGAGCACTGAAGAAAATGCTTTCTTTCCGTTCCAAGGAACTCCTCGATGACCCGTTACTCGGTGATCCTGCCCTGGCACGTTTGGGGTGGGGTACTACAAAGCCCTGTGTACCACCGCTGGCATATGACGAGAAGGCACCCGAATTCGCGCTAAAGGTTCCTCGTCGGACTGGGGACTTGCTACGGACAAATGCACTCCTACTGTTGGCCGTTCCAGGAGACATTGGTCGTGAATGGCCGAACGAGGGCGAAAAGGGGGAAGCGGATCCTGCGAATGCTTCGAAACCGGTACGTTTGGTAGCTGTGCTAGTCGGTGTTTGCTGCAGGTAGGTTTGTTGGGCTAGACTTGCAAGCGGCGTCTGGGGCAAAGACGACTTGGTGAGATTACTGCTGCCTGGGAGTGAAGTTGACGCTCGTATGGGAGAAGTCGGCTGGTTCTTGTTGCTGGATGCGCTGAAAAAAACGTTCTGTCCCTTGACAGATGCAAATGGAGACGCTGCAGAAGCATACGCCATGAAGCCACTCTGACATAAGAGGGTGAATGGTTCCGTAGTATTGAGTGGTGCAATAACACTTACTAGTTTCGGAGTGGAGGGTTCTGTTGCCGCAGGAGGCTTCTCCTGTTGTTCTGGGGGAGGAGACTGTCTCTTCGACAGACGTGGGTTGTCATCGTTGTCCCCATCGTCTCTCGGTCGTTTGGCAGTCTCTGCAGACGTTGTATGAATTGAAGGATGGGATGGAGCGCTCTCCGGGCCCTGACTGGTGCCGCGGTCTGCGAGTTTCCGCTTCAATCCCTTTTCTGGTTCGGCTGCCTCTGATTCAGAAGCTCGACGCGCGTGAGGCAGACTAGAGGGAACGTCAGATGTTTCGTCAGCCTCCAGTGCTGTGTCCAGGACGGGAGGTAATGGAGGTGGCTCGTCCTGGTCTTCGTTGGGTTTCTCTTGCACAGTTGCTTGTTCATCTTCCTTATCGTGTAGAACTTCGACATCGGGTTTCTCTGTTTCAATGTCATTCTGAGGAGGACGTCGTTGTCGCCAGTTGATATCTTCGACACCTTGACTAATCTGCCTAACCTTGACCTCGTGTGGTGGAGATACGCTCAATGCCGGGGAATGCGGATTGGGCGGTGTCCGAGAGCGCGATCGCTGCTGAGCATCCTCCTCTTCCAGAGTGGTGTCAGGATGTACACGGCCTTTCTTTGCTGGCGACTTGACGTCTGACGCGTTCTGATTGATAGTAGAAGGGAATGCCTGTGAATTTTACGTCACAGGCGAGCGAAGGGATGAGACGTACTCCGAGCACAGATGTTTTGGGCAAGGTGGGCTCGAGTGAGACCTCTCGTTCTCGCTTCCTAGAGAAATGATGTGCTGTCCGAAAGGGTTAAAATAATGTGCAAGATGAATCACGAAAATGACCGCCAGTCAATGCCGTGTGGCCGGACAAACGCACCAGCAGAGTCATTCGCCTCTGGTGACGGCGATGGCGAAGGTGGACAAACCCTTTGGTCGCTTGCTGTAAAAGCGCCGTTGTCGCCAACGTTGCCTGGCATTTCGCACCGATGGTCAGTGCGTCGAGGACGTTGTGGTATATTGGAAAGCAGGAACAACGCGATGTGCAAGTAACTGTGGCAGGGGAAATGGAATGGCGCCTTCGGAACAAGCCGATCACAGAACCCTCAGCCGCCCACCACACAAAAAGGGTCAATTGTAAGTACATTCAACGTAGGTTAGCGGCCTATTGTTATATGGTAGAGCGTCCGTTAGAAACCCGAACGGAAACTCTTCGATTCTACAAGCAGCTCCCACTGCGACTCTTTCCCCTCTCCTCCGAGTTTTCTGACTTTGCCATCGTTGGCTAACTTCTCCAGGTGTTGATTTACGCTCCGAGCAGCAGCCTCCCACAGGTTTCGAGGATACGCTGCGTAAATCGTTGATACAATATCCCATGTGGACCAAGAGCTCTTTCCTTCAGGGGGAGGCTGTTCAAGCACTCTTAAGATTTGTTCTTCCCTCTCCATGCGGTGGTTGATGTATCCCTCTATACTCTGCGCTCCATCCGGTACTACGGGACCATGTCCCGGGTAGAGAGTGACGTATTCGTCACGGAGAGAGAGGAGGGAACGGAGGGTGGAAATATACGTGCCGAGGTTCTCGAAGACAGCGGTGCCTTGACCTAGTACGGTGTCTGCCGTGTACAGTATCTTGTCAGCAGAAGACAGCAGGCATATGGAATCTTCTGTGTGTCCTGGAGAATGGACAACCCGGAGCGTTGGAGAGTCCTCGGGCAACGGAAATAAGGTAGTTATTGGGAAGGTCTGACCATCTTTGAGGTCATGGAAGGGTGCTCCTGCGATGCCCGGGTCATACGATCCGGACAGAATGGTGTCCCTGACAAGTGCCAACCTATTGTCTGGGAGGGACGTGTGCGGAAACTTGTGTAATCTGGGAGGTTCGAACGGGAGATGGGGATTCTGTGTGTCCCACAACCGACGGAGAAGGGCTAAGATGGAAGGGACCCCACCGACGTGGTCTGGGTGCCAGTGCGAGATGATGACATCGGAGATGTGCTGTTTGCCTTGACTATTGTCGGAGACTCTTCGAACGTCATCTTCCACGAGGACGGATTCGAGGAGAGTTATATACTCGGGCTTGCCTTCACCGGTGTCGATGAGGATGTAAGGACGACCCTCACCGATAAGATACGTGTTAGTACCTAGACCAATCTCAACGATCAAAAGGAACCCGAAGGGTAACGACGTAGTCACCCTGTAGAGTAAATTTTCCTGGATTCTTCCAAAACAATGATATCAGATCCAAGTTTCACAATACACCTTAGTGTTCACCTGCCCAAGAACCCGCACGACGTGCTTACTGAGCTACAGATACCTTAAGCGAGTGAGAAGAGAACGGAGACCACGACCACCCCCTACCCGTGTTATAGATGGTAGGACCTCGAGTTTCTGGGCCATTACTATCGGTGAAGACCTGAGGAAACCGTGCTACCTTATCATTTTGGGACGATGATCAGAAAATTGTGTAAAAATATGGCCAACGTGGGGATCGAACCCAAGACCTTCGCGTTATTAGCACGACGCTCTAACCAACTGAGCTAGTCGGCCGATACTGAGTTGTGTAGTTAAGTTTTCATGACGGGTTGTTTGGTGGCTGTGACGTCTACCCCTGATGTATGTTGGACTTCGCGGTTACTCGAACCTCCACCTGTATTTATCCACACCCTTTGTGTGTTCTTACCCGTGTATATGGCACCGACAAGAAACGCCTCAAAGATGAAGCAAGGAACACTGAGTTTCCACACTGCTAAACGGACCAACTCCGCCCTTAACGCGAAATCCCAGAAACCTGCAGCCTCGTCGCTGAAGCAGGCCGAGCATGAGAAGCCCAATAAAATTGGGGACAAGAACGATACCCTCGTCGAGGAGTCTGATATAGATCTACCCAGTCACCCTTCTGGCGAATTCTCGCCCTCCAGCATCCCAGCTAAGAGGGCTCGAGATGGTCGAGATGATGTTCAACCGCAAAGGAGACCGAGGAAGAAACACACGCCGAAGAAAGTAGAGGGCGTTCCCGCTACTCCTGAGCGGGAAACTCTCGATACGGAAGATAAGGCTGGCCGTTACCGTAGGTATTATAGAGAAGCTAGGGAGAACATGGGTCATACGCAACCCAGTGAGCATTCTCTGCGAAACTGAGTCTCAATGCTCACATATTCTGTTGTGTAGTTCATGGAAATGGTGGGAACAAAATCATCCAGATGCTTCGTTTCTTTGACATGTGAGAACTACCAGCAACGTGAGTATCCACGTACTCACACCGCCTGTTAGGACCTCTGAGTATGGGCCATGTGTCGGGATGACGCGACTAGAGAGATGGGAAAGAGCCGAAACTTTGGGTCTCAACCCACCTCCGGAGGTGAGTATCAGGCACCTTGTTTTTCGAGCACATGCAAACTTACTTGTGTGTTAGGTTCGGCAGATTTTGTTAACGAAGGAGGGCGTGGAGAAAGAGGAATACGCACAGTGTGTGCTATATGGCGAGGTGTAATTTGGCAATTTGTGTTTGTATTCTCTGACCGTCGTGGGACGGGGAGCTCCCTGTTGTATACTCTCGTGTACTTATCGTATTGTACGGTGCGCATCTAGCCAAGGATATTTTATTGTGCAGCATTCATTTCAGAACGCTCAAGAATGACGTGTGATACCTCTCCAACCATGTCGGCCGTTGGTCAGCTTCCCCCGCCAGGCAAGCAGGGGACTGAAAGACAGTCGACTATGGTATCTTCCAATCTGTCGTGATTTTCCCGAGGCTATCTACAAAATCCTGAGCACCACATGTATGTGGAAGGCGTCCTATCTCGGAGTGAGTCGTGTGTCCATGACACCATGGCATCAAATATCTCCCTGAAGTCGAACAACATTTATTTTCTTCACACGTGCAGCCGTGAAAAATTGTACAACATACAGCCTTGCGGCAGAATTTACACATCGTTTACAGGTTTCAAGCATTCATGAAACGTGCGAAATATTTGTTGATTTCGCCGCTTCCATCCAATGGTGTGATCATCACGATGTATCCGTCCGGGCGTACCACAACAAGGGCGCCCTCGTCGGGGATACCGTAGTAAGCATACCCCTTACCACCGATGGTACCGGACACGTCAGTGTCGTCGAGAAGAACTCTACGGAGCAAATATTTAGGAAATCACTTCAATTTTCTTTACTGCAGCGACTTACTTCGACTAATGCGGCCTCAACAGCTGCGGAACTTTCCGGTAGTCGAATTCTAGTTTATTTCCCTTGCTGATGGTCGTGATGTCAAACCTCTCACGAGGGTATTGGTTAAGGAATGATTCCGGCTGCTCCAAGCTCTTCTCGAGAGCTTGGATCTTCTGTGTCTGTATGGGTGCGTTGAAGTCACCAGTGAGTACCAAATCCATGGCAATACCGAATGCATTTCGGACCCACGAGTGCGCACCTTCGGAACTTCTCAAGAACCGCGGTAATCAAGCGGATGTCTGGCCACTTACCGTCGGCGCAAAGGACGAACTTGGCATGCACGACTTCATGATGAACCGTACCATTCGGACTAAGACGTCCCAGTGTCACCTATAAGGATATGTCAGAGGTGCCAGGGAGGACGGGAGAATGTGAGCCGCCACCTTGACGGGATACGAAGTTGGATCGGCTAGTTCAGCCGCGTCGTTCGAAAGCTCAATTTCGATTGGTCGAGTAGATCTTTGAACCTCGGCACCGCGGGTTTTCATAGAGTCCAGAAAAATCGATTCGATAGCCCTTTGGCGCAGCGCGAGCTGGGTTTGTCAGTTTCATGTTCACAAGCAAAAAGAGAATCGAATACCTCGAAGGGATAACGAGCGGAAGGAGCCGTGATGTCGGGCGCACGCCTCGAAAGCTATGGAGTTGGATCACGTCAAACAGACTAGATGCGACAAGACAAATTGTTGGATGTTACCTTAATGCCGCCATTTTCACTGGGTTCGTAGAATGTCTGAGTGACAGGATAAGTTCATCGATACTTTATCTAGTAGGCAGAGACCTACAGCCATGTACACCCGGCAATCCTTGCGCAACAGACGATCACCAAGTCCATAGCTCTAAGTGGAACATTGCTCAGGAAGTATTCATTTGCAACAGTACCAGTGTAATGTACCTGGAAAACCTCGGTTGTGCGAGGTGCGATGCCGTCAGCTTGACCAGTCGCGACTTTGGTTTCCCTGGTGCAAGGTCAGCGAGGAATGCGGTAGAGTGCTGTCACGCACCGTTGGTCCACGATGTGAACGTTTACACCTGCGAGGGACAAGAGTATTGGCCCACATAACCCCTGCGGGGCCGGCACCAATGATGAGAACATCCACTTTGGACGGAGCGGAATGAACGGTCATGGGAGTTGAGTTGGGTGAAAAATAGAGGTATATCACAGGGCCCCTTTATACCGAGATGCTTTCCCCATGGAAAAGTCGATAAGGTGTTCCACATCCAGGGTCGTCGTATCCATCGTAGGCATGAGAATTTGACTACGGTTAGCTGAGTACGTTTTGCGATGATTGAAACATTCGAAGTGTACAGATTACCTGTCAAGGCTTTTTCAACACTCACATTGACTGGATCCTGTAAGAGAATTCACACACCGTTGCGTGTTGCGATCGTTCGTCTGCTAACGTGAAGGTAAGATCAGATTATGGACTCTCACAGTCTATCGATCTCTTGGACAATTGCAACCGGTACAACCGAACTCGCTCTGAGCTAGTAATAGCAGGTTCAACTTCAAAGGTTCCGTGGTATGTGCAATGACCTTCAACTTATGTGGATGAGAAATCAATTCCGCGACCGCTTCACCAGTGGTGCCGCCACCAATGAAGTAGTGGGAGAGAGACTCCTGAGCTCGGGGGAAGCTAATGTATAGGCTAAAGTGTGTAACCGTATCCGTCTGACTAAGCACCACGTGGCTGTTCTCTACCTCCTGTCCCTTGGAACCTAATAACCGCGAGTCCTGGACGGAGGCTCCAATGTTGTCCCCGTCTAGGCTGCTATTCAATATTGTCCACTGACGTAAGGCTCAACTGAGTGGCGTGTAGTTTTGCCTTCCCTATTCACCGTCGCCAAGGGGAGAAGGGCATCCGCAAGCTCAGCGAATCGAATAATCGCCTCAGCCCGCGTCAACCTCTTAAGGCCGGGCGGGCTCGTAGGCATGCGTTTCATTAAGCAACCTTTTGTTCTTTAGCCATCATGCCACCCCAAGCGCCCGAGAGCTATGTCGATGTTCTTATTATCGGAGCTGGTCCCGCTGGATTCATGTGTGGAAATGCCCTCGCCGCTGCAGGGGATATAAAGGTTAGAATCATTGACCTAAGGTACTTCTAGGATCCGAAGTGGCTTGCAAGATCACACGGGCTAACTACCTTCCTACCCAGGCCATCCAAAGTGATTGCTGGCCAAGCAGATGGCATACAACCTAGGACGATCGAAGTCCTGCAAGTGAGCTTATACTCGATCTGCGTCGTTGGGTCAAGTTAAAGATGGTTTATGTAGAGCTATGGCCTCGCAGAACGTCTACTGCGGGAGGGGAATCAGATGCACATGTGTGTACGTCGCCAAGTCTGATTTGTGTAGGAACCTGCAAACATGAACTCTCTGGATAGGCATTCTATAATCCGAATGTCGCCGGGGAGATTCAGGTGAGGGCACCAGGCTGTGTGGAAGGGCAGAACTTATGATCCGTACTCAGCTCACTAGTCGTGCTCCTGACGTAACCGCTCCGACTGCTCGTTTCCCTTTTGAGGTGTGTCAGGCAAGGAGCTTGCCATATATGCTTCCGGTAAATCTTCGGGCTTTAGGTTACACTGCACCAAGGCGCCATCGAACAAATATTCATGGACTCAATGGCCGCACACAATTTAAGAGTAGACCGACCCGTTAAGCCAGTGGCCATCGAAGTTTCACGGGACCCTGAGCAACTTCGTAGTCTGTCCTCACACCCGGTCAAGGTCAATTAGTTCTAAGATGTACATATTACTCCCCCTTCATAAACCGCAGGTAACGCTCGCACGCTTGGATGCGGCTGTGGATGCAGACAAGCTAGAGGTAGTCCACGCCAAATACGTCGTTGGTGCAGATGGTGAGTAGTTTTTACAAGCGTTGTTCTTTGGAGAGACTATACGCAGTTCGAAGGTGCACATTCGTGGGTCCGAAAGGCTCTCGGAATCACTATGGAAGGAGAGCAAACAGGTAGATGCCCGTCCATGTTTACTTCCCCTTTGATGTCCTAAATGCGTCCTTGGAGATTATGTCTGGGGGGTCGTTGACATGATCCCGGATAGCAACTTCCCGGACATACGAAACAAAACGGCTATACACTCTACAAATGGTTCAAGCATGATTATTCCACGCGAGGGCGACAAGGTGCGACTCTACGTTCAGCTGTCAGAGAGTGACGTCGTGGATCCGGCAACCGGGAGGGTTGACAAGAATAGAATGAGTTCGGAGCAAATTCTTGAGGTGAGGGCCGGTCTTCTTGAATTAAGCGCTGCTGAATATTAATATTTGAATATGTAGGTTGCAAGAAAAACATTCCAGCCCTTTCATATACGTCCATTGTCAGACGTAGAATGGTGGACAATATACATTAGTACGTCCTCTCTGACACTGCCCTTCAGCGATCAGTCCTTAAATGATTTTGGGTAGTCGGACAACGGGTGGCATCTAGGTATTCCGTCGAAGACCGTGTATTCATCGCAGGTGATGCGTGTCATACGCATTCACCCAAAGCAGGTTGGTGTAGTGTGAGTCAGGGTTGCCATCCACTTATACGCTCTTAGGGCAGGGAATGAATGCGAGTATGAATGACACGCACAACCTCGGTATGCATTAGTGATTTCTCAGAAAATCAGTACTGATCGTTGCCCAGCGTGGAAAGTGGTTCAAGTTCTTAGGGGTTGGGCAAGTCCGTCGATCTTGAAGACGGTATGAGCACTAGTATCGACACAGACCTTCACGCTCACCATGACTTCGCAGTACGAGGCGGAAAGAAGAAAGTATGCGCAAGACTTGATCGACTTCGACAAACAATTCGCAGCATTGTTCTCGGGTAAACCGAGAACCTCAAATAACCAAGACGGTGTAACCCACGAAGACTTCTTGAAGTGCGTAATCACATCTGTAAATGCTACCCGAGTCGACATGTTACATACCTCTCCTGTAGAGCATTTCAGACTTTTGGTGGTTTCACGAGTGGTATCGGCGTGCACTACTCTCCATCTATGATTGTCAACACCAAACATCAGAATAGTGCCGAGAATCTCGTCATTGGGGAGCGCATGCTCCCTCAGGTTTTCATCCGAGCGGCCGATGCCAAACCGGTGGAAATTCAGGACGTGTTACCTGCTGATATTCGTTTTAAGATTCTTGTTTTTCTCGGGTCTATGGAGGAATCCCGACTTTCAGAAATTCACACGTTTGCCAACGAACTGAGTTCGCCCACAAGTTTCTTACAAAGATATCCCATGGGCCGCCAGGTCTCCCTTATGTTTGATATTATAACTATCGTGGCAGGCGATAAGCAGAACTTTAACTACCTGAGCGTGCCTGCGATTCTTCGACCTCATTGGTCCAAGTAAGTTTGATAATAAGATTTCCACTGGACATGCCGTTTACGCATTTATCTTCAGAGTCCTGCTCGACGACACTGATGTTACGGGTAGCAAGGGAGGTGGTGCCTACAAAAGATTTGGCATCAGCACCGAAGAAGTGACCATCGTGATCGTGCGGCCGGATGGATATGTCGGAATGATTGCCCCAGCTGTTGCCCTGGAGGATGTGCACGCATACTTTGCATCGTTCCTGGCTACTCATACAGTTTAAAGACTGAGAATCGATGTAACATATCAACATTTATGCATTCCGAGATTTCCATATCGTTCAGGGGGAGACGGGGGGCCCGGGTTGGCCGAGTATATGTGAGAACGAAGTCTCGTCGTGGGTATCGTACTGGGTCCCAAACACTACAGGTCACGCTTTCCACCCAGGCGCGGCCTCTGTGCTACCGATGGGAACTCTTCTCGCACCACCTCTTCCTGCTGGCGGTTTTGGGGTAGACTTGGCCACCCCCTTTGCTGATGGCTCAGCTTTGCTATTGCTCGACGGTCTTCCTTGCGGCGCCGTGGCCGGAGGTACCCTGAGTGAAGGTTTTCCTCTATTCTCCTTCTCGAGTGAGCCCCTCGTCTTGGTTTTGCCAGCATTCACAGGAACGTTAGTCTGAGGGTGTATCTTCGCCTTCGGCAGACTCATGACCACTTCACTTGCCCGTTGGTCGTTCGCATTAACGTTCTTCTCTCCCCTCTTCTCCTTCAAAGGACTGTCTTCGTCGTCCTCTTCATAGCTGGACAGTGGCTTCGATGAGTTTGTTGGCGTTAAATCAGCTTCCTTGATTGCTGGTAGAGGCACCGATTCTGCACTTTCGGGCGACTCGCCAAGCATAAGAATGCGACTGAGTGGACTAGGTTTCGTTGGTGAGTATGCGTGGGTCATGCGTAGTGCAAGAGGCTTTGCCACCGGAAAGGGGCGTTGACTTGCCGGCGGTGTTTGAGGTACGTTCGGTTGCACGGTGGGGTGGTGACAAGATGAAGGTGGAACTATCTCGGATGCGTTGTCTGTGGCCACACCGTTGCCTGAAGAGACATCCCTGGAAGGGCAAAGCAAAGTATTTGGAGGCGGCGGCAAGGATGTCCTAGGAGATGGGGGTGGGAGCACAAAGGATGTCGGAAGTATGGACTGTCGCGTAGTGGGTTGAGCCTGATCGCTGGACAACCGGGCAGACACAGGCATCGGTATCACCTCGGTCTCATACGCAGGTTCGGCATTCGTAGGTGGCGGTATCGAGAAGGTGGACGATCTCCGGGATGTGCGCACTTTACGTCCGGTGTTGGATTTTCCAACTACTTTATTCTTCCGCGGTGATTTTCGTGGTGATTTCTTCTGCGACGGTTCAGCAGGCTTAACTACGCTGGAGAGCAGTGGAGGCGCGGAGGATGCAGTCTGATTTTGCTGATGCCAGGTCCGCTTCTCTTCCAAGAAATTGATTCGGTCGTTCTGAGCAATAATGAGCTACAACTTGATGACATTGTAGGTTAATCTACTCTTACCTCCAAAGCAGTTCTCTCTTTAATGAGCGTAACGGCAGCTTCTGTGAACTTTGCCCGTTCATCTTCGAGCTCTTGCTTAATTCGTTCCAGTCTTTCGCGTTCTGGAGCAAACTTTACTTCGGTATCCAGATGACGCGAGTCCAGCAAAGCGGCCTGTTGTGCAACTCGGCTCAGCAGGGCTTGGATTTCTGCGGATTGCGATTCACACTGGAGCTGTGTTTTCTCTGGAGGAATTGTTTCAGCCATTGTCAAGGACCAGAAGTAAAGAAGGATGACCCAATTCAGCTTGTAACTTCTCAATAGTGGTTCTCAACTTTTCGCTTTCGGCTATGTCCAAGGTGCCAGAGGGAACGGCTGATGGGTTGGCATTGATATGAGGCATTTCTGAGAATCGTGTAGACAGCGTGACTAGTGTGTTTTCTGCTGAACTGAACAAGGACAGCAACCTCTCCTCCGCAGCGTTGATCGGAGAGAGCGGGAACAATGCATCATGATTGAAAGTCGGAGGCTATCAACCTGTCAGTTGAGAGGGACAACATCAGAAGAGAATGCACCTCTTCTTCCTCAACGGACAGTGCGAGACGCATTCTATGCGTCAGCGACTGTATCCGGTTTGCGCAAATAACGGCAAGGCGCCTGAGCCTCGTAGATTCAGCGAACAGTTCGGCTCGCGACGACTCCGCATGTTCAAGGGCGACATCAAGATATCCTTTGCCCTTCCCTATGTTGTCGGATCCTGAAATGATTTCTACATTTGCGCCGTGAAACGATATACCCGAGGAAGCCGCGGTGACTTTAGACTGTGCGTCTGCAAGTTTATTCCACTTCTCTATCATTCGTTCAATCTCTTTCTCTTTCTTCTTAAGCTCTGTGACATGCGTGGCGCGGAGGCCCTGAAGCGATGTCCGGATGCGCTGGAGCTCTGCTGTTGTCTGCTTACGGCTTGCTTCGGAAGATCGAAGGGCTCGGGTTTCTGAGCTAATAAATGGGCTGTAGTCAATGTTTAAACGTTGGGTAAATGTGAGCACTCACGCTAAACGCGACTTATACTGATTTACTTCTCTTTCCGCATTTGCAACCTTTTCCTTCGAAGCACAATGCATATCCATGAGTCGTTCATGGTCATAAGACAGCGTGCGCAATTTTGTGGAGAGATCTTCTGCACGCGACATGTCATCCTGAACAAAGGGTGCGGGTGAGTCTTAAAAGGACTACATATTATATCATTTGGATGTACCACTCTCTGGCTTAGCATGGTAAGGAGACATTTTGCCACACGTTCGGAATCTGCCTTGGATATGCCGTCCAAGGATAGGCCAGGAGCGGTGGTGAAGCCATGTGCGATGAGTTGAGAGTTGATGTACTGAAGATTCGGTGTCGAGGCAAAGCTTGAGGAGGAGGCTTCGGATGAGGGTGAGCCAAATTCTGACACAGAGGCATTCAAAGCCCAATGGACGAGCTTTTTAGCTTCTGCCATCACTAACACTGCCCACTTGGAAGTTGGGTGGACCCGAACGACAGGTGACGGGCAGGGACGCGACATGGTCACGTGCGTGTTCAACCCACGTGACGAGATGAGACATGTCACGGGGTTTCTGCGGAACTGCGTTTATTACGTAATCACCGCTTTGCCCATTGTGCGTATGGTGGAGGGAGCAGCTCTGGGCGACGTCTGACTTCTTCTACCGTCTACTTGGCTCATCCTTCGATCCCATTACCGTCCATATCGCGTCCTTACTTATTTGATGCCTGTTGTAGCTGCATTCCCTCCTGCGCCCCCGAGACTAGGCTGTGGATCATCGTACAGTGAGAACAGCATCACATACCCGTCCACCCGCCCTGGAAACCACCATACACCGAGTCCAACAATGCGGAATGGCTCCGTCATACCCAACGAGAATCTTAGCATCTCCGAGATCAAGGAAAGGGCGAAAGAAGATGCCCGACGGTACGCAAAGGGCATTTCCGCGATTTCACTTCTCAGGTCTGCCCGCTCTCAGCTGCAGACTGCACAGGTCCGCGAAAATGCGGGCGACCTCAAGAGCGCGCTCTCTTTCCTGTTGAAAGCGGGATCTCTTGCTGCTATGGTCATGAACAGCGACGAGTTCATTAACGAGAGCAAATCTGGAAAGCACGGCGTCTTGTACCGGGAGTTCGTCAACTTTCAAAAGGTCTGTGATGCGTTTCTCGATCACCACGTTTGACTGATTAATTCATCAGACTGACGGCAATAATCTGAAACAACGTGTCGAAGCCATCGAATGGAGGTTGACCGATCTGGAAAAGTCCGCTTCAGCGTGAGTGTTATCCATGCGTTCCCCTCGACTCGGCTCACTGCTTTCACAGTGATCTCGTTTCCAACACCGCCACCAGGATGGCTGGGACGTCCATTGCTGATCGCGTCAAGTCCTTGAACGATGCCGGTCTTACTGGAGCTACAACAGGGCGCCTCTCACGGGAAGTCCCGGATACGTCGTCGCCATCACCAGCACCAAAATCATTGGAAGCAGGGCCATTACACAGACTATCTACGTCCACACCATCGCATTCGCAACCCTTTCAGCTTCCTCTTTATACATCGGCTGCTCCAAACAGCTCAGCAGGGTCGTCACCGCACGCAGTTGTTCCGCTCTCAAGTCTCGGCCCACCATCCCCCGTGTCTGATTCTTCGTCACCTCGTCCATCTCATACTAGTATCTCTGATTTTACTCAGTCTTTTCCCGACATACAACAATTGAACCTATCACTATTTCCATCTAACTCTCAAACTTTGGAAGGTAGTTCCACCGATATTGATTCGTTCGCGTCTCATGTGGATGATATCGAATCGATATTGCCACCCCACTTGAAGTCCTTTCCTTCCATATCCATCGATCCCGGACGACGGCCTTCAAGTACGCCTGTTACGCCTACTGTGAATGCTTTCATGAGTCGTCCTACCTCGCCAGCAATTGCATCAAAGCCCTCGATCAATAATTTTGCATTTTCTTCATCACCCTCAAAATCCTCCCCTTTATCAGAAAGGATACTCCCAATCTCCAACGCTGTAAATCCTAGGCAGCTGTTTGATTATCTCCATAAATTCAAGGTGCTTCTTGTCGACATTCGAACGCGGGAGGAGTTCGAAATAGAACATATCAGGAACGGTGCAATAGTTTGCATCGAGCCCTCTGTGCTTACACGCGTAAGGTAAATGAGAAATTCCCCGTGCAATGATCGACCTGACAGTTTGTAGCGCTTCAGCGGAGAGCATCGAATGTTCCTTGGCTGTCGCGCCTTCCGAAGAGTTGGTCCTTTTTCAAAACCGTGAAAAGTTTGATCTGGTAGTGCTGTACGATGCCTCATCGGAGGCGTACGACAACGGAGGCCCGCTTTCAACTTTCGTTCGACTCGTGTACGAACACGCGCTCAGAAAGGCACTCCGGAGCCCGCCAATGCTCCTCATTGGTGGTCTACAGGCTTGGAAAATGGAGTTCGGGGACAATGATGTTACTAGAGGCGCCTCCAGTGCCCGACGAAACCTAACAAGCGTCGCTGAAAACCGCTTCGGTAGTACACCGGTGCCTCTGCCGACTCCAACCACACCTGTGTCAACTCGTCTCCAGCTCCCCCAGAAGCAGCCTCTTGCTAATGGTATGTCATCAAGCGATAAAGTGCCACCCGAATTACATCCACCACCCCAGCTATCTGAGTAAGTACCCAGAGCAGTTGGAAGTCGTCAATACTAACAAAGATGGTCCATTCATCATTCAAGTGTGGGTAACCAAGTACTCTTGGACGGTCCCGTATCTATTATCCGCAAGAGCCCCATGCTTAGACCCCCGTCTACGCCGCCTCATAATCATAGTCCTTCAGAACCAGTATGTTTCTCCTTCATATGTTAAAGCATATGCTCACTCTCCATAGTCACCTTTCAGGTCTATGGTGATGCCTCAATCTCCTACCAACAATGCCAACGTTTCAACTGGGCCGATCTCATATCCGAGCTTCTCCCCGGTCGTTCCATCTAGCCACCTCCCGTTCTCTTCACCTCCACCCTTCACCGCTGTTTCCATTCCACCACAAGCCTCGATAAATCCATCGCGACGCCGCAGTGACTACATGGATGGCTCACAATCCCCAATTACGGGACTCACGCCTCGTCCGGTGTTTGATTATCCTGACCTACCGCTCCCTACCCTTCGCCCACCTCCACCAGTTGCATCGCACTCTTCCGAACGTCAGGATGCTCGGCCCCGCTTTGCACACGCCTCTTCGTATTCGTTGACGACACTGCCCCAGGCAACGGAGCCAAAGCCACCGATCATTGACAGTTATTACCCAGTCACTTATTGGCCAGACACGCAGATTACGACCACAGGATTGAGGAATTTGGGCAATACTTGCTACATGAATGCAACAATCCAGTGTCTTCGTGCAACGGTGCCGTTTGCTAGGTTTTTCACAGGTAATGTCTTTTGACAAGGACTGCTGTAGTCGTACTGACCTGCCTCAGATGGGCGGTGGAAATCTGCTGTCAATATGCGCAATCGCTTGGGTACAGAGGGTAGGCTAGCCCAGGCGTTCGCTAGCATCCTTTACAACATGTCGCATTCTGAGCTCCCTCATTTCAACCCGCTTGACTTCAGAGTATGCTTGTCCTTCGTACCTCGCGTCGTGCAGGTATTAACGGAAGTGTAGAAATCTATCTGTCATCACGCCCCCCAATTCAGCGGGTCTGACCAGCACGACTCCCAAGAATTTTTGACTTTCCTTCTTGATGGCCTTCACGAAGATATTAATCGTATACTCATCAAGCCCGCGAATAATCACTCTACGCCACAACGTGAGGCTGAACTTGAAAAGCTTCCTCAACAGGTTGCAAGCGAGCAAGAATGGACAATCTACAAGATGCGCAACGATAGCCTCATTGTGGACTACTTTCAAGGGCAGTTCAGGAATAGAATGGAATGCCTCACCTGTCACCATGTGCGTAAAAGTCAATTCCACGTTTTGTTACACTGACAACACCCTTCGATCGTAGACGTCGACCACTTATAATTCGTTCATGTATCTCTCCCTTCCCATACCGGCTACAAAAAGTACTGGAAAGGTCTCATTGTCCTCCTGCTTAGACGCATTTGTCCGCGAGGAGACTTTGGAACAGGCAGATGCCTGGTAGGATTTTCCCGGAATCAGCTTTAATTTTCTGATGCGGCTTCAAGGCACTGTCCAAAATGCAAACAACTGCGCAAAGCTACAAAGAAATTGACGCTGTCCAGGCTCCCTCCAATACTACTGATCCATCTGAAGCGTTTCTCGGTCAAAGGGCCATTCACAGATAAAATTGAGACCGTTGTAGAATTTCCTATCAAGGGCCTTGATCTTACAAATTATATGCCCGCTCCTTTGCCCCCAAGCATGGTGGGCCCCGCCAACGGTATACCGCCTAGCAGCGCTGACGACGCCCGAGTCCAACTGCCACCTTACAAGTACGACCTGTATGGTGTCACGAACCACTTCGGTAGTCTCAGTAATGGACATTGTGAGTTTCCATTGTTTCCCGCAGGCGGACTCCAAGCTTTATTGTTACCAGATACTGCATTCATTGCATCCCGTGGATCATGGCTGTACTGCGATGATAGCCGTGTTACTGCTACTGATGCTAAAGAAGTGGTTGTGAGTGGGTGTTCCTCTGATAAATATTGTTTTAGTCTCATCATAGTTTATTGTAAAGGGCCGGCCTGCCTACGTGTTATTCTACAAAAGAGTCAGAAACTAGAGGTGCCATCGACGGCCATATTTAAACTGGTGCTTATTGGTTTTTTAACCTACTATCTGATATCGTACCTGTACTCACATTTCCTCACTACTTTACCACTGTACCCGTACCATAATGTTTTCCTCGAGGAAATTACTGCACCTCCGACTTTGCCCCACATGCGTTTGTAGTGTTCACTTCTTGAAGTACCCCCCAGAGATGTCTCGGGCATTGTCGGAAGCCGGATTCCAGGAATTGTCGCATGGAAAATCAGCCGCTTGCCCACCAACAGGCAGTTAGGTTCTCAAGATCACTCCATACTGTTGCTCATATCTAGAACCGAGATTGCCAGTGTTATACCTGCAGCGCCCTTTAGCGCTAAGTACACAATTCCCTGCGTTCTCAACGACGGTAAACTATAATTACAAACCAATATATATGCTACAATGTCCCAGGGGATACCTACTAACATGAATTTTGTCCAACCAGGTGTGGCCAGTTGCATTTATGACAACGCCAACGATCGGAGTAATACTTGCTACGATAAAAGCATGGAGAATAGTGCGTCCCACAGCACTCGCACCGGGGATCAAGCTCGGACGTGTCAACAACTTCGGGGCGGCTGTTAAGAACCATATCCAGATGCATCGCCTTGCGCAACAACGCATGTGCCTGCGAAACAGGCGCTTGCTTATATGTTCGAGTGTATAATTGCATGACACTCTGTTTATTGGATTAGTGATGGGGCAGTAAGGACACTGTTCGTTTAACTGACCTCCCCGGTCTCATCTGTCTCGCATATGTCGTACAGCTCATGCTTACTCACGTCATGTTCTTTGCAATAGATGACAGGGGTCAAAATTCCAGTTTCCCCCTTGAACGTCACTACGACGGTGTCACGGCGGGGATTGCGAACCTAGGAAGTTTCAATACATTGGATTGTTCCAGAACGTAGAGCATGAAACTCTTACTGGCTGGACTTCAAACGCAAATTTGTGGCGTGCGGTCCATGCGCAAGATGCATGATACTCCTTGGTGCATTCCGTGCATCGGAAAACCGCACCGCGTCCTTCACCGCATATGGTGCATCTCTAGGAGATTTGTTAGAGAGCACGATTTCCATCGAAAAAATACTCACAACTATCCATCGCTGACGTGGTATGGTACTAATCCCCTCCACTACTTGAAAGCGCGAGGCATCCGTGAAGGAAATCTCGGGTGAAAATACAGCACACAGCACGTGCACCCAGCCCTGCCCCTCGGTTGCTTTGATCGCACGTAGAAATTCAACATGCCCCGACCCTTTCTCGTAGACTTTCCGGGAGGGACAAAGTACGCAGTCCGTATTCTAGCGATGTATTCTCGTGAGAAGTCATCGAAAAGGATGGAGGAATGTTGGGTTTACCAAAGAAGCTTCTTGCGATTTCTCGTCCTTGCATACCGCACATATGTACGACTCCAAAGTGTCCCGATCCACGAAGACACCCCAAGTCCCTTAAAAATCATTAGCTATCATTCGGATGATCATACAGCCGCTTTTTACGTACCGGCATGAATTCGCAGTGAACATTTGTGACACTTGACGATTCTCCCAAGAGGACCCATCTTTTGACATGCTTGGCACCGTAATTGAAGAGCAGTGGCTGCATTCGGAGGGGGGGTCGTACCATTGGTAATCGATGCCTGAAGAAGGATGAAATATTATCCATGAAAACTGCTTCAAAATCATACCCTCAGGCGCTTTGGGTTTGGACCATTCAACGGAGTACCTTCCCGTTTCTCACTACCTTTCTTCCCGGTGGGCGTCGAATCTTCGCGAAAAGGTCGCACACTAAGGTCAGCGTATTTCCTCCAGTTTGTCCCGCATGTGTTGCAAAGAATCTCGGTAGCTAGGCCTTTCGGGGCTCTCCACCACGTCTCAGATTCACGTGTTCTGCATGCACCACAACTATTATATCCCTTGGAAGGCTCGCGGACCGTGGAGCCCTCATCATCTGAGAGAGGAGTGATAGATTGAGAAATCGACACTTCCTCATCCTCTTCATCTTTCTGGGACGAGCGTAATTCCTGTTTGCGTTTATTGTCTTCTTTGAGCCTCGAACTATGTGATGAGATCAGCGATACCGGAAAATCACGGAATCGAACGAAAAGCTGTACTTCTTCCAATGACCATAGAACCGCACCACTTCCGGCATGGATCGCGTGCCAACCTCGTCACGGACGGCGCGGAGCTCTGCACCATGGAACATAATACCGTCTTCGAAGGCAGCGACTTCTTCAGCAGTCCATTCTCTATCAGCATACCTGGTTTCCCCCCTCTTCCACTTTAATCACATTGTGAGTGAACCAGCAAGGAGGTATACTGGGCCTAATATTACCTTCTCTGTGCGTGTGAGAACACTCATATCAACAGTAGACCAGCCCCTATTCATCAAGTGTGCCTGAGAAAAGCGGCGAGCAGCTTCCGTCAGCCAGTCTACATTGTAGAGGTTCTCTTGCTTCCTCGTGAGAGCCGCCTTCCATTCTTCCACTGCGGGGGAAATTAGGCGGTAATTATGCACACCCGAAGTAACACGCTTACGCTCCGTCACTAAAATAAGGTCAGGTGAGGTTATCTGAAGACGATTTACGGAAGGCACCTACCCTCTTCGTCCGACAATAAATGAATAGTGCTAAGAACCTCGACAGTGTTGTCGCCACCACGTTCTTCTGCATCTGAGATAAATTTGTTAGTAAGTCTCCGTTGTGGAGGGGTGCCTCCTCAGACCTGGGCATGAAGTATTGTCAGCAGGGGAAGGTATCATTGCCTGATACTTCGGCCCAACCCGCGTCGCCGCCCGGGGAAAGATAAGGTCATCGGGATCTGCATTCCAATTCAGGAAAATCCGTCAGCTTTACTATCTAGACGCACCAAGGGTATCTTCAGCGACTGTATATTGACTTGTAAAAAAAAACGTAAGCCGAGGTTCTACCGACGGGAGAAGTGACCATCACATACGCACCCAAAATATCGGAAAGGCCACATCTTGAAGTATTTGATGTCTAAATTTTCTTCCTTTTCCGCTAGAGAACGATCTTTCCGAGGACGTCCCCGGCCGCGAGGCGCTGGTGCATTTGACTTAGGTTTCGTGACCGGCGTTGCATGACGAACTTCGTGACTGTCAACTTCTTCTTCGTGGCGCTTAGAGCAGGGAGCACATGTCCAGCCATAACCGCGAGAGGGTTTTGCAAGGAGGGGCGGCTGGACGCAACCCATATGAAAGAACTTCTTGCACCTATCACATCCCACAGTGTCTGGGCTGTTGATCTACGATAAATAACTACGCCTGGGAGAAAATAGAATATGGCGTCTTACTAAGCACACCATTGGTCGCACGTTGCGCATAGACGGAGGGTATCTGTGAGGTCAGGGACAACTTCCTTCTCCGCCACCACATATTCATATCTGGAAACCAAGGTCTGGCGAATATGATCAGGGACTAGACATGAGGATTAGGAAAAGGTGAAATTGCATATTGAGAATCATAAGCGCACGATTTCGGACGTCCGTGGCCTGAATGACTTCAAACTCTTTCTTGATATATGGATCAAAAAGACGGTTGAAATAAAATCTGTCTGGCCGTTTCTTCCATCCAGCAAGATCGGTAATCTTGTCCCTGTGAAGGACATAGCACCTGGACCGTAGTTGGTTAATGTCGCAAACTTCTGAGTAAATTGCCGCCAAGAGAAGGCGAGAATCAGCAACCGGACGGTCGCTAACGTCGCTTGGACGATAATACCAGGCAAGTCTGACGCGGGTATAAATTTCCTTTGCTTTTCCTTTGCCCTTCGAAGCGCCTTCTGGGGGTAGGAATTCCATTATGCGTGCGACGGAATAAGGGGTACCATCCCGAACCGACCACGGGGGAGAACAATAAACATGATCTTCATAAATTCGATCCTTAGTAAGTATTGAGAACGTTGGGGGATGAATCAGAATTTTACCGTTGACTTTGACCTTCTCCCCATTCCTCAACGTGACCTGGGCAGCCATGAATCGCGATTGACAGAACGGGTCCCAAAAAATCTGAAATGCATCAAATATAAGTCCAAGCCATGTATTAAATGCGAGAAGATATATTTCCACGAACCTGAGAGAGAAATGTGCAAGTTGTGGATTTGGGCAGGTGCTAATACGATGGAGGCGACAAGGTGGAGAAGGTGCGATACCAGAATGGCAGACTGCCGTTAAATCAAACTCCGACGGGGCACGAAATGTCGATGTCTCAGGTCCACAATCTTACCTCCCACACTCTTTGTCCCGACAAAAATGGGACGGAAAGGGGGATTCGTTTCGCCGGAGTTCAGCACTGTTTGTGTGGGATTTCAGTTTGATGAAGCGGTGGTCGGCGGTGTTGAGCCAAGCTGGCAGGATTAACTTCCGCAGGGTCGGAGGTCCAACCAGATTTCCTCTTATGTGATTACCGCTGCCTTGACAGAAAGATGGATGGTAGCAGGGGTGGACATGCACAGGAAATGCATCTCAGACCAACTATGTAATAACGAAGATGGGAAAGTTGGAACACAATAAGTTCAGAGAAAAACACGTGTGCGCCGAGGCGGTTCCATTATTTGATCCCTTATCTGTCTCGCGCCGCTCACTTATTGGCCAGCGCTGCTCGATCGTAGGTAGTGTTTCCTAGTACCTCGCTTTTGCAGCCCCATGCATGCCAGGGAGCATCCTATCCTATATTAAAATAGAAAACATCGCCGGCCAGCCCTCCATGATTTCAATAGCAAAGGAAATACTGCTTTCGTAGGGCAAGCCACTGAGAGAATAATGAAACAGCAACTCATGTTTCCACGACTGCATCAGGCTGTACTCATCACGTCCAGTGGAAAAGGTGGATACGAATGACTTTACCCGACATCGTAAGGTTGTACAGTGCCGGTGACCTCATGAAACATTAAAGCTGATGGAAAATCGAAGAGTATGAAGTTACTTATCTATCGGGAATGGAGCAACTGGGCGTAACTTACTACTTAGGTTTATTGAGCGCAACTCCAACATATTATGATAGCCGATCATACTCTAAATAGCAAGTAGCCAACGACGGAAGAGAAAAACCGCGTAGTCGATTACTATTCGATGCTGTTCCCCTCGAGAATTCCAGCCAGTATGAGGACTCAATCGCCACCACTACTCCTGAAAGCTCAAGAGCCGCCGTGGAGGGAAGTCACCATAAGTATGTGAAGCCTGTCCCGTCACTGGACCAGCCTTCGGGAACTTGACCAGCACAACGGGTGCGCTCGAATTATTTAGTGCAAATGCTTCGAGCCAGAGAACTGGCAAGCTCTTAAGGTACGAAGCAACCTGCAGACGTCATTGGCACACGACGAACTTATGTACCACAGGGGCTGGCCGTATTATTCGAACCGGTGACATTTCAGGGAGTCTCACAACTGGTATGAAACCTATGGTGCGGCTGCACGTTTGTGACTGTGTTCTCAGCGCACAGCTAGAGACTTACACGTCGTTTCCTTGCCTCTCTATGGATCGCCTCAGTAATTGGGAAAAGAAAGAATGTCATTGACTGAGTGTGCTGTGAAGTACAGTTAATTACGATCTTGGTAAAAGTGACATACATTACACCAAAATGAAAACAAAAGTCCCAAGTTCCAGTTCCACTTACATTATCCTCAGCTTAACCTTGAGTAATAAGATGCTCCACTCCGCAGATAGGAGTTAGTCCGGGGCAGGAATCCCTGAGGCTCTGGGCTATTCACTCTCGGCCTGAAACTCCAAATCTCCATAACTGTCTTTCCAGCTCTGCGGCACATGATTGCGCATGTTCCGTACTTGCAGGCTACCTTCCAGACGCTCTCAGACCGCTCACTGAGGTCAATCACGTGCGCACCACTTTGTGTTTCGTACACACTGACACGTCCGTCGTTACCGGCTGTGATGAGAAAGTTGGAGTCAAACTGAAGGGAGGTAACGGAGGAGTCGTGGGCAGCGATCCGCTGTAGTGGGCTGTAGTCGCGAAGCGAAAACGTGATGACGCGACCATCCGAACCACCGGTTGCAAGGAGCCCTGCAGAAGATGATAACTGAAGTTGACACACCAATGCCGTGTGTCCTGGGAGAAGTGCTATGCAATTTCTGGTAACGTATTCAGTTAGGCCGGGGAAAAAGAAAAGCTGACATGGCTGACCCCGACTTCGCGTCCCATACACGAACGGTAGTGTCTGTGCCACCAGACGCGATGCGGATGCCGTCGAATGCTACTGAATAGATCTGAAGCCCGTGCCCACGAAGCACGTGCAAACATTCGCCTGTGTCTACATTCCAAACCTGTGAAAGATCAACCATCAACCGTGTACAATAAGTGCAACGTCATATACCCACCCTGCAAGTGGTATCGTAGCTGCCACTGACGACCCTGTTCCCACATACGTCCAGGCACCGCACGCTTTGGTGATGGCCCTGGAGCACGCGGAGTAGCCTTCCTTCTTGGATATTCCATACTCGTACGGTCGCATCGCGAGAACCGGTGACGGCCACGGGGCGATTATGCAGGACCCTAATACACCTTATAGTGGACGTATGGCCTTCCAATACATAGATACAGCGCCTAGGTTTACAACGTATGTCAACATTATAGCCTGTCGGAGGAGGAAAAGACGGACCCAGATACCACGTCCCAGACCCTCAACCGCTTGTCGCATCCACCACTAACGACAATCGGGTTAGGCTGTCCCCAGCCCTCCGAAGCGCAACATATATCGCTTGGCTTTCCTGAAGGAGTATGTGAAGGAGTGCGTAGTATTCGCTTTGGCCCGTCTAGGCCGAGGGCCTTGCGCAAGTCAGGGGGCAGAAAGGCCTCTTGCCCCTGAGATTCGCCATCTCGGCTCTTTACAACACCCACGTCGTCTGGAGTTTCTTCCCAAAGTCCTCCGCGACTAACTAGGTGGACTGCCCAAACCCCCAATTCGTGGCCAGTCAATGTACGGGACATGACTCCGGAGTCAGCGTTGAAGATGTGGATCTTTGAATTCGCGAGACCAACAACAACTTGGTCGTAGTCCATCGCCAAGGATGTGATAACACCGCTATCGGGGGTAACGACAGACATGCGGTGTGACTGCAGTAAGGTCCCGCCTCTTCGCATGTTGCACACTTGCGTAGAACGCATGTTATATTTATAAAACGCATGCACAACTGAGCTTACTCACTAAGCGTATATGAGTACTGAAAATGTTTGCGGTAAGAGGGTCTGACGAGTGAAGGCGACGCTGGAAGCTGAATAGACGGGTCGTGGTATTGGGTATATTCTCCAATTCGATTAAGTGGCGAAGGGAAATCCTCCGAAATTTGGTCATCTGATTCGGTGTATTCTTGGGAGCGTATGCTAAGAGAGAAGTTATACCGCTGGCAGAGCCCTTTCCACATGCATTCGTCCGCGACAAGATCATGCCATCTCCTGCACACCTGGCTGGCCCTGGCAAGAGTCTTTGGGTCATCAATGAAGCTAAGGGTATGATAAGCTAATTCTGCCGGTAGTTTAGAGAAAAAATCTCGTTCGAGCATGGGTGTGATGGTTTGTGAGATGAAGAGAAGTTCCGAATGGGTACAATCAGATAGGAGAGATGCTAGGTATCGTCTTCGAGCAGCTGGGCCATGAGCCGCTAAGTTTGCAAACTCTATGCGCGACAAACTGACAAGATCGTGTTGGGTATTAAGTTGGGTGTGCAGGGAAGGATTGGGAGTAATGAGGATTGGACCTGGCGATGGTGCAGGGGTGGGAGGCGAGGCTATCGGCATGTAAATGGTGGACGACAATGAACTAGGTGGATGTTGGCATTGGCCATTCTTGTTGGAGTCCAACACCGTCTCCATCATCTGATGGAGGCGTGTTGGCCGGCGACGACGACGACGGTGACGGTGGTAAGCAGAGAGCGGTGCGCACGTGACGTCTATCAGTAACGCCCTTGTCGACTGGCCCGCTAGCAGCTTTCAGGACAAGACACAATACCATGGCGAACAAGAAAAAAGGCTCTGCAAAGAAAAAACAGCCAGCCGAAGTCTCGTACGATTGCCTTTTCTTCATCCTTGCACGTTCTTCACGCTCAACCACGCCACAGAGTGGAGATTCCTGCTGCTGGTAGCTCTTCGGCGCCGTCCGACCCATCCCCACCCAAAGTCCTTTCGTCACCCAATGGACCAACCGCGGAGGCGATTAAGGAACAGGGAAATAGTGCTTTCAAGGCAAAGCAGTACACCGAAGCCGTAGAATTGTATACCAAAGCCATTGGTGTGCAATCACACCGCTTTCCTATGTTTATCGATGCTCACTCCCTTACAGATATGAATCCTGCGGAACCATCCTATCTCACTAATCGTGCTGCTGCCCACATGGCTCTTAAACGCTTCCGACCCGCTCTCGTAGATTGCCAGCAGGCAGCCACCCTACAATCCGATAACCCGTCCTCAAAAACCCTGATCCGTCTCGCCCGTTGTCAACTCGCTCTCGGCGAGTCTGAATCCGCGCTGAAATCACTCTGCACCGCATTATCCCTAGAGCCTTCAAATACTACTGCTCTGCAACTACAAGGAAAAGTACAGGAACTCGAGCGTCACTTGCGCAACTTTGACTCGGCAAAACGCAAGAGAGACTGGGGACTCGGTCGCCTCGCTCTGGACAAGTGCTTTCAAAGTTTGGATGCAGAGGGAGGCGAAGCGCCTATTCAATGGCGACTGTGGAGAATAGAACTCGAGCTGGGTCGGGCGAATTGGGATGCTGCTAACATCGCCGCAAAGTAAGTCTACTCGTGGTAAGCTCTGTTTCGGGTCTTGCCAATCTATTCGATTCCATATTTATACGGCTTCTCCGCAGCGATTTACTGAGGTTGGAACCCAATTCTCCAGAGGTCCTTACACTTAGGGGCCTTCTGCTCTTCCTTTCTGGGAAGCTACCACAAGCCATACAGCACGTCACCTCTGCACTACGATTAGATCCTGGACACGGAGATGCATCCCGATTGCGGAAACGTATCAAAGATGTCGAACGGCTTAAGGAAGAGGGTAATACTGCCTTTAAAAGCGGAAAGCTCCAAGATGCTGTGGACCGATATACGGAAGCCTTGGAGGTAAATGCGATCCCCTCCTCTATTTTGTACCTGCTATTTACTGTACGCAGCGGATAGGTGATGCAGAGGAAGAAGGAAAAGGCGGTCAGATACGCGCCACGCTGCTCTCCAATCGCGCTACCACGCAGCTCAAGGTGATTGCGGCTCTAATGTACCCTAGCAGTTTTAGTGACATATTCACTAGCTGGAGCGTTATGAAGAGGCACTTGCAGATACGGAAGCTTCGCTGACACTCTGTTCGACATCCTTCAAGGCACTGCGGACCCGGGCACGCATTAATCTACACCTCGAAAAGTTGGATGCTGCTGTGGCAGACTTCAAAGCCGCCATCGAGCAAGCCGGTGTAGAGGGCGCAGACGCGGATGCCAGAACCCTCAGGGCTGACCTCAAAAAGGCCGAAGCGGCCCTTAAAAGGAGCAAGACGAAAGATTATTACAAGATCCTTGGCTTGTCGAGGGACTGCATAGAGACTGATATCAAGAAAGCATATCGCCGAGAGAGCTTGAAACATCACCCGGATAAGGTCAGCAATCATAGATCAGATTCTGATCGTCTTTCACTTACCTTACAACATTACTTGACAGGGTGGCGACGAAGAGAAATTTAAACTCGTTGTCGAAGCACACGCAGTTCTTTCCGACCCACAACGGCGTCAAAGATATGACATGGGTGAAGATGAGGACGGCCAGACAGACCCATCGATGGGTGGCATGAATGGATTCCGCATGAACCATGCGGATCTCGCCTCTCTATTTGCACAGTTTGACGGAGGGCCATTCGGTGGAGGAGGACGCGGACAGTTCGGTGGAGGCGGAGGTTTCCGTTTCCATACCTCACCTATGAATGATGACTTCGACTTTTGAATATCGAGACGCATTGTTCGTAATGCGACTTTGTACACTACTATACTTATGTAAAGTAAGTAGTTCCGCGGGAAATACCACAAGTTGGACGGTCCTAGTACCCCCCTAAAAACATAATCACTTATTCACTCTCAAGACCATCTCTTCCAGCGTAATTGCCCGATACTCGTCTCCTTCAGGAGCCCACACAGCATCATCCTGGACATAAACCAATATCCCACCCTTCCCGCTCGCGTTCGACACTCTAAACAGGGGCATACGCGACTTCTCATGTGCTCTTCCGGTGGGTATAAATAGCAAATTGTGTTCCGCTGAGTATTCTTCGACAATAGAACGGAATGTGACTTCTTGCGTCCGCGACGGCACTGTCTTCTTCGGTGGATTTGACACATCGGTTGTAGTTGGTCCAACCGCAGCCGCCGCAAGCTCTGCCCGGTAGTCAGGCCGCTCGAGTTTCTTTGGTGCACCAGGCCCTAGCTCTATGGCCGTATTAACCAGCTGTAAACCCCTCGTGAATCCACGCGCAACGCCAGGCATGTTTTGCACGTTCTCGGGGAAGGTAGCCTTCCAGAACGAGTACCACTGTGCTACCTCCTCAAAGCTGACACGGGGCTGGATGAGCCACATGTGCAGAATGTCTAGCCACTTGGGGAAAAATTCTGCTTCAAGCAACTGGCTGAAGACAGATGGACGAATAAGTGTAGACCACGGAAGAACCTGTGCAAGTGGTGACATGTCCTGATTGCGCGGATTCACCCGGAAATCCTCGCGAAGAACAGATCCAAGTTTCGGAATGACATGCTTCAGAAGCATGGCGTCCCAGTCACCCTTCTCGAAAACATCTCGCCATATGCTGAAATCTTTTGGCACGCCGTCGGCAGGAGCCCAGTGGCGGAGAAAGCTCCGGAGTTTTCTGCGCGCTTCATCCAAGATATCCTCGACGCGTAAACCAAGGTGAGGAAGCCAGGGGAAGACAAGCGTCTGGAGTGATACAGCGGGATGCTTAGGATCCCAACCTGCAATTGCTCCACTGATTTTTGGGAGAATAAGTTGGTCCATAATGTTATCTCGCACGAAACCAGGAAGGAAGCTTGCCCAAGTTTCGTAAAATTTCACCGCTGGTGTTGGATCTGCTGGGCTCCATTCGTTGTTAATGCATGTCCGTACCTTGGGAAGCCAAACATTCCACAAGAGACTCTCGTAGGGTGTCATGGGATTTTGGACTTGTAACGTCTCATCAGTGACGTTTACTTTAAGGGCTTGCTTCCACCCTCGGAGTGTGGAAACGAGTCCAGACGGATCTCGGAGAGGGTTCCATTGAGCTACTGCACGTCGTACCATTGGTAGGATAGCCGCAACAACAATTTCGTCCAGGTGATATTTGTCAAATTCCGCCGGAAATTCGACAAGAAGCCTAGAGAACAATGGAGAGAGGTCGTCAAGGTCAGCCTCATAGGTCGATGTCAGTTCCTTGGATTTGGTGCCAATTTCGTCAGTCACGAGGGAGACTTGTTGTAAGCGTGAGATTACTGCAGACATGGAATCAATCGACGGAGAAACATGGAAAATCAAACAGGCTTACGTTCAGCTTCGTCCGCAGCCTTGTTCTGCAGACGCATGCGCTCCCGAGCAATGAACGATTTACGTTCCTGTAGAGCTTTGGCCTCTCGTGCTAGCCCATCAAGATTCGTGCTACAGGCCTCCGCTATCAGCCGTAGATTATGCCGCACTTCTGGAATTCGGGTCGGATCCGTCGACGGTGTCCACGACGCCACTGATACTTCAGCAAGCGAGACAACTTCCGGAGGCTGCGCGGCAAGGTTAGTGGGTAAATGGAATGACATACAACTACATACCGTCGGACCGGCAGTAGCTTCCGCAACAATTTCCTCGTAGGTCTTGTACTCGACCTTCGTTTTGACCTTGCGCGGTCTTTTCCACACATCTGCCCTCCTCTGTTTCTGTTCATCCACCTGAACACCTACGCCAGGCTCTGTTTCCTCCTGTGTGGGACGCGGTTTCTCTCTGAAGCCTCTGAAAGCGATACCGACATTTTTCGGACGAATTGAAGCTTCAATAGGAACAGCGATACCCTCGCCACTTACGCCGAGACCCCTTCCAGCCTCCCAGCCCATTTTAGCAAGCATTCGAGCCCCAAACGTGTTACCTATCTTGCGGAAGTGAGCTTGTTCCTGGGGCGGGAGGGGGGTAGCGGGTTTCTTTCCGATACCCATGAAAGATCGGGTGGCGAAGGATGAGGCAAATGCCGTAGGTGTCTGTTGTGGTTGTTCTTTGGGCGGTGGAGGAGTAGCAGGCTTGCTGCTGCTGCCTGTGGTGAATGCTGGTGCTGCAGACGAGGAGACGAAGGACGGGGCAGCTGAGCGTCGACGCTTCCTGTCGCCTTCCGCATTTTCTGCATCGTCTGAACCTTGCGACGCGTCTGAGTCCGTCTCTTCCTCTAACAACTGGCGTTTTCGACGTGCCATCCGATGAGATCCTCGGTCAAGGCGTCAGCAAGTAACAGTCAGATGATGAGTCAGCTGACGTCACCCCAAGCATGCTTAGATCGACTCGAACTACCATCGCATTGACAAGGCGCCAGGCCTTTCACAGTTCTCCTTCTACCATGAACGATACAAATCCCAAGACAGAATCTGAGTGGCGTGCAATATTATCACCGGAGCAGGTAACCACCGTTCGGCTTCCTGTTTCCAAATTCCTTCGTCTCACCTATATCGTTATCATGATTTTAGTTCCGTATCCTCCGCCAGAAAGGAACTGAACCAGCAGGTACAGGAAAGTACAATAAGTTCAGCGACGAGGGAATCTACACTTGTGCCGGCTGCAACACGCCCCTGTACAAGAGTACAACCAAATTCGATAGTGGATGTGGATGGCCCGCATTCTTTGATGGTGAGTCCTATCTATCAGATCGCATCTTCTCTCAGCGTTTCGAGTATGAGAGGATAGCACTTCCGGGGGCGGTCAGTCGACATGAAGACAAATCATGGGGTATGGTTAGGACGGAGATTACTTGCACGGCATGCGGCGGTCATCTAGGGCATGTATTCAAAGGAGAGGGATACAAAACTCCAAGCAAGTTTTGCTATTTCCTTCGAGATGAGGATCGCTGATGGACTTTTTCAGCTGACGAACGTCACTGTGTGAACTCTGTCTCGTTGAGCTTCAAGGGAAACGAGTAATTCATGTAGTCAGTGGGGGGAGTTGTCGTTGCACGTTGACGCAAGTAAAATCGTTTCTTCTCCCCATTCAAATCACATCCGAGGACTATCATGAAGTTCCCCGCGAAACTATGTGTAGTGTGATAGAGAATGTAGCAAGGTAGTTATTAGCTTGCGCCAGTTGTTCGAGAAAACCGTCAAAACGGGGTCGAGAGAAATTCAGAGCTTTCTAGATATTCCCCATGTCACTCAGAAGACCGTCCAGTTCTGCTTGGGACGCTTTATACATGGCGACCGCTTCCTGTTACCAGGTGAGGTCATGACGACTGGCACGATGATAAACATCATACCTCGTACTTTGTTTCCAAATTATCGCACTTTTGCTCTAGGTACTTCATTTGACGTGTCATGCGCTCGATCTCGAGACCGTCTGCCTCTACCCTTTTGGGGCTGGATCAATGACAGGTTCTGTGTTCATGGAGGTGCGATCGAAACCTTTCTTGCATCTCCCGGAGTCGTTGCGTTACACGATCACATTCCTCCTCGAGGGACGATGACTTGTGCTGCAACGAAGTGATTTCCTGATCTCTTTCGAGGATGCCCTGTTCATATTCTTTGACTGTACGCTCCGCTTTTTCTGCACGTCCGATTGCCTGGTCTGCTTCTGCACGTAATGTTGCAAGTTTCTGGTGAGACGGTCAGGGCGAGGCACGGGTTATGGATTGACCTCTCACTTGCCTGCTGGATTCTATCCATTGCACCTGGGGCTGGAGGGAGGAGATAATCAACAAGCGCCTCCTTGTCATCAAATCTAATCGCTGTACCCGTGCTGATTACACAAACTCTAACCAATGCAACCCCTAGCAATGGGCCCGTTGACTTCAGAAAGATATATGCGCCGAGCGGATCACCATCCAACAGTTAGTCATTTTATCGGGTTCTAATAGCAACCAATTATGTAGGGTGTAAGACGTGGCAAGGTAATAGGCGTACAGATTGAAGAAAATGGTGATGACGATAGTAGCGTGAAGAAAGCAAATAAATGGTGGACTCGCGGAAGGGTGTAACGCGTGGTATTGGCACCAAATACTAAGCTTAGATGAGATCCATGGATTTTACCAATTCGTCCAGTTCGTCTTTGGAGGCCTTGTACTTGGCTTGCATTTCCTGTTTGCCGGGTAAGTAATTACCGTATGCAAGCGTATCCATGGCAAAACGTACCTCGTATTTCTTCTCCCAATTGTCACGTTCCTGTTCGAGCCGCTGGACTTGGCGTTCAAAGTGCTCTGCCTTGACGTCTACTTGCCGCAGTCTACGATCGTGATCAGAAGCGATCTCGTGGTCAGTGGCAAGCAAGACGTACTTCTCCATCGTTTCCTTGACATTCTTCTCTGTCGCGTCTAGTTCCTCCTCAAGCAATGCAACTTTGCGAATAAGGTTCTCGCTTGTTGTTTTAGAGTGTGCGCTGTCTTCAGAAGATGTCTTGAGCTCGGTGACCTTTGTCTCCGCCTTCTCCAGGTCTGCTTCAAGGACAGATACTCTGTGGTTCAAAGACGTGATTTCCTGGTCCTTCTTGTACAGTTCTAGTTCCAACGATTTGCTTTTGGCTTCCGCAGCTTCTGCCCGCTCGGCTGCGGCGTCTGCTTCATTACGCAAAGCAGTCATTCTCTACAGGTGCGATGAGCACGAGAGACGAAGACACATGGAAAAACACGGACTTCCTTGATCTTGTCCATGGTGGTATTTGGCTGAGGAGAGACTCTGTGGCTCGGCGGTGGTGGAAGGCAAGGACGAGTGACTGGCACTGGTGATTATATAATCAGATACAGCATGCGTGGGAAACTGAAGCTAGATTTGCCTTTTCCGATCATCAGAGGAGGATGGAAAATGATATTTGAAAGATGGACTCGGCAGAAATTAATTGCAGGGTAGTCTGAGCAACAACTTATCAGCTATCAAGGAGACGCTGGTTACCCGCAAAGCATACCAACTTTAGCCTCGACAGGACTAGCCAGATCAAATTAAAGGGAGTATAATATCGTCGTCGGTTCGCACGCAATGATCAATGCACCGGTCGCACAGGAGGGCAAGTAGCAGCAAGGTTGAGAGAGACCCATTGTCCTGATCCCATTCCATTTTATACCGCAGAACTGCCCATCCTCGAGGCTGTGATAAAGTGAGTCGTGTACACATTGCCGCTCCTGCCCGGTACGAAACCCTTGACCACCGCAGCATCCGAAACCGGCTTACCGCCTTGAAGAGAGATCGCGCTGAGTATATCAAGCCATCCGAAGTCAATGCCCTATACCAAGCCGTCGTGAAGCAAGGTGGCGTGTTTCCGCCGTCTTTTTCCTGTGCGATGCTGACCCCTTCACCCTGGCAGTCACCAAACTCAACGACGTGCGTGACGATAACACCACCTACAACAATCGTGTCGACACCACCCTTGCCGACGTGTTCAGTCTGTTATCGCTTTGCTATCTCACGCTCGGAAAGACAAAGGAATGTCCCGCAGCGTATTCACAGCTGGCATCCATGCGGGTTAGTATAAATATATCCCCTTCTCTCGACCTCGAAGAGCTACTCGTCTTCCGTTTACGATACTAATGCGTCTTCGACGTGTGACGAATGGGGATCTCTACCCGTCTTTTCGGGAGCGAAGTTGCTGCGTAGCCCTGACCTTTTTCAGCAGATCCCTCTTGTTGTCCATCATCATGAAGTCGTACTGACGGAACACTCCCTTTACTTCAGCAAATTCTCACGCATATGGAGGAATCGGGCCTATACAATGAGTCTGATGTCCTTCCCTTTCAACGTCGCTTGCAAGAACTGCGATCTATGGTCCAGCACGATGCCGAGAGCGGGAAGCATCCGGAAGCAATGACGAAGTTGCTGGAGCGACAACTTAACGAGTTAGGTATATATCTGCTCATTTATATCCTCCAAATTTAGATGCGGCCGCAGCACTCACTAGCCTTCTCGTATAAAGATGCTATCGTGCGGTCACTACAGGAATCATTGTCCGACATCTCTGTCGAGCTCATTCCCATTCACCAACGCTTGATCACTATTCGACGTCAGCTGGTCGCCCTGGCTGTAAAAGAAGGAAGCCACAAGGCGGAGCTAAAACCTCTCGCTGAGGAGCTCCGAAAGATTGATTCGTTGAGTACCCTTTCCTCGTGATTGGTGCACTGCTGCGCCAGCGATATACCAGGGCAGCGATTGACAGTGACTGCCACGCCTCTCGTAGGAAACGGGTAAATGGGAAGTTCCTCGGTCCAGGCGGCATAGTACCTACGTCCCAGGCTATTTGTTCATCCCTCTTGGAAGAATGCTTCGACATCTTACAGCAAATAAAGGCTCAAGATGAATCTAAGAATGTCGCCAGCTCTCTGAAGCCGATACACGACCGATTGGAGGAACTCCGTGCTGAGTTGGAGAACCTTGTGCTCACACACCGATGGAGCTTGAGGGAGACCGATCTGTACAATTATTCTTTGAGTCTCCAGGAAATCGATAAAATGCGGATTGATGGCAAATTTGTGGACGCAGATGGCAACCGGCCTCCAGGACAATATGTGAGAGAATTCTTCTTGTAATAGTCAGACAAACTGACCACTGCGCTTGCAGGTCCTCCTCTACCTACTCCGGCGGTGTTACGGCCTGATATACCGGCTACTCTCATCGAGTGAGCCAGTGTCAGAAGAACTGATCCCCATAGTGAGTGAAATCGTGGTGTTGGACCATGCGCTCTCTGCTCACCACCAATCTATTAGGCCAACAAGCTCTCTACAGTCAAGAAGTGCCTGAACGAAGTGTACAAGTATGGGGGTCCATTTAGTCCTCGAGATCTTTACCCCGTGTGTCATCACCTCGTCATTCGTTGCCCACTTTCCGATGTTAATTGGTCATGTTTAGTATCAACTGGCGTTATACCAGATCGACTCCATGAGGAAAGATGGAAAGTTCGTGGGTGTCGATGGAAGTGTTCCCGAAGGTCAGGGAATCGTCATGGCACACTTGAATGAATGTCATGAGCTCTTGGAGATGGTGCGTGGAGTGATCTTTTCTTCACCATATTTATTACTCATGACAGAATTTAGTTGAAGGAATCCATGGACGAAGAGAATAATCAGTACTATGATGATGACGACGACCGAGACCCAGAGTCAACCTGTGAAGACGACATTGAATAGTTGCGAAGCCATGCACCTTACGTCTGATGTAATTTGTAGACAGTTAGCTTGCATTAGCTGACTACGCCACAACCGTCGGTCATTTACGCTTGACTACGAATTCCAAATTTGGCTTGTTTCAAAGCTGTGGTGACCTGCGGTGACACTGCCAGATCATCGACGACATGGCAGCCAATCACCCCAACGTCTTGCATGACCTTCTCCGTCTTTCAGAGCAGCTTCCACTGCTCGATTAGTTTGGCCACTCAGAACATCACATAGCTTACCAAGATGTCGACCAACACAGGGATATTCGCGACGACACTACACCGTTCTTCGCCTCCCCGATACCCTTGCGGTGGCGCTGACGACGAGCAAGCCTAGGCAGTCAGTACATTTGACAAGCGTGAGGGTCATTTTTTGTCGGTCAACCCATCGCCTCGCGAAAGTGGCTTCACCCTTGTAGGGGTTTAAAAAAGTCCTACTCCACGTCCAACTTTGAAAGCGGCACGTCCCTCAGCGTATTCGGCAGGAAATCTCCTGGGCTTTCGTCAAGTCTTCCATGATACGTCAACAACGCTTACGGTTGACACCACCTCCGTATCATTCACCTGCGACGTATCTCATCCATGTAACTCAAACGCTCTGCTCGTGGTGCGCTGTCAGGCCGCTTCCTCAACAGTTGAAAATCGATCGGAGCACATCCAGCCGCGCGTCAGCTTTGAGGAGGCAGCACAGTGGTACTCGTTCTGGAAGGCTACCTTCCCCGAGAACGTGCAAAACATGCCTGGTGTTGCGCGTGGATTCACGAGGGGTTTATAGCTGGTTAATACGGCCATAGAGCTAGGGCCTGGTGCACCGAAGAAACTCGAGCGGCCTGACTACCGGGCAGAGCTTGCGGCGACTGCGGTTGGACCAACTACATCAACTCCACCGAAGAGGACAGTGCCGTCGCGGACGCAAGAAGTCACGTTCCGTACTATCGTTGAAGACTACGGGGCGGAACACAATTTGCTATATATACCCATCGGAAGAGCACATGAGAAGTCGTGTATGCCCCTGTTTAGAGTGTCGAACGCGAGCGGGAAGGGTGGGATATTGGTTTATGTCCACGGTGATGCTGTGTGGGCTCCTGAAGGAGACGAGTATCGGGCAATTACGCTGGAAGAGATGGTCTTGAGAGTGAATAAGTGATTCTGTTTTTTAGGGGGGTACTAGGACTCACCGTCCAACTTGCGGTATTTCCCGCGGAACTACTTACTTTACATAAGTATAGTAGTGTACAAAGTTGCATTACAAACAATGCATCTCAACATTCAAACAAAGTCATTATTTGTAGATGAGCTATGGAAATGGAAACTTTTACCTCCACTGAACTGTCCATGTCCTCCACCAAATGGTCCTCCTCCAAACTGCACAAATAGAAGTGAGATCCACATGATTCATGTAGAACCCATTCATTTACCCTCTTCCTTGAGCTGTTCACCATCCTTGATACATTCCCACAATTAGATGCATCTCCATGTCCAGGATCTAGTTGTAGTGCAAGGTAACATGTTTTGTGGCAACTTTCCCATAATTGCTTGACCTGTTTACATAGGGACTTAGAGCATGCACTGACAAATATTGTCCCCTACAGTGTACTGTTATGTTAGTTTTATGAACAGCTGTGCCCTTCCAAAAACTGAGCTACAAAATAGTTATAAATGACACTAATCCACCAGCAAATATATAAATTCCAGCCCCAAAATCACAAGCAAGGTAGTCACCACCACCAGAATATTTACAGTTCTCCTGGTTCTGGATATTCAAAGAATCTTTGCTCTAAAATATTACCATTCTCTATCCATCACAAGTATCACATATGTGACTCTCAGACTCAAGCCTGGTCCAGTCCAGACCCCTAGCCCCTATCTCCAGTCAAGTCCAGACCTGCTCCAGCCTGGATAGCTCAACTCTGGCCCTAAGTGACCCAAGTCCAGCCTAGATAACTCAAGTCCAGTGTTTTACCCCTATCTCTGGTCCACTCCAGCCTCTCAGCCTTGCACTACTCCACCCCAGTCCTCCCAGGTCCATGTCCAGGTCACCCAGACACAACTCCAGTCTGTTTTCTGATGTTTGTGCTATATTTAGTTTTAGTCCCTGATCTCTGCTTACTGTATGAAACCTGTGTCCAACTTTGGTTATGCCAGTCACCTGGACTTTGACTATTAGTCTTAGCACAGCCTCTGTGGCTGTCCACCCTTTGTTAATCATCTTGCTAATAGCTTATTAACAAGTCTGGCTCCATGTTCATTACCCCAGACTGGCCTCATGTATTTAACCCCTGTATATACTTCATAGCACTCCAGTCAGAATATCAACTTAGTATCACCCTCCAAGTCTTCTTAATAGCTAAGGCTGAGCCTTAAGCTATCCCAGCCCCTGTCCCAAACCTCTCCCTGGCTTGCATAATGTTATGCTCCAATGTGGTGGCTTCATCAAATGGACTAGTGTGAAGTATGGGTTTACCCTCAGGTGACTGGGCTTCAAGACCAGGTGACAGGGGCTAAGGCCAGGTGACTGGAGTCAAGGCCAGGAGACAGGGGCCAAGTCTGGGAGTCTGGACTCAAGGACAGGAGTGTGGGAACAAGGCCAGTAGTGTGGGAAACTAACTGGTCTTGGAGTGCACACAGGGGGAAGCTGGTCTGGGGTTGGATCTACCTCCCTTGGTCTCAGCTTATGTGCTGTACCCTTATGCAAGCTGGGGAGAGGTCCAGGATAGGGGCTGGGGATACATAGCTTAAGGCTCAGCCTTAGCTATTAAGAAGACTCAAGGGGCAATACAGAGTTGAGGGTAATACTAAGTTGATATTCTGACTGAGGTGCTATGAAGTATGTACAGGGGTTATATACATGAGGCCAGTCTGGGGTAATGAACATAGAGCCAGACTTGTTAATAAGCTATTAGCAAAATGATTAGCAAGGTGTGGACAGCCACAGAGGCTGTGCCAAGAGTAATAGTCAAAGTCCAGGTGACTGGCATAATTGGAGTCAGAACAGGTTTTGTACAGTAAGCAGAAGTCAGATGAAAGGACTAGACTAAATATAGCACAAGCATAGGAGAACAGACTGGAGTTATGTCTGGGTGACCTGGACATGGACCTGGAAGGACCAGGGTGGAGCAGTGCAAGGCTGGGAGGCCAGAGTGCACTGGAGATAGGGGTAAAACACCAGACTTGAGTTATCCAGGCCAGAGTTGGGTTTTCTAGGGCTGGAGTTGGTTTTTCTAGGTTGAACTAGGACTGGACTTGACCAGAGATAGGGGCTAGGGGGTCCAGAGTGGACCAGGCTTGAGTCTGAGAGTCATGAATATGACAACTAGACATGAAGTGAGGGAGAAACACACTATGGGCCAAACTTGTCATAACCCCTATGGATCCCTTTGGTGATACTGACTTTGATGGGCTCCTTCTGGAAGGGGGATCCAACACAGAGGAGGTGAGAAGAGAGTATGTTTAAGGGATTTGCAAGGTAGTGAAAAACTAAGGTTACAGAGTATTGTAGCTCTACTTTATATACCTCCCTGAAGAGGGCACACAATAACTCTGTAAACAGTAATCTGCCGTGGACAGTAAATGATGAATAGTAATGAGTCAGTATGACTCTGTAGTGAAGGAAACACTGCCCAAACCAGCTGCACAATCAAGTGCAGTGAGGGGGCCTAGCAGCTGACAGGAAACAAGGTGGAAAGACATACTGTACAAGTATAAACAAGGAATGAAACAGATGAAACACACAATGGGGCAATCAAAGTGCAGCAATGGCAATGACACTGTGAAGGCTCTAGACCATGACTAACTCCTTCCATGGGTGGTGGATGACCCAGACCACAGCCCAAATGGACATGGTGACAATGGTGACAACCTGGAAGCTGAGAGTCACAAACACATAAGTGTCATGTGACCAAAAATGGAAAGGGGGTTGGTTGAGGTGTAACACATACAGTGGCTCACAAAATTGTCCCAATATTTGCATGTCTTTCATTAATCATGGTGTATTGAGTGAACTATCATTATTGAGTCCAAGGTATTGGTGGATGGATCAAAGCAGCTGGTCATGGCTCTCTGATGAGCCATATTACATAATATTTGGATAGAATCTGATGACAGAATACCCAAATGAAAATGAGAGCTCACTGGGACAATTATGTAACTTTGTGATATATTGGGGATGTAGTCCTTGGGAACACATATAAAACATGGTGATATGCTCACTGATGCCTACATAATGTATCACATGGTCTAATGAATTATTTGTCAACAAACAAACAATGCCAAAGAGTGATTTTGCACCACTAAGCCTCCTTGCTGTAACACAAGTCAAGAAATGACCATTCTGGCTCATCAGGAACATTCTCTCAGAGCAACCTCAGCAAATTCTGGTGTACACTATAGTATAATCAATGGAATATGCCATCAGCACCATTGGTCTCTTCAGAGACCTGCTGGAAGTCATCTCCTGCACTGTTTCCCCACCAATGCCCCATGTGTCCTGGAACTAATCAGTACTGTGAGAGCTGAAAATGATGTGGAGGTCCAATCTGGCATTCATCCTATCATAAGCACACCAATCACCCACTAACTATTACATCATAGCTGAAGAAAAGCCTGCCTGAAAGCTCAGGTGAAGCACAACCCTCCTGGGCACTCCCAGTATCATGGGAGGGTTGGCCAGACTGTACTCTGAGCTGAACTGGGGATCACTGGGAAGGAGTTATTTGATCATATAAGACTAAAGGAAATATCCAGTGCCAGATAGAAGGCCAGGAATGTGCAACCTGGTAGCTCAGTAGCATATCCCTCCCATGGTACCTGGAGTGAGAGAGGGTTTAGCTTTATCCTGACCTCCATACCAGTTTCCCCTTCACAGAAATGCACTAGTTAATGGGTGATTGGTTTGTTTATGATAGGATGAATGCCAGATTGGACCTCCACATCATTTTCAGCTCTCACAGTACTGATTAGTTCCAGGACACATGGGGCATTGGTGGGGAAACAGTGCAGGAGATGACTTCCAGCAGGTCTCTGAAGAGACCAATGGTGCTGATGGCATATTCCATTGATTATACTATAGTGTACACCAGAATTTGCTGAGGTTGCTCTGAGAGAATGTTCCTGATGAGCCAGAATGGTCATTTCTTGACTTGTGTTACAGCAAGGAGGCTTAGTGGTGCAAAATCACTCTTTGGCATTGTTTGTTTGTTGACAAATAATTCATTAGACCATGTGATACATTATGTAGGCATCAGTGAGCATATCACCATGTTTTATATGTGTTCCCAAGGACTACATCCCCAATATATCACAAAGTTACATAATTGTCCCAGTGAGCTCTCATTTTCATTTGGGTATTCTGTCATCAGATTCTATCCAAATATTATGTAATATGGCTCATCAGAGAGCCATGACCAGCTGCTTTGATCCATCCACCAATACCTTGGACTCAATAATGATAGTTCACTCAATACACCATGATTAATGAAAGACATGCAAATATTGGGACAATTTTGTGAGCCACTGTAAGGGTACAGCACATAAGCTGAGACCAAGGAAGGTAGATCCAACCCCAGACTGGCTTCTGTTGGAACATAAAGTGCCACTGTTTGTTGGTACTTAGGTGCGATGCTGGTGTGCTTACATAAGCACAAAAAGCGCACATACTTGTAGTATTTCCTACTAGGATTCCCTCAGTAGTTTGTTCACTACTGAGGGTAAGTCTGTTCATATTCCAAGTATTCTACTATACTGACATCCTGTAGTAGCCTACAGGTACAGTAATACAATCAGTAGTTTGTTCACTACTGAGGTAGCCTACAGATATTTCTACAGCTTCCCCCTGTGTGCACTCTGAGACTGGTCAGTTTCCCATGCTGTCAAGTCCAGGTCTACTCTGACCAACTCTGATGCTAGACAAGGTCTGAGGAGAGGTATGGAAGCAAGTCTGACACAGATGAATGGAACTCTGACTAGCAGAGGATCAGCAGGGACAAAGTCCACTGAGGCAGGAGCAGAGCAGAGTGAGGGTGTCAGGTTTAGCTCATGCACTACCCCCTTGCATGATCTCAGCCCTCATATTTCAGAGGTAGAGAGCAGACAGAAGATCAGAGATAACCCCAACAGACAGAAGACAGAGAGAGAAGGAGTAGGAACTTTAGTGATATTTGTACTGGAGAATGGCAGAGTACTGTACATGCTTATATACTACTATAGAGGTACAGTAACTGGAATCAGAACTGACATACAGAGACTTGTAAATTTTCAAGTAAAAACTTCCTGGATGATGAATGAAGGGAAGATGGAGAAACATATGACAGGTAACATAGAGCAAACCAAAAAGGGAACAGTCTAGGTGCTGAACCATGAGGTGTGCATGCTGTGGAGTACCTGACTGTGTGCTGTCAAGGAGAAGTCCAAAGGCTGGACTGGCAAGGGTCCATGACCCTTTGGAAAATGGTCTGCACAGTCTGATGGTAAGCTGTTACCAAGTCTGACAGCAGCCAGGGCAGAGAAGGCTTGTAAACGATAGAGGGCAGGTGGAGTTGGTGCAGAGTGAGTGAATGACTGGCAGAGTAGGGTGCAGAGTGAGCAGAGACCTGGACTAAACACATGGTCATGATGCACTCTCCCAGCCTTGACTCTGGACCTCAGGACTTGGCCCCTAACTCCCAGCCTCAACTTTGGGCCAACTGGTGTGGGTCAAAGTGTGGAAAGGTGGTGTAAACCAACCAAAACCAACACAAAAGACAAATATGAGTGAGTGGTGGTTTGCCTGCACAGAACCTGGAGAGCAGAAAAATCTAAAGTGGGGTGTTTTTCAAGTGGAGTGCTCCTGATGTGAGTCATCAACAAGTTGTGCAGGTGTGGGCAAATGGATGATGAATGCAAGAGGGATGCTGAATAGAGCAAAGGTATTCAGTAGAAAGGACTCCTGGCACAAGTTGATGTCAAGTACAGGAGTGAATGGATGACTATGTGTGTGTGCTGACTAAGCACAGATGATACTTCAGATAAAGAATTGTGGTAGATAGACCCTTAATGGAGCCTTGACTACCACAGAAGAGAGTAATGACAGATAGACCCTTCCATTGAGCCTCAACTGTCAATGATGAGTTACTTCTGAGATGAGCTGAACTGACTGCTTGAGTGACTTCTGGTTCATTGGGTGACTTGATTCACTTGGTTGTAGCTAAGTACAGGGGGGTTTATATAGTGACTTCCAAAATTGATTCAATGTTTGCACATTTTGGGTTGTTTGTTGAATTTATCAAGAACAAAGGCAAATAAGACCAAAGTGTAAGTTGATGACATAAGCCATTTGCACAGCACTATCCATCAAAAAAATTATTATCTAATTTGAATTAGTATCCATAAAGGTATATACAATTCAAATTGCCATGTCATTGAATCAATTTTGGATGTGTGTATCAGAGATATAGATTCTGATAATTTTAATACTTTGTATGACCTAGGCTTTTATCACTGCTTGGACCCTTCTAGGCATACTTTCAATTAAATTCTGATACACCCCTGGGTCTATATTATTCCACACCACTGCCACTCTCCCAAAACTCCCAAACTCCCTTTTGTCATAGTCATGTCTTGACCCCAGCTGGACTTGGCCTTGCACTCATCCAGTCCAGCCTCAGCCTCACCTGTCCTCTATCCCCAGATGTCCTAGCATGGTGAACACTGCTTTGCAGTGTCTGTCATTTCGGTTGAATCCTGCCCGATCATGTCCCCAGTCCACCCTGTCCCAGTCTCCACTACCTTTGTCACACATTACTAATCCCTGTCTTACCAATCATCTTAGCAATCTTTGTGAGACTGGCATTACTGGTCTCTGTAGTATAGTTACTTCTGGTATATAAACTCATAGATACTTGGCCTGTACCTCTCAGTCTGAAATCAACTAAGTTTACTCCGATAACCCTGCCTTGGCCTCGGACTCAAACTGAGACCCATGCAAGGGAATAGCACTGTACTCTCAGTCACTAAGCCCAAACAGTCCAACCATCTGAATCCTCAACTTCACTCCTGATCCTGACCCCTTGGCTTTGCACCCACTTTGGTCTCTGGTCCAGTCTCAACCTGGACATCCTCGAACTTGACACCTTTGGCCATGTTGAATACTTGTTGAGCTCCTGTTTGATGTGATTCCAGAGGTGTTCAATGGGGTTCATATCTGGAGACTGTGGAGGCCAGTCCAGAGCATTGATATTGTTGTCCTCCAACCACTTCTTAGCCTTTTTAGAGGTATTGTCCTGTTGAAAGATAACATCCTTCAAAGGAATTCCAGAATCTCCCAAGCTAAGAAGCAACTAGCTCTCCAAAATGTCCACATATTAGTTAGCATCCATCCTCCCCTCAATCTCTGCAGGGTGGCCAACAGCTTCCCAGCCCATACATCCCCATACCATAATGTTTCCTCCTCCATGCTTGACTGTTCCCTGTATCTCTCTTTCAATGAGCCCCTCTCCTGCCTGTTTCCACACCCAAACCTTCCCATCTGACCCAATCCTATTGATTTTGGTCTCATCTGACCAGATAACCCTTCTCCAGTCCTCCACAGTCCATTCTTTGTATTTTAGAGCAAAGGCCAATCACTTCTTCCTGTGAATTATAGAAAGAAGTGGTTTTGTCTTCTTTGTTACAGCCTTGAATGAATGTTTTCTGAGGACCCTTCTGACTGTTTGTGAGGAGAGTGGATTGGAGATTATGAAATTGATGTTCTTTGTAGCTTCAACAGCATTGGTGGCCTTGCCTGTGGTGATTTGTGTGATAATAGCATGCTGAGAGGTGGATGAAAGCTTAGCAGGACATCCAGGTGCTTGTCAATCAGGAAGAAGGTTCTTGAGCACCCTAGAGACTGTAGGCTGGCTGATACCCAGCCTGGAGGCAATAGTGCAAGTAGAATGACCATTACAGGCCAGAGAAATGATGTTTTCCTTCTGATCAGAGAGATGGGGTGCATAGTATAGTTAGGAAGCATTGACAATGTAGACAGTGGTTAAATAGCTTGGACTGAAGTGGTTGCTAAGGTACAATAACCATAGCAACCATCTGTGATGATTTTTGAAATTGTTTTATGTGATATTGGTTGGATTCTGATGGATCCAATGGATAGTTACAAAGTTGATTCAATGACATGGTGATTTAAATCAAGTATATTACCATGGATACTTCTTCAAATTACATAATCCTTTTTTTTGATGGATAGCCCTGTGCAAATGGTTTATGTCATCAACTTACACTTTGGTCTTATTTGTCTTTGTTCGAGATGAATTCAACAAACAACCCAAAATGTGCAAATGTTGGATCAATTTTGGAAGTCACTGTATACTGTAGGGGGAGCACAGCCCATGATAAATGAGGCACAAATGCTTGGTAAGTAATGAGTAGGGACTGTAGGCAATGAGTAATCATGATGAGTAAGCAAGAAATGAAAAGTAAGCAAGCAAAGAAGATTGGTAAGTATTGGCAATGAATGAGTCAAGGACAGTCCAATATCACAGTATGAGTCAAAGAATGTTGGAACCTGAGTAAGTGCACTGGTATCACATTAGGGGGTGGTGATGCATCTCAGATCTCAGCAGAGACATCACTGGATCAAAAGATGGGATGACAGATGGATGGTGTTTCCAGATGGGGAAGTATTAAATCCAGAAATGGATGCATGAGTCAGGCATCAAAGGGCTAGGGCATTGGGGGTCTGTGGGGTAATGGGAGCTTAGGTGATTGTGTCTCCCACCCATTCATCCTCTCAGCAAAGTTAACAAAACACTTCATGAATGGGGCTCTGATGGAGGAGAGGGAGAAGGGGGGATGTTGTCTGCTGGGTCTTGCAGTAAGAAGGCAAGATGCATGTCATAATTATCATGGATGTGATCAGGGAGGCTGGAGAACAGTAGATTATACTGGAGCTGTCACAATGTGGGGAGAATGACAGATGAGACTGGAATAAAGACATTGTGGGGAGTGGGGAGGAAGGATCTGTATGCTTCATCAAGTGGGGAACCAAAATGACCACATAAGACCTTTCTAACTGAGTGACAGACCTGAGGTGACCAAAGAACATCCTTCTGGATGTCATACTGACAAGGAGAACATGCTGACCAAGCTGCATGGGATGAGATGGGGCTGACAATGATGGAATGAACCAGGACAGAAGCTAGTAGGAATGCCTGGCAGATATATGTAACCACTGTCTCTGGCAAAAGAGACAAGTAAGATGATCAATGTAGAGGTGGCCATATCTGATGGACTTGGTGAAATGAGCATCTGAAGGATGGAGTGCTGAAGAAATGCATAGGGTGTGAGGATCCTTTCCAAACTTGGAAGGCAGGATCACATGGCTGAGTGCTTTAAGCAAGTGTGGGAATGGAGCTGATATCTTTGGAAATGGTGGAGATATGATGAAAACCAGAATGCCATACATAGGCACTAAAAACTTTTGATGGGTGCTTAACTTGCTTCCTCTTTTCTCTCTAGTACTGACAACTTGTTCTTGTGTGAAAGATGACTGCTAACATCCAGCAGTCCTTCTATGCATGAGGGCTATAGTCTTCATCTCCATTCATGGCATCATGCACAACTTGTTGACAAGTTAGGCAGAGTCAGCTGGAACCATGTCCACAACACCTTTGGTGTGTGACACCAGACTTAGCCCCTGTCACCCAGAGTTGAAGCCCAGTCATCTGAGGGTAAGCCTGCACTCAACAACAAGCCATTAGCATGTGCATGCAAAGGGGAGAAGGAACAGTATCCAGTCTCTTAGAATCCCCAGAATTGGAGGTAGATGCTCAAGATCTGAGCCCAAAGATATCACTGACAAAACCCAGGTTTCCCCTTGATGGTAAACAAAAAACATCCATTGCTCTCCACTGGTTATACAGCCCCTCAACACAGGTACACTGCCAATACATTACTTTCATCTACACTGAGGATAGGGAACTCACCTGTGCTGTTCACAGTATGCAGCAGCAGCCACATTTTCCTTCTTTGCCTCAAAGATATTAACTGTGGAGTTTGAAGGGCAGCTGGATGGTGAATGTGCCACAGCAGGATGCCCAATAGCAACTCTGAAAGGAATTGTCAGAAGGGAATGATGAGCAGAACAGTGATGATCTACTTGTGGAACCTGGTGGGGCTCTGGTGATGAGGAAGTTGACAACCCCTCCAAAAGCATAGTCTTCAAGAGTGGTCCTTCTGATGGGAAACTCAGGTATGACACTGACAACTTGCTCTCTGTGATGCATAACAGAAGCCAGACACAGTAAAAATACATTGATCAACATGCAGGATCCAGCCTCATTCTAAGTCATATGAAATCAGGGGACCAACAGATGGGGAAGATACAAACATACTCACAATGATGGAAACATGCTCTTGAATTAAATAGAGTTGCCAGGTAGCATCAATATCAAGCCAATTTCCCTTCATTTCCACTAGCCCATAGGCCTTGATGTCCAGGTCTGGGGCTTGCTGCCAGAGAGGCCTAACAGGTATGTCAAGTTTGTTGAACATACCAGCATCAACTTTTGAAAATGAAGTATACTATAGATGTGCTTAAAAAGCAGTTATGTTCAATCCAGAACTCCTTACTGGAACAACTTTCAGTTCACTCACAAGGTCTTCTACAGCAGAAAGAAGGTCTGGAGGTAACACCTCTGGCCTACTTCCTTCAGCTCCTCTGAGAAAGCTTCCAATAGGAGGCATAATCAATCCATGCCATCTGTGAGGTCTGATGACTTTCATTTCTTCTTGAACATCATGTAAAGTGTAGAGTTAGAGCTAGTTTAGAAACCTCAGGTAAATCACAATTAGCTCCTTCATTGCTTGTACATGTTTTTCCACTGGGGCACTTTGCATAGTGAGTTTGAATTAAGTTTGAAACATGTCCTGTGATGGATTATGATGATCTGGATCAGCTTAGGCTCACCTGGGTATCAGCTGCCACTGTTGTTGCCCTCATATCTCAGTACACTCTTGATTCACTTACTCACTTGATGCCTAATAAGACTAGCACTCCTACTCCAAGAGTTCATTGGAACAATGAAGAAACTGCTGCCCTCATAAAATTCCTGCATGACAACCAGCATGAGGCAGGTGATAATGGGAACTTCAAGATGGCTACATGTCAAGCCACTGCACTGCATATTGCCAACCATCACACAGATGGACCTCCTAAGAACTATCAAGTGGTGAGAAACAACTTGACTGGCTATGTAAGTCAGCATTGTAAACTGCTTGTGATATACCAATCTTCTGTCATAGATTCAAAAGATATATCAAGATATCAAGTACTATTGAGCACAACCATCTGGAGCCCACTGGGACAATGAGAAGGGGGCTAACATTCAGGGTCAGCATGCCAAGCAGGTGTATGAGGACTTTGTGAAGGTATTTTTATTTTTATTTTTTAACCCCATGGCTTGATGAACTGATGATTATCCTTAGAGTCACCCCCTCATTCACCAGTTCAAAACAAGTGGATGGGATTTATATTCCTATGTTGCAGATATCCTACCCCATGGCAGTGCCCATGGGGCCAACACCTTTAGTCCAGATAGTTCTAATGCTGCCACCAACAGCCTAGACAATGGAGACAGTGGAGTGCCAGCCATTCAACCAACTACTTCCACTTCAGTGCCTGCTGAATCCACACCCTCCTCCACTTCTGTGCCCATCAAACCCATATCTACTCCCACTTTAGTGCCTGCTGAATCTGTGCTAGTGCTTCCCCTAGTCCCACCTGGGTGGGATGATGACCATTTCCCTTTCTTTGATGATCCACCATCTGCCATCAACCTGCCTGACATTACTATCCTGCCATCCAGTGCTCCACCATCTAGTGGAAAGCAGTCTCACACCAAGATGCTTGGTGATGATGAGGTTTTGACTACCATGTCTGTTTTCTCATTTGCCAATGAAAGTGACATTTCTGCTCCTGCTCCCACCTTCAACAAATGCACCAACCTCTCTGCCACTTTGGACTATGCAAAAAGCTCCCATTCCCATTGTTCTTGCAATCCTCTGCCTCCACCTCCACCTGCCATATCAAACCCTATCATGGTAGGCCTACAAGGCTCAATCAACTTCCTCACATCATCAATCAACATGTCGATGACATCTGCCATTGATAAAGCATTGACAATGAAAGCACAAGTGATTCATTTACTGGATGATCAAGACCAAGATTTCCCTGGTCCTATCAAGGCATTCATCTGATCATTGATCTTGCAGAATCTCAGCTTTGCCAATGTATACTTGAGGATGGTAAAGAAGGAGGATCATTTGGTGCTTGCTGAACTGGAGTATTGGATGACACTTGGGGTTGGTAGCTCTCAGACCAGTATGCAGTAAAAAATACTATAGGTAGCTTGATGTTTGCTGTACCCATATCTGTTGTCATTGTATTGCAATCTTTTTTTTTCTTCATTGCAATCTCTTGTTCTTTCTTCATTGCACATGAGAGATCCAAAAGTGTACCTGTATTGCATGGCATGAGAACAATTGAACTACACATCCACAACATTGATACATTGCTCATACTGTTACCAGTATTCATGAAGTCATCAGAGCTATAGTCATCACTACCTGAGGGCAATTGCCCAAGATCTCACAATTGAATGATTTCCTGATAATCATCCCACATACAGAGACTTCCAAAATTGATTTAATGTTTGCACATTTTGGGTTGTTTGTTGAATTTATTAAGAACAAAGACAAATAAGACCAAAGTGTAAGTTGATGACATAAGCCATTTGCACAGCACTATCCATCAAAAAAATTATTATGTAATTTGAATTAGTATTCATAAATGTATACACAATTTAAATTGCCATGTCATTGAATCAATTTTGGAAGTGGGTATCAGAGATATAGAAACTGGTAACTTTAATACTTTGTATGACCTACCTTGGCTTTTATCACCACTTGGACCCTTCTAGGCATACTTTCAATCAAATTCTGACACAACCCTGGGCCTATATTATTCCACACCACTGCCACTCTCTCCCAAACCTCCCAAACTCCCTTTGGCCATGTTGAATACTTGTTGAGCTCCTGTTTGATGTGATTCCAGAGGTGTTCAATGGGGTTCATATCTGGAGACTGTGGAGGCCAGTCCAGAGCAATAATATTGTTGTCCTCCAACCACTTCTTGGCCTTTTTGGAGGTATGTTTTGGGTCATTGTCCTGTTGAAAGAAAACATCCTCCAAAGGAATTCCAGAATCTCCCAAGCTAAGAAGTAACTGGTGTTGGAGTGAAACAACCCCTGTCCATACTTGGACATAGGCACATGATCATGTCACTTACATAAGCTGTTAGAGCACACACATACACTAGTAAAATTTACCCAGTCCCTCAGTAGCTTGACAGACTACTGAGCCCTACAGGTTCCTCCCTGGGTTTCCCTCTGCAACCCCACAAACTTCTTCAACTGGCTCTCCAAAATGTCCATATATTGGTTGGCATCCATCCTCCCCTTAATCTCTGTAAGGTGGCCAACAGCTTCCCAGCCCATACATCCCCATACCATAATGTTTCCTCCTCCATGCTTGACTGTTCCCTGTATCTCTCTTTCAATGAGCCCCTCTCCTGCCTGTTTCCACACCCAAACCTTCCCATTTGACCCAATCCTATTGATTTTGGTCTCATCTGACCAGATAACCCTTCTCCAGTCCTCCACAGTCCATTCTTTGTATTTTAGAGCAAAGGCCAATCACTTCTTCCTGTGAATTATAGAAAGAAGTGGTTTTGTCTTCTTTGTTACAGCCTTGAATGAATGTTTTCTGAGGACCCTTCTGACTGTTTGTGAGGAGAGTGGATTGGAGATTATGGAATTGATGTTCTTTGTAACCTCAACAGCATTGGTGGCCTTGCCTGTGATTTGTGTGATAATAGCATGCTGAGAGGAGGTTGAAAGCTTAGCAGGATGTCTAGAAGTAGGTGCTTGTTGATAAGGAAGAAGATTCTTGAGCACCCTGGAGACTGTAGGCTGGCTGATACCCAGCCTGGAGGCAATAGTGCAAGTAGAATGACCATTACAGGACAGAGAAATGATGTTTTGCTTCTGAACAGAGGAGATGGGGTGCATAGTTTAGTTAGGAAGCATTGACAATGTAGACAGTGGTTAAATAGCTTGGACTGAAGTGGTTGCTAAGGTACAATAACCATAGCAACCATCTTTGATGATTTTTGAAATTGTTTTATGTGATATTGGTTGGATTCTGATGGATCCAACACATAGTTACAAAATTGGTCCAATGACATGATGATTTAACTCAAGTATATTGCCATGGATACTAACTCAAATTACATAATCCTATTTTTGATGGATAGCCCTGTGCAAATGGTTTATGTCATCAACTTACACTTTGGTCTTATTTGTCTTTGTTCCAGATAAATTCAACAAACAGCCCAAAATGTGCAAACATTGAACCAATTTTGGAAGTCACTGTATGTTGAGCAATCTGGTCATGGAAGGCACATGCTGCTTCAAGCTGACCTACATTGGGATTACCTTCATCAGCCCCACCCTTATCTGCTGATCCCCCAGGCCCTCCTGCACCTTGCTCATCTGCATGGACATTGTGTCCTGGCATCAGACCTGTTTTGGCATCATGAGTACAGATGAAGTTGTGCAGCACACAGAGTGCTGAGGGGGTTTGGCCTTGGATGTCAATGTTGTACTTAGGGCTTAGTAGTAAGATGCAAAAACAATGCTTGAGGACACCAAATATTTGCTCAATGATGTTGTGTGCAGATGAGTGCTGGAGGTTGAACAATTCTTCTTTATTCCTAGGTCTTGTCAGTTTAGCAGGACAATAAGATGGATAATTCAAAGAAAAATACCTTAAATGCACTCAGTGCCACTCTGTGAGGTGGTAGCAGGTCACCCAGTAGGGGACTAGAATTCCTGGGCAAGGGGGAATCCAGCATCTGCAAGGAAAAACTTTCCTGTTGGGATGTCAAGCCCTTTTGTACATGCATCTTGGTATACATACACATCAGTGGCTGAACCCTCCCAACCAGTCAATGAGTATGTAAAGATCAGCTGGAAATCACAAGCAAACAAGCAGTTCTGAGATATGGAGCCTTTGCAGTTTTGGTACACCACCTGGTCCTCTGACACCAGGGTGGCATGGATATGACTCCTGTCCAATGCACCAATCATGTCCTTGAAATACATATGGCCAAAATCTTTTATCTCCCCTAATCTCTGGCTGAACATCATCAGCACCAGGCATCATGACATATGTACATGGAATAGAAGGGTGACAAGGATAGGATGAAGAGCATCTTGCAAAAGTACCTGATTGAGGAGGTTAGAAAAGTATCAGCAAACTAAGGGTAATGACATACTGAGATATGGTCTCATTTGAGTGTTGAAAAAGTTCACTGATGTACCTGATAGTCAGACCCATCACACTCATATGTCTAGAGGAAAATAGCTAGTTGCTCTTCAAGTGAAATGAATCAAGAGTTGCTATGACTGATCTGGCAAGGCTCCTCCATGAGTCATGCAAAGACATCAGCATGAACACCAAGTTCACATCAGATTCATTCTGGATGACCTGTGAGGAGCTTGATAAGCCATTCTTCACTGGTTAATGCTGACATGTGGCAGGGCTCCAGAATCCTTCTGATTGATGTAGATTGGGCTTCAGTACAACCAATGATGCAGAGGATGATATTGATGACAAGAGTGATATGGCACAGCAAGCATTGGCAGTGAAGCTCCTCATGATCACCACCAATATCAACATCATCCATCTCACATAGAGGAGGAAATGTTTCAAACTCACCACATGAAGTGCCCCAGTGGGAAAACATGTACAAGCAATGAAGGAGCTAACTGCGATTTACCTGAGGTTTCCAAACTAGGTCTTAGTCTCATATGTCATACCCAGGTGTTTTGGAGATTTAGGGGGTGACCAAATTGCACGTGATCTCTCGTCACGTGAATTACTTCAACCTCCGATTGAAAACGATAGCGGGCCGTGAGCGTGTCACTTCGTCGGTGGTGAACTCGTGCAAGCATGTGGGTAAGTATGGAATGCAAGGCTTGATTTGCTGGTATACGTATCAATGTTAACGCGCATTTTAGACGGAACATCGCAATCCCGAAGGTCGTACATATTGGTTCAATACGGTGACGCGGGAGAGCGTTTGGGAGAAGCCAGATGGTGAGGCCTAGGATTTGATACATTTTGTATTCTGGGCCATTAATTTCGAACCTCTGTCCAGACCTAAAGACTCCATTCGAGGTAGGCAAGTTTTCGTCATTCTCCGCAAATCTCATGTCGTGTCGTGTGCACAGCGCGCCTTATCCGAGACGAAGTGGAAAGAATACTTTTCCGGTGGGCGCAAATACTACTACAATGTATGGACCTATCACTCAACATTTGTGGCAACACGCTAACCTTTCGCATAGACGGAAACTAAGGAGTCCAAATGGGACATGCCAGATGAGCTAGTACTTCTCCTTGAGAAAGTTGAGAAAGAATCTAAGAGTAATCAGCTTGTGCTAGCAAACTCAGTGTCAGTCGTAGAATCACCACATCCTCGACTGCGAAACATGCTGACTTCACTTTCAGTCCTCCGCCAGCACAGGCTTCTCCCGAACCTGCCAGTGGGCCGTCTTCTCAAACCAACGGCACTGAGGGTGCCCTGACTATACCTGGTACAAATCTTCCTTTCTCATCGTCCGGTGTTTTGCCAGCTCGCCCGAATCTGCCTGATGACCCCCTGATTCCCCACAACGGATTCCCCACGATAGAGGAAGCCGAGAAGGCATTTATGCACTTGCTGAGAAAAGCGGGCGTTGATGCAGATTGGAGCTGGGATCAAACTATGAGGGCTATCATCACCGATCCATTGTATAAAGCACTGAATACACTCGCTGAGAAGAAGGCAGCTTGGCAGAAAGTAAGTGGAATTCTTTACAACGTATTCGCATACTGACTTGGCTTGCAGTACACTGAGGGTCTGCGACAAAAAGAAGAGGAAGAGAGAGAAGCGAGGTTGTCTAAGTTGCGCCCAGCGATCAGAAACATGCTTAAGGGCAATCCTAACGTCTTCCACTATACTACGTTTGGCACAGCAGATAAACTCTTTGCACAGCACCCAATCTGGCAGCAAGCGAAAATCGAAGCCGAACGCAGGCTTGTTTTTGAGGAGTACGTTGCTGAACTAAAGCAACGGGAAGTGGTGCGTGGCCCGCCCTCTATATTACTATATCTTGCTTAATCCTGGTACCGTCGTCGCTAGCAAGAAACAAGGGCAGCAAGGACACGCAGCATATCAAAAGTCGTATCCCTCTTTAAGGAACTCGGTGTTGACGTCCTGACTCGATGGCGCAAAGCACTTGATATGCTCGTTGAATGTGAGGAATGGAAGGAAGATCCGGAGTTGCGTAAATTGCCAACCCTTGATATTCTTCTTGCTTTCGAGGACTACAGTCGAGTCAAGGAACGTGAGTTCGAGGAACAAATGCGCCGTGCGCAGGTTGAAAAGACTCGCTCCGAGCGCAAAGCCAGGGAGGCTTTCAGGGTATGTTTCTCCGTACGCCATAAATGGATGTCACGGTGACATGAGTTCCAGGGCCTCTTGCAGGAGCTCGTAGCTTCCGGTAAGATCAGAGCACGCGCGAAATGGAGGCAGGTCTATCCTTCTTTTGCGGCGGACAAGCGTTACTTGAACCTTCTTGGCAAACCTGGGTCTAACCCGCTTGAGCTCTTCTGGGACGTAGTCGATCGGCTGGATCAACAACTCGACGCAAAAATCGCGATCGCGGAGGAGTCCATACGCAAAGTAGAAGCGCCCAACGAGTCGGCTGAGGATGCGGCAAAATCCGGGATCGTGATGATTGCGCCGGAATCCACTTTAGAAGAGTTCGCGGCAAGAGTGAGAAGGGATCCAGAATCTGCAGGGAAGTTAGGCGACGAGGAACTGCACGAGGTCTTCCGTTCTGTAAGTCGATTGTTTTTTCGCCTCTTGAAGCGTGTACCTTACGTTGATTTTACCGGAAGCTGCACGAACAAGCTATTAAGAAACAACAAGAGGAGAAGAAGCGTTACGAACGCAGACAGAGACATTTGCAGGATGACCTTCGTTACGCACTCAAGAAGCTCCCTGAACCGATAGACATCAATGGTTCATACGAATCGGTAGGTTGCTTATTTCGTCTGAATTTGGCTAGCTGTGTTTCATGTTATACACATGCAGGCCGTTCCGCTGATTGAGCACCTCCCGGAATTCAAGGCTATTGAAGACGAAGAAGGTCGCCGTGTTGCTTTTGCTAAGTTCGTGAAGAGACAGAAAGAGCGTATGCGAGAAGCTGTGTCTGAGGATGGTGCGTCGACTACGAGCAGGAAGCGTAAGGAGCCTGGCCGTGATGGCGAAAGAGACCGTGACAGGGATCGCGACAGGGACCGCGACCGGGATCGTGAACGCGATAGAGAGCGCGACAGGGACCGTGACCGAGATTCGTACCGAGACAAGGCCCGTGATTATGACCGCGACAGGGAACGTGATCGAGACCGTGAGCGGGACCGCGAACGTGATCGTGACAGAGAGCACCGAGATGCTCGCAGTTCTCGACATCACCGAGACGACTACGATGGTTACTCACGCGACCACGCTCGCGAGAGATCTAAAGATTACGGATATTTAGAGCGGGACCGAGAAAGAGACCATCGGTCTTCAAAGTACAGTCGCGATGAGCGTGATACCCGAGACGACAGGAGACGTCCCCGGAGAAGTTCACGGGAGCAGGGGCATAGCCGCGGGTACGAAGAAGCGCCGCCTTACGGAAACGAAGACGAGGAACACGACCGGGGCAGGGAAAAACGGGAGCGTAGCCGGGACGAGCGCCGGGATACGTCCAAACATGGTGAGAGGGCTGAGAAGGTAACTGCTACTTGTTCGTGTAGGCACTCCGGCTCATCATTTGTTAGCGACCAAGGTATGATCCTGATATTGAAAGCCGTAAAGAGAGCAGAGAAGAAAAATCACACAGGGCCGAGACTCCTGAAGAAGGGGAGATATGAGCAATTATCATAGTAACATGCAGTATAATCTCGGGCTAGTGGATGCTTTCGTATGTACGTAGATGAATGGAAAAGAATTTCCTATGGCATAGTGAGCACTATGGACTGTCCGAAAACTGTATGGAGCCTATGCGTAGACGAGTGTAAGGGTGCTTGTTTTTGATAGTCTTTTGATAACCCTTTCGCCGTTTCTTCTTGAAGACAACCTCCATAGCCCCCTTTGTGTGTTCAACCACTGTTGCCTCCACTTTGACGCGTCCCGTTGGGATGAGAGGGTCTCCCCTTAGGGTGTAGTCGCGTGACCCTACTTCATGTATGTCCTTGAGCACGAGGACGTCACCGACGCTAACGTCCTTGATGTGCGGTACGGTGAGAAGATCGCGGGGGGTAAGAATGAATTTTCTTCCGACTAGAGAGGCCACGATGTACTGAGATGGCTGGGTTCGGATGGCTTGGAGTGCGGCAGAGGTCGTGCCGGGCAGGACTGACTGGGCGTGAATGGCCCGAGTGGCCGTGACTTGATAAACGTCAATAAACGGGTCGCTTTCGTCGAGAAAAACACGACTGCTTTACCTCTACGAACGTGATGGGACAGCCAATTACGAATGTGCCAGCTGGCCGCCATCGTGCGGAGAGTGCTGAGTAGCAGAAGCGTGTGTGTGACACGGAGTCACGCTTAGTCACGCTCCGAAGCGATTGAGGCGGCGATTTAAAATTCACCTTTTGGGTCGAGAACCCGAGAATTCCCTACGCCTCATCCCAATTCTTTCTCTGTCGCGACCATGCACAGAATTGCACTAAGAAACTCGGCGCGCAAGGCTGCCTTGGCTGCAGCACCAAAGGTAGCTCGGGCGTTCGGTGTTTAGGAAAAAAATGTACTCACTGAGCCTGTTTTTTTCTTCCTTCTTTCGCAGACGAACGCTGCCATCGCCGCATTCGTTGCGCGCTCGTATGCTACTGCAAAGCCTGGTATGTAAATGCGGTCGGCTTTATATCATTCGCTCTGACATACTTGCGCTCCTTTGTGCCATTGTCATTCAGCCGCCTCCGAAGTCTCTTCAATACTGGAGGCCCGCATTGCTGGTACGTCTGTTGGCGGTAATGTGGAAGAAACGGGTCGTGTCTTGAGTGCGTGCCTTCGGTTTCTTGATTGCCTGTTGACGAACTTAACTTCCTCGTAGGCGTCGGTGACGGTATCGGACGCGTCTGGGGTCTCAAAAACGTGCAAGGTATGGCGGCCTTTTTGTCCACATAATAAAAACTTGACTCTCTTCACCAGCCGAGGAGATGGTGGAATTCTCTTCCGGCGTTCGCGGCATGTGTCTGAACTTGGAAGCGGACAATGTCGGTGTCTCCATCTTCGGTAATGACCGTCTCATTAAGGAAGGCGACACCGTCAAACGTACTGGTCAAATCGTCGACGTTCCTGTCGGGCCTGGTCTCCTTGGCCGTGTTGTCGATGCTCTGGGTAACCCCATCGACGGAAAGGGTCCCATCGAGGCTACAGAACGTCGTCGGGCTTCCTTGAAGGCTCCCGGTATCCTTCCTCGTCGGTCCGTCAACCAGCCCATGATGACGGGTCTCAAGCCTATCGATGCAATGGTACCTATTGGCCGTGGCCAGCGTGAGCTCATCATCGGTGACCGTCAGACCGGTAAGACCGCGGTCGCTATCGACACCATCCTCAATCAGAAGCGTTGGAACGACGGCAAGGACGAGGACAAGAAACTCTACTGTGTCTACGTTGCTGTTGGACAGAAACGCTCCACAGTCGCACAACTTGTCAAGACGCTTGAAGAGAACGATGCCATGAAATACTCCATCATTGTCGCTGCCACTGCGTCTGAGGCCGCTCCTTTGCAGTACCTCGCCCCCTTCTCTGGCTGTGCCATGGGAGAGTGGTTCCGTGACAACGGCAAACATGGTCGGTGTAACGGATTCCTCTTTGCACTGCACCATCTCACGTAAGCTCACAGCGCTCATCATCTACGACGATTTGTCTAAGCAGGCCGTTGCGTACCGTCAAATGTCCCTCCTTCTTCGTCGTCCCCCCGGTCGTGAGGCCTATCCCGGTGATGTCTTCTACCTCCACTCCCGTCTCTTGGAACGTGCCGCCAAGATGAGCGAAAAGTTTGGCGGTGGTTCTCTGACGGCTCTCCCCATCATTGAGACTCAAGGTGGTGATGTCTCCGCTTATATTCCCACCAACGTAAGTGCAATGCACTTGCATGAGCAGCCTTCCATCTTACTTTGCTGTACAGGTTATTTCCATCACTGACGGACAAATCTTCTTGGAGGCTGAACTTTTCTTCCGTGGTGTCCGCCCCGCCATCAATGTTGGTCTCTCGGTCTCCCGTGTCGGTTCAGCTGCCCAAACGTTGGTACTTGGTTGTCGTGGCGTTTATCTCCTTCCTTACCCCTTTGTAGGAAGATCATGAAGAAGTTTGCCGGTTCGCTCAAGCTTTACCTTGCCCAATACCGCGAGGTTGCCGCCTTCGCCCAGTTTGGCTCTGACCTTGACGCATCGACCCGCTTCCTGCTTAGCCGTGGCGCCCGTCTGACTGAACTTCTCAAGCAAGGTCAATATCAGCCCCTTCCTATGGAGGTCCAGGTTCCTATTATCTATGCCGGTGTCAACGGTCTCGTGCGTGCTTCCTTGATCCTCGACGTACCACCCCTAATAACTTCTGCAGCTTGACTCTATTCCTGTCGAGAAAATCACCCAGTGGGAAGCTGAGTTCCGTGCACATTTAGCGGCTACCCAGGCCCCCCTTCTAGAGGAAATCTCGGCCGGAAGCGTTACTCCAGAGATTGAGGCCAAAATTAAGAAGGTTGTCGAGGACCATGTCTCTTCTTTCACATCGTAGACTTGACTTATTCCGCGTTTATACCATACGCTCTGGCGTTGGGGACTAGACAATGAACTAAAATGCATTTCCCCATCTTGGTGGATATTATTCCTCGACCGTCTCCTGCAAACAAATGTGTGGAGCTGCAAAGTGATGCCAACCTAAAATGATTGCAATCTCTCGTACTACATACGTGGCAGACAGCTGCATCGACAGTGCTCCCATCCCCCACACGAGCATGCCCATACAAGCAACCAGGGAGAGCCCAGGTAGCACATGGCTTACCATAGGAGCCACCTGGTGCCGAATGTCTAATTATGTTTCGATCCACAGGGCGCAGTACGGGCAACTCTGTTTGCTACATCCAATAGGTTGTTGTTCCCGGTATCGATGGTCCGAAGCAATGAGCGGGTTGTCGAGATCAGACACGACGCGATTTTCCGCATGAAGCCGGGTCTCGAGGATACAGTTATTGTGCTGCCCTTCTTCCATGTTTGGGAACTTCTCGCACAACCTGAATACAGTTCTCTGTGAGAAGGAATTGTAGGGCACATGATATGGCCTCCAGGTCGTCACTAAGTTTGATGGTAGTCTCGCCAGTGCCAGTGATGGCCTCAACCCAACGATAGTTAACGCCCCGTATGCGTAATCAGGTCATTAACTTCGATGCTGTACTGGGAAACCTTAGCAAGGCAACGGGTTGGCCTTTCCGCCTGTGCCCGCAGTTTAGTATAGGTGGCTTCGCAAAGCGAACGTAGGAGACGGGATTTCTGGAGGACGGGAGTGGTCCCCCTCCCCCGAGCAGCAGGAAGAGATCAACACCCTGGCGGTTGAAATCTTTAGCCAGTATCACAATTTACGCCAAAAGACTAGACATCATTCGCGGAAAGAGGGGTACCTCGCCACGATACGCCGCCTCGCGATACAGTACAGAGTTGGGGAATTACTCGATGGAAGATGAGGGCTCGTAACCCCGTAGGATTGTTGGGAGGTCAAGCGAGAATGTGGTCGTGGCTTCAAGCATCTTCGTGACCCGCTTCTCGATGTTCTGCCTGCAACGAGAAAACGGAAAAGGCAGAACATTGTGTGCATCTTTAGTTTCGGGGCTGGTGATCGCACTGAACCAGTCACGCACAGCCCGATCGTCTTCGATGGTGACCGTAGTGTCGTTCTTTGCAAAGACAAGTGTGAAACACTCACGCTTGTCGAATGCAACTGTGAAGACCTCTCCAGGCTTGCCTGTCGTCAGTGCCACCGATAGTGTTGAGAGCACAAGAGTGGCTTTGGCGCCCTTGCGAATGAACAGGTTACTGTGTTCGCTGACATCGTGGTAGGGTAAGTGGTGGGCTGAGTAGCCAAACTGATCGAGAAGTTAGAAGCTGCTCTGAAAGACGCGCTCGTTCGAGCAAGATATTCGCATGGCCGGCTGCCGTTTCGTTGATGTCGGTGTCTGATGATCTGTAGTATCGTCGCGATCGCCGCAGCTTTGAAACCAGGGGGCAGCGCTGAGGATGTTCATCAGGAAGGCATTACGCACTAACTCGAAACGGGGGATGGGGTAATAGTGAAAGGAGCTATCATGAATTTATTCTCGTGTACGTTTTGTGAACGAAACCAAGACTAGGGGATCTTGCTTTGCAGGTTCACGAGCAAGGTGATAAATTACAGTAATTCATCACAGAGCCTTAGGCACTTTGTAGGCACCCCAGCCTCGTGTTTAGTTACGCCTTCCAATAGCAGTGACTTGCTCGCATGGCATCTAGCCCAACCTAAATATTTGCTCTCAAGTACAACGTGTATGGTAGCTACCACTATACCGCGACATCCGATGGCTAGCGATTAGGTCCTCCGGCAAATTGGCTTGCGCAGCCTGTAGCCGTAGCGGTCAGCGGCATGGTCTTTCCCATATGTCTAGTATATTCGTTCATCCCGTATACCTATACCTAAAGCGGCTCTTCAGTTAGTGCGAAGACGGGAAACACGCGTATGAACTTGCCATTTGGTCCTAGATGCATTACAGGTCAGTTGAGCGGAACGCGGAGAACCGAAAAACGAACCTTGCGTCTACTGCCTCCTTTCGTACCGCTCGCCGTGGGTCATCCAATACCTTGCCAAGGTCCTTCAGTACCTGAACCTTGTAAGGATGGAGGATATCGTAACGTATCACTCCCGGTAGGAGGGCAAGGTATTTCAGTGCTGCAATGCGAACTCTCTGCGGACCGATAGTGACGTATTCCATCGAATGTTAACAGAGCACGCCTGCTACTTGGCAATAGACACTGACGGAATCTGGCATTTCTGCCACCATGCTGTTCTTGAGCATTACAAGGACCAACGCAGATGCATATGTTGTTAGAGAACTCTTCTCGTCCGATGCGGCGTCGACGGTGTTCGTCAAGATATTTATGATATCTACGCGGAGTGCAGGGTCTTCTAGGCCGAGGCCACGGATGAGAAGTGGCATTAACTATAAATTATGATGTCAACCGGGGGCAACTGCACAGTTTTCAAACATACCTTTGGCATTTGAGATAGGTACAAGGCTTTAGGAACTGCGTTTAACACAGATGCCAGTGCGACCAGGTATGCCGCCTCTCGCCTGGATCCTGGACATCCAATGAACCATCTAATCTCGGGCCCTGTGATGCGCAAAGCTCACCAGTAACAGCTTGCGCTGCTTCTAATATCCTCGGGAGCACGGCGTCAAGGTACTTCTGTGCATACAATATCTATTCGAATGGAACGTCAGATAAAGATGGGTGGTATTTGGACAATTAGAACCTTGAGTATCGCGTGGTTGCGTTTCGTGAGAACTTCATCCCTGGTGGCTAGCATTCCAAGTGCGTGTGCTGCTTCCCAGCCAACGTCGTCTCCGTCGTCGATGAGAATAAAAAGCTTGTCGGTAAGGACCATTGCGGACGGATGCGATCGAACGAGTAAAGCTCTTGTGATCTAAATTTTTTTAATCATAATCTGAAATGGTAGCGGACTGGGACGCTTAGAATCCATACCGAAGCCCAGAGTGCCACTGCATTCCGTCGGTCGCCGACAGAAATGGTACGGTTGTAGACAACGTTGGACCAATAGTTATCAAGCAGATAGTCTAAGAATTCAGGGATGTCTAGAACGTATTGTTTGAAACATGAGGGGCTCGGCGAATCAATAGAAGCCATACCGTCAGCGCGCTTATTAACCAACGAAGCAAGCACGTGCGACGCTGCCTCCCTCTGCGATGGTGTGCAGTTATCAGAACTGCACCAAGTTATGAGATCCGCGAGGCGCCTGGATAGCCTGATAGCATCTAAAGAAACCTAGTGGAAATGAGCGTTGACCATGTAAGCACATGAACAATTCCTGACTTACATCTCTTTTCATCGGGACATGTGCTGCTGCATAGAGTAACACCGTGTTGCGTTGGCGAGTACTTGCTCCTGCCTATTGATAAAAATGTAAATATACGATGTTTTATGAAGAAATAAAAACGTTACAGACATCCATCGGTTTAAATTCCTCTGACAAAAAGGCAAACTCTCCGCCCGTGATCGATTTTACTTGTCCGCCGAGATAAGCACTGTCCAGGCCACTGAAAAATTTGTTTTGTGACCTGAAACATCATGTTATGAAGCAAGGACAAAAGAGATCGAACAGACAACGCACGCAGTAGGTGACGCCTCAATGACCAATCTTATTATACGAGCGACTACACGCAAGAGGCGAATGTCTGCGAATACTCGCTCGTCATTTGCAACGGCAGCCTCGAGGCATAGTCGGAACAAGTGAGGCAGAAGTGTGTTTATATACTTTGGAACGTCCGCGTCAGGACGTGATTTGGAAACCTTCGCCGACAGTGTATTCGCGAGGGCAGTCAGGATAGCGTGAGCATATGCTGCAGCAGGTTCCATTTCCTTCGCATCCGGTATATCTGCGGGAGGAGGATTAGCTAAAGTGGTGGGCAATGGGGAACGGAGCAAGTCCAATTTTGTCGTAAGCCGGATCACGAAGGTCTCGAATAGCTCTGGATGAGCACATAGCTGACTCAAAGAGCTCAGTGCGCGCCAATACTCTGTACGCTGTGAATGGGCATCTCGTAGCGGAGCACGGTCGGGAAGCGCGAGGAAAAGAGGGGGGAGGACCTGTGAGGCGAGATGTTGTGGTGCGAGAATAGCAATAGACGACAGTAGCGACAGTACGTCTGAACTGTAGATTGGTGAGCCTGGACTTATGGCGTAGAAAACGTGCGGCGACAAACGTGACATCCTCGGCCTCGTCTGGTTCTTTGCCGACGAACTCGCTCACTTCCAAGACTATGTACCCTAGCTCGTCCTTTGTCACCGCAGAAGGTATGCGTATTAATGCAGCCAGCCCGTGGAGGCTTGGCACTCGGGTGGTGGGAGCCTTAAGCCCGACAATAAGCAGTCCGAGTACGGCATCTTTCGAAGGAGCAAGCAGGTCTTGCAGCAAAGGGGTAGAGCCACTTTCTGTTACTACGGGCTTATCAGGAGTGGGCGGGTCTTCAGGTGGTGCCAAGGAATTGAGAAGGTCCGTCAGAAGAGTAATCACGGATGGGCGATTCGAAACTTCCATAGGGTCGTGGAAAATGGTAACTAGCTTGTCTGCAGCCTGTGCAACTGCATACGACGACAGGTCTTCTACATCAGCGTCAGTCAGTTGCAACAAACGCGATATGAGGAATACTGCATAAGCATACGGGCAATGGTAAGAAATGAACACAGAATCTTCATTCCGGCTTTTGCCTGCGGCTTTTCAGGTTCGCCAATTGCTTCGAGACAGTCAACGCAAACTGTCCGAACAAGATCGTCCATGTCATTAGATTGACCTTCGTCAGTGACGATCGGATTAGACTGCAACACGCGCACGAAGACTTGAAGTGTGTCCAACGAAGCCTTATCTGTGGCAGGATCGACTGGCTGGAAAATCTAAAGGTTGATGAGAAACATCTATTCAGAGGGTTGAAGTGACCTTGCAGAACCTCGAGCTTCAAGGCGCTCCATAACTTTGGGCCAAACTCACGAGCCACTGACGGGCCATAGACAGGCAGACACAGAGACATAGCTCGGAGAGTGTCTCGCTAGGTCGAAGGAGTTGAGATCGAGTGTGACATCCGCAGGTCGTACTGACCTTGGTGACAGGTGACCCAGCGGTGAGTTTTTCCAGAAAGAGGGGAACTCCAAGACGGCCGAAAGCAGGAGTTGCGCTTAAACACGGTCTACAGGAAAGAACGATGCGAGTGGTTACCCTCCGGGGTGATTTTCTGCTCGCACTAATTAAGGTGCGGAAGGACGCTTACAGCAAGGAAGACTTGAGATCATCGGCACTGATCCCGTATGGATCGTTGGGCGGCGGTCGGAACGTGATTGGAAAGTAACAGAAGGTAATGTCAAAATAATCCTAGAGAAACCCCCAAAAGCGAGAGTGAGCCGACAACTAAAACCTCGCCCCGGTCACATACCTCCACGTGCTTGGAGATATCGAATTCTGTGAGTATCACGCGGGCAATGGCGAAGGCAACCGTCAGGTTCCTGGGGTCCTTTTCCCCCGATGCCAAAGCAGCATAGCCCGCCACGAACTGATCTCCCATGGCTTTGAGATCATCCGAGTGACTCTTTAGTAGCGAGTCGATGGTGTTGAAAACGAAGAAACGAGTTGTTTGGACCAGCGCTCTCATCTTGACGTGGGTGAACATGCTATAGATACTTGAGATAAAATAATAGTAAGGACAAAGTGCGGACAGCATACGCGCTGAGAAGATCAGGTACGTCAGAGGATGCCAGTGCAGGGCACTTGACCAGATGTGAGAGACCTCTAAGAGCTGGCGTGATCGTTTCGGTATCCTCCAATTTCGTGCAGTAAAAAGTTGCAAGAACATGCACTGAAGCATGATGATAATGAGCCGCGAGTGTGTAGGTAGAGATAGCGTACCTGCTTGTCGGTTGAGTTTTTCCTTTGGGTATCCCTCAATGACTAGCGACAAAAACTGGACACCTGCAACCGCGTAAGTCAGAGTGCTCCAGGACTTGAAGCCCACATTCCTTTCGTGCGCAAAGTATCCTCCTCCGAGGTCAAATACTCTCCCAATGCTTTGACGATATCGAGGAGAGAACATTCTCCGGATGATAATGCTGGTTCGACGCTTCAACTTCACAGGACGATCCCAGCGCATTACTGTTGGACATACCCGAAATGACATGTTCTATCTCTGCCGCCTTTTCAGAGGCAAACCAAGAGCGAATGTGACGCTCCAGTCCCTCCATTGGTGTGGATGAGATTAGATCAATTTCAGAGTTCCAAATAGTCCCGACATGACCGACATCGCCACAGCTAATACTGACGCGACCCTTGCAAAGTGGAACCCGTAAGTTCATGCTTCGTGCGTCGCTGGGCCAAGCTGGTCGCCATTGCTGGCGACGGCAGAACCTCAAGGCGTACTTCTCATCATCGCTGCCATGGTGGTCAGACAACGCTTCTCGCCGGTCCAACCACGACAAGGACAAAATCAACTACAATCCCAACATTTCGTTCTCGGCCGATGTCTCTGATGAGCATCTATCCTACCCGCGCGTAACCGCGAACGAGCTCGCGAGTATCGGTGACCATGTACCCCCAAAACGCGTGCGCATGCTCGTGCGCAACTTCATCGAGGATGCACTGTACAACCCTTACTACGGCTACTTCTCCAAGCAGGCCACTATTCTTACCGCTCCCGGCGAGGAGAACGAAGGCTTCGACTTTAATGAGTTCAAAGATAGTGCCCACTTTGAGTCGGCCGTGGCGAGCCGCTACATGGAGTGTGGCAACGTGACCGAGACGGAGGGACCAGGAAGGCAGATCTGGCACACCCCGACTGAGTTGTTCAAGGTATGTCCCGGTTGTCGTGAATACCCGTTCGTAGCTAAGTAGACGCAAGCCGTGGTATGGTCAAGCCATTGCTCAATGTCTTGTCTCCGAGTATCTTCTCAAATACTTTCCCTATGAAGACTTTAAAATCTATGAGCTCGGGGCAGGCAATGGCACCCTCGCTCTGAACATCCTCGACTACTTGCGCGTACAATTCCCGGAAGTTTATGACCGCACATTGTACACGATCATCGAAATCAGCGCGCCTTTGGCTCGTATTCAGCGCGAGCGCCTCCGTCGGGCTGGTCACACCAAACGGACCGTGAACGTCCATCACCGCAGCATCTTCTCATGGACAAAAACAGAGCGTGCGCCGTGTTATGTTCTTGCGACAGAGGTGGTAGATAATTTTGCCCATGACGTCGTGCGGTACGACGTCCGTACCTTAGAGCCATTTCAAGGCGAGGTTGCTGTTGATGATGCCGGCGAATTCATCCCATACTACACGCGAATTACCGATCCGCTCATATCGTCCTTTCTGTCGCTTCGCCGTCGCCTCCGCCACCAGCCCACTCTTCCTTGGTACCTCCGCTCGTCCGCATTCCGTCGGATATATGCATCGCTGCCGTTCGCACCAAATCTTTCGCCGCCAGAGTATATCCCTACGCGCATGCTCTCGTTTCTACGCGTGCTTCAATTATACTTTCCTTTACATCGGCTTCTGCTTACGGATTTCTCTTCCTTACCCGATGCTATTTCGGGAGCCAATGCCCCTGTTGTACAAACCAGCATCCGTGGTACAATGGTCCCCTGTCAGACACTCTTCGTTCGGCAAGGATACTTTGATATCCTCTTCCCAACAGCTTTCGAGCCCCTGCGAGATATGTACGAGTATATCCTCGAACAACCAGCGGGTATAGTCGCTGACGCGGATGATCTGGATCATTCCCGCATGTCCCCTCTTGCGTCGAGCAGCTCGCCTCTGTCTCTCGGGATGCAATTCTTTTCGCCTTCGAATCGCCGTCCTCCACACGACGGTATTTCATCTGCGAGTGGTCTGGCTGTCGGAGAGAGGAAGAGCAGTGTTTATAGTCACGCGGAGTTCATGGGGACATATGCTGATTTGGGGAAGACGCAATTGAGGAACGGGGAGAACCCGATGTTGGACTTTTATAAGAATGTCCAAGTTCTTTTTTGATGTGGAGTGCCAGGAACTTGAAAGATGCTATGAACTCATTGCGAATGTTGGCTCTTTGGCCCCTGAGTTGGTGTGGCGTTGTATGTGTTAGTCAGCCTTTCTCACGGGCCTTAAAACTATACAGTACACGAACCTTGCACTTACCGCACACAAGGCTCCTAGTTCACAAGACGCTGTCAACATGGGCAAAGGTGTGTAAACCTTGGACGTCGGTGAAGTTAACTGCGGTGACAAACGATGCTATCGGCGTGCAGTTCACGGATCGCTCGCCCGAGCCGGTAAGGTTAAATCGCAAACACCCAAAGTAGAGAAGCAGGAGAAGAAGAAAACGCCAAAGGGCCGTGCTAAGAAGCGTCTCCTGTACAACCGCAGGTGAGTGAACGACAGCTTTGATGCCATCGAAGCAGATTTCTGATGGTATATGATTTTTTAGATTCGTGAACGTCACAACACTCACTGGGGGCAAACGGAGAATGTGAGTACTTTGTTGCCCTTTTGGACCCTTCGAACTTCGATGTCGTATCGATTCGAACCCGCATGCAAGATGAACCCAAACGATTATGCATAGTTCACGCTGAATATCGCATGTTGACACCCAATCATCACGTCTTTCGCTCCTATCTGATCTCGTTCTCCGTCTCTTTATTCTCATCGAGTTGGTGCTAACATGCGGATTTTTTTATTACCCAGGAACCCCAACCCAGAAAAGTAAATCACCCGGTATATGGGACTTATATCCAGACAGCCAGCATAGCATGGTAGTGGTGGGCCTGTATCATGGAGGGGGAGGGCCGGGAGGCAAAGCGGATGCCTCCTGACTGCAGTGAAGCGACTCTTGACTTGTTTGCATGCATCGACACATGTGTTATTTGATCCCTTTCTCTATGCTACATTATACAGTTGCCATGGATGACATGCAGACATGCCAGTTTCATGAAATATGTACTTCGGGGTGTGGTGTGAGTAACCTGCCAAAATGGCGTATATATATGGAGCTCCGCTGTGGGTTCCAGACTCAGACTGTAACGTCTCTGAAACATCCACACTCGTACAACATGGTAAGCTCTCCATTCACCGACGACAATAGCCTTTCATGCTCATCATGTAGTCTGGCATTCCCGCGTACGCCATGGGTGGCTTGTGTCTCGCTGGGGGTGTGACTGGATTTGTTCGCACACGCTCCGTCCCGTCCCTCGTTGCTGGCGTTGGGTACGTGGCTATTGGTCACTGCACCCAGCCCTCTAACACATTGGCAGCGTCGGTCTGTTGTACCTCTGGAGCGCCGAGGCCATTAAGAAGGGCCACCCGAATGGCGTAGAAGGTGCCCTGGGTATGTCGCTTTCGTCCGGATCAGGTCGTGTCCCCTCATTCACGGATGCCCAGGTGCATCCGCCCTCTTACTTCTTTCCTCGCTTCCCCGTGTGGCCAAGGGCCCGGTCCCTGCTATACTCGCTGCGACGAGTGCTGCTGCAGGTTTGTATTATGGCAAGACGTTGTACCAGCTGCGGAACCACGAGTTTTAACGCACAGCTCGTATGGTGACACATGTCCATGTTCGTCTCACTATTGTATTTCTATGTCCGCTGTCGGCCTACGCTTTCTTTGGGCCGTTGCAATCACAGCTCATGCACATGTTCGATGATGTCTGAATGACAATATCCTGGATCACGCCTGCGGAATGTACAATATACATTAAGCGTGTATATAGCAGAGCATCGTTCTGCCTTTTCTTTTGGTTTGTAATTCGTGAGTGATACCTCGCAGCAGGGTACCTCAGAATCACGAGGCAAAGGGGGTGCGCTCGATGGCAGAGTTGCGGAACGAAGACTTGTCCTGTATCGAATCTTTTCAAAGGACGTTGGCAACACATGACACGGAGACACAGTTTACTGGCGTACCGTTGTTTGATTTATATTCCATGATCGTTGTGGGTGGCAGGTTGAGTATGGTACGAATGGTATCCCTGTGTGGGAAGCGCGGATCTAGTCGCATCACATATAAAAAAAGACACATGCAACCTACCGTATCTTGTCGCGGACTTTTAGATCCCCATCAACGCGATTCCACACAGAGATGATATCTTCGCTCTGTCTGACACTGATGGTACACCCACATATTTCTGGCCAATCACCACTTTCGCCTTCGACATCGCCGTTTGCGGTACCGTCAGCATCCGGCCTCAACTTCTCCCGTCCGCATTCGTCAAAGAGGTCTCCTACTATACCGCATACGAGCTCTTCCCATAGGCGATCCGCGACGCCCTTCCGCAGACGAATAATCCACTTTCCGCCAGTCTTGTTCAGAGGGTCTTCCCAGACTGGACGACGGACACCAGCGTGGAAAAGGAGGTAGTCGGTGGTTGGAATGAGAGAGGAAGGAGGAGAAAGATGGGTATGGAGAGACCAGAAAGACTCGACCTGAGAAGTGAAAGATAACGCGGGGGTTGGAGTGGACAAGGCGAAGCGAAAGTACGTACGGAGGAGAAAGAGGCCACTTTCTTTATGCCCTCTTCATAATTGGTGATCTTGTTTCCTGGTGCCCGCTGCTGGCGAAACCAGAACACCCAGCTAGAAAAGCAGATGGGGAGCACGCGATCAGACCGAACACAGCCAAACGAGACAAGACAAATAGCTGCCATACGTGTGTCTGAGTGGATGAACCGTCACCGGGAGAGAATTGTGGCCTGCATGTTTGGCTTGGGCAGGCTCCGGATCACGGGTGGTCAGCGAGGTGGAGAAATGTCGGCTTACGGGGGGGCGTGGGCGAGACTCTGAGACGGGCTGCTGCTGGGGTGCAACTACGGACTGAGACTGGGACTGGGATTGGGATTGGGACTGGGAATGAGTAGAGAAGCGCGTGTGGCCAGGCTGTGAGTGGTTTGAAAAGTACCCCGCCATCGTCGTCGTCGTCGTCGCCGTCATACATACACTGTCTGTCATTACATAATACATATCTACACTCATTTTACAGGTCAGGGTTCAGATCCAAATCCAAGTCAAACTCAGTCTGTTGTGCACGGATTTCGTGTCTGTAAGGATGCGCGCCGGGGCGATCGCGTGCATTCGCTTTCTGCTTGGGTGACGGTGAAGGAGCTGAGGAGCGTTTAGTTGGAAAAAAAAAGGTATCTCGACTGTGAGGACCTGGCTCACGTTTCACGCTGTGGCTCTCCCCGAGTCTACCAAGCGGTTTCTCGACGTTGAGTCGTCCTCTCCTCATCTTCTCTTCGTTGGGGAAAGGAGGGAAGAACAACGGGACGGGTGCGCCATGCACTGCAGAAAGGGGTGCGTTGGGATCAGGCATGTTTGGGGGCGCAGACGTAAATGCGCTCAGAGACTGGGCATAGGCAAGCAGTTCGGGGTAGGGTATCGCAGCTGCTCGTCGTTCGTCGTCAAAACCATGCCAACTAGCCCCATGTACTTACCTTCTTTTGCTTTCTTGATACCCTCTACCCTTTCCTCGCCCTCTCTCACGACGCTTTCGAGCTCTTTGCGCCCTTGTTCAATTTTCTCGACGATCTCTCGCCACCTGGCATCTAACTTGCTGATCTCAGACACAAGTTTATTGATGTGATGTTGTCTCCGTTGGTGTGCAGCCGTCTCAACCAGTGCATGAACGAGTGCGGTCTCCGCAGACAGGAATGCGGATACGGGTGGCGGCGGCTCGCCCTGTCGTCCACCATGGGTGTGAGGCTGGGACGAAAGAGATTGGAAGAGCGCCGTGGAGAGCTGCGTGAGCGTGTTCAAAGGCACATTGAGCGTGTCGGTCATCGACGGTGAACTAGCCATGATGCGAGACGGAGATAATATAATGTAGGTATGGAGTATCAAAAAAACCAAGGGAATAATGTACTTGCAACATCTACCGGTAACCTTTTATCGGGCCATGATGGCCTGCGTCTTTACCCCAGCCTCTGCAATCGCCTTCTCAAATGCTCTCAAATGATCGGCAGCGATGGTTCGTCCGTCTATCCTGCTCCCAGAGAGGGCCTTGCTCTCCACTTCCCACCTCTCGATCTTCGTACGACTTCTTTCAGCGCTTTCCCACTCAACTTTCCACCCACCCAACCGATTCTTGAGTGAACGGATCTTACGACCCGCATCTGCAGTCGCTGCACCATTCACTTGAGCCTGCTCCGATATGGTGGTGAGAGAAGAAAGGAGGGAGGCAGTGTCCACTCTAAGATTGACAAGTGAGGGTACGACTATTGCAAAGGACGAGATAGCAGACGATGTCGATGGCTTGGCACTGGAAGTCGTAGTTGGTGGTGGTGCAGAGGGCACCGTCGAATGTGAAGAAGAAAAGGCAGCTTTTTGCGGTGATGAGGGTGACGAGGACAGGTAGAACGAGTCACGTTCACCTTGGTCGCCCTCGTCCTCTTCTATGACAGAATCGAGTTTGTTCGGGACATGTGAGACGTGGTGGGCCGAGGATTCTTCTGCAAGAACAAAGTCTTCTAGCGGTTCGAGATCCCCCAACACATCGGCACCGCCCACTTCTCCAAAGATACGTTTGAGGTCCCTGTCATATGCAATGAGTTCACGCAGCTGTCCTTCGCGCTCGCGCACTGCATCGTTAACCCTCCTGATCACGTCTGACGCAAGTCCCTCGACTGTGAAAGTGCCCGAGCTAGCGAGCTGACTCGTATGCGTTGCAAACGTTGTCTTTGTGTACAACGGCGAAGCCGAGGTGGGAGGAGGCACATCAACTGCCCGGAGATGGGCAAGGAACTTGTCTGTGGACGCGAGGTTCTGCGACAGAACCTCCATCGCGTCGTGGGCGCGTACTGCACGGCGAGTTGCATCGTCCTCGTCCTCATCGCTCCCTCTATCCGTTTTGTCGTCATCCGAGCTGTCTTCGAGAGGGTCAATAGCTTGTCTGTTCTCTGCTTCAATACCACCCAGTTCTTCAGCGAGGTTCCCGTCAAATACCCCACCACCCAACTCATCTGCCAGACTGGTCCCGTCACCTTCCACAGTGGCTAACTCGGGATGAAGCATGTCGACTCCCCCGCTGTTCCGCCTGACAACTAGCTCGTCATCTATACCTTCCGCACCTTCGTCATACTCTATCCCGAACTCTTCCGCCAGCAACCTCGACGCGTCGCTGCCCCCCACAGGTTCCGGCATCAACGCCACAGCTAGTTCATGTGCCAACGAATGCGCGCCCGAGGGCATAGCGGGTGTTTGGTCGAGTGCTGAAAGCGGCATGGAACCAGACGAGGCATGTCGAGAAGATGATTTAGTGGATGATTTACGAGGTGAAGCGGCTGACTGGTGTCGGATGTGCATCGTCAGAGGAGATCGTAGTGGCGATTTGAATGGCCCACGATGTTTATGGCTGGGCGTACAGCGACCGACGTCGACTACGACCTAATGCTTGGGTGTCAGTCTCTGATTTCTCTTTGTCGTGAGCTTGGGAGTTGTCCAGTCGGGCCCGTCCCATGGTGACCATCTCATCCATTATGTAAGCCACTCTGTTCACGACTCAACACGGCAGGCAAAGGCCCAGTGGTATCCCTTCTACACCAAGCCCAAAGCTCACCACCGGCGAAAAATTGTAGTGCCAGCCATTTTAGTGAACTTACTTTATGAAGGTTTCTGAGCGTGAACGTGAGAGCTTACCTTATCACCACAATTTTTCGTCAGTGGCGAATTCTGGGCTTGATTTATGATGGATGCCACTGGGCGTTTGCCTGCTGTGCAAATACTCGTTGATGCTCACGTTGCTTTTTGCAATGAATAAATGCCGTCCAACTACACACAGCATTTGAAAATGAATTCCAGGACGCGGAGCGGTCCTGGCGGCCGTAGGAGCAACCTAGAATCAAATTTCTTTGAAATATCATCGATTCCATCTGTGAACATGTTCTTTACGACAAAACGTCATCTATTCCTGACGTCCGATTTCCTTGCTAAGGTGCTTACGGTGCCCTCTCCGCCCATAACTATGCATTAATGTACGGAATCAGTGAAGAAATCGAAACTTTCTTCGTTCTCCACGCAAACGACTATAACCCGCATCTACGTTAAGTACTGACAGCGTAAATCGATCAACGAGAGAGAAAAGAAAAGAACGACGAGTGAATAACGCGTGTATAGTAATTCCAACCATTCCACAACATGAAATAAGGTATACGAAAAAAATAAAAATAGAAAACATTAGAGGAATGGCCAGAACCACGCTGCTCACAAAAGCGAGGAGCGGGGAAACCATTAGAAGATTAAGATCTTTAACGGTCTTGTTGCCTACTTCCCGGTCGTCTAAGGGATGTTCATCGGCACCAGAGACAGCACGAAGAAATAAGCGATCATGATGAGAACGAACAAAGCTGCGACTACCGGTACCACCCATGAATCAGCCGGCAGGCAACAGCGCGACAGAACAATGATAAAACCACAGAACAGGATCAACCCGATCAAGTAAGAAAAAGTTGCTGGCCATGCGAGCATAAATCCTGTAGGAGTAATCCTTAGACTCGGAGAGGCTAGAGGTGATGATATGACGAGAACTTGCCTGCTGTCAGGAACGACAGAGAAAGCAAGGCGAAGAGATAGGGAAAGCGGAAACGGAGCAAGTAGGTAAGGATAGCTCGTCGGGAATTCAAGAGCTCGTCCGCAGGGAGAATCTGCCTGGGTACCTCGCGAAAGATACCAAGGGACGAGAACTGGAACGCAATGCCTGCTAGAGACATTACAAATGCGGAGGAAAATGCGCCGTAGGCTTTAGAATCGGTGTAATCAGCAAAAGACACTGGCGGAGAAGTCGTCAGAAAAACGACGGCTGCTGCCATGACCACTGCTTGCTGTTGAGAGGGATCAGCAAACGATTAAGGAAGATCGCACTGACGCTAACCAATGTTAACACCAAAGTCGAAAGGGCACGGTGACGGGCGTGAAGATTGATCCATTCATCGTGCTCATCAATTTCCCTCCAGAATATTGCGAGATCTGCCTGACCAATAAGGCAAAGACAGATGACCCTGTAAGTCAGACGCGCTACGAATCCCGTCGGCGCGTCCCAAGCTTCAGGCATCCTTGCAGAGTTAGGCATTGACGGCCGACGATGGGGGAAGGAGTGTTCAATTATTCTTCGGAGGATCGTTGATGGGTGCTGGAGCCCCTACGCTGTAGCCTATATACACGGTAGGAGGAGCGGTGCTACCACCAAAAACTTAGCAGGAGTATAACTTTGTCGCATGGTAAAAACGTTGCGCCGAGTCGGATTTCCTAAAGACTTCTAGGCGCTGTGGGGGACTTCTATGTGCCGCGGGGTCACCTCGTGGTGTTGTGCGAATGATTCAAGAGCTTTTTCCGGCGTGGGCCTGGCTGCAGCACATCACCTGAGGAAAGTGGAAATAACACTACAGCTGTTTCAGAGATTCGTGTCGCGCGTGAAAACTTGGTGTTTGAAAATTTAAATAAATAAAAACACAAAATTCCTCTATCCGTCTTTTTTCATCATTCCCCACTCGTCGCTGATCTAGAATAGAATATAATAGCACATGGGACACCAGCAGATATCATATGACATGAAAAAACGAGCCCTGCAACTCTTAGGAGATGGTTGGAGGCCTGATGACATTGCAGAAGTTCTTGGTATGTATGTCGGCAAGGAGCATTGGCAGCACGAGGTACCCCGCAGTACGTAGAAGTTTTTAGGAAATCCGACTCGGCGCAACATTTTTACCATGCGACGTCACACTCCTGCTAAGTTTAACACCACGAAGTACCCCGTGGCACGTAGAAGTTTTTAGGAAATCCGACTCGGCGCAACGTTTTTACCATGCGACGAAGTTATACTCCTGCTAAGTTTTTGGTGGTAGCACCGCTCCTACCGTGTATATAGGCTACAGCGTAGGGGCTCCAACACCCATCAGCGATCCTCCGAAGAACAATTGAACACTCTTTCCGCCATCGTCGGTCGCCAATGCCTAACTCTGCAAGGGCGCATCCCAAGCTTCAGGCATCGTGCATCGTGCCTGAAGCTTAGGATGCGCCGACGGGATTCGTAGCGCGTCTGACTTACAGGGCAATCTGTCTTTGCGTTATTGGTCAGGCAGATCTCGCAATATTCTGGAGGGAAATTGATGAGCACGATGAATGGATCAATCTTCATGCCTGTCACTGTGCCCTTTCGATTTCGTTGTTAACATTGGTTAGCGTCAGTGCGATCCTCCTTAATCGTTCACTGATCCCTCTCAACAGGCAAGCAGTGGTCACGGCAGCAGCCGTCGTTTTCTGACGACTTCTCCGCCAGTGTCTTTTGCTGATTACACCGATTCTAAAGCCTGCGGTGTGTTCTCCTCTGCATTTGTAATGTCTCTAGCAGGCATCGCATTCCAGCTCCTATTCTTTGGTATCTTTCGCGAAGTACCAAGGCAGAATCCCCTGCGGACGAACTCTTGAATTCCCGACGAGCCATCCTCACCTACTTGCTCCATTTCCGCTTTCCCCATCTCTTCTTGTTGTTTTCTCTGGTGTTCCTGACAGCAGGCGAATATTGTCCCTTCTCATATCATCACTTTCGGCCCCTCCGAGCCTAAGGATTACTCCTATAGGGTTCATGCTTGTATGGCCTGCAACCTTTTCTTCCTTGATCGGGTTGATCCTGTTCTGTGGTTGTATCATCCTTCTGCCGCGCTGCTGTCTGCCGGTTGATTCCTGGGTGGTACTGGTAGTCGTAGTTTTGTTCGTTCTCATCATAGTTGCTTATTTCTGCGTGGTTTCTCTGGTGCCGATGAACATCCCTTAGACGACCGGGAAATAAACAGGCGACAGGGTTGTTGTAAGTCTTCCAATGATTGCCTCGTCCCTCACTGACACTGGCCACATCGTTCTGACCATTCCTTTAGGAATGATTTCCTGTGTTTTTTTCCGTATACTCCTTTCATTTCATGTTCGATTCATTTCCTTGCTTGGCCAGGTCGCATCGAGCTTTCCAATATTCGAGATAGGACCAGCGGCGAGTGTACCCTTCCCCTCACTCTCCATTTGGCAAATGATTCCCACAAATGCTTATTGATGCTCACGTTGCTTTTTGCAATGAACAAATGCCATCCAACTTCACACAAGGTATACAAATAAAAATAAAAAACATTTCTAGAGGAATGGTCAGAACTACGCTGTTCACAAAAGCGAGGGGCGGGGGAATCATTGGAAGATTTGTAACGGTCTTGTTGTCTGTCTATTTCCCGGTTGTCTAAGTCATGTTCATCAGCACCAGAGAAACTACGAAGAAATAAACAATTATGATGAGGACGAACAAACCTGCAACTACCGGTACCACCCATGAATCAACGGGCAGACAACAGCAATGTAGAAAGCTGATACAGCCACAGACTAGGATCAATGCGATCAAGTAAGAAAAAGTTGGAGGCCATGCAAACATGAACCTTATAGCCAGTAGAAGTAATCCCTAGACTCGGAGAGGCTAGAAGTGATGATATGGCGAGGACAATACTTGCCCACTGTCAGGAACGACAGAAAGCAAGGCGAAGAGATAGGGGTGGAAACAGAGCAATTAGGTAAGGATCACTCGTCGGGAATTCAAGAGTTCGTCCGCAGAGAGATTCTGCTTTGGTACCTCGCAAAAGATACCAAGGAACGAGAGCTGGAATGCGACGCCTGCTAGAGACATTACAAACGCGGAGGAATATACGCTGTAGGCTTTAGAATTGGTGTAATCAGCGAAAGGCACTGACGGAGAAGTCATCAGAAAAGCGACAGCCGTTGCCAGGACCACTGCTTGCTGTTGAGAGGGTTTAGCGAACGATTAAGGAAGATCGCACTGACGCTAACCACTGTTAACACCGAAGTCGAATGGGCACGACGGTGGGCGTGAAGATTAACCCATTCATTGTGCTCATCAATTTCCCTCTAGAATGTTGCGAGATCTGTCTGACCAATAACACAAAGACAGATGGATCTGTAAGTCAGACGCGCTACGAATCCGGTGGGCGCATCCAAAGCTTCAGGCATCCTTGCAAAGTTAGGCATTGGCGACCGACGACAGGAGAACGATTATTCAATAGTTCGTCAGAGGCTCGTTGATATGCAATATGGGAAGGAAGGCGAGATGCCAACGGCAGAATCCGCGGTCGAGCTGGCACAATTTCAGCGACATGAAATGTGTTGAACAGCCTATCGTCTATCCATCAAGCGTATGTGTCGTGACCTGGCCGGGGATACGGAGACTTGGAGTTTAATTCCGTGCCGCGTGATGAAAGCATTGCGGTTGAGGCGGTGAGAGGCAGCCAATAATCTAGCAGGAGTTTGTGTCGTAGCCTGGCCAAGACTTGGGGCTTGGACTTCCACTCCGTTGTCGCATGGTGAAAACGCTGTTGTGAAGATGCCGTAAAAAGTTTGGTTATCAGTCGTCCAGTGAGTCGTTCACTGAACGACTGATAACCGACACTGAACGACTGATAACCAACACTGGACGACTGATAACCAAACTTTTTATGGCATCTTCACAACAGCGTTTTCACCATGCGACCACCGCATACTCCTCCTGGTTTTCGATGACGCTACTACTACCAACGTATGTATATATATACTGTAGGATCTCCAACACCCATCAACGAGCCTCCGACGAACAATTAAACACTCCTCCCGTCGTCCGCCGCCAATGCCTAACGCTGGAAGGATACCTGAGGCTTGGAATGTGCCCACGGGATTCGTAGCGCGTTGGGCTTTTCATTGTGACCTGTTTCCTCGTTACTGGTCAGGCAGATCTCGCAACAATCTGGAAGGACATCGATGAACACGATGGATGGATTAATCTTCACGTCCATCATCGTGCCCATTCGACTTCGGTGTTAACAGCGGTTAGAGTCATTGCGATCGTCCTTAACCGTTCGCTGATCCCTCTCAACAGCAAGGAGCGGTCATGGCAGCAGCTGTCGTTTTTCTGTCGACTTCTCCGCCAGTGTCTTTTGCTGATTACACCGATTCTAAAGCCTACTACGCGTTTTCCTCCGCATTTGTAATGTCTCTGGCGGGCGTCGCATTCCAGCTCCTATTCTTTGGTATCTTTCGCGAAGTACCAATGCAAAATCTCCCTGCGGACGAACTCTTGAATTCCCGACGAGCTATCCTTACCTACTTTCTCCGTTTCCGCTTTCCCTATCTCTTCTTCTTGTTTTCTCTGTCGTTCCTGACAACAGGCAAGTATTGTCCCTTTTCATATCATCACTTTCGGCCCCTCCGAGCCTAAGGATTACTCCTATAGGGTTCGTGCTTGTATGGCCTGCAACTTTTTCTTCCTTGATCGGGTTGATCCTGTTCTGTGGTTGTATCATCCTTCTTCCGCGCTGCTGTCTGCCGGTTGATTCTTAGGTGGTACCGGTAGTCGCAGTTTTGTTCGTTCTCATCATGATCGCTTATTTCTTCGTGGTTTCTCTGGTGTCGATGAACATCCCTTAGACGACCGGGAAATAAACAGGCGACAGGGTTGTTGTAAGTCTTCCAATGATTGCCTCGTCCCTCACTGACACTGGCCGCGTTGTTCTGACCATTCCTTTAGGAATGATTCTCTGTGTTTTTCCGTATACTCCTCTCATTTCATGTTGGATTCATTACCTTGCTTGGCCAGGTCACATCGAGCTTTCCAATATTCGAGGTAGGACCAGCGGCGAATGTAACCTTCCCCTCACTCTCCGTTCGGCAAATAATTCCCACCTCACCACCTCCGTTTGACCTTACGTAACAAATAATTTATGTTCCTCTCCAAGTACTGTAGTGACATTCATGGTTTGTGGCAGTGCTCCCTTCGTGCATGTTTTGTTTCCGGTTACGCTTTCTTATACCTTTCTACATTTCCTCTGCATTTGCATTGATCAATGTGGTAACGAATACGCTCATTTGTCGTCGGCCATATGTATTTCTAGAACAGGGCCGTCGCCGCAGCCGGCACCTTCTTTACCATGCCAGAGTGCTGCACACGCCAAATGCACCACACGAAATAGTAGCATACGTGCTGTAAATACGATGTACAGTTTGAGCTGTAGCTGCTGTATGTGACGTGGCTGGCGGAATTTGTCGTGCTGGAGTGACCTTGTAAACAAGGTGATATGAAGAAACAAGAAACGCTCTTAAACTAGCCTGCGTATTTTGCTCATCAGCCTCGAGTACTTCCTGAATAGATCTGACAACAGCATCGAATAGCTCGGAAATATCAGTGCATGAGCTGTCCTTCATCGGTACGTGCATGACCACGATACCCTCGCCAAATGCCATGCTCAGGTTGGCTTCGAGTGCGGACAAAATGGGCGTGATACCTAGATTCTTAAGATTCCAGATCGTCCAAGCTGTAACGCATTCGAGAGATAGAGGCGTTGGGTGATCGACGCCACTACACGTCCCAGGGGTTGTCCTGCTGCCACGATGCTGGTGGAAAAAGAATTATGGACGTAAGACTAAGTCCAAGCTAGTCTTCCCTTGGACATTATGCGCAAACACGCGTCAACAATCACATATCAGTCGTTTGAACGCGACCACCAGGTCGGACGTTCTTGTCAGCGTGCAGTCATGTCTAAACATCATCCAGGTATATTCTCTATTGCAGCTCTCTCCATATCACTTACTGACGAAAAACTCCAAGATTTGATCATGTGCAGGCGCCAGCCTGGCATCGGCAAGTATTCTTTCGTTGGCACCTTGGTCGCTTTACTAATCCGCGACACGACAGCCATCGGTCGGTTATGTGAAAAGTGTGACGGAAAATGGTGAGTAGAAATCACTATCAGGGACATGTAGAAGTGTGCCGAAAACACCCCCCAAGTCCTGTATGTGACTCGTACGTACGGCCAGAGACGCTCGTCCGCATATGTGACGAGTGCAACTTTGGAACCTACGGCGGAAGATGTATCATTTGCGGTTCACCTGGTACGTATATTGCTGATACCAACACGTTACTCTGCTCACTCAACTTTCAGGTATTTCGGATGCATATTACTGCGCTGAATGTACTCGATTGGAAAAGGACCGTGACGGGTGTCCAAAGATCGTGAATCTTGGCGCCAGCAGAACAGACCTCTTCTACGAAAGACGGAGACTTGGCTTCAAAAAGGGTTAGACAGTCACTCCCCCGGTGCTGTTGAGTTTCCTCCCCTTGCTTGTCGTCACCGTAATCCATCATTCATTGCAGTGAAACGTGTCAGCGGACCATTAATACTGTACCAATTAACAAGCAAGATCATGTACGCATTACGCCGACAGGTGGTCGTGACTCATCCAGAGGTCCCCTAAAAGTACACCGGGAAGGGAATAAGCGGAGGGCTTGCACTTGGATTCTCGACGTTTGCAAATTGGCTGTGGGTAGATCTGAGTCAGATAAATGCCGTTTCTATTGGTTTGCTTGCAGACGTACCGAAAACGAGGCATGTCAACCTGGAACGAATATAAGCAAAGGCATCAGTAAGCGGTAAAACGAAGACCCACCGGCGCCTTGAATACCACGAAGACATGTGTCACATCATGAGTATCGACTGCCTCGCAATCCCCGCAGAGGTCCTTTGCGCAGTAAGCACAACGATACCACGGCCCACGGATTCGCTCCATACAGCGATCGCACAGTGCGGCGGAGTGCACAAGAAACGACAAATACTCTGAACTTTTTTTAGGCTTAGTTCTTCTGGCAGGGATGCACTAACCTTTCGGGTCCGCATTCGGTTCGGTACCCCCCAGTGGCCCCGCTGGAACTTTATAACTACCCACACTTTGATCAGGTGTCCACTCCCCTCAGAGATTGTAAACTTACAGTTTCGGAAGGAACCCCCCGGACGACTCCAGTGGTCTTCGTACAGGTCGTGGCAGTTTGAAGAAAGAGTGCATCGGATCATGCAATAAGTAAGAGCGCTCTTCACATGTAGTGCACTAGTCGCTATCACAGTCAACGATAGTCTATCACTCGAGTAAGCACACCGACCAAGCTGTATGGGGTAGGCAGCGACGGACAAGTCGCACATTGGTACCGTATTCCAAAGATGGTCTATGAATCCTGAGCTAACAGCTGAAAAACATGAATGGGTAACACACCTCGTTACACCCATTGCAGTTTATATGATGATCTTCTGGTACGTCATCTTGGAGGTTGAGCTGCATCCTTGACCCCACAACAGTTTGAGCATATGAGGAATACACTGAAGAAGGCTTAGAGCGAGGTGCAGTGAGAACCTGAGCAGCGTCACGTCCAGTCCAGAGATGGATGGCGTGGCGCGACGCAGTCCGCACTTCGTTGGATTCGAGAGGATAGGGTATCTATTGTAGTTTTTCCCGGGAAATGTAAGCCAGCTGCCACCGAATGAAACTTTTCCTACCTTAATCATGATATGTGATGAAATGTGTCCTCCGTCCGATGGATCCAAGTTTCCAGGCAGCCCGACTGCCTCACAATTCGAGCATATGTCAAGCGAATCGCAGATAGCACAATGAAAGCGAGCACCGACAATATCTTGCAGACAGCTGGATAGTGAAGTGACAGGCAAGTTTGAGTGAATGCGGACCAAGAGGGTCGTGTCGAGTGGGAACGTACTGGGCACATTTCACTCCAGGATGCTTCATGGCTAGGCGAATATGGGTCAGAATCTCGTGGGCAAGATGCGGAAATGGGTCACAAACATGGTTCTCCGCTATTGCCGTTCACTACGTACGTGACGTCGATCTCAGGCCGCGGCTGAGTAGGCTTTCCTAGCACGATCAGGAAGGAATGTGCGGGATGAATATCGTGGACCTGACTATCCAATCTCTTAGCTGAACTACACTGAAGCTGACAGTGAAATGCTTACTTGTAGCAAGCGCGACACAAGTTGAATTTCTTGCAGGACGCGCACTTGAAACGTTTGTTCACAATCGTGGAGTTACAGGTAGAACACTTGGATGACTGCATATCTTCCTGCTCTGTGACCGACCACGTGAGGTAGCTGAAAATTTGCCGGCACACAAAACACTCTCACCGACATCTTCCCATCCCCGAGGTCCCCACACTTTCTCAAAGTATGCATGCCGCATTTGTCCCTTTTGGCGAGGAGCAGAACGCCGCCACAAGGATAGGGCATCCTCAGGAGAGCTGCGCTGCAATCTCAGGTCGTCCATTCTCTGGGTACTTTCTTGAAGAGCGTGGTATATACCAGCACTTTCGATGCACCCAGAACAAAGCTCGTAGCCCGTAGTCTCTGGTATTAACCTGGAATTGGACCCCTGAGAACTGTAAAGTGTCGGAGATGTACCTGGCAATGGAGGCAACGGCTTGTGGTGTTCGCCGCGGGTATACATCGATCCCACTAGAGTCTGTGCATCTAGCAATGATGGTGAAGATGAAGTCTGAGGGGGGGTGAGATGGGCGGTTGGGGGATAGGTGTAGACAGGGTGCATATCCCTCTCTCTATACTTCCCAGAAGTTGAAGAACCAGACGAACAACTGGCAGGTTCTTTCTCTCCGCACATTGCGCACACGTAGCGTATGGCATCCAATAACACACCGCATTCGGAGCAAGTAGTTAGTGAACCAGGAGGAGGCGAGGTTGGAGTGACGAATGGCAGAAGTTCAGGGGGGATATCTGCGGTGTTAAACGACTGGCACTCGGAAGTAAATCCCCCGATGCTCTGCTCGTCCGGCGGTTGTTGTTGTGACGCGAGCCAGCAAAGTTGCATGCTTGTAGGGCGCACTTGACCAGATGACGAACCTGCGGAGGGTTCATGGCCATCTTTACAACTGAAGCCATCTTCGTAACCCGAGTCGTGGGTAGCAGATCCGCCACCGGTGTATGAGTAGTAGTATCTCCCCCTGCGGTCCCTTTGCAACGCTAGATCTCCGCCCATACTTCCCTCCGGAAACTGTTCATCAGAAGGCGAGAGGGATATAGATCTGGAGTCGACATCGGATGGTTCTGGGGAAGTCCCAAGCATAGCCCTGATAGTGCGCGCATTCTGATCGCGCAGCCACGCCGCTCCTCTGTCTTGAACCGACAAGTTAAGCGCATCGCGGAATGGTGAACGCGCACGGGACGGTAGTCGATCAGATATATCCTCGGCTTGAGTTCGAACTTCCTTGACCCGGGGGGTATCAACGTCGTCCGACATGCTATTTGGGTCCGGGACCACATAATAGTCCGAGAACGGGCCTTCATCTCTGCCTTCCTCCGGAATGGAGAAGGACAATGAATCCAACTCCGCCGGGCGTGCATGCCCCACTGGCGCATCTTCCGCTCCATGCGTTGTTCCGTTCCCGAGGCGACCACTGTTATCCCTCGAGCTCACAGTCACTGTATCGTCTTCGAACTCACCAACCCCTCCAACTCCGGACGCGCCGACCCAATTGAGTTCGCTGCTACTTTCGTTCCTGCCTTTGTATTCATCCAAGCTCGCGAGGCTGGATGTGTCACTCAAACTTGGTCCATCGTAATCCACTGTGATGTGGACTCGAAGAGTGATGCGTTTGCTGCCGAAGCTACGACCGGAGAGGATCGACGCTGCGGAAGACAGTGGTGGATCGTCAGAGCCAGCCTGAAAGTACTGGATCGCCTCGGTTAGGTCAGACTCCGCTGTGATGTCGGTAACTTCGCCATCGTCGTCTCTGTATGATATGACATAGGGGGTAGCGGAGAGAGAAAAGCACTGTTCGATCTATGCGACCGTTACCGAGTTATCAGGTGCAGAAGGAGTGAAGATGATGAGCTTACACGTTCACGGAGTAGGTCATAGGAGCAATTTCTGGCAGATGCGAAGGATATTCGTTTGTTCCAGCCGTCGAACGCACATTTGACCAGTAAAGGTCGGTCTGGTCGACTGTGCATTGCAATTTGTCAAGCAAACCGAGAGCGACTGTGACTCGGTGGTCGCAGCGATATGCGCAGCCTGGCCGAAATCAGACCGGAGTAGCACAGCACTCAAACAGCACTGGTACTACAACGAAACTAGAACACATACATGGGATACTAGCCAAATGCAAGTTCGACGTGGACTGGTATGAATAACAACAGCAAGAAGTGCACGAGTATACGAGTATACAAATATGTAGCGACAGGACTAAGACAAGTGGAAACTGCCAACTCCTTCTTTTATCGCCGTAAGCAGCCGCTCTCTCATGATCGTCTTCGAGCTATACTCCGGTAACTTCAGGTAATTTACACAAGTCATCACACTTGGCAGATAAGCATCAGGGGTATTCGGAGGCTCAGCGGGCTTGCGGACTACTGTCAGTGGGGGATTGAGACCTCGGAAGCCTGAAGATGGAATTCAACACGAGAACAAAAAACAGAGAAATGAGGGACGCGAACCTCCAATAGGTAGTTTTGGGCTTCCAGTTATGAATTGAAGGTAATCGCGACGAGTGGGTGGATCAAACTCCGTCATGAGCTCGATTAGTTCACGGATGGAGCGGCTCTCGCCATGGAATCCATGATCTGCCTTGATGGCTTCGCTGAGCGCTGCCGATCAAGTCAATACACTGAATGATACATGTCGCAAATGGACATACTCTCAATACCCCAATCCTCATCCGAGTTACCAAACAACATGACCAACTCGTCAGCAGAGAAGGCCTGTAGATCGCTGACAGGGAAAACTTTCGAGAAGCCCTCTCGGAACGCTTTGGCCTGAGGCTGAACTCCCGAGCCTATGATGGCATCCAGGACGTCATGAATATATTGCTCAACGTTCTCCGAGGTGACAGGAATGTCGCGGCCACCAGGCTACCATGAAGCTTTGTAAGATATCACACGACCCGTTAAAGACGAAATACTCACCCTGAGTTCTATATCATAACCCGGAAGTGTGAAATCGAGCGCAAGGTCCTCTACGTTAACGATGTCCATTAAAGCAACCTTCCGGAACAGCTGGAGCCCAGACAGAAATTAACAGCTGCGGGCACCTGGAGTGGCAACACTCACCTTCTCATTTTGACCTTTCAATGCCGCATATCCTTGTAGCTTGGCAAGAGAATTGGCAAGGTCATTATCAACCAACTAGCGTGGGGTGGTCAGAATGCACTACAACTGGAAACTGTCACCTACCCGCAAAGAGTCGACTGTGAACGGGACTTCGTCGCCCAAGACCAGTTTGATAAAGATCTTGTTGAATGAAAGATCTATGATCCTGGAATCTAACATTGCTTTCGCTACATATTGTCCGATAACACGTAGGATGTGAGTGCGTTTCCTAAGAAGGAATTTCAGAAAACTATCCACCGAGTTCACACCCGACTTACTGTCCGCCGTCATTAGCAATATCGACAGGGCTTATAGGTGCCGGAAAGAGTCCGGCTGGATGATGTACATGAACGCCCGGAGAAGTCGGGTCGGCATCACGCCAAATCTTGAGGTCTCTGCGGGCGAATTCCTTGGATACCAGCGAATAAAATTCGAGAGTGGGCCCAAGTCCAGTGCCCACCTCCTCGAAGTATTCAACCTCTAGGATCGAGGATGACGAACCGTACAATTCAAAGACTTTGACAGCAGACTCCAGAATGTGTTTGCGAGATATGCGGACCTTCTGGCGTTGAAGGCGACCGAGAAAACCTATACCATCGTCGCGACGCGAACTGTCTTGACCTCGGCCTTGTTGGCTTTGCCATTTTAAGATTAGCCGAGCATAGCCAAAGGAAGTTGACTGAAGGTAGTTATATCTAGTTGTAAACGGGAAGAGGAATGGGAAGTTTTGCGGCAAATCGATTGCCCAGTCAGGCAGACATGAACTTCAGAAAATAATGGTCAGTTACATCCTACTTGTAATAGGAACGGCATACCTAGCAACAATCATGGGTTCCTCCAGTTGACGGGTGAGCTTCGCCGTCAGCTTATTATTTATGAAGGCGGATTCGGGGAGAGCGCGGCATTCATACGGCCTGGCCGGACGTTCTAACTCTGCTGCATTAAGCTTATGTAGAACGCGCAGCAGACGCAGAATCTTCGCATGGGGAGCTTCATCGGGCAATGATGAGAGGCTTGGACTCGGCGACCGGATCTTCGCCACGGCTTCACCTCGCACTGGCAACGTCATCATACTCGGTATCATTCTTGAGCAGAGGGACTCACCTTCGGAGCCCGGGGGTGGTCCGTTGACCTTGCGGAATTTCACTGTGTAAATACCTTGCCACATGGAACTTGAAGGCTGACTGCCAGCTTTCTTCCTCATCTCATGCTGGTGAATTGCGCCGTAGATGGTTAGGTCCAAGGGAAGGACATGGTCATCCATCGAGAACTCCAGGTGCCAATCAAATGGCTTGGCCTTGAGAGCTGCTGCATAAGATGATTTACTTAGAGGACCTGAGCGACCATTTGCTGTTGAAGCATCCCTGGCCGAGTTCGGAGTAGCAATACGAGTACCGTCGGGCGTTTGTGCCTCCACCCTTCCTCCATCTAGTCATGACTTAAGATGAAGTCCATAATGGAAAGAGACCAATTATCCCACCTTCTGCGATGGAAAGTGTGATTGTTTTATCCCCTGTAGTGTCTAGGTCGTCGTCTTCAAAAACCTAGAAATCAAAATGTTACATATCGATTAGATACCAGTGACGACTACAAACCTCTGCGTCCACTTCATCATCCGTAAGGTGTGCAGGATATCCGCTATCATTGATGAGAGCCTCCTCTCGTCGCGAACTACTAGGTCGAGGAGCTACTGGTGTCGAAGGAATGGTGTCAGCCGCAGGCTCCGTCGCTAAAGGAGTATTCTTCGCGCTCAAGCGTTCACTGCGGCGTCGTCTGACTTCGGTGGCCGGAGTGCCTGCATCAGAAGGCGCTAGCGGTGCTGATGGGAGATCTGAAGCACGACTTGGCTGTCCCTCCGCTTCGAAAGGGGCTCGAGGTACAGCGCCAGGACCAAATCCGGATGCTGCCAACGCAGCAAGCATATTCGACAGGCGGCCGTTTGACAATATTCCCGCGACCCGAGGTCGCAAATAGTCGTTAAGGGCCTGGAAGGTAGCGATGGCGTGGATCGATACAACCATATTTTGCAAGCTGCGTGGTATGTCGGAATCATCATCTGTCACAAGCCTGAGGCGCAGCTGCCGAGCGAGCAATGAGGGCGAGCTGCGCTTTGAATCGTCACTCCCTTGAGCTATCGAAATCACTTCGAAATTTTCCATCCTTGTTAGGCTCTCTTGTAATCTCTTCACGAAAACAGCGAACGGGGATTGGCCTGAATTACCGCCCTTCGGTATTCTTGTAAACGCTTCGAAAAGGAGTTCTCGGCGACGTTTCACTGGAACAGAACCACTACCGGTCGTGTAACGAAGAAGTCCTTCTACAGCCCCACTTTGGAGGAGCTCAAAACTGGAGACAGATCCGTTCGAAGTCAAATGTTCTGCGAAATCCCTGAGTGCTGCGACCATGACCTGTTCGGTGGCATCTGGTGCAGAAAGCTTGACTACCAAACGCCGAAACTCATCGGAGCTGTCCCCGTCACTATCCTCATGGCTGAGAGTGTATTTGAAGCGGATGACTCTCGCCCGTAGTGTTATGGCATCTTCTGGCTCAAGCGACAGTGAATGGAACTTCCTGTATCCAGGGATGGAGGACAAGTGCACGGACATAGGCGGGGGAGGCGGACTTCCGGACAGGTCAGAAGTATCTTTCTCCTTGTCTTTGGATTTCGTCGTAGACAGCGTCCTCGACGCCAAGGCTTCAATCTCGTGGAACACTCCCTCTCTCCTAAGGGCTGGTCTATACTCGGTGGGAACCTTCTGGAGAAGGAGGTCTACAAGTTGCAACGCTCCAATGACCAGCGAGGGGTGATCTTTAGAAGATAGTATTGAGGAAGCGAAACTTGCAACAGGGACCATCTACGGGAGTCTAAGCATTCACCGGAGCTACGACTTGACTGCGTCACGTACGTTCAAAGCTGCTTTAAGCTCATCGCCTTCCAAAAAGCCCACCGCTTTTAACAGACCAGTCAATGTCTTAATTCTTATAGGAGTAATGACGCTGGCAGCGTATACATCGATGAGCACGGGTACCATCAATCGCATGAAGCGTCCAACCGCGTCCGGCTTGGAGCGCAGCAACTCTGTCCGGTCAGAAACAGGATCAGTAGCAGATGCCACGTGAGAAAGCTCATCAACATCATGAATCGGCGTATCTGACTCATGATTCCCTTCGTTGTGTCCAAAATTGACGTGTTGCAACAGGTCGGGTGGCGTCATGGTCTGCGACGACAGAGAAGTTGCGTGTCGGGAAGCGGCACGTTCTGCCTTAGCCTTAGCCTTTACCATGCGTGCAAGAGCTTTGTCAGTGTAACCTTTGTGGTCGAAGACACCGTCTTCAGGGAAGAACATAAAATTCAGCACTGATTATGGGATTGAAGTGAGGAGTATACCTTTTGGCAGAGGGGGCATCAGTTCTGAAACGAGGCTAAGAGCCTCTTCTACTTGATCTTTAGGTCGATGGGCCAGGTTTTCCATCACGGTAACACGCGTCATGTCCTCTCCAGAGATACTCCTCTCTGTAGTTGCCGACGGAAGTACTCCCGTAAGGATCTGATATAGTGTATCGACGACGTCGGCTTGCAATAAAGTAACCGTGATCTTGGGGCTGGCACGGGTCGCCGTGGCTAGTGCCCTTAAAAGCAAGGTGTAGGTGTTGGCAGCGATCATTTGAGAGCCTCCCGAGGGTAAGAGAAGTGCGTTGATGGCTCGTATGGTGCTTTCGTCCAAGAGATTCTCTAAATTCTCAGTGGATGCGCGATGGTAGGAGTCAATGACTCGGATGACGCAAAGGCATGCGAACTCGACTAATCTTTGATCAGAATACCCCAGACAGTCGCGGATAATAGACCAGACACCACGGATCATGGGGTAGTGATCAGAAGATATATTCCTACAACAGTTCGCAGCAGCTTGTAGAGCAGTCCTCTGGACGGCGATGGAGAAGAAGTCAAGGTAGTTTAACAGCGCTGCAAGGCCGTTCTCTCGGACGATGGAACTTGGGAACTCCTCCGAGATCTTCTCCAAAGTCTGAAGCAGCGTCAAGTGGATATAGCTCGTGCAAGAACAGCACTTACACTAAGAGTTTGCTCGGCTAAATCAATGTAAGAAATCTCTATCAGTTTGCTGCATAAGACGGGGATAGCGCCATGGTAAACAACAGTATGGGCCACTCCAGGAAGGGCTTCCATCAAATTGGCGAGGCATCGACATGCGAGCACTTGCGCCTCAAGGTTCTCATCCCCTTGATAGGAGACACTGGCGCTCATAGCCAAAACAGAAGAGACAGCGGCGTCGTCTTGTTCATCGCTGTCATCTCTATCGTCATCGTCTTCATTCACACCTCGTCCACCTAATATCTTCACCAATTCACCCACAAAATCTTCGACCTGGAATGAACCTGCCAGTGTGTCCTCCGTGCTTATAGACAGAAGCTCGCTGAGCTCCTGTAGGGTTACCAGCCGCGTGGCTGGACTTGCAGTAGATTTGATGTTGTTAAGCATGGTTTTGAGCCGCCCGGAGAGTGAAACCATGTAAGACCCAAATTGTCGATAGTCACCGAAGATAGCCATGGCCGCAGATTCGTCCAAACCGGCGAATGAACGAACGCCTCCCGTTGGCGACATCTCGTCATCATCACCACGGTTGTCACCTTCACCGTCACCATGAGTGGCTTCGTTATCGTGGACGTCTATGTCTTCCTCATGATTGCCATAGTTGTCTTTGTCATCATCTCGGGTGGGGTTGTCACACTTCATCATACCGGCGTCCAGCATGTCGATATCGTCGTCATTCAGCCTTGATGCGCTGGAAGAGGGTCCACCTCTGGTCTTCGCCGCCACTTTTCCTTTCGCCGCGGTTCTGGATGATGCAGCATTCAGCATTCGCCATCCCTACGTAACAGAATAACCACCCACTTGGTCTTTTTAGGCATCGATGCAGATGAGGATGTAGAAGTGTCGACTCTTGATCGTAAGGAATATGCTGAAGTCCTCGTTCGTTTAGCAGATAACGATAGGACTGCACTGGATGTCTCTTCTTCGGAATCGGCCTCGGGGGCTGCCCGTTTTTTTCCTTTCCTGTCTTGAGTAGGTTCGTTGATGGTTAAAGATGAAGATGAAGCTGATGGGAAAGTGGCTCTCCGTGTCCTTTATCACCACAAAGGAAGGTCGAAGTATCAGAGGAGAGGATGCTAAATAATAATTAGATTGGCAAACCTTTTAGTAGCTTGGGTGGAATCGTCAGTTGGCTCCTTCAGTTTACCCTTTCCTGCACCGCTTTCACGAGAGCGCTTGTTCTTGGATGTCGTTGCTTTGGATGAGCGGGGATTCCCAGCGGAAAGAGCTGATTGGTCCACTGAGTCACTGTCCCTGTCTTTTGGCTGGTCACGCTCCTTCTCCTTCTGCCTTGCTGCTTTTACTCTGGCACTTGAGCGAATAGGTTTTTGTTCAGCGACAGGAGTTGAAGTTGAGGCGTTTGGAAGCTGAAGTAAGTCTGATTGGGGCAGCTGCGAGGGTGTAGTGCTACTTGAGCTTGCGGCTTCTAGATGATGGGTCGGTTGTAAGTCCATTTAGAGCATGCCCCCAGCCATCGAATCCGGTGTTCTGGACGATGTCAGGACAAAGCTCGCAGTGACGACGAAAGCACGCTGAGAGCCAGGCAAGTCTTTTGGGTCAACTCATTATAAGCACGGCCCTACGACCCAAGGCGTGGGAAAATACTGTGGCACGACGGAATAGACCGGTGCCGGTGGCAACTTGGGGACAGGGTACAGGGGCAAGTCAATCTAATATACACTAGTCTAGGCACTGGACTCCCTCAAGACCTCCTCTACACTCCGAACGAATATCGTCGCAATCTCACGAACTTCCTCCGGCGTGGCATTGTACGCAGGTCCGAGCATGAGACAATCGCCCTTTGTGCCTTCAATATTAGCACCTCCATTCATGCCCATCACGACAAGCCCATTCTCAAGGCAGCGCGCTTGGACAAGCATGGCAAACGTCTGCCCCTTGAAATTCAGGTTTTCAGCCTCTGGTGCATCAAAGTCGAACTCGATGCCCCAGAACGCTCCTCGCCCTCTTATATCAAAGCAGAATGGTTTAGCGAGGGCTTGGTCGGACAGCAAGCCTTCATGGAGAAGCTTGCTCAGCAGTTCACCATTCTCCACCGCCCGTTGGAATAAACCTTCTTCGATGATTATCTTTTGTACGGCCAGAGAGGCCACACAAGCCAGTGGGTGCGCCTGCGGAAACATTCACATGAACAAGGCTTCCCGTGCTAATGTTCCCCACTTACTTGGTATGTATGCCCATGCTTGAGAAAACCGGATCCATCTCGGATACCCTTGGAAACCTTGGGAGACATCAAAACCGCGCCAATAGATGCATAGCTATCAATGCATTAGACGCGGCCAGAATCGTAAGTGGGTACGTACCCTCCGCCAAGTCCTTTAGCGACAGCTTGGAGATCAGGGGCCGCGCCATCGCCCACACTCTGCCACGCATGCAGAGACCCCATGCCTAATGAGATGCATAGTATCATCAACCGGTTGACGTACATTCCACTTACGGCCCATGCCAGACATGACTTCGTCTAGAATGAATAATGCGCCATACTTGTGGCAAACTGACTTCATCGCCGCGAAATATCCTCGTGGTGCACCGACAACTCCCGTCGTGGCACCAACGACTGTCTCTGCAACAACTGTATGCCAGTCACATTTGAACTTGTTCAGAAGAAATATCTGCTTACACCCAATTACAGTATCTGGACCAAGCTCAAGAAACTTATCCTCTAGTTCCTGTCGGAGCCGCTCGACATATTGTTCTTCCGTCTCGTCGTTTCGTTGGAAGCGTTTGGCATATGCAGGCGATACGTGATGGAAGTGATCTGTATCTAGAATATCTGCATAGGGCGCACGCCGAGCGGGATGGCAAGCGAGCGACAGTGTGCTGAGCGTATTGCCGTGGAACGATAGTTGTCTGGCGATGAAATTCCTTCGCTGCGGTTGACCAATTTCGACAAAATACTGACAGGGACCACACGGTAAGAACATATAATACTGTGTTTGAATGGAGGCTTGCCTGCCGGGCTAGCTTTATTACTGCCTCCATAGCCTCAGAGCCTAGTGTGCGATATGCGTTACGGACAAGTGATAGAAAAGACGCCGGTGCATCTCACCTCCAGAGGCGAAGGCGACAAGGTCGAATGCACCATCGCTAGTGTCCACAAGGAACTGAGCAAGTTCCTCAGCGGGTTGACTGGATAATTGCACGTTGTAGACATCTGCTCAGTGTCATCAGTACCTGCCCATGTTCCAACTGTAGGCAATTACAAGTCAGGGTATCGAGCTGGTCTTTAATCGCCTGAATGACCTTTGGATGGCTTGTACCAAGGCAAGTAACCGCTGCGCCTCCGATACCATCGATCAATCGACGGCCGTCTTCAAGATCGATATACAGCCCTTTAGCAGCTACAGCAACAGGAGGTAGCCATGGGGTCCTGTGTAAGATAGAAGTAGGCCTGGCATGATGCATTGTGGTTCTGCAGCAGAGTAACTGGTGTAGTTAGCTTGACGAGGATACGGTGGTGCGGGTAAATAATCTACACGCACTGAGGATAGCCAAACTACATGTACCCATGTAGACCTGGGTGGGACCGTTACGGTGGTGGCCGAGTCATCAAATTTGACCAGTATGGTTTTACATAAGGTGTAAGGCCATTACAACGCCAAAAGTAGCCAATGAGAATCAGAGGTGATCCAAGCACCGAGGTCCCTATTGGTGGCCCTAAGGATGCGAAGAGCTATTAGGTGTGTCGCTTGGCGTGCCTACACCACATGATCTCTTACCGAGTTATCTCTTACGTCTACGCAATTGAATGTTATCAGCTGTGTGGAAGGAGACTATTAGAGAAGGAGGTTTGTGTAAAAGAGGCAAGTGATCGCCGCTTCCGTGCGACCTTCGCAATCTGGCGCTCAAACTCGTCTCATCGTGTTCATCGAATTCGCTCTTATAACGACATGGCTACTACAAGAAAACGCAAGGAAGGACCACAGCACAAATCTTTGCTCCATTTTTTTTCACACTCTGCGCCAGCAAAGAGAGGTAGAACCTTTCACACGGCCCCAGCCAACTCAGAGAAGCCGGTCGAAGTCATTGTTATTGACTCGGACGGCGAAGATAATACCGCGCACGCTGGGAAACCCCAGGATGAAGCGACCGCATCGAAAGTCGAAGACTCAGCGATACCTTCCTCAAACTGTTTTCACTCTGGGCGGACTGACGAGGTAGAACATGTCGAGGAGAATCACAACTCTACACTTACATTTGGCAAACCGTCTATGTTATTACAAGAGTGTGATCCTCCGGCCGAGGACTTAATGACTCCTTCCCTTAGCTTCGGTGCTCCCGATCCACCCCATTCGGGTTGTCAATCCCAAGGGTCTTTACCTTACACGTTCGGTACTGCGAGCTCTCTTCTACGTTCTCCGCCGAGCGGGACCTCTCTTGAAGATGAAAATAACGTACCGTGTCATGAGAACGTTCGGGAAGCGTTGATTGAGGATGGTCCTCAAGAGAAGCAAACAATCAAACCTTCCACTTTACAGACTCAGGAAGCACAACGTTCGGCAGCCTTACTTGAAAGTGAGGAATGGAATACTGGTGATGATGAATTTGCCTCGGCTGTGTTGGATGAAACAATCGATCTCCAATTTGATGATGATTCTGATGAAATCCAGTCATCAAATATCTGTCCCATTTGCAGCGAACAGTTGTCAGGAATGTCTGAGCCGGTATGTGGTGCCATACCATTGGAGGGGGTGATAGTTAACGACCATTACTTCCAGGAGCTGCAATGCCATGTTAACCAATGTCTGGACATGACTGTTCCATTGAACGATTCTTTCCAACAATCGAGCGTAAACCAAATTCGGTCTTCTGTATCTAACAAGCATGACAGTCAACGGAGCTGCCACGATGTGTTCTCTCTTCTCATGACCTCTCGCAAGGAGATTGAAGCATGGAACGAAGTCGACGCCACCGAGAACATCCCTAAGCTTCCTGGACAAGGGGGCCGCAGAAGAGCCCCATTCTATAAAGTCTTGCAGGGTATGCCTATAGCGGTGGACGCTTTCCGATACGGCGCTATCCCAGGAATCACGGCTTACTTTCTTACGTTCGATATCCCGTTACTTCAGACAACTCTCCACGCACTAAAGCAACTTGCAGGCATGCACATTCTGATCATTACACTAGCTTGTCATCCAGCTGGAAGAACGGTCCAGTTTATTGTTCAGGCAGGTTATATTTACATGCTGGGTGTCTGGTAATTCTCATTCAAGATATAGAGGTTACGGCAAACTTGGTAATACATATGCTATCCGTCGATCCTAAGTGGGTGCACCCACTACCGATGGATACACCTACGGTGATACCCGATACTGGAGGGGTTGCAGTGACACTTATCGAAGCTAATCACTGTCCGGGTTCTTGCTTGTTACTCTTTGAAGGGCCCCAGACCGTTCATGCAGGTGACAGTGCATTCAAGTCTCCTTTTGTGGGTTCATCAAAAATGTTTCGGTATCTGCATTGTGGCGATTTCCGAGCATCGCCACGACATGTTTCTCACCCGGCAATCAAGAGAAAGCCCCTAGATCACATCTATATGGACACCACGTATTTAAATCCCAAGGTATGTCATGGAGCTGTTCTGCAAGGGGGAGGTATTTGTTTAGTTATCACGCCAGTATATTTTCCCTCCTCAAGCACAGGTTATCGATGCTTGCGCCGAGCTGGCAAAGAGGATCGCAGCCGGCAAATTCGTCGGGCCCGCTGATGCTAGTGGGAAACGGGATTCCGTGATATATACATGGATCAATGGTAATTCGCGGTGTGAGAGCAATGAATCAAAGTCACCTCAAGCAAGAACGCTAGTCGTTGTTGGGTGAGCACTTACCTTCACAGGCTTGCAATACCTCATGAGTTTTTTCAGGACCTACTCCATTGGAAAAGAGCGCATCGTCAAGGGTAGGTAGTCGCATGAAATAAAGTCGATGCTTACTAAAATTTCCAACCTCTAGCTGTTGCGCAAGCCCTTCAGACCAAGGTCTATTGCGATCCGCGCAAGGCGGCTATTCTCCGATGTCAAAGTGATCAACAACTCGATGACTTGATTACTTCTGATCCCCTCGAGGGCGGGGTTCACTTACTACCTCTTGGTCTGGTTGCCTCAGATAAACTCGAATCCTATGTCCAGCGTTTTAAAGGCACATTCTCACGGGTGGTGGGGTTTCGGCCAACCGGATGGACGTAAGTACGTTGGCATTTGCTCCAGCACCCTTCTTACAAGCAAGAACGCAGGTTTACTCCACCACCGGGCAGCAATTCCAGTGTGGCAATCCAGACGATCATTTCTCGTTGTCAAGGCTATTCATTTACATACAATGATCTGCGGCCCTCGCAGAAGTCATCGTACGATGTACAAGTGTTCGGTGTTCCCTACTCCGAACATAGCTCCTTCCTCGAGCTCACGTGTTTCGCAATTTCTTGCGACTGGGCCAAGATCATACCCACGGTGAACGTCGAACACAAAGGAACAAGAGTGAAGATGGCACAATGGATTGAACGCTGGGCAGCGGAGAAGAAACGAGGAAGCACCTATGTCATCCAACCAAGAACAGACGACTACTGGTGAAATTAGATCCGAGAGTTTTGGAGGTGCTTCATTTGATAGATGATCATAATGTATTCATATCTGCCATGTGAATGAGCGAATCTTCTTGCACTGAGGCATACACATGGTGGCATAAATGAGAAGATACGCCTGCAGGTGAGGAAACGGTACAGTACATAACATCTATTGCTCAGCAGCACGTTTCCTGCGGAGATCTCTCTCTTCGGAAATGGTGAGCTTAATGCCCTTGCCCCTAGGCAATGATACCCATGGCTTTGTGCCCTCCCCAATGACAAAGATGTTGGAAATGCTGAAGGTCAAAAATTAGCGTGAAACGGGCTGTACAGGGCAAAAACATACCGAGTAGCAAACGTCCGCTCGAGGGAATCCTTCACGTGGACGATGTCGTAGCCGCCGATGTGCTTTTCACGGTGGGTGATAACGCCAGCACGACCCATGTTACGACCACCAGTGATCATAACAATGTTACCGGTCTCGAAAGGCACGAAGTCGGTGATTTTTCCCTGCTCAAGGTCAAACTTGACCGTGTCGTTGACTTTGATTGCGGGATCGGGATAGCGGATGGTCCGACCATCGTGAGTTACAATGTAAGGGACCCCTTTTGCACCCAAGGCAACTCTGCGGACCTTCAGAAGTTTGTAGGATGCCTCCTCGGGAGTAATGCGGTGGATGGTAAAACGGCCTTTGACATCGTAGAGCAGACGGAAGTGCTCGCCAGTTTTTTCGATGGAAATGGTGTCTAACGACGCATTAATTTCGCAAAAGGTTAAGCCAAGCCGACTCACCCATAAAGCCGGTGGGGTAGGTAGAATCGGTGCGAACTTTTCCATCTACCTTGATCAATCTTTGCATGACGATTGCGGTGACTTCACGTCCAGTCAAAGCATACTTCAACCTGTTGCGAAGGAAAATGACGAGAGGTAGAGATTCACGGAGTTTGTGGGGACCAGGAGAAGGGCGAGGGGCCTAGAGAAAGCGATGAAGAAGCGTCAAGATGTTAGGACCTAGGTTACTGGAAGGATTTGCTCACGTAGGTACCGCTCAGTTTGTCGAGCATCCATGAGGATGGCGCTGCAAGGCGCTTCAAATGCTTTTTTGGTCCACGAGCCTAGAGAACGAAAAGTGTGAGACTACGAGCCTGAACAACCTCCGATCGTTATGTTGCATTGGCACGCCATCCGATGTATCCATCCTGCATCCAGCCATTGCTCTGTGTGACGCCCTTCTCTTCGGAATCCAAAATGTACGGAGGACGTGGACAAGAACATCTGACTGACCATGATCGGTGTCTTGAGGGAGCAACGGCGTCGTCGACGGGCTTGATGGCGATGGCTTGGGTGGCTTCGGCGAAGGTGCACAGAAGGGATGTTTAGGGCAAGTGTGATATCGTCTCACGTGACAAATGCTACACCAAGAAGTTGTTGTCTGATGGAAGACCTGCCATATACAAAAAGCCAAGGACAAGCCAAGGATGCAGCAGGATGGCTTGTTGGGTCGTGCGCGGGGCGAATACAACTATGCGCACTTGGATATCAGAGACGCTTGGCGACACGATCCCCCAGATAAACCGTGGCAGGGCTCAAGCACACTCGCGATCCTCACGAACATCAAGAAATATGTCCTACGTCGCACCCCTGCTGCTTCTCAGAGCTTCCAATTTCTGCCATCGTTTAACCGGCGCACCCGCGGAGCCCTCAGAGCCCACACAGAGTCGACACCGTTTGAGACGGCTCGCTTTGTTTTTCTGTGCGTCATCTGGTATACAACCTCTGCCCTCTCTTCCAACACGGGAAAGGCCATCCTCATCCAATTCCGCTATCCTGTTTCGTTGACCATCATTCAGTTTGCCTTCGTGGCCGCCTACTGCCTCATGTTCATGTCACCCCTAATACAGTTCTCCCGACTACGGTACCCAACTCGCAGTATTTTGATGACTACCCTACCAATGGGCGCATTCCAGGTCGGTGGCCACATGTTCTCTAGCATGGCAATCTCCAGAATACCTGTCAGCACTGTCCATACCATCAAGGTGGGTGCCCCCCTACATGTTGACTAGCTGAATCTGGTCTGAGAGAGACGTAGGCATTGTCGCCTCTCTTCACAGTTGGAGCGTATGCCATGCTCTTTGGAGTCAAGTACTCTATAAAGACATACATATCTCTCCTCCCGCTCATAGTTGGTGTGATGCTGGCATTCACCTTTGACGTCTCGGCCTCCAGTCCTACTGGTCTGTTTTGTGCCTTTGGATCTGCTCTCGTCTTCGTCAGCCAAAATATTTTTTTCAAGAAGGTCATGCCATCCGGATCTCAAACGACTCCTGATAAGCTCGACAAACTTAATCTGCTACTTTACTCCTCGAGTATGGCATTCATTTTGATGGTCCCCATTTGGAGCTTCACCGACCTTCCACGCCTTCTCAGCACACAGTATAACTCGCATCCAAACCCATTCTCGTTCTCACTCGTCTGTCACTTCGTCATGAATGGCTCAGTGAACTTCGCACAGAATATCATAGCGTTCGTGATCCTATCTTCCACCTCCCCGGTTACCTACTCCATCGCCTCGCTCATCAAACGAGTATGGGTCATTTGTATGGCTATCGTTTGGTTCAACCAAAGTATCCATCCGATTCAAGGTTTTGGCATTGCTTTGACGTTTGTTGGACTCTGGATGTACAATGCATCCAAGAGCGACGTGGAGAAGGGAGAGAAGACGATGAGGAGGGTAGAAGCCATACGCAACATGGTGTTGCCGTCAACTCGCGCAGACGAGAAGCTACTGAATGGGAGTGTGCCATCGTCTCCGAGGTTGAGAGTAGCAGAAACGAATTCTTCCACAGTTGCAACTGGTCTCGCTAGAGCCCAGTATACTGCTGGCGTTCTACAGGATGGTTACTCACAGTCGCGGGGGCTGCACATCGACATATCTTCACCTGACTTGTTTCCCGCATTTTCGAAGCGCGCCACAGTTACCTCTCCTACAGGACCATATCCATCTCCTCCTCTTTCAGTAGACTCACCCTCAGTTCAACTGGAGACATTTGACTATAATAGCTCGCCCTCTCACCTGGCCAGTCTCCCGTATTCTTCCATGCGGGTAGAACAAGTTTCTGCGTAGAATGTGTATTTATTCAACGTGATTTACTTTTATTAGTCCCACGATAGACTCGGATTCGTTACGTAGCTCCTAGCTGCTAACACTTGTAGTATGCCCTAACGTTGATACCCAGCCACTCGGATCTGGACTTTGATTCTGATATCGTGCAGCTCGCATCCAACTTAGCAGAGTCACATTATGAGTAGGGGGTCCGATGACCATTCTGCCTCGGGTAAAGTCTCGAATCTGTGTGGGTCCGTTCTATGTAGTTGCCTGACACCTGCCGAGTAGTATCCGGTAGTGGGCCATGGGTTGCCCCCGGAGAGCCAAAGGAAGACGGGAATCCCTCTGCTGATGCTTCTAAGCACTGCGATGATGGGACACCAGAAACGCCAAGTCTGGGGGCAGCAGCCTCTCCCCCGCCAGCAGAACTCGCCGCAAAGGCGGCCCCAGAGAACGACGACGAACCACAGAATACACTTACGAAGAAGTTTACAGGTGCAGAATGGAGTGCACTAAGAAAATTTAGGGTAATATGATGTCTTTCTCGAAGAAAGGAGCTAACAAACAGCGCTATCCACCTCCAGCCCATGCTGCCTGCGACTTTCGCAGAAGCTTTTCCAGACAATCCTGGCGCGTCGTCTACTCCATACATCCTGTGGGGTGTCACAATCGATCCGACCGAGCCCAAGAACGCGAAAGTAAGCGTTATTCTCATGAAATTTTTGCGGGCAAGGTAACTTCTTCCTTTCCATGTGACGTGTTCCCTTCGTACGGTTAACTATAAATCGATTTTGGAAAGGAACCTGAATCCAGATGAAGCAAAATCTATGTTGATTTCCACCCTTCGTTGGAGACAATCATTCGATGTCGAAGGGGCAATGAAGGAACAATATCCGGAGGAAATTTTCGGCAAACTTGGCAAGATATACGGCAAAGACAAGCAAGGACACCCAGTTGTGTATGTCCCCTTCATTTGTCAATTGGCAGCTCCTTAAGTAGGCGAGGGTAGGTATAACCTTTACGGCGCGATCAAGGATACAAGCGTTGTGTTCGACGATATTCAGAGGTTTTTGCGGTACGTTCTTCCGACGTAGTGACTGAACCATTGACTCCGTTGCTTTAGCTGGCGCGTTGCTTTCATGGAACGGAGCATTGCATTGTTAGACTTTGAAACTGTGGATCAAGCAGTCCAGATACATGGTACAAAGATAATTTATAGTCGCTTGGCCCTGCTAAAGTACTATCCGTGCAGATTACGAGGGCGTTGGCCTGTTTAGTCGCACTGAGAACTCGAAGAGAGCCGCCTCGGAAGCCACGAGTATTTTCCAGGGCCACTATCCCGAGCTCTTGGTACCTGATATTTTTTCTTGTCATCTGCGTGGCCTCTAATTGATATTCCTAGACCCGGAAATTCTTCGTCAACGTACCATCCTTCATGACGTGGATTTTCTGGTTGTTTAAACCATTGCTTTCGTCGGCCACATTGGACAAGATGGCGGTTGTTGGTTCTGGTCCACGAACCATTGGAACAGCACTGTTGCCAATCATCGATGAACACGAGCTTCCAAAACGATACGGTGGCAGTGCAGATGGTTTCTGAGTTGAAAGGTGAAACATTCGGAGCCTGGTATCACAGGTACTGGTGAATTCCGTCCTCCATTAGTGCTAGCACGGAACAGGATAAGTTGGAATTGGTTGTTAGGTTCTAATGGTACTACATACATCAACGTGTGGATACTCTTTACAGATGGTATGCCGAAAAGCGTGTATAGTTTTTGGTGATGCAAATCAAGATGTCAAGTTTTTCATCAGGTACGCTTTACTCGCCGCCACCAACACCGACGCTGCTGCCGCTGGCAACGGTAGCAGCATATTCATGTTTGACAGAGTCCCAGCCTTCGATCCAACTAGGAGGGCGGCCACCCGGTGTCCAACGCGCGAAGCGAGGACAGGCCGAAGCAGGTTGCGAGGATCGCAGCGACGGATTACTACAACAAGAGTCAATTAGGCACTGCTTCCCTCCCTGACAAGGGGGTTGTGACGTACTTGGCACGTAAGGTTGGACCTAGCGCGAGACGAGCAAAGTTACTTGGAAAGAGAGGGTTGCCTGGCACACGATCGCCAACGGGGTCATATGCGCGTTCGCTGTCACAATCCCCAAAGTCGGAAGTGCTCGAATGATATCCAGCGTCGCGGCGTACCGACGACCTGGACCATTAGAGTTATAGTGCCAACCACTTGCGGGAAGGGGGTACTTACCGCGAAGTGGGTCTCATGTAATTCGAAAATGAGCCGTGCGAATTCGTTCTAGAGCGATAGCGGAGAGGGGAAGTAGGAAGTTCCAGCCCACTGGGTTCCGTGACATTCCCGTCTGCTACAGGTGAACCGATGGCAGGGCTAGAAGGAAGGGATAATCCCAAAGATGCACGCGTAGGAGAAGAGGGTACAGGATCGGTTAAGATGGTGAGCCCATGTATCTGAGCCTCAGGCTCCACAGTTTTGGAGTCATCTTGCGGTGTATGATCGTCAACGTTTTCCTCTTCTTCTCCCTCTTCTCCGATATCCTGCAAACCATCGCCCTGAGTCATAGATGCGGATTGTGCCAATGAACCGCCTAGACTCAAGAGGGGCGGGTTCGATAGGTTTGATAGGGCAAAAGGATGGGAAGACGGAATGGCAATGATGGGTTCTATGATTACATTCTCTGATTGGAAGCATGTATGCGGTGATGCCGAAGGGTCAGGCACGTCGACCTCATCCTTGGCAAATTCCCTCTCCAAACCAGAAGGTAAGACGTCAGATGTAGTATCTTGGTGCAACTGATTATACTCGTCCTCCTCTAATTCTAGCTCTGGGGGGACACCAAGGGCACCCTTGAGACGTTCCCATATAAGCTCGGAGTGCGCTAGGATGCACTTGCGGGCGTTTCGGACCCAGAGCGAGTCGTTTGCTGCAGGACGGTCAATGGTGGTAAGCCAGAGTTTCAACGTTTCAAAGCTCCAAGCCGAAGGGTCAGCGGTAAAGACATTCTCTTCATGGGTCTTAGAACCTCTCTGCGGGAAGGTCTGGGCGAGGAGAGAAAACAGTTTTGCAGTCGGTGGGGTAGACAGTAAGACAGCTACTTCCGATGGTCTATCGATGAAAGGGAGATAGACATCAGGTGGGAGGGGTGTGAAGGTTGCTGGAGGAGGGGCGCTAGGAGTTGACGACGGGGGGGAAGCGGTTGGGTTTGATACTTGTGGAACAAATCGGGGATTATGAGATTGGCGGGCGAGTTCCACCAGCTGTTCTGGGGACAAGTTTGGCCTCGAGAAGGCTGGCAAACTGGAGGTAGAGGGCCGACGAGTGAAATTGGATGGCGAACTTGGTCTGAGGCGTGGGGAAGAGGAAGGGCTAGAACCACCTCTAGCAGATTGGTTCTGAGGAGTGAAAGAAGGGCTCTGTGGATGAACCTGAGTGGGAGAGGTCGGTGCGAACGACGAGATTGCAAAGCTGAGCCTGCTGTCATTTCCTGACTGCGACGATGCGTTTCCGTGCCGACGGGAAGAGCGACGATGGTGAAGACCAGGAGACGTCGGTGGCTCGGGTGCGCTGGACAACGCTGGGGCTGCATCGACGACACGCACGATGGTCAGTTTCGAGCACGTCGATCGATTGGGATCGTCGTTGACAGTGGCATGCTTGCCAAGGGGATCGGGCGCACTCACCGACCCTCGACGGACTGACAGTCGCCGTTGGCTCTGACTCGTCCTCGTCGTCATCACCAGTCAACTAGTCAATATCGATCAGTTCACTGATGCGGGGTAATAACACCACCTCGGCTCGGAATCATCCGACTCTATATTGTGCCACGGGTAATCTCGGAAATATAAGTAACTAGATGTAGGTCTAAAACATATACGGAATCTATTTTCCGCCAGTAGTTCCAAGTCCCATGGATGACTTAAAGGTATCGTAGATCCACCATTGGAAGCCTAATCATACATCAGCCACATATCTCGTTCGCTCGACGCAGTACTCACCCGTCAGCGTGCCGATCATGATAACACGAGTCCCGAGACCCTTGGTAGCAAGCGTAACCATACCAGTTTCCGACGCAATCTGGCCAACGCTCTTGCCCTTGTGGGAAGGCTTACCCATCAGAGACACGATGGAATCAGCGGGGTGCGACACGATTGCACAAACAACACCAGCAAGGTAGCCAGAGGCGAACGTGACACCAAGCTGGGTCGACTTGGAGTAAGTCTCCTTGGGCTCCGTGAAGACGTGCGTGTAGAATAGCTGCACGATCTTCTCAAAGAAGAAGAACTTGGCCATCGTGTACGGGATCTGCACAATTACGTCAGGATAGACTGTCACTGACGAGTACCAACGACACTCACCTGACGTGACCAAAGTGGTACAAGGGAGCCAAAAGGATAGCGAGTGTCGACCTTGTTTTTCTTCATTTCTGCAAGGGCAGCGCCGAAGCCAGTAGGAAACGTCCCGCTGGGACTGGTCTGGATCTTGACTTTGGTCATCTCGAAAGGACAGAGTGCAATGTCGGCAAAGACTTCCGCCGACGCGGATCCAGCGAGCCAGATGGCAGGTTTGTATTTTTTGGCATTCTCCTCGCCAGCCAGGTCGGAGTACAAGTCCTTGAACACCTCATAGAGACCATATTTGAACATTCCCTGGAGGGAATAACCGACGAGCGTAGGACCGAACCCTTTCCAAATACCTGTCTGTCCTTCCTCACGTAGCAGAGTAGCAAGGCCAGACGTTAGGCCAGTGTATTTTGCGGGGTTTACCTGAAATAGAAGCACTTGGAACACTGAATGGACGGCTCGAATAATTCTACTAACCTGCATGTTGCACTTGGCGACATCGAGAGGCGTAATACCAGCGTGGGTGACGCCACACGCAAGGACACCACCGAGCATGCATTTGGCGTAGTACGTAGTGTCGTGGGGTACAGGCGCCAGATGCGACATGACGAGTGCTCTATGGGTAAACGAGCGTCGAGAGACGGTGAGTTAGTGGTAAGACGTTGAGTGGCAAATGCAAAAACCTGGCCAAAAATTTGTGTCGGCTCTTTGGTTCCGCAAACAGCCGACCGCTTACATTTTTCCCGGCGGACCATTCTCGTCTCGACTTAGAGTATGGCACATACAAATGGATCCATTCGTGGATCCTGGTATCCCACTCGACCTAAAAACCAGCCCACTCGGACTTGTTTTGAGTTTGACTCCATAGAGGACGCCCTGGCAGCCTTTGCACGGGGCGAACCAATCATTGTTATGGATGACGAGGATAGAGAAAACGAGGGCGACATCATCATGTCTGCGAGCATGTGTACTACAGAAATCATGGCTTGGATCATCAAGTATACAAGGTACGGACTTTTAGAAAGGATCGAACTCGTCTAGTCTGACATATCAACAAGTGGATTTGTTTGTGTCGCTCTTCCCCAACAGCGTCTCGATGAACTGGAGATTCCGATGATGGTCGCAAATAACAATGAGCGGTACAGGACAGCCTATGCCCTCACGGTGGATTACAAACATGGTTTGTTGCTCGCTCGATCTGTGTACGTTACCTTGGGTGTGACGTTTCACAGGTACAACCACTGGCATATCCGCCAGTGACCGTTCCTTGACGGCACGAAAACTAGTCGACAACCGTGCCATAGCCAGTGACTTTGCGCGACCAGGTCACATGGTTCCATTGCGTGCATGCGATGGAGGCGTCTTCGTACGTAGGGGTCACACGGAATGTAGTGTTGACCTATGCATGCTGACTGGGCATCCTCCTGGAGGAGTCTTGTGCGAGCTCGTAAATGATGATGTAAAAGGAACTATGGCTCGTCGGGACGAGTGTAGGGCTTTTGCAGACTTGTGGGGCCTCAAGATGATCAGTGTGGAAATGGTTGTAGAGTACAGGAAGTTCTTCGCAAATGTACCGGTAAACCCACAAAACACCTAGTTGTTCTTAATGACTCAGATTTTGCCACTGAGAGGAACAGGAGTACCTGAAGGTTCTGGGAGTGACTTGGGGTGTAAGGAATTGGTCTGATGTGGCTCAGGTGTGATTTGCATTTATACATACCAAAGCCCTGCAGGTGCCCCTGGATGCTCCATATGATGTTGGTAGTATGATACACAAAAGTGATGTTATGCATGCACTCACAGTATGTGGGAAATTGGGTGCAATCATAATTGTTCATGATAGGTTCTATGTTGGCTGGTAGATGATGTAGCTGGTGAGTGGTATGAAATATCATCATAAGGATGGGCCCATCTGGTCCAATACTATTGATCTTGGGCTCAACTGACCAGATGACCCCAGTGCAGTCATCCACAGACCAGTTTTGGTGCTTAAGAGCAGAGGCAAGTCACTGTTGTGTATGCTTGCAAGACAAGAGTGGCATCTCCTGCTTGACTACAGCCTTCAGGGATGCAGAATTCAGCACACTGCAAACAGTTTGGAAAGTGACAGGAGAGGAGAGGGCCACACACATTATATGGGTAGCCTGGACAGCATTTTCAGCTCTTCCAGAGGTCATACTAGAGACTATTCTCCTCAGCTGGGAGAAGAAGGCTGGTAAGGATATCCTAGTTTGAGGTTTTCCTTAATCTAGTTGGAACTCTTTAATGACCCTGGCCACAGTAGAGCTCCCCTGACCAGTTGTAGAGGAGATTTGATGAGCAGAAAGGCCAGATTCAGACATAAGGTGGATATTTGCTCTAGCAGAGGCAAAAATGCATTTCATGGTGAAGTAGGGTTAGCTGAGTGGGACCCAAGCCATTTTTATGGCTCAGGATTATGTACATTACATAATCAGTCAGGGTTGAAGCACAAAATTCCTCAGAAGTTGTCAAATCTTTATGTTATTTGCTAAATAATGACTGACAACATCATGCTCAAAAAAGTGTCCCAATGAGATGTCATTTTAAAATGGTGATATCTTGGTACCATGTCAACCAAATTACATAAGCAAGCCCATGTTGTCAAGGCAACAGTTAGTACTACTTTTGGTCCTGAAGGAGTTTGAACTAATTCCTATTGACTCTCTCACAAATATCAACTCTTTTCAAAATCACCCAACATTGGGACACTTTTTTGAGCCACTGTAAGTGTATGAAACAAAGCCCTCACCATTGGCTCTCTATTGGTGCAGGGGCCAATGGTTTTGGATAAGGTTTGATCAAATGGTAGCCATTTCAAAATGATGACTCATGTGGTCAGTTTTTTGACTTTATATCAACTTACATAAGTATACAAAGCCCTCTGGGCACCCCTGGATGCCACAGGAGGAAGTGCCTTATGTTCAACTATCTGAATTTGTAAAAGATCAATTGAGATGAGTAAGATGAGTTCCATTGGAGCTATGACAGCAACCTTTGAGGATATGAGAAGATACACAATTTGCAAGGAGCACTGTGGCTACCCCCCATGGGCTCGACAGCCTGAGGTTTAGCTTTTGCCTTGATGCATAGTACCTACAGCTATGGCATTCTAGGGAATATGAAGTTCCAAGCTATGAAATGTCTACAGTATGAGGATTCAGATCAAGTTGATCCACAACCATGTCCCTTCAGAAAGGTGTCTACCTTGTCATCGATGGAAGCAGGTTTGTACATTGACATATCGTCAAACACCTGGTGAGGGGAGACTCTGTCCCAGTGTTGGATATCATAATCCACATGGATGATATCTTGTCTAGGAGGCAAGGGCAGTGAGGGAATTTGCAAAGGGGTAGGCATTGCTGATCATGAGCTAATGGACACCCAGTGCAGGGGTGGTTTGTGGGGAACACTGCAAGCCTTGGTGCCATGCTCAGTTCAGTTCCACAATGAACAGTTGTGCAGCCATCAACTCTCACATCTATGTGAGAAACAAGTTCGAAGATGTAGGGTACCTCAAAGTAGAATCCAGTTGTCTGAAACACAACTCCTACATCGGTACAGATAATCGGGTGTCCTGTGACCCATGCTACAAGTAGTGGCACGTTCCTGGATGCATCCCCATCCCAATCTGAAAGTTGCTTTGTCCCACAAGTTTTTGCTGGGCTGAAATAGCCAGATTGTTGATCTCCATTCCAGGTCCTATGCATTTATGTCACTGGATGACTTTCCATAGGATAAATCACAGATTCCCTTGCTCGGAGGTAATGGCAATGGCCTGCCAGATCTGACAGATACCACAGCCTGTTGTCTGCCACAAAACATTGCAGACAGAAAATTGAAAGCTATCAAGGTACTTTGGAAGCCTATAATTATGGTCATCCAGAAAAGGTATATCAGCCTATAGCAGTCAATGATATATCAAGTTGTCATCAAGGTCTGCATCAGTTCTTGACTGTAACTTGTAATTTCTTGTCCATCGAGTTGCTTTGTGCACAGCACCATCAACCAGCATGTGAGGCTCTTCCATTCTTCCCTGCCTCTTGAGGCTATGCTATTGACAATTGGCATCTCATCTCTCATGTTTGATAATCAGTGCCTCAACCTTCCATCAATGCCCAGAATTGGGTGTAGGTGTCATATACCAAGAAAACCATGGTTTGGTCTTAGGTTCAGAATGCCAAGCTAACACTGAATGCTGAGACATACTCTGTTCCTTACTATACTTTTCTAGTTAGCTTTTGTACTGCCCTCACTTATGCTGAGGCAGTGTCTGTCTTCAGCTCTCTGATCCCTGCCTCCTCATCTAACCTTTAGTTAGTTCCTCACACAGCTATTTAGTCCCTCACTGGTAACCTCAGCCTTTGGGTTGCCAGTCTCTGGTATATATACCCTATGTAGATTGTACTTAGCTCCTCAGTCTGAATATCAAACTAGTTCACCCTCTGCTCCTAAGCTTAAGCCTGAGACGACTCTCAGCTTTTGCTCCTGACCCCCCTCAGCTCTCTCTGACTTCAACCCAGCTTGCACAAGGGTCTAGCACATGAGCTCAGACCAAGGGTTGTCGTACCCAGCACTCAGCCTTTGGCCTTCGACCCCTGTCCTAGTCACAAACTTAACAGTATATTCAGACTACCACTTGTGCAAGTCACTCACCACCCATGACCAGAACTCGCACCCAAGCTTGAGCAGACTGTGCTTTAGAATCTGCCTCTGCCTTGAGACCAACCCAACCCAAAACCTCAGATGACCCTTGCCACCAGTCAGCCCTCAGTTCCCTTGCTAGTCACCACTGAACTTCTGTGGTTGTGCAGCAGTTCCAAGGATTCTCAGCCTGTCGTTCCAGTACTACACTGGCTTCCAATGATCAAGGTACACCAACACCAGCCAGTCATCAACCTCCTGCTCCCTTCGGCAACCCTGGAGGTGATGGTGATGATGACCTGGACGACTCTGACCATCACTCCAGTGATGATGACAATGACAACAATGATGATCCTATCAGGCCTAACCCTGAGGAAGGTGAAAACGAGGAAACTGACCTGCAAACCATGAGGGTCCTGGGCAGTCTCACCAGGGCCATACAGTCTCTCACCTGATCTTCCTGCCGAAACACTGAAGGAAGCTCAGGATCAGCCAAGGTCCAAGAGCCAGATACCTTTGATGGCACTGACCCAAAGAAGCTCTGCCAGTTCCTCATCCAGTGCGAGTTGACCTTCCAGAACAAACCCTGAACCTTTTGTGATGACCGCCAAAAGGTAACCTTTGCCCAATCCTACCTCAAGGGAATGGCACTCAAATGGTTTGAACCAGACCTTCTCCTCACTGGCAAACCTGAGGACCGACCCCTGTGGATGGATAACTGGTGTGAGTTTGTCATTGAACTCCAGTCGACCTTTGGCTCCCACAACCTGGTAGCAGAAGCCAAGAACCAGCTTGACCACCTAACCATGAAAGAAACCCACTGCATCAACAAATACATGGTCAAGTTTAACAGGCTAGCTACCCAGGTCTGGGGTTACGGCAATGGGGCTCTCTGCCACTTCTTCTATGCCAGTCTTCCCGACTGAATCAAAGACAAGATAAGCCAGGTAGGCAAACCCCGCACCCTTGAAGATCTTTGCCATCTAGCTCAGGACATAGATGCCCACTACTGGGAAAGATGTGAGGAGGTCCAATGCCAGAACCAGTCTTCCGGTAGTCAGAACTTGCCAAAGACTGGCAATAAAGACTCGAACACCAACAAAGGGAAAACCTCGGTATCCAACACCTCCCAGTCCCCCACTGCACCAAAGACTGGCAGTACCAACACTGGGTCTTCAAAGCCTGAAACAGCCAGCAACAAACTCGGCAAGGATGGAAAGTTAATGGCTGCCAAGTGAAAGTGATGTTTTGACTTAAAGCTCTGCATGTTCTGCAGAGGGGATGGTCATGTAGCCAAGGAATGCCCCAAGAAGGTGGCCAAGGCTAGAGCAGCTGCAGCAGCTCCAGAAGCCACACCAGAGGCCTCCACCGAGGCAAAAAAATAGTCAGTGGCCCTCAGAACCTCACACACCCTGAGGACTGCATTGACTCCAGTGGTGTGCTCTTGGAGGTTAAGCTCAATGCATCTGCTCTTTGCAACCCGAATAGTCTTATGCCTACCATTTCTTTAGCATCCTACAACAAGCCAGCATTCCTGGTACTTGTTGACTCCAGCTCTACACACTGTTTCATAGATACAAAATTTGCAAATAAAATCTCTGTCCCCCTTTACTCTGTCCCACCAGTCCAGCTTCAGCTGTTTGATGGCACATCCAACTCAGTCATCACCCAGGCAGCAGATCTTGTCTTTGTTTTTCCCTCCAGTGATGCAACCCCAGTCACCCTCTATGTGACCCCACTGGACTCTGAGTGCAAGGCAGTCTTAGGATACAACTGGCTCACCCAACACAATCTGTCAATTGACTGGGTCTTGAGCAGTATTAGATTCCAGATGCCTGTACAATGAGTGCCAGACCCCCCGACGTCACCCCCTGACCCCAAGCCTTTGGCTCCTGGCCCAACCACCCTCAGCTCTAATGAGCATCTGACCCTGCAATTAGAGAAACTGGTTGCACTAGACTTGACTTGCCCACCTATTGCCTTCATCAATGCTGCAGCCTATGTCTGGGCATGTAAACTTGAAGGGTCTTCTCAGTTCAGCCTCCAGCTCCATCCCTTGGCTCTCACCTCTCTTCAGTCTTCAAAAGTAGAAGACACACTGAACCTCTCCAGCATTCCACTGGAGTACCATGAGTATGCTGATGTGTTCAGTAAATCCAAAGCCACTACCCTAGCACCCCACTGAGAACACAATCTTAAGATCGAGCTGGAAGGAGACTCATCACCACCCCTCAGCCCTATCTACTCCCTGTCACCAGTAGAGCTTGAAGCTCTCTGGGCCTTCCTAGATGAGCATCTGGCTACCAGGTTCATCCAACCAACCTCTTCCCCCCATGGAGCACCAGTCCTCTTTGTCAAGGAGAAGGATGGCTCCCTTCAGCTTTGTGTTGACTTCCAGGGCTTGAACAAAATCACTAAAAAGGACCATTACCCACTACCCCTCATCACAGACCTCCTGGACTCGCCATCCCAGGCCAAGGTTTACACCAAAATCGACCTCAGACATGCATGTCACCTAGTCCAGATCGCCGATGGTGATGAATGGAAAACTGCATTCTGCACTCAGTATGGATCCTTCGAATGGCTTGTCATGCCTTTTGGTCTGTCCAATGCCCTGGTGGCATTCCAATGCTTTGTCAACACAGTGTTCGCTGACCTCCTAGACATGTGTGTCATGGTCTACCTGGATGACATACTCATCTACTCCAACAATGAGAACTTGCACTGGCAGCATGTTAAAGAGGTTCTGCGCCGACTCTGGAAACATGCCTGTATGCCAAACTGGAAAAATGTGAGTTCCACTCCAAGTCAGTAGAATACTTAGGCTACTGCCTTTCGCCAACTGGCCTCAGCATGTTCAGCAAAAAGATCAAAGCTGTCTGCAACTGGCCCAAACCCTGGAAGGTCAAGGACATTCAGTCCTTCCTAGGCTTTGCCAACTTCTACCAATGCTTCATCTACAACTACTTGGACATTGTCATCCCCTTGACCCACCTTACACGAAAAAACATACCCTGGAACTTCTCTGAGGAGTGCCAGTTGGCCTTCAATAAGCTCAAAGAAGCTTTCACCACTGCTCCTATCCTTACTCACTTCATTCCTGGTGCTCAACTCACAGTGGAAACCGATGCCTCAGACTATGCCATCGCTGGCATACTGTCCATTACCAGCGAAGACAACCAATTTTGCCCAGTCACCTTCTACTCCTGGACACTGTCTGCACCAGAACTCAACTATGACACCCACAATAAGGAGTTGCTTGCTATCTTTGAGGCCTTCTGGGCCTGGAGACACTACTTGGAGGGTGCTCCTCTACCCATTGATGTGGTCACCGATCACAAGAACCTCAAATACTTCTCAACCTCTAAGGTACTCACACGCCAGCAAGCCTGGTGGTCTGAGTACTTGTCACAGTTCAACCTTGTCATCCGTTTTCACCTGGGTAAGCTCAGTGCTAAGCCTGACGCTCTCACTAGATGATGAGATGTCTACCCTAAAGAGGGGGATAGGGGCTATGCCCAGGCAAACCCCCACAACCTCCGACCAGTGTTCATGCAAGAACAGCTGGTCTCGGCTCTCCATGCCACATGCTTGGAGTACCCTGTACTATGTGCCAGCCTTCTGATGGACATAGAGCAACTCCACAATGAAATACTTGCTGCACTACCCTTGGACCCACTATCCCAACACTGACTCACAGACAGTTCCAACCCTCGGTGGTTGGTCGACAGCACTGGTCTGCTGCGCCTCAATAACCAGATCTATGTACCAGATGCCAATGACCTTTGGCTCAAGGTCCTTCAGTACAAGCATGATCACCTGCTGTCAGGACACTTTGGCCAGAATCAGACATTGGAACTGATCTGGTGAGAGTACACCTGGCCTGGCATTCACACCTTTGTCAAGGAGTATGTGAGGTCCTGTACTACATGCGTGAGAGCCAAAACACCCAGACACCAACCATATGGCACCCTGAAACAACTACTGATACTGGAAAAGCCATGGAATTCCATTTCTATGGATTTCATTGAGCACCTACTGGCATCCAGTGGTCACACTGCTATCCTGGTGGTCATGGACCGACTGTCCAAGCAGGCTATATTCATACCCACCTATGACACTATCACCTCCCCTGAGCTTGCTCAACTCTTCCTACTCCATGTCTTCTCGAAACACAGTGTCCTGGCACATGTAACCTCTGACCGAGGCTCCGAATTTGTCTTGCACTTCTTCCAGTCCTTGGGTAACGCACTGAATATGCACCTACACTTCACCTCTGGGTACCACCTGGAAGGAGATGGCCAGACCAAACAAGCAAACCAGACCTTGGAACAGTACCTCCAGGTATATTGCAACTACCAACAGGACAACTGGGCCGAGTTACTTCTGTTGGCCAAGTTTGCCTACAACAATGCCCCGAGTGCCACCACTGGTGTTTCCCCTTTCTTTGCCAACAAGGGCTACCACCCTAACCTCTCAGTCTTCCCTGAAAGGGACCTGTCCTTGGCTCGGGCTAGGGACTATGCTGTGGACCTAGATGAACTACACCAGTTCCTATGAGAAGAGATGGCACTAGCCCAAGCTAGATACCAAGGTCCAGCAGATGTGAAAAGGCTACTGGCACCCGAGATCAACCTCAGCAACCAGGTCTATGTCAAAGCCAAGTACTTCCAGACCACAAGACCATCACAGAAACTCGCAGACAAGAACCTAGGCCCTTACCTGGTAATAGCCCAGCCTGGCACCCACTCATTCACCCTTCACCTCCTGGACTCCATGTGTGCAGTACACCCGGTGTTCCATGTGTCACAGTTAGAACCAGCACACCCCAACACTATCCTGAACTGAACTCAGCCACCACCACCTCTGGTTGAGGTTGATGGTGAACCAGAGTACAAGATCGCCGAGATCCTCGACTCAAAGGTAGACCAATGACGGAGGTGTAAGCTACAGTACCTGGTATGCTGGGCTGGCTATGAGGGCACTGATGAAGAGACATCCTGGCTACTGGCCACCAAGCTGGGTAATGCTGAAGATCTGCTCACTGCATTTTATGCCACCTACCCTGGTAAACCTGGTCCAGTCACTAGTTAAAACATACCTTTCTCTTCTTTCTCTCTTGTTTCCTTACTCTTGTTTTTCCTTACTATACCAAGGATGGTTCATTCCACTAGTACTATGTACATACATTGGCATTTGGTCCTAACCAGTTTTCACTCAGAGTCCCCCTTGAACACCTCCCCATTGCTCGCCTGAAGCTCCTTTTCCTCCCCACTCCCTGAGTCAGACCACCAACCCTTCATGTGCACATCCTTGGGCTGGTGCATGATCCCCTCATCCAACTCCACCCCCACTCCTTCGCAATCTGATTGGAGGCTCTCGAGCTCCAGGTCTGCCACATCTGAGTGCAGCTCTTTACTGCAGTGGACTTGGACACTGGGGTGGTCAGGCGAAGAATGAACTCAAACTCACCCAGTAAATCACCCAGCCAACTGTTGAATCGGCACTGGGTCTCCCTCCTGGCTCACATCTCCGCAGTCTGACAGTCCATGGCTGCTGCAATCAGCTCAAAACCTTTGACCACTGCCACAACCGGAGGGTCAGAGGAGGCAGTGGTGGGCATGACCACTCCCAAGGGGCTGGCTTCCAACTCACTGGGCACCCCAGACTCGGTCCAGATGACTTTCTTCTCCCTGGCCCTTGGCAACATAACATCCTCTGGTGCTCTTTTCTTCCCAGCCTTTGCCCCAACCTCTTCAATCTTGGGCTCCACCCCCTCGGGCAGCTCACACTTGATCTTCATCTCAGTGCACCGGTTGCATGTTCTCTTCTTGCACCTACTCTGCTGCATGCAACTAAAGGTGCATGGCACCTGCCCCTTCTTGCACTGTCGACATGATACAGTGTTCACAACACTGGTACTCATAGCCTGCACCTTGCCCTTCAACTCCCCTGTTTTCTGTTGCACTTGGGTCTCCTGTTGCTGGTGTTCAGCTTCCAACCACTCCTGCTCTTTCCTCTCAGCCTCCAGATGCTCCTGCTCTTGTCTTTTGGCCTCTAACTGCTCCTGTTCTCACTTTTTGGCTTCCACCTGCTCCCTCTTGTGCCACTCTGCCTCTAATCACTTCCTCTCGAGCCTCTCTGCCTCCAGCTGGGCAGCCTCTTCCCTTAATGCCTTGTGCCACTTGCACTCGGCCATCTTGGCCCAGATGTTGGCCTCCTCATCATTGCTGGTGATCTGGAGTTTGGGCATAGTGGCCTTCTGGAAGCCAGATGAGTCGGTGGGCATGTGTGGGGAGGTTTGACAAGAAGACATGATGAAGAAGTTGAGAGAAAAGCAGTCTTCGCAAAAAATGCACCTTTTAACCCCAGGGAACACATGTTCTATTGGCACAGCAACTGCTGACCTTGTGTACCTTAGGGTGGGTCTCAAGGGCTTGACCCTAAGGGGGGGATACTGTCATATACCAAGAAAACCATGGTTCAGTCTTAGGTTCAGAATGCCAAGCTAACACCAAATGCTGAGACATACTCTGTTCCTTACTATACTTTTCTAGTTAGCTTTTGTACTGCCCTCACTTATGCTGAGGCAGTGTCTGTCTTTGGCTCTCCAATCCCTGCTTCCTCGTCTAACCTTTAGTTAGTTCCTTGCACAGCTATTTAGTCCCTCACTGGTAACCTTGGCCTTCAGGTTGCTGGTCTCCAGTATATATACCCTACGTAGATTGTACTTAGCTCCTCAGTCTGAATATCAAACTAGTTCACCCTCTGCTCCTAAGCTTAAGCCTGAGACAACTCTTGGCTTTTGCTCCTGACCCCCCTCGGCTCTCTCTGACTTCAACCCAGCTTGCACAAGGGTCTAGCACACGAGCTCAGACCAAGGGTTGTCATACCCAGCACTTGGCCTTTGGCCTTTGACCCCTGTCCTGGTCATGAACTTAACAGTAGGGTTTCCAAGGTGTGTTTATTGAGTCCATTGTACCAGTGGAGCACCTACATATGTCACCTGCATTTCTGGCTGACTGAAATGGGACACAGCTTAATGGTGCCACTGGATTATGAAAAGTGTTCTTAAACCATGAGAAAAGGTGTCCAACTGTTAACCATATGGTTTCATTGTTAGGCTTTTCCTCTGTGGCCACTAACCCTTCAGGGGATTCAAACCAGTCTTCTCAATAGATTCTGCCACCACAGGCTGTGCAAATCAATGATCAATCACCCAGTACATGTGGTAGAGTATATCTAAGTTAATGTGTGTGTATTCATTCAGGTGCATCACCCCACAAATGTCCTTGACAGTGGACTCAGAAGCTATCATTATTGTGTTCATGAATGCCATACATCCAGGCTTCGACTACATCATGGTAACCACTGCTTTCTCTGCCTGTCTGTTTACCCTCTTTGTTGTCATTATTGCACTCTCGACCAAAGAGTCCTGATGCCACCTCATATTCCAACTAAATGTGCTTGCTATCTGTCATGTCCTAGCCATGGGTGTATTGATGGGCTTGACCACTCTGAAGTACATATTGGAACCATTCAGCCAGGTGTCAGCAAGTGTCTTCATTGCTACAGTTGTGTTCCTCTACTTCTTGCCATTACTGTATGACTCGATATTGTTGACTTGCCTCTTTGCTCTCTATCCCCTTGGCAGTATGCCTCCCACCACTCTAGTGAAAATATTTGCACTCCCATTCTGCATCAAGTGCGCTCGAGTGGCCATTATTGTGGGTTTTTTCATCAACATTTATTTTCATTGCTGAGTAATGTTTTGCACAGACCATTGCTGTTCTTGACTATGTTTGGTCTGGAATAATGACTAACACCCTCACTCAGAATAATGAGTCCAGTGCCTGGTTCCATGACCCTTACATGATTGCCAAGTGGACAATGCAAATCATTGACAACTTGTAAGTTGGTGTCCATCTACTACTGTATGTGATGCATTGAACATCTTTCCTAGGTACTCCATCAGCTTTTTCCTTTACAACCTCCATGTCCACACATTGTTGATAAATAGAGGTGAGCATACCACCATGCATCTCTGTGGGGGTATGAATAACTCATGCATGTCCCAACATGCAGTGCGCAGCATTGCAGACCATATCCATTGAATCTTCTATATATCTGTTGCCAATTTTGTTTTCCCTCTCATTTTCAACATTGCACAAATCATCTTTATCATGACTGACTGGATCCTGACCACTGGCGAAGTGCTGCTCTTGATCAACAGCTATGTAACTGTCATGGGGGTAATGTGTGTGACACTATGGTCTTCAGGATCAGAGTGGGTTTGGACTCGCAACAAACCATTCATTACCTGAATGTATGTTCAGTTCATGCAAACCAAACTTTTGAAAGGATCATGTTTCTGGTGGGAAGACCAGGAGCTCTATTGTATTAGTAGGTGAGGGGTCTCTCACACATGGCACTGCAGACTTGGACACTGGGATGAATCTCAACCAGCTCTCCACCTCAGAGAAAGTGAACAAGCATACCTTCATATGATTTACTGGTTCCATTCTTGGGCCACTGGCAGATGACATTTCTTAAATAACTTACATAGATGATGTCAATGATGTTCACAAATTGATGAACTATATGAAGTTACTTGTATGATACTGTGATATGCAGGAGGGCATTGCAAATCAACAACTTGTTCATCCAGTACCATACCTATCCCCAGTGTTGGGCACAGGTGCACTGGAAGAGCTTCAGTCCTTGATGGTCTCACACCAGTTTCCCATACATTATTCCTATTCATTGACTTTAGGACTTTAACATACACAAAGCAAGAATGTAGGTGGTTGCTACCTATCACTTCAACTAGTGTTGTAAGCGAGCATGCTGTGACTGAAGAGAGACACAAAAGTAACTTTGATTTTGGAGGGTTGGAAATCACACTATAAAATGCTTATTCTCTTCTGTGGGTGTGACAAGTTGCTTGGAATCTGTCAGCACCTCACTGATATGCCTTCTGAACTTGGTGACATCCCTTGTCCCAACTACCACCACTCTGCTCTCTCCCATCCCTCCACTAACAAGAGCCCTCCAGACACCCAGCCTGCATTTGGCCATATAATAGTTCATTGCAAGGCTCTGCCCAGAATCAGTATTGTGCCATAGTAGTTACTGATGAAGACTGGTAGCCTGGTGCCAGTATCAGGGGAACAGTCAGCTGCGATAAACATCAGCAGTGTAATGTTGAACTCGATAGGGAAGGTGGAGTCAGTTGCAGAAAATGTAGATGTACCTACCCATTTGTAGAGTTCGCAGTGTGTGTGCCTCACCATCTCAAGGCACAAAGTGGGAACCAGAAGCAATCTATCCATGTGCATCCTTGCCTCCTGCCTCAATGCCAATGAGGTGCACAGATGTATCTGAGATAAACTCATAAAAGGACCCATGCTGGCACCAACATATGGGACAACCACATCCAGAACCTCCCCTAGCACCTCCCTCATCTATGCTTTGATTTCACTTCTTGATAGTTGCAGACAATGTACAGGTATGGGTGAGGGATGTGATGAGGAAGTTAACAAAGGTATGAGTTTCTCAGTGTATGAAGTAGTCACTATATTAGTATTGAAGGTATGAGTTTCTACACTATGTCAGTACCAAGTAAACAAGTGGGAATCTAGCTATACTCACCTCAGTGTACAAAGTAGTCACTGAGGTGGAAAACAATGGTGCAGAAAATTTATAGTACAGTAATTAGTAAGCATGTTGACATTGGAATTTAATTCCAAGGGTTGGGGAGAAATTCCAAGCCCTCTGGGCAAAACTCTGAGATGCTACCATAATTCTGGATCACATTCTCGACACTCCCCCTCAATTGGAATGAAGTCCAAGTGCAGATGCAAAGTGTTTTGCCTTGATGCTAGGTAAAGGTTTGGTAAGGGTATCAGCGACCATGTCGTCAGTGTCATATCCATGACTCTCGGACTCGGACTCAGCCCAGCCCGGACCCCTAGCCCCTAACTCCGGTCAACTCCGGTCCTAGTCCGGCCTAGAAAACCCAATCCCGGCCCTAGATAACTCAACTGCGGCCTGCATAACTCAAGTCCGGTGTTTTACCCCTATCTCCGGTCCATTTCGGCCTCCCAGCCTTGCGCTGCTCCACCCCGGTCCTCCTAGGTCTATGTCCGGGTCACCCGGACATAACTCCGGTCTGTTTCCCTTTGTTTGTACTATATTTAGTCTAGCCCATTCATCTGACTTTGCTTACTGTACAAATCCTGTGTCTGACCCCGGTATGCCGGTCACCCGGACTTTAGCTATTAGTCTCTGCACAGCCCCTGTGGCTGTCTTCACTCTTGCTAATCATCTTGCTAATAGCTTATTCACAAGTCCGGCTTCATGTTCTTTACTCCGGACTGGCCTCATGTATTTAACCCCTGTACATACTTTGTAGCACCCTCAGTCAGAATATCAACTAAGTATTACCCTCAACTCCGTACTACCCCTCGAGACTACTCTATAGCTAAGGCCGAGCCTTAAGCTATCCCCGGCCCCTGTCCCGGACCTCTCCCCGGCTTGCATAAGGGTACAGCACATAAGCTGAGACCAAGGGAGGTAGATCCAACCCTGGACCGGCTTCCCCTTGTGCGCACTCCAACACTGGTCGGTTTCCCATGCTACCAGTCTTATTCCCGTGCTCCCGGCCTTAAGTCGGGTCCTCCGGACTTAGCCCCTGACCTCTGGCCTTGACTCCGGTCTACTCGGACTTGGCCCCTGTCTCCTGGCCTTGATTCTGGCCACTCGGACTTGGCCCCTGTCACCTGGTCTTGAAGCCCGGTCACTCCGAGGGTAAACCTGTACTTCACAGTCAGTAGGACAATAAATTAAATGAAAGGAATGGTTTTCCACAGTGAAACAAATGAAATGGTATCATATATCGATGTGCTTGGTGTGAGCACAGTAGCTGCCATCTTTGGTGAGTGCAATGGTGGATTGACTGTTGGAATACAGTGGGATAGGGTGTTTGAGTGGTCGGAAAACTTCCCTGATGAGTCATTGAAGCCACAGGCCCTCTTTGGCTGTGTGAGTTGCTGCGATGTACTCCACTTCAGCAGTGGAGAGCATTACAAGTTCTTGTTTCCATGAAGCCCAACTGATAGCTCCTCCATCCAGTAGATAGGCATATCTGCTTATAGCATGTCAATGCTCCTGAAAAGCTCCATCTGCATCAGTATAGCCCTTGAGGCCTCGTTCTGTATTTCCAAATGTCAAAGTGAGTGCTTTTGTGCCTGCAATATACCTGTAGATTCACTTTACAGTTTCCCAGTGAGTCATGTTGGGTGCATTGTTGAACTGCACGACTGTGGAGACAGTGAATGCAATGTCTGGGCATGTTCCAACAGTGAGGTGCATGAGGGAGCCTACAGCAGCGTGGTAGGGTATGTTCTTCATGCATGCAGCTTCTTTGGCTGGCTGTGGAATTTCTCTGTGAGAGAGTTTTATTCTGGGGTCCATTGGAATTGCAGCAGGCTTGCAGTCAGTGAGGTTATATTTCATCAGGATGGCCTCAATGTAGGACTGCTGGGATAGTGATATGGAGTGGGCTTCTCTGTTCCATGTCACCTTCATCCCAAGTAGCCAACTGATGGGCCCTAGGTTGGAGATTTTAAAATGAGTGCTTATCTCCTGTTTGAATGAGTGAATTAACAATGGGGAACTGCCTGTTACAGTGCAGTCATTGATGTGGCTGGCAAGGATGAGGATTTCTGACCCTATGTGACCATAGAATACTCCCCAGTCTGCATGTGCCCTGGTGAGCCCAAGATCTGCTAGGGTGGCACATAGCTTCTGGTACCACCAAAGTGTGCCTTGTTTCAAGCCATATAATGTGACATTTAACTTCCCAACTGGATGGAAAAAATTCCGCCCTACAGTGTAGCCCTCAGGGAGCTCCATGTAGATGTCTTCACCATCTCTGAGTTTGCCATTGAGGAATGCTGAGTGGAAATTGAATACATTGATATCCCAGTCATTGTGTGCAGTGATGTGAGTCAAAGTGTGGAAAGGTGGTGAAAACCAACCAAAACCAACACAAAAGACAAATGATGTGCAAGTGGTGGTTTGCCTCTGTGGAACCTGGAGTGCAGAAAGATCTAGTGTGGGGGAATTTCAATGGCAGGTGCTCCTAGTGCAAGTTGTTGACAAGTTATGCAGGAGTAGATGAATGGATGATGACTGAAAGGGGGATGCTGAACAGAGTGGAGGTGTTCAGCTGAAAGGACTTCTGGAACAATGGACTTTGATAAAAATGTGCTCCTGGCACAAGTTGATGTTGAGTTATGCAGGAGTAGTGGGATGACCAAGCAAAGACTGCTGACTAAGCATGGGGTGGACTGCAGATGATGGATGGTGGTAGATAGACCCTTCCAAATGAGCCTCAACTACCAAGTATATGAATGATGACAGATAGACTCTTCTGAATGAGCCTCAACTGTCAATGATGAGTTATGCACTGAACTGACTGCTGAGTGACTTCTGATTCACTTGGGGTGTAGCTAAGTACATGGGGGTTTATATACTGTGGGGGGAGCACAGCTTGTGACAAACAAGGCACAAATGCTTGGTAAGTTATGAGTAAGGACTGAGTAATCATGATGAGTAAGTGAGAAATGAAAAGTAAGCAAGCAAAGAAGATTGGTAAGTATTGGCAATGAACAAGTCAAGGACAGCCAAAATATCACAGAATGAGTCAAATGGAGTCAGAAACTGAGTAAGTGCACTGATATCACATTAGGGGGTGGTGATGCAAGTCAGATCTCAGTGGAGACATCTCTAGATCCAAAGATGGCATGACAGATGGATGGTGTTTCCAGATAGGGAAGTATTAATTCCAGAATTGAAGGGCATGAGTCAGGCATCAAAGGGGCTAGGGCATTGGGGGTCTGTGGGGCAATGGGAGCATAAGTGATCATGTCTCCCACTCTTTCATCCTCTCAGTGAAGTTAACAAAAGCTTCATGGACAGGGCTCTGATGGAGGAGGAGGAGAAGGGGGGACATCTTCTGCTGGATCCTGCAGTAAGAAGGCAAGATGTATGTCATACTCATCATGAATGTGATCAGGGAGGCTGGAGAACAGTAGATTATGCTGCAGCTGTCACAATGCAGGAAGAATGATGGATGAGATTGGAATAAAGATGGTGCAGGGAGCAGGGAGGAATGATCCATATGCTTCATCAACTGGGGAGACCGAAATGACCACATAAGACCTCTCTAACTGAGTGACAGACCTGAGGCAACCAAAGAATGTCCTTCTGGAAGTCATGCTGATGAGGAGAACATGCTGACCAAGCTGCATGGGATGAGATGGGGCTGACAATGATGGGATGAACCAGGGGGCTTCAGGACGAAAGCTGGTGGGAACACCTGGCAGATATATGTAGCCACTGTCTCTGGCAAATGAGGCAAGCGAGATGATCGACAAAGAGGCAGCCATGATTGATGAGTGTCTGATGGATGGAGTGCTGTAGAAATGCATAGGGTGTGAGGATCCTCTCCAAATTTGGAAGGCAGAATCACATGGCTGAGCACTTTAAGCGAGTGTGAGAACAGAGTTGATATCTTTGGAAATGGTGGAGATATGATGAAAACTGGAATGCTGTACACAGGCACTAAAAACCTTTAATGCATGCTTAACTTGCTTCCTCTTCTCTCTTTAGCACTGATGACTGCTCATGTCCAGCAGTCTTTCTACACATGAGGCCTTTAGTCTTCATCTGCATGCATGGGCATTGTGTGAAACTTGTCAATGAGTTAGGCAGAGTCAGCTGTAACCATGTCCACAACACCTTTGGTGTGTGACAGCGATTGCTAGTATGGTGCAGGAGATGTGAGTCTTGCAACAGGAGCATATGTTTCATCATAGCCAACACCCTGGATCTGAGAGTAGCCCTTAGCAACTAGGTGGGCCTTGTACTTCTCAATTTCTCCAGTGGTGTTGCATTTGATCTTGAAGACCCATTTGCATCCTATGATGTTTGCACCTTTGGGGCACTCAATGACATCCCAGGTATGCACTTCCTCTAGGCTCTTTAATTCCGCATTTATGGCATTTTGCCACTTTGGCCAGTCAGCTCAGGATTTCACCTCATGGACTGTTGATGGGTCCAGCCCTTCAGCTTTGGCCATCCCTGCAACCATAGCATACACAATGTTGGTGTTGTCTTCATTGGCAGCTAGTTCTTTGTTGAATACATAGGTAGCATTTTCTTGGGATTTTGGGCTGTTTGGGTTGCTATTGCTCTCTTGGAGTTCTTTTACAAAGTTGAGAGGGATGTGCCCATCATGAGTGCCTTCCCCTGCATGTTGGCACCTCATATAGTCTGATTTGAAGTGCTGGTGAGTGGAACAACGAGGTTGAGGTGGAGGTGTTTCAATATTCTCTCTGAGTGGGTCTGAAATGAGTCTTGGAATTTCCAAAGTTGCTTCAGTGGGTTGCTTGACTATCTGTGGGGCCTCGGAATTTCCTTGTGAAGCTGCAGAATTTCGTTTTGAGGCTTCGGAATTTCTTTCTGAGGTGTTGGAATTCCCCTGTTCCCCCTTGAGTGGCACACCATGTGGTACAGACACATCTTGGTGCTTGAAAATGACACTTTGTTCAATTCCAATTGCTCGTGTGTCAGGCCAGTAGATGTGGTGGCCATTGCTCTCAGGGTCAAAACCTACCCAGTGTCTGTCTCAGGCTCACATGTCTAGCTTGGAGCCAGAGGTGTCATGGACCTTGACACGACATCCCCAGACCAGAATTTTTGAGAGGTTGGGTGGTCTTTGGTAGAGCATTTCATAGGGAGTTTTTGTGCCTAGATGGCAAGTTGACAAGTGGTTTTTGAGCCAAGTAGCATGCATAATGGCCTCCCCCCAGAGGTTCTTGGGTAGGCCACTGGCATGAATCATCACACGTACATGCTCAATGAGTGTTCTATTGAGTCATTCTGCAACTCCATTGTGTTCAGGGGTATCATGGATGGTTATGCATCGTTCTGTGCCTTGGGATTTCAGATATTCCGAAAATTCCGCACTAAGATACTCTCCCCCATGATCTGAGTGAAGTCGCTTGACTTTGGTATTGAACTGCATGTTCAGCCATGCTTCATAGGCCTTGTACGATGTGAAGGTCTCAGCTTTCATCTTCTGGAGGTACAGCTTGGTGTAGCAGGTGTGGTTGTCTGTGAATGACATGTAGTACTGACTGTGGCCAGGGGTTTGGACCAGAGAAGGTCCCCAGAGATCTGTGTGGACCTTGTCACCCTGATGTTCATGGCAGGGTGGGTCATGCTCCTTCCCAATGGGCTTCCAGGTTGCTTTGGCATATTCACATGAATTGCATGTGCCCATGGTGGAATGTGCTTCATCCAGCTTAATTCTGGTGATTGTGCCATCCTTGAGCATGTGCCAGATGGCTTCAGGAGTGATGTGGCCAAGCCTGATGTGAATCTCCTCCATGGTTAAGGATTCTGTGGCCTTGGCTAGGCCTGCAAAGGTGTGACGAGCTCATTTGAGGAGGTAGAGGCCTTTCTGCATCAGAATTTTGGCTACTTTCTTTTTCTGAGCATCGAAAATTTGACAATGCTTGTCTTGGAATAATGCTGCATACCCAGCAACATCAAGTTTGCTGACAGAAACGAGTGTAATTCCCATCTTGGGAGCATAGAGCATGTCTTTGAGTCAAATGTGGGTTTGTGCAGTGCTGTTTGGGAGTGAGATTGCAAGGTCACCTTTTCCAATGGTGTGAAAGGTGTGGTTGTCAGCCACAGTGATAGGTTTGGGTATGATTGGCTTGTAATTGAGGAATTTGCTCTGGTAGGAGGACATATGATGTGAAGTGCCAGAGTTGAACAGGATGGTCTCTTCTGTGGAATTTAGGTTTTCGCCTGCAAGCAGAGCATGGTCATAGTTGTTCATGTATGTGTCTTCTTCATCATTAACAATGTCCTGGGGGTTCAGAATTTCTTCCTCCATGATTTCTGTTAGCCAATTGTCATCCTGCAGGTGTGCTAGCCAAACTCCATTGGGTTTGGAGTCAGTGCTGGTCTGTGCACTTGAGCTGGCTGATGCACTGGCTGCTGTGGCCACTTTTCCAGTGCCTTTCTCCTTCTTTTTCCCTTTTCCCTTGTTCTGGAACCACTTGGGCACTTGCCCAGCTTTTCTGCCACCCTCTTCCCAGCATTGGTCTTTTGTATGACCTTTCTTTCTGCAGTTTTCACAATTTGGCTTCTTTCCATCCTTTGCTGAGTAAGCCTCATCTTCAGAATTTCCAGAGTTTCCAGAGTTGCCCCTTTTTGTCCATGTTTGGTGCCTATCATATTCATCAGAAATTACTTTAATGATGAAGTCCAGAGATAGGTCCTTTTGCATGACTAGGGCCAAAGATGTCATAGCTGCAAGGTTGGAGTTGTAAGAAGTGGGAAGTGAACTGAGGATGATGGCTGCAAAGTTGTCATCTGTGATTGACAGTCCAAGCATGGCAAGTTGTTCACACAGTGTGTGCATCTTGTTGAAGTGAGTGCAGACATCACCTTTTTCTGCACAGTGGGATTCTTGGAGTTTTCTCTGCAGATCAATTGTGATGATGTGAGAGCAATTTTGGAAAAGATCAGTGAGGACACCCCACACACTCTTTGCAGTCTCTTCCTTCAGCACTTGAAGGAACAGAGATTCCAGGAGTGACACAGTGATCACTTGCTTGACATATCCATCATCCTTAGCCCATTGCTGAAGTTTTTCTGGGTATTTGCTAACAAGTTTTTGCTCTGTGGCTGTGGGCTTCCAGGAGGAGTCTTTCCCTGCTGAAGGGTCCTCTGGTTTCACATCCAAGCCAGTCAGGTGTCTGATCAGCCCTTTTGAGCTGACAGCCCATTCAACCCAAGCCTTGTAGTATAGCCAGTTGCTTCTGTCTGTATTTAGGGTTGGGACTTGTAAGGAATGATCATCTTTCACCATAGTGGGTATTGATGCTGCATATTAACTCTTTCAGAATTAGAGTGTGAGAGTGGGGCTCATAACCTAACAAAGGTATGAGTTTCTCAGTGTACAAAGTAGTCACTATATTAGTACCTAATGAAGGTATGAGTTTCTACACTATGTCAGTACCAAGTAAATGAGTGGGAATCTAGCTATACTCACCTCAGTGTACAAAGTAGTCACTGAGGTGGAAAACAATGGTGCAGAAAATTTATAGTATGGTAACTAGTAAGCACGTTGACATTGGAATTTAATTCTGAGGGTCAGGGAGAAATTCCGAGCCCTCTGGGTGAAACTCCAAGATGCTACCATAATTCCAGATCACATTCTCAACAGAAGTCTACTGTCAATGGTTTCCAGGTGACATCACCGATGGGCACACTACATAGGGAAATGTGCCCAAATTGATGCTAGGGAAGGAGTTCCACAGGGAATTGAGGAGCTGAGTTTGTAGTGAAATTAGTGACTGGTTGCAGTTGTCTCAAAGGCAAGACAACACTAAGAAAAGTGCAGAATACTATCACGAGGAAATAGGAGGCTTACATGTAGCAGAGTGGAAATCCTGGGATGATGTGTTGTCAGTCAATGATGCCTAAGCTGGGAACCATGGCATTTTGTGGGCTGTTGTGCCTTGGCCCAGCTACTTGGTATTCAGTGGCAAGTCAGTACCACTCATAAATCCAACCGTGTGCAGACACAGGGCTGGTGGTGAAGTCCAAGTGAGCGTGGTGGAAGACAAGTCTCTGCATGCTTTGTACAACCCCCAACATTCCAACTCTCCCCAGCCCCACCCTGCATATGACCAGAGTTAACAGTCCAGTATGATCGTGGATGACAAAGAGTTTACAGACCTGGGCCTAATGGCATCCAGAAATTTAGTACTTGGTATGAGCTCCTTTTGCCCTAATAACTGCTTCAATCCTTCTAGGCATGCTATCTATCTATTTTTGACACTGCTCCTCATCAATCTCCCCCACTCCTCCACCACTCTTTCCCACAGTCAGTGAATGCCTGTAGGAGCACTCTCATAACCTGAGAGGCATCTCTTGAGGTGATTCCAAGTATGTTCAGTGAGATTTAGGTCTGGAGATTGTGCAGGCCAGTCCAGAAGGTTGATTTCCTGTCCTTCCAACCAACTTTGGGCTCTCCTAGATGTGTGCTTGGGGTCATTATCACTTCAGGTAACCATTTTTCATAAGCATTTAGGCTGAATAGTTTCTCCAAACCATCCAGCCTAATAGCCTCCCAGACCAAGGTCTGCCCAGGGACATCTGGTCATGTCCCAGGGCTATGCAGACTTTTAGGCCCTGGGACAGATGGGATTTCCCCACATAGCCATCCATTCAAATGCAATTATTTGGGATGTCCCAAGGCTGCCTTGGGTGACAGGGGTCCCTACTCCTGAAAGTGCAGCTTATATTGGCATTGAAATAGCTGCAGAAATCCTAGCCCCCTTGCTCCTCTGACAGGTTTAATAAGTATCCTTTGACCTATATATCCCCTCCTATCCCACCATGCATAGTAATATACAATAGTACTTTTCATGTACATCTTTGCAATGTGATTCTGCTGTATTGGGACATCTCACTAGTTGCCAGGGGGATGACCCACCTGGGCATCCACATTTGCCATGAAAACTGCAATGATAAATTCAATCAATTCGTGTCTATACATCATACAACTTGTACTGTATGAAGGAAGAAGTAAATGGTTTTTGAACACTTGTGTGACAAGCCAATATCTCAAAGTCCCCCACATAGAACATGGTGTTGGCCACCTTTGCAACACCATCTGCAGAGGGCAGAATGTCCCAGATGAGCCTGTGAGGTTGTCATGGGGCATTGTGCTGGTCTGCAAAGGTAACATAGGAGGATGTGCCATCATAGCCCCCTGAGGCTGGGATGGGACATCCCACTGACTTTCATAAGGGGACTTTGGATGTCCCACAGCAGCCTCTAAAGCTACCTTGGGACATCCCACCCTCCCCTTTGCCAAGCAGTGGGATGTCCCACAATAGCCTCTAAGGCTACATTGGGGCATCCCACTGTTCCCTCTGCCAAGCAGTGGGATGTCCCACAACAGCCTCCAAGCCTACATTGAGACACCCCACCCTCCCCACTGCCAACCAGTGGGATGTCCCCCAACAGCCTCTAAGCCTACATTGGGACATCCCACCCTCCCCTCTGGCAACCAGAGGGATGTCCCATGACAGCCTCTAAAGCTACATTGGGACATCCCTTCCCCCCCTCTGGCAACCAGGGGGATGTCCCACAATAGCCTCTAAGGCTACATTGGGACATCCCACCCTCCCCTTTTCCAACCAGTGGGATGTCCCACAACAGCCTCTAAGGCTACATTGGGACATCCCTCCCCACCATCTGGCCAGCAGTGGGATGTCCCATAGCAGCCTCTAAGGCTAAGTTGGGACATCCCACCCCCCTGTCTGGCCAGATCTCCCACAACACCCTCCACATAACACAAGGCCAAAATGCTATCAGACCATTTGCATGACCATAGGGGGCATGCACCTTTGTTGCACTCCAAAAATTCCCAGATTGAAGGACCATGTTGGAAATGGTGTATTCTGTGCATTGCACTCCACATAGTCTTGTTCCCACATCACTGGTTCATGCCCCATGCTACTGATGCTATCACCTAGACAATATACTCAGCTGAGCAGTCAGAGTACCTGGCTAACACCTAAGAGGTTGCTTCAATCCCAGCTCTGGTCACATTTCCATCATAAGGCTACATTGGGACATCCCCCCCCCTCCAGCAGCCAGTGGGATGTCCCACAACAGCCTCTCAGGCTATGTTGGGACATCCCATCCCCCCTTCCAGAAACCAGTGGGATGTCCCACAGCAGCCTCTCAGGCTATGTTGGGACATCCCATCTCACTCTCTGGACACCAGTGAGATGTTATACAAATACCACAGAGGCAAATGTTGGACATCCTACCCTGTATCTCTGACATCCACATTGCCCTCTGCCCACAATTGGGATATATATTGTCACATTGTAACAGGCTCAATCAATGGCACCAATCAGTTCAAGTCAGATCACCATGATTTTTGGAGATTCAGAATCAGGCCAATGTGACACAGGTCTGCCTTGCAGATATCCATTACACATATAACCAAGATTGTGAGCCCATTATTACATAGTTCTTCACACAAGATTCATATCCTTTGAGCCCTGTGTAATTTCTAGAGAACAGTACCAAAAATATGTGCAGAGATGAAAAGTCAGTGACCAGATGAGCAGTGAGCTATCAAGTTCATGATGTCCAGATTTGAGACTGGACTGGAGACCAAAGCAGGCATGAGGCCAAGGGTTCAGGATCAGAAGGGGAGCAGGGGTACAGAGGGGAGGGCTGGTTGGACCTAGTGACTGAGGATGCAGTGCTATTCCCTTGCATGGGTTTCAGTCTGAGTCTGAGGCTGAGGTGGGGTTATCAGAGTAGACAGTTGATTTCAGACTGGAGAGTACAAGTTGAGTAACTATGGGTTTATATACCAGAGACAGAACTATAGTATGGAGACTGGTAATGCTGGTCTTGCAAAGATTGCTAAGGTGATTGGTAAGAATGGTATTAGTAATATATGACTAAGGTAATGGAGACCAGGACAGGGCAGACTGGGGACAAGACTGGGCAGAGTTCATCTGAAGTGACATGCACTGCAAGGCAGTGTTAACCATGCTAGACCAACTGGGGGTAAGTGACTGGCAAGGCTGAGGCTGGACTGGATGAATGCAAGGCTGAGTCCAGCCAGGGTCAAAGCATGGTTATGACAGTATCCCCCTCTTAAGGGTTGAACCCATGAGACCCCTGCAAGAGTGGTAGGCTGAGTCTGAAACCTGGCTGAGTTTGAAAAATGATACTTGTGGCCTGCTAAGCCCTTTGTGTCTTTCCTTTGTACAGTGAGGGACAAAAGTGTTGCAATGTTTGTGAGGTGTGACTTGCTGCTGATGTAGCTCAGGCTGTTCTGCATGGATAATCATGATACCTATACCATTGGAAAGGGGTGACTCTAAGCTTTCCAGAGCACTAAGGTTCAGTCAAAACAAAGCAATACATGCCGAGATACACCCTATTCTTTCTGAAAAGTGCATTGCAACGCTTTTGTCCCTGACTGGTGAAATAGTGAAAAGTGACTTTTTGATGGGATTGAGGGCATGAAGGATGGGAAAATATGATTACATAATAAACCACATGGTCTTCCAGATGATTTGTCAGCATGTAAACAATGACAAACATTGGACTTGTACCATTAACCCTCCCTCTTTTACCACAACTCATGAAATCATCTCTCTAGCTCACATGGTCATTTTCTCAAGGAATTCTTATCAAATACCAGTGGCCACCACAGTGCCATCAGTATAACATGCTCTCAGAACCATCAGTCCCTTAAAAAACCTGCTGTCAGTCATTCCCTGGACTGTTTCCCCACCCATGCCTGATGTATTCTGGGACTAATCAGTACTTGGAAGGCTAAGAATGTTATGGAGGTCAATCTGGCACCTCAGAACATGATGGACAAACCAATCCCCTCTTAACCAATGCATTTCTGGCACAGAGACACTTGTATGGAAGTCAGGGTGAGACAAAACCTCCTTGTGCTCCAAGCACCATAAGAGGGTTCACTAGATCTTGCTCTGATCTGAACTGTGGATGACTGGGGAAGGGTTGTGCAGTCACTTGTGACCAAAGGCAATATTCAGGGCCAGATGGAAGCACAGGATTCTGCTCCATCACACCTTAGTAGCATATCCTTCTGATGACACCCAAGGGTAAAGAGGATTGTGTCTCACCCTGGCTTCCATACAAGTGTCTGTGCCAGAAATGCATTGGTTAAGAGGGGATTGGTTTGTCCATCATGTTCTGAGGTGCCAGATTGACCTCCATAACATTCTTAGCCTTCCAAGTACTGATTAGTCCCAGAATACATCAGGCATGGGTGGGGAAACAGTCCAGGGAATGACTGACAGCAGGTTTTTTAAGGGACTGATGGTTCTGAGAGCATGTTATACTGATGGCACTGTGGTGGCCACTGGTATTTGATAAGAATTCCTTGAGAAAATGACCATGTGAGCTAGAGAGATGATTTCATGAGTTGTGGTAAAAGAGGGAGGGTTAATGGTACAAGTCCAATGTTTGTCATTGTTTACATGCTGACAAATCATCTGGAAGACCATGTGGTTTATTATGTAATCATATTTTCCCATCCTTCATGCCCTCAATCCCATCAAAAAGTCACTTTTCACTATTTCACCAGTCAGGGACAAAAGCGTTGCAATGCACTTTTCAGAAAGAATAGGGTGTATCTCGGCATGTATTGCTTTGTTTTGACTGAACCTTAGTGCTCTGGAAAGCTTAGAGTCACCCCTTTCCAATGGTATAGGTATCATGATTATCCATGCAGAACAGCCTGAGCTACATCAGCAGCAAGTCACACCTCACAAACATTGCAACACTTTTGTCCCTCACTGTACCTCAACCATCATGTCCAATTCAAGACCAATCACCTTGACCAACAATAACAGCAAAGGCTGGGTTGTAGTTGACTGGACCCAGGTACTGGATGACACCATCAGGTATGACACTGACAATGAGGAAGAGGTGATGAAGGCCAAGTTGAAGGAAAGGAAGATACAAAAGGCAGCTGAACAAGCCTGGTGGGAAGAACAGGCTTGGCTTGAGGCTGAGAGAGTGGAGAGGGAGAAGGCTGAGGCTGAGAAGGCAGAGAGGGAGAGGGCCAAGGCCATGAGGGTAGTGTGGGAGGCTGAGGGGAGGAGGGCACATGAGGAGGAGGAGAAGTGCAAGGCTGAGCACAAATGCAAGGCTGAGGCAGGAAAGGGTAGTGAGGCTGGGGCCAGTGGTGGTGATGCTGTGGGTGAAGCAAAAAGGGTGGTGATGGACCACAGGTGAGTATCTTTATGAAACTGATACACATTCCTCTTAGCTTCTTTTTAGTTGCACTTGCTGCTCCTGGGCCAAGGCTGTCTGTGAGTTCCTCATGGATGACAACAAGAAGTGGGTTGCCTGCATGCACTGCAACCAGTCCAAAGGCAAGTGCAGGTGGCCCAGAGATGGGAAGGATGTCAAGGCTGGCTTGAAGGCCAAGGGGAAAGTCAACAAGGGGAAGAAGTGGAAGGTCGATGAGGAGAATGCTGAGGCTGGGCCCAGCAGGCAGAAGCAGGTGAAGATGAGTATGAAGCTGACCAAGGTCTTGGACCTTGATGAACCCAAGGCTGGCAGAAGTGGGTTGAAGGAGGCTGGCATGGACAGGTACTTGGGTTTAGAAGATAAGCTTGAGCACTTGATTGACATCATGGGACTTATTGCCAACAACCTGGCAGGACTCTTTGAGCTGCAAGAAGCTGCAGTCAAGAACTTGGGTTGAATTGCTGATGCACTTGAGTCAATACTCAATGAGTCCTATGGCTTCAGGGTGGCAGTCACCCCTTCAGACTTGGGCTCATCCAAACTTGATGCTGAGGAGTTGCACAAGGAAGTGGAATGGCTGCAGTCCAAGGGTGTGGAAGAGGAGGCCAAGGGGGGAGATGAACCCATGGCCAAGGCCAAGTAGTCACCATAGTGTAGTGCCTGTTACTTCTTTCTTTTGCCAAAGTCCAGTCTGGTGTTTGGTTTCAGTCTCATGTAGTGAAGTAAGAGAAAACAAGGAAAAGGGAAACAAGGTAAGTAAGAGGTCAAGGGAAACTAGATACTGGTAGAGAACAGAAAAGAAACTGAGGCCAGTTGAGACCAGTACTCATTGGTGTGGGCCAGGTTTACCAGGGTAGTGAGAGTGGAATTCTTGTATGAGTTCAGAAGCATTGTCTAGCTCAGTGGTGAGTACCTATGTAGTTTCTTCATCAGTCCCTTTGTAGCTGGTCCAACACACTAAGTATTGAAGCCAACACTGGTGATGCCAGTCAACCTTGGAGTCAAGGATTTCAGCCACCTTGAACTCTAGTTCACCATCAACATCAACTGGTGGGAGTGGTGGTGGCTGAGTCTGGTTCAGGATGGTATTAGGAATGGCTGGCTTGAGTTGGGAGACATGGAAGACTGGGTGTACCATGCACATTGAGTCTGGCAGGTGCAGTGTGAATGAATGGGTACTGGCCTGAGCTATGACCGGGTATGGCCCATGGTTTTTTTCTGAAAGCTTCTTGGAAGGCCAGGTTGACCAGAAGTATCTAGCTTTGACATATACCTGGTCACCAACCTTGAAGTCCAGAGCTGGCATGTGTTGTGGCATCAGCCAGTCCTTGGTAGCACTGTCATGCAAGGGTCATCTCCTCATGTAGGTACTGATACAGTGAGTCTGAGTCAACTGCATAATCATGAGCCCGAGCAGAGGTAAGATCATGCTCCAGGTACACTGAGATGTTAGGGTGGTGGCCCTTATTAGCAAAGAATGGTGAAACACTGGTAGTAGCACTAGGGTCATTGTTGTAGGCAAACTCAGCCGAAGGTAAGAGGTCAGCCCAATTGTCCTGCTGGTAGTTGCAGTACACTTGGAGGTATTGTTCAAGAGTCTGGTTGGTCCTCTTGGTCTGGTCATCACCTTTGGGGTGGTAGCCTGAGGTGAAGTGTAAGCACATATCTAAGGCCTTATGGAGTGACCAGAAGAAGTGAGATATGAAGCCCAAGCCTTGGTCTGAGGTTATGTGTGCTGGCACTCCATGCTTCAAAAAGACATGGAGTAGGAAAAGTTTGGTGAGTTCTGGGGCTGTGATGGTGTCATGGGTGGGGATGAAGATGGCCTGCTTGGAAAGCTGGTCAACTACAATGAGGATGGCCATGAAGCCAGATGAGGCTGGGAGTTGCTTGATGAAATCCATAGAGATGGAATTCCATGGTTTCTCTGGCACTGGCAGTTGTTTGAGGAGGCTGTAAGGCTGGTGGCAGGGAACCTTAGCCTGAGCACAGGCCATGCAAGACTGCACATAGGCCTTGATGAAAGTCCTGAGGCCAGGCCAGGTATACTCATACCATATGAGTTCTAGGGTTTGGTTTTGGCTGAAGTGGCCAGACAGGGGGTGGTCATGCTTAAGCTGCAAGACCCTAAGGTGGAGATCATTTGAGTCTGGCATGTAGATCCTTCCATCAAGCTGAAGGAAGCCAGTGTCATCTACTGACCACTGGGGATCTGACATGTCAGACAGATGGACTTGTGAGACTGGGTCATCCATCAGTGCAGTCAGGATATCATTATTGAGTTTCTTTATGTCCATTAGCACAATGGCTCATAAGACTGGGTACTCAAGGTAGGTTGCATGAAGGGAGACCACTAGTTGCTCCTGGGTGAAGACTGGTCTCAGATTCTGTGGGTTCACTCAGGCATAGCCACTATCCCCCTCTGTGGGGTAGACATCCCATTGTCTAGTTAGGGCATTGGGCTTAGCCCCAAGCTTGCCAGGCCTGAATCTGATGATCATATTAAACTGGGACAGGAATTCTGACCAGCAAGCTTGGCAGCAGGTGAGTACTTTAGAGGTAGAAAAATACTCCAGGTTCTTGTGGTCAGTGACAATGTCAACTGGTGAGGCTGAGCTCTCAAGGTAGTGGCACTAGGTCTGGAATGCTTCAAAGATTGCAAGTAATTCCTTATCATGAGTATCATAGTTCAACTCCAGGGCCATCAGAGTCTGGGAGTAGAAAGTGACCAGATGTATCTGGCCATCACTGCAGGTGATAGAGAGTATGCCAGTGATGGCATAGTCTGATGCATTGGTCTTGATGGTAATAGGAACCCTGGGGATGAAATGGGTTAGGACTGGCATGGTTGTGAAGGTGGCCTTGAGGTTGTTGAATGACCAGCAGCACTCCTCAGAGAAGTTCCAAGGGGCACCTTTGTGAGTAAGCTGGGTTAATGGTTTGATGATGTCTGAGTAGTTAAAGATAAACTGGTGATAGAAATTTGCAAAGCCAAGGAGAGATTGTATGTCCTTGACCTTGCAAGGCTCAGGCCAATTGCAGATGGTCTGGACCTTTTCCTTTGACATTGTGAGGCCAGCAGGGGAAAGATGGAAGCTGAGGTACTCGACCAAGTCTGAGAGGAACTCACATTTCTCTGGCTTTGCATAAAGGCCATGAAGCCAAAGCCAGCAGAGCACCTCTCAGACATGTTGCTTATGGGACTGTCATATCCATGACTCTTGGACTCAATCCTGGTCCAGTCCAGACCCCTAGCCCCTAACTCTGGTCAACTCTGGTCCTAGTCCAGCCTAGAAAACCCAACTCCAGCCCTAGATAACCCAACTCCAGCCTGAATAACTCAAGTCCAGTCTTTTACCCCTATCTCCGGTCCACTCCAGCCTCCTGGCCTTGTGCTGCTCCACCCCAGTCCTCCCAGGTCTATGTCTGGGCCACCCAGACATAACTCCAGTCTGTTTTCCCATGTTTGCACTGTATTTAGTCTAGTCCTTTTGTCTGACTTTTGCTTACTGTATGAAACCTGTGTCTGACTCCAGTATGTTGGTCACCTGGACTTTGGCTATTAGCCTCAGCACAGCCACTGTGGCTATCCTCACCTTGCTAATCATCTCACTAATAGCTTATTAACAAGTCTGGCTTTATGTTTGTTACCCTGGACCAGCCTCATGTATTTAACCCCTGTACATACTTCATAGCACCTCAGTCAGAATATCAATTTAGTATTACCCTCAACCCTGTACTACTCTCTGAGTCTACTCTATAACTAAGGCTGAGCCTTGAGCTATCCCCAACCCCTGTCCTGGACCTCTCCCCAGCTTGCATAAGGGTACAGCACATAAGCTGAGACCAAGGGAGGTAGATCCAACCCTGGACTGGCTTCCCCCTGTGTGCACTCCAAGACTGGCTGGTTTCCCATGCTACTGGTCTTGTTCCTGTGCTCCCGGTCTTAAGTCTGGTCCTCTGGACTTAACCCCTGACCTCTGGCCTTAATTCCAGTCCAGCTGGACTTAGCCCCTGTCTCCTGGCCTTGACCTTGGTCAACCGGACTTAGCCCCTGTCACCTGGTCTTGAAGCCCAGTCACCCAAGTGTAAACCTGTACTTGACAGGGACTCCTTATCTCTGGAGTAGATTAGAATGTTGTCTAGGTAGACAACCACACAGACATCCAACATATCTGCAAAGATTGTGTTCATGAAGCATTGGGAGGTGGCTGGGGCATTGGTGAGGCCAAAGGGCATCAGTAACCACTGGTAGGATCCATACCAAGTCTGAAAGGTGGTCTTCCATTCATTGCCCAGGGCAATCCAGATGAGATGGTTGGCGTGCTGAAGATCAATCTTTGTATAGATCTTGGCTTGGCTTGGTGAGTCTAAGAGGTCAGAGATGAGTGGTAGTGGGTATTGGTCTTTCTTAGTGATTTTGTTGAGGCCATGGAAGTCTACACAAAGCTGAAGGGAGCTATCCTTCTTCTTGATGAAGAGGACCAGTGCAGCATAGGGGGAGGAAGTCAGGCAAATGAATCCAGTGGTGAGGTTCTCATCAATGAAAGTCTGGAGAGCTTGGAGCTTGACCAGGGACAGCAAGTAGATGGTGCCAAGAGGTCCCCAGGGTTGTTCCTTCTTCAAGCTCTATCTTCAGGTCATACTCCTGGTGTGGCAGGAGTGCCTTGGCCTTGGCCTTGCTGAATACATCAGTGAAGTCATGGTACTCCTCCAGGACATTGGGTAAGGCTGGAGGAGGGGAGACCAAGGCTGATTGGGCTTGAACTGAGCCTGAGGGGCAGAGCTGAAGTTGGAATTGGACAGACCCTTCAAGTTTTCAGGCATGCATGAAGGTGGCTGCATTGATTAGGGAGACAAGAGGGGCCTTCAGGGGGATGCAAGCTGGGGAGTTGGAGACCAGTACAGATGGCACAGGACCAGGTTGGTCACTAGGACTGGGGTCAGGAAGACTGGTGGAGACCAGGCTTACAGGGGGTGTCAACAGGGTTGGCATTCCTTGTGTATGAGTCTGGAAAGTAATACTGCTCAATACCCAGTCAATCAACAGATTGTATTGGGTGAGCCAGTTATGCCTGAGAACTATTTTACACTTGGAATCCAATGGAGCAAGATACAGGGTTACCAGTGTGACATTGCTGGATGCGAAGTGGATATTGACATCTACTGCCTGGGTTATGGTAAAGGTGGACATTCCATTGAAAAGCTGGAGTTGGATTGGTGAGACCATGTAAGGGGTAAATGAATGTTGATTAGTAAAGTGATTATCTATGAAACAATGAGTGGAACTGGAGTCTACTAGAGTACGGAGCTGAGGTAGTTCTGGATTTTCTATAGTGATATATGGGGTCAAAGAGTTTGGACTGGAAAGAGTAGACATGTTGAGATGAGCCTCCAAGTTTGCACAACCAGAGTCAATGCAGCTCCCAGTTTGTGTGGAGTCCCAGGAGCTGCTACCTATTTTTTTTGTCTCAGGGGTAGAACCCAAGCCTGAGGCCAGTATGGCCTTGGTGGTGGCCACAGCATGAGCCTTGGCCTTACTGGCTTTCTTGGGGCATTTGTCAGCAAAGTGACCAGACCCTCTGCAGAACATGCAGAGGTTTCCATCTATGCAATGTGTCAAGTTCATGATGTCTGGGTTGAGACTGGACTGGAGACCGAAGCAGGTGTGAGGCCAAGGGGTCAGGATCAGAGAGAAGGGGCAGAGATACAGGGGATGGACTGATTGGACTTAGCAACTGATGACACAGCACTATTCCCTTGTGTCGGTCACAGTCCAAGTCACAGTCCAAGTCTGAGGCCAAGAGTTACAGATAGAACTTATTTGATTTCAGACTAGAGAGTACAGGCCAAGTATCTAAGTGTTTATATACTAGAAGTAGCTATAGTATGGAGACTGGTAATGCTGGTCTCGCAAAGATTGCTAAGATGATTGGTAAGACAAATAATAGTAAGGCATGACTGATGTAACAGAGACCAGGACAGGGTGGACCAGGGACAAGACTGGGCAGAGATCAACCAAAGTGACATGCACTGCAAAGCAGTGTTCATCACACTAGGACATCTGGGATAAGGAATTGGTGAGGCCAAGGCTGGACTGAACAAGTGCAAGACTGAGTCCAGCTGGGGTCAAGACACAGTTATGACACAATGCTTGCATTCTTCCAGGGTGAGCTTCCATCCTTCCTGAGTTTGCTAGGCTTGGGCTTAGATGAATTGCTGTTATTATTTCCCAATTTTGATGAAGCCAGCTTAGGGGAGGATCTGGAGTTGTTGTTGCTGCCAGTCTTGGCTTTTTCTTGACTGTTCTTGGGCTGATTGTTATTACTGGAGCTGCTGGACTTAGTGTTGGAGGAGGATGAGCCCTGATGCTTACTTGCCTGTTGGATTTCTTCCTTGCACTCCCAATAGCATGCATCTATTTCCTGGGCAAGGTGGTGGAGCTCATGTAGTGTCTGTGGCTTGCCAACCCAACATACTTTGTCCTTGATCCAGTCTGGGAGCCCAGAGTAGAAGTGATGGCACAGCACACCATCTCTGTAGCCCTGGACTTGTGAAGCAAGTCAGTTGAAGTCCACTATGTATTTATAAATGTGCTGACTATCTTTCATGTGTAGATGGCCAAGTTGGCTCTTGGTGTCAGCAACTGGGTCGTGAGGGCCAAAGGTGGTTTGTAGTTCCAGGATGAACTCCCTCCAGGAGTCCATCCAGAGGGGCCAGTTGTCAGGGTCCTCAACCCCAAGCAAGTCTGGCTTGAACCACTCTAGGGCCATGCCTTTAAGGTAGGATTGTGCAAAGATGACTTTGGCATGGTTGGTCCTGAAGGCCTGAGGCCAGTCTTGGAAATTTAGCTTGCACTGAATGAAGAAGGCATGAAGCTTCTTGGGGTCAGTGCCATCAAAGGTGTTGGGCTCATGCAGCTTGGTCCTGCTTGAGGACTCAGGGCTAGTGCAGGTGTTGCAGGCAAGTAGCTTGATGGCCTTGCAAGACTGCTGAAGACTGCAACCATGGGTTTGGTGTCCAGGTCTGGGAAGTCTGGTTTGTCCTCCAGATCATTCTCATCCAGATTATCATCACTGGGACTGTTGCCAGGGTCATCATCATCAGGATTGTTGTTATCATCATCATCTGGCCCTTCATCCCTGGGATCATCATTGGGAATGGGGGCAATGGGATGACTTGGGGTGGGGGTATTGGAGGTTCAGGCTGAAAAGCCCCTGAAAGGACTAATGGGGTTGGGGGAGTGCCTAGTGGTACCCAAGGCAGCTAGTGCTGCCTCATGGTGAGTCCCACTGGCTGAGGCAGATTTGGGGTTGGTGGCAGAGTGGCCATGGGGAGGTTGGAAACAAGTCTTTGTTGCCATGATATGTTACAAGTAGTGAGTCTGAAATACTGTCAAGTTCATGATGTCCAGATTTGAGACAAGACTGGAGACTGAAGCAGGAGTGAGGCCAAGGGTTTGGGATCAGAAGGGGAGCAGGGGTACAGAGGGGAGGACTGGTTGGACCTAGCAACTGAGGATGCAGCACTATTCCCTGGGACCATCTTTGGTAAAATAACAAGGAATGATTAGTCCTTGTCTTGTGTGGATTGAATGTTCCCTGTAATGCAAGGATTACCCAATATGGTCATGGATAGGTATGCCTTTTTGGGAGGCCATCATCCCTTATCTACTGCCAGCCTTCTTATCATCACCCTCCCCACTGATATTCCCCTTGCCATTGCCACACATGCTGCTAGTTGTGATGACCATTCCTCTCTTGCCTGCCACCTACCCCTCCAACCTCGTAAATGTCTACTGTTGCCAACTGACCAACAACAACAACATTTTTCTGGGTCATTGGTATGGGAAGCCTATGGTAAGAAAATTCAGTGTCTGCTGTGATCTTTCTGTAGGGACTTAAAGAGTGCAAATGTGCTTGTGTAATTTACAAGGTGTGTATATCCTCCTATATCATTGTCTTTTTGCCACCCTTACATCTGTCACAAGTTTGCTCTTGACTGTCTTTGCCATTCAAAATCAGCCAATCTTTATGCTGCATATACCAAATTTAAAAAGCAACATGGAGTTCAATCTGTACTTGAGCTGACCATGCTCAGAATACAAAGGTCACAGTATGAGGACTGAGCACCACATAGCAGATACAACTATGACACCTGCTCAAAAAGTACATTGAGGTATGTGATAGTCTAAAATTCACACTAGTCACCCCCATGATAAGCAATCATATGCCAGTACAACCCAACAAACTCAGCTGCTTGAATCAAGTATGCTGAGCTAGAGATAGCCCTTGAACACTTTCTGTGAGCTGAGGCCATGTTTGGACTTGCAGCACCCCAGTCTGTACTTGCAATGCCCAAACTGCTTTGGAAAGTGTATATTGACTTTGAAGTGGAAGTATGAATGTGACTTGCCTCTGGGAGAGAACAATGTGTTTGGCCATGTGGCTACAATGTGTACAGTATGTTAAATTTCCAAGCCCTGACTTCACATCCACTAATCCTTTCCTTTCCTTCACTCATGGTCTCCCATCAAGGTGGAAGTAGCCTCTCCATCCAAAGTTCATTATCATTGCCTACATTGTTCCATGCTCACCAAAACCACCATCACAGCAGACTTTCTATTAATATTGTTGCTCTGGCACAACAGCAGAAGAAGTGTCATCAGTTGACTACATCCACTGAACAACAAACTACATCTGGGCAGGTGCTTGACCCAGCTAAGGGTCACAACACCATACTTCTGCCTGCTGAGCAGCAGGCCATCTCTGTGGCCTTGGATGATTCTCTCCATGCTGCCCCACCTCACACTCAGTACTGGCATGCTGTATGCATGATGGGCTCCCTCTTCCAACTGGACTTGCACACATGGGTTATGCAAGATTGGGATGCTCTGCATGATGTCCTCAAGGTATGTTTGTGCTTTCCCTTGCCTATTTTCCATTGTCTCACTGCATATGAATCAGATTGGTACATATGTCCATGTTGTCTGTCTGCCATGTAATGATAATGACCATGGTGTGAACAGTACATGTCCCCAATGGAAGGCCACCAACACATGCATGCACCAAACTATCATACAGTCTGAAACACCATCATTTGAGAACATGTTGTTGAGAATGCATTCCAGAATTATGGTAGCCTCTTGGAGTTTTTCCCAGAGGGCTCAGAGTTTCTCCCTGACCCTCAGAATTAAATTCTGATGTCACTACACTTACTAATCATGGTACTATAAGTTTTCTGCACTGTTCTTTTCCACCTCAGTGACTACTTTGTACACTGAGGTGAGCATACTTATACTTACATTCATTCACTTGGTACTGATGTAGTGTAGATACTCATAACTTCATTAGGTACCAATACAGTGACTACTTCATACACTGAGATACTCATAACTTTGTTAGGTTATGAGCCCCACTCTCATGCTCTAATTCCAAAAGAGTTATTACACAGCAACACTACCCACAATGGCAAAAGATGATCATTCCTTACAAGTCCCAAACCTAAATGCGGATGGAAGCAACTGGCTATACTACAAGGCTCAGGTTGAATGGGCCATCAGTTCAAAAGGGCTGATTGGACACCTGACTAGCTTGGATGCAAAACCAGAGGACCCTTCAGCAGGGAAAGACTCCTCCTGGAAGCCCACAGCCATGGAGCAAAAACTTGTCAGCAAATATCCAGAAAAACTTTGGCAATGGGCAAAGGATGATGGATATGTCAAGCAAGTGATTGCTGTGTCACTCCTGGAATCCCTATTCCTTCAAGTCCTGAAGGAAGAGACTGCAAAGAGTGTGTGGGGTGTCCTCACTGACCTTTTCCAAAACCACTCTTGCATTGTCACAATCAATCTTTGGATAAAACTCCAAGAATCTTGCTGTTTGGAAAAAGGTGATGTCCATGCTCACTTTGACAAGATGCATGCACTGTGTGAACAACTTGCTGCACTTGGACAGTCTATCACAGATAATGACTTCACAGCTATCATCCTCAGTTCACTTCCTGCTTCATATGACTCCAACCTTGCAGCTATGACATCTTCAACCCTGGTCATGCAAAAGGACCTATCTCCAGACTTTATAATCAAAGTAATTTCCAACAAATATGATAGGCACCAAACGTGGATGAAGAGAGGCAACTCTGGAAACTCCAGAAATTCCAAAGACACAGCTTACTCAGTGAAGGATGGAAAGAAGTCCACTTGTGAAAATTGTGGAAAGAAAGGTCATGGCAGAGACCAATGCTGGGAAGAGGGTGGCAGAAAGGCTGGGCAAGTGCCCAAGTGGTTCCAGAACAAGGGCAAAGAGAAAAAGAAGGAGAAAGGCTCTGGAAAAGCGGCCACTGCAGCCAGTGCATCAGCCAGCTCGAGCACACAGACCAGTGCTGACTCTGAACCCAATGGAGTCTGGCTAGCACACCCACAGGATGATGATTGGTTAACAGAGATTGCAGAGGAAGAAATTCTGAACCCCCAGGATATCATTATTGACGAAGAAGACACATATACAAACACCTTCAATCATGCTCTGCTTGCAGGTGAAAGCCTAAATTCCACAGAAGAGACCATCCTGTTCGACTCTGGCACTTCACATCATATGTCCTCCTACTGCAGCAAATTCCTTGATTATAAGCCAATCATCCCCAAACCCATCACTGCTGCCAACAACCACACCTTCCATGCCATCAGGAAAGGCAATCTCGCAATCTCACTCCCAAATGGTACTGCACAAACCCACATTTGACTCAAAGACATGCTCTATGCTCCCAAGATGGGAATTACACTCATTTCTGTTAGCAAACTTGATGTCACTGGGTATGCTGCATTATTCCTGGACAAGTGTTGTCAAATTTTTGATGCTTGGAAAAAGAAAGTAGCTGAAATTCCAATGCAGAAAGGCCTCTACTGCCTCAAATGAGCTTGTCATGCCTTTGCAGGCCTAGCTAAGGCCATGGAATCCTTAACCATGGAGGAGATACACATCAGGCTTGGTCACATTGCTCCTGAAGCCATCTGGCACATGCTCAAGGATGGCATGATCACCAGAATTAAGCTGGATGAAGCACATTCCACCATGGGTGCATGCAATTCATGCAAGTATGCCAAAGCAACTCAGAAGCCCATTGGGAAGGAGCATGACCCACCCTGCCATGAACACCTTGGTGATGAGGTCCACATAGACCTTTGGGGACCTTCTCTGGTCCAAACCCCAGGCCACAGCCAGTACTATGTGTCATTCATGGATGACCACACTCATTACACCACCCTATTTTTGCAGAAGACAAAGGCTGAAGCCTTCAAATCCTACAAGGTCTATGAAGCATGGCTGAACACACAGTTTGACACTGAAGTCAAGCGACTTCACTTGGATCATGGGGGAGAATATCTTAGTGTGGAATTTTCGGAATATCTGAAATCCTGAGGCACAGAATGATGCATAACTGTCCATGATACCCCTGAACACAACAGAGTTGCAGAACAACTCAACAGAACACTTGTTGAGCATGTATGTGTGATGATTCATGCCAGTGGCCTACCCAAGAACCTCTGGGGGGAGGCCATTATGCATGCTACTTGGCTCAAAAACTGCTCATCAACTCACTGTCTAGGCACCAAAACTCCCTATGAAATGCTCTACAACAGACCACCCAACCTCTCAAAAATCCCAGTCTGGGGATGTTGTGTAAAGGTCCATGATACAGTGAGGGACAAAAGTGTTGCAATGTTTGTGAGGTGTGACTTGCTGCTGCTGTAGCTCAGGCTATTCTGCATGGATAATCATGATACCTATACCATTGGAAAGGGGTGACTCTAAGCTTTCCAGAGCACTAAGGTTCAGTCAAAACAAAGCAATACATGCCGAGATACACCCTATTCTTTCTGAAAAGTGCATTGCAACGCTTTTGTCCCTGACTGGTGAAATAGTGAAAAGTGACTTTTTGATGGGATTGAGGGCATGAAGGATGGGAAAATATGATTACATAATAAACCACATGGTCTTCCAGATGATTTGTCAGCATGTAAACAATGACAAACATTGGACTTGTACCATTAACCCTCCCTCTTTTACCACAACTCATGAAATCATCTCTCTAGCTCACATGGTCATTTTCTCAAGGAATTCTTATCAAATACCAGTGGCCACCACAGTGCCATCAGTATAACATGCTCTCAGAACCATCAGTCCCTTAAAAAACCTGCTGTCAGTCATTCCCTGGACTGTTTCCCCCTCATGCCTGAGGTGTTCTGGGACTAATCAGTACATGGAAGGCTGAGAATGTTTTGGAGGTCAATCTGGCACTTCAGAACATGATGGACAGACCAGTCCCCTCTCAACCAATGAATTTCTGGCACAGGAACACTGGTATGGAAGTTGGGGTGAGACAAAACCTCCTTGTGCTCTGAGCACCATAAGAGGGTTCACTACAGTGAGGGACAAAAGCGTTGCAATGTTTGTGAGGTGTGAATTGTTGCTGATGTAGCTTGGGATATTCTGCACAGATAATCATGATACCTATACCATTGGAAAGGGATGACGCTAAGCTTTCCAGAGCACTAAGGTTCAGTCAAAACAAAGCAATACATGCTGAGATACACCCTATTCTTTACAAAATGTGCATTGCAATGCTTTTGTCCCTGACTGGTGAAATCATGAAATGTGACCTTTTGATGGGATTGACAGCATGGAGGATGGGAAAAAATGCTTACATAATAAACCACATGATCTTCCAGATGATTTGTCAGCATGTAAACAATGACAAACATTGGACTTGTACCATTAATCCTCCCTCTTTTACCACAACTCATGAAATCATCTCTCTAGCTCACATGGTCATTTTCTCAAGGAATTCTTATCAAATACTGGTGGCCACCACAGTGCCATCAGTATAACATGCTCTCAGAACCATCAGTCCCTTAAAAAACCTGCTGTCAGTCAATTCCTGGACTGTTCCCCCCCCCATGCCTGATGTGTTCTGGGACTAATCAGTACTTGGAAGGCTGAAAATGTTATGGAGGTCAATCTGGCACTTCAGAACATGATGTACAAACCAGTCCCCTCTCAACCAATGCATTTCTGGCACAGGGACACTGATATGGAAGTTGGGGTGAGACAAAACCTCCTGGTGCTCTGAGCACCATAAGAGGGTTCACTAGATCTTGCTCTGATCTGAACTGTAGATGACTGGGGAAGGATTATTTGGTCATATGTGACCAAAGGCAATATTCAGGGCCAGATGGAAGCACAGGATTCTGCTCCATGGCAGTTCAGTAGCATATCCTTCTGATGACACCCAGGGGTAAAGAGGATTTTGTCTTGCCCTAACTTCCATACCACTGTCCCTGTGCCAGAAATGCATTGGTTGAGAGGGGACTGGTTTGTACATCATGTTCTGAAGTGCCAGATTGACCTCCATAACATTTTCAGCCTTCCAAGTACTGATTAGTCCCAGAACACATCAGGCATGGGGGGGGAAACAGTCCAGGAATTGACTGACAGCAGGTTTTTTAAGGGACTGATGGTTCTGAGAGTATGTTATACTGATGGCACTGTGGTGGCCACCAGTATTTGATAAGAATTCCTTGAGAAAATGACCATGTGAGCTAGAGAGATGATTTCATGAGTTGTGGTAAAAGAGGGAGGGTTAATGGTACAAGTCCAATGTTTGTCATTGTTTACATGCTGACAAATCATCTGGAAGACCATGTGGTTTATTATGTAATCATATTTGCCCATCCTTCATGCCCCCAATTCCATCAAAAGGTCACTTTTTGCTATTTCACCAGTCAGGGACAAAAGCATTGCAATGCACTCTTTGGAAAGATTAGGGTGTATCTCGGCATGTATTGCTTTGTTTTGACTGAACCTTAGTGCTCTGGAAAGCTTAGAGTCACCCCTTTCCAATGGTATAGGTATCATGATTATC